>JAUPFT010000013.1:39432124-40137124 GCA_036936625.1 Parnassius smintheus behrii
TTTTAAAAATTATACAAAAACATGATATGAACACAGAAGAAAAAAATAGACGTATATTCCTATAACATAAAAATATTAGCACGACTCAAATTTCACCAATAGTTCACATAAGTCTCAACGATCAAATGTAGGGGAGACCGGGGATAGTTGACCAATTTTCAGTAAAGACACTTATATTTTTATTGTTTTAGTGTATGTTATCGTAAAAACCATTACTAGGATAAGTAAGCTATTCACCTTCTGAAAAAAATAACAAAAAGCTTGCCATCCATTATGATGTAGTGCACAAGCTTCCTTTTCTGGAACATGAGATACTAGTAAACCTACCCCATGCCCGGGGTTCGTTTACTTTTCACTAGGGGTTAGTTGACCTATGGCGTACATTACGCGTTCACGCAGGCGTCAATCACTGGGTTATTCGTCAATCACAACTGTGATTTTTGTAAAACAGGCAGCCTGCATGAGCGTGTAATGTTACGCCTATGAGAAATTTGTGCACATTATAGGAATAAATAGGATAAAAAATACTAAAAGTATTTGCAATTATCATTTTTTTATTGAAACAAAATTTTCAACCCTGACAATTTAAATAATCGTAAAAATGTAATATATATACGTAATAAGCTTGAAATTAGGATAAATAATCATACATTTTAACATTTGTCAAATAAATACTTAAACTCATCTTGCGCGTAGCACACTGAATCTATTTCAAGCTATAAAATTTAGTGCACTCTAAAGAAAATGTATCACCCTCATCCCTTCATCTTTGTCTTCTTTGTCGTTATTCTTATTATTTCTCCCGTGAACATTTTTTTTCCTTTTCGTTTTACATTACCCCTTTAAATTTACCTTTTATTATCTTTGATTATTTTTTTATTGTTTAGCGTCTTACAGAATTGTATTTTATTTTTAGTTCCTTAACATTTTCTTTTTCAGTTGTATTTGTATAAATAGTGCAAACTTTCGTGTTTCGTAGGTGAATCCGTAATAAATATCAGTTACCTTCTGAACTTATGATATTATTCTGATGCAAATGATTTCTCTTCAATAAATATTTTTCTATTATTAGTGTACAGTGCTCTCCAAAGTTAAATTCGAATTTAAAAGTAAAATTTAGATCTCATAATTTTCGGATTACTTTTTAACATTTTTTCATTTTTACCACGTTGCGTTGGAGTGTTTTATATGGTATATAAAATGATTACGCTGCAGAATTAATGCTCAATCGGAGGCATCTTTGGATATACTTCCTCGATAAGTCTTTCTTTTGTGTTCGCTCGCATGGTTCTATAATAACTTACATTTAATAAACTGAAAAAAAATTACATTATTCCGTGTTAAATATACCCAGACTACTAGGTGGTCAATTAATCCAGAAATAAGTTAGTCTACCAGCCCCGGGTCAATTTTTAATTTTTTACCACACGGTATATCCCCAAAACTGGAGCTAATTTAAAATAATTATACGTCATAAAAAGATTAAAAATCGAACTTTTATTTTAAATTACTTGAAAGTAAATAACGACGAGTATTTAGGCATTAATACAAAAATATTATGAGGAAAATAATTACACACTTGATTTGTTTTTCGATAATATGCTCTTTCTCCGAATACCGTTCGCGATACCACGCTCCCATTTATACAACACTTTTGAGTAGATTAAGTTATTGACAGTAAGTCAACCTGCCCCTAGTCAACCATTCCCGGTCTGTCCTATATGATATACTAAATATAATGCCGCCTTCATTAAATTACGATTGTATATTTATTTAGATTTTTAATATTGATTCGTAATCTGAAATAAAAATAAAAAAATATATAGATAACTTCTCCCTCGTTTGTCGCTCTTACATCTACGATAAATAAAACTCTAAATATATCCCCTACCAAAATTATATTACACCTTATTCCCTACAGATAGGTTTAACTGTGGTGAATTAACAAAAAACTAATTGTATAATAATAATGCTTTAATTAATGTATAACCCTATCTTACAATCATTTTTATAATACGTACTCTCAAATATATCGTGTTGTAAATATGCCAATAAAGTTCATAAAAATAAATGCAAACCCGCTATATCTAATATATGAACAGTAGGTAATAAAATCATTTTTAAGCAAAGAAAGATGTCATATAAACAAAAGCAGTACTTTTACCACAAACATACACACATAATACTAGACTAGACTAGACTAGAGAGTTTGACTTAACTTATTCGACAAGTATTTAGTTAACTTTTAGGAACGGCTTTTATAACAACAATTATTAATCAATGACATACTTCCACAGGTACATACTTATATGACTATTTTATTGAAATAATGAATTAAAAGTAAATCACTAACTAGGTACATTACTAAGATGAGGATTGTAAGGTAGGTATATAATTTATATACCTACCTTAGTTAATATTAAGGTATATAATATTTTGTAATAGATAAAATGCAACATTTTAAAGAATGTAAATCTTGGTAAAGAATCAACCGCTAAAATATTTAAAATATTATACTAATTCAATTACCTTTTTTAATACACTATGCGTGAGGAAATTAAGAACAATAATCCGACTAAATAAAATTATTTAATACACACCCTGATAAACACCGATTATTTCGTTTGTTATTTAACCCTTTTTACTGGTAACACTTTTTTATAGAAGAGGGGGAAACGAGCATGCTCACCTGATGGTAAGTGACTACCGCCGCCCATAAACAACTACAACACAAGGGGAATTGCAGGTGCATTGCCGGCCTTATAAAAAGGAGTAAACTCTTTTCTTAAAGTTTCTATCAATAGAAGGAACATTCTATCTTAGTCCTCGGGTTGACAATGCATTTGGGTAAAACCGCGAAAAATTGTACATTTGTTTTTTTTGTCCCGATTTTATTTTTCCTAAAGCTACAAAGTTATTTGATATATGAGATTTTTCGAATATTGTACTGAATAGTAAGCTTATGTTGTTTTAGAAAAATTCCACAAAATTATAGCTATGTCTTAAAGTGTTTCGTTATTTTGTAATGTTTTCATTGGTACTAATTTCACTTCCGTACAAAAAGTATTTGTCCAACAAATACCCTTGTATCAAAACCAGACATCACTTTCAAAATGGAATGATTATCCTGTATTTTTAAATTAAGTTGAAGTTTTATGATACTTACACAACGTTGTTGTAAAATAAATTTACTGAATAACGTTTTAATTGGTTTCTTATTGATTTTTAAAAACGTGGCCAAATTTTTATTGTTATAAGTAATCCCATCAAAAAAAGTTTATGATCACTAGCAAAAACTGATATATTTTTATAATTTACTTTTATAAGAAAAATTGTTTACATTATATCTTTTTTAAAGAGAAATGCACTCTTTAAAATTAAAAAACAAAACTCTTTTTTACAACTAACAAAAATTGTAACAGAAATTTTATGGAAAGAAAAACATTGTTTACCCAAACTTATACAATAAATTTTTAATACAATATAACTCCTCCACTGGCTTGAACATATGAGGAGATCCCCCTGGGCATGCAGGGAATTAATTTATCCAGCATTTCTTACGGCAACCTGTCCCATTCTTGAATAGCAGTCTGGAAAGGTGGCTGTCTGTTCCAAACAGTTTGTTTAAGAGCATTACACGCGTGCTCTATTGGGTTTAAGTCAGGCAAGCTGGCAGGCCAATTTAACCTTGTGATGTATTCTCGGAGAGCAGCATTGACTTGTTGAGCTCGATGTACTGGCGCATCGACCAATATGAATAGATACCCATGGTTTACTTGGAATGGTCTGACAATTCTATCAATAGCGACTGTTTTGTACCTATCTGCCGTCATGGAACCTCGATACAGGATCAAAGCCGTTCTAGCTCCAATCATAATTCCACCCTAAAAGGACATCATTTCCCGCCTTGCTCAATGGCTTCTGTGGCAGTTCTTTGCCTTTTAGAGTCCAGGTCTTCTCCAGACATGGACACGTCAGTTATCTAGATGAGTATACTATTGAATAAAACTATTTATACGAATTTTTTGCGTTGTATCAACTTATTTTTAATTCCCGACGATGGGGGGACTGAGATGTTTGTCATCCCAATGTCATAGTTAACCACGGCTACCTCAAAATTAAAATAATTCATTTTTGTTCCGATCTACGCAGTATGTAACTTGAAATCTTGCTTGGGTTGGGATTTTATTTATTTTATTTTTTTATTTATTTTATTTTATTTGGAAGACCAACAGCTATCATAATTAGGATAGATAGTACTAATAACAACAGTAAGCCAATTAAAGATCCTCACTAATAGATACAAAGGTGAATTTACAACAATCATAAACACGATTTAACACTCGAAAGTATCCAATACAACATATTTATGCCAAATGAGGGCTAAACTTGTATAATACATATAAAAGACAATCAACTCATACTTAGGACAGTCAATAACACTAAAAGCTATTTTACCAGAAAAATAAACACAAATACAAAAGCAAATCTTACGTAGAGCTACCAAAAAATGCATTATTGAGTATGCGCCTAGCTGACGCAGCACTTGTGTTAAACAAATCGAAGTCAAACTCGTTGGCTAGCTTATTGAAATTATTGCTATATGACGAGCGATATAAACATATTTTGCCTATAATTTGTAAATGCAAACGGGAGACTTAAAATTTTATTGTGTCTAAGAGGTTTGGCAGGACAACTAACATGTAGTTGAGATAAAAGCTCAGGACAGTCAATAGCACTACAAGCTATTTTTAACATAAAAGTGAGGTCAGCGATCTCACGACGCATAGCAATAGGAAGAAGGTGATGTTTTTTACAATAACTAATATAATTATCAGAGGTATAGCGATAGTCATTGGTTCTATAACAGAGGTAAGGCATAAACTTACTTTGGATATTTTCAAGTCGGGTAATATATGTTGCATACATGAGGTTACAGATTTGAGATGCGTACTCCAAATGACTTCTTACAAGAGAACAATATAGGATCTTAAGAGTTTTAGCTTTAGTTAAGTCCCTAGAGCTCGCATCAAAAATCCAAGAGCTTTCGTAGATTTGGTTATAATGCTTCCTAAGTGAACGTCAAATATCAATTTGGATTCATGAAGAACACTGAGATCTCTAACAGTGGAATCCCTTTTAAGATTTTCACCTTTCAATTTATAGTTAAAGACAATCGGTTTATATTTGCGACTATAGGACATAAAGTTACATTTCGAAGGTTTCAAATCTAAGAAGTTTAGGTGGCAATAACGCTCTAGATTTGACAGATCTTCTTGTAGAGCCTCAGCATTCTCAAATGATGTTATTTTCAGAAATAGCTTCATATCATCGGCAAAACATAATAGGCGAGCTTTCTTCAGGTAATAGGTAATGTCATTGATAAAAATAACAAATAATAACGGACCCAGCAGTGAGCTCTGTGGCACCCCACTTGGAACAGTTACCCATCCTGATATGTAGTTGCTGACGACAACAGCTTGTGATCGATTATTTATATAAGACGTAAGCCACCTAAGCAGATCGCCATTTATACCGATCTTGGAGAGTTTCAGCAATAGCAAATTATGATGTATTCTGTCAAAGGCTTTACTATAATCGGTATAAACGACATCTACCTGGTGGCGATTGTCCATTGCCTCAGTCTAAAATGCATTAAAGAGCGCAAGATTTGAAACAATAGAGCGTCCTCTTAAAAAACCATGTTGATTCGGATTGAATGAATGTTTTAGGGCCGCGTATAATTGATTATATATAATTCGTTCGAACACTTTAGATACAATACATAACTTGGAAATCGGTCGATAATTAGTAACTTCAGTCTTGGAACCCTTTTTATGGACAGGCGTTATAAATGCACGCTTCCAGATAGTAGGAACAATACCTGTACTAAGAGACTTTTTAAACAAAATAGTCAAAGGAACACAAATTGTATGCGCACAGTTAATAAGAAAGTGAGCTGGAATGTTATCGGTACCAGCAGATTTCGTTGGATCCAACGTTTTAAGCAGGTTTTTGACCGTATTTTTGTTTATATCAATTGAGGTGATATCAACACTCGACTGAGGCAACACTAGAGAATCATTATAATTATTTTCAGACTGAGTATTACTCTCATCCGAAACCAAAAAGTTTGAAAGAAAATAGTTTGAAAAAGCATTACAGATAAGTTCACCAGAGTTCATTACAGAACCTTCAAATTTGAGATAACAAGGTATTGAATGTGATTTTGATTTTTGTTTAATATACGACCAGAAGTGTTTCGGATTTGTACTAATCGAATTTTCCACAGAGGTTATGTAAGATTGGTACACTAACTTTTCTAATTTTCTTACACGCTCCCGCAATAGCCTAAAGTTTCATTGTCATGCCTACAGCCATAGATCCCAAATTTACGTAAAAATTTATGTTTTTCTTTAATAGCTTTTTTAATTGGTGCTGTATACCATTTAGGATAAGTGTCGGTGTCAATATTTATTAATTATAGAATAGGATCCCAAGCAGATGGTAGCACCTAGCCATCTTCTCTATTGAAATTAGTGTGTTTTTTGACTTCAATAGCCTCGCAAATCATCCTTAAATGGTGTTTCCACTCAAGGAAATATTAGAAGTGGCCGCATTGTAAACAAATCAAAAAAGTTTGCGATCAGTTTGAAAAATCGAAATATTTTTAGTTACGGTAGACTATGTTATAATGTATTATTCCTTTTAGATTATTTACATAAAAATATAGAATTATTATATAAAATATTGAAACAAACTCAAATGTTATTCTATATTATAAAAAAATCAATGCGAGCTTACGTAATTAAGAAATCTAACTTAGTCAATTTAAACGGATTTAAATTTATTTTCGAGAAAAGTTGTGATCAAAAAATGCAAAGAGGATTTTCAGAAGTTTTACGAGCAAGAATTGAACTTTAGACTGGACTATATCCACGGAGGTCTGGAGGAGGAAGCGATCACCTCTCAATTCACGGTAACGTCAGGTGTGGTGACGCTATCATCGCGCCATAAGCAAAACGCACCGAAGCCTAAATCACTGTATCAAAGTTCCGAAGTACTGCAGTATAATATATAGAATAGGTACTCAGGCTGATTACCATGCACGGCGGAAGAACCCGCTTTTCCTTCTATGGCCAAAGCGGTATAACCAACACGTTCACGCTAGACGAAAAATTCAGGTTGGGTTTGAAATTAAGTCGACTTAATTAGAGGCTTCTGTCATTGTGGGTCAAGAAGGTTTATCTGAAGCACCCCCATGCGACTGTTGCTGCTGGGGCAGCGTCGCAGTATTTTTAATTATTTTTTAAAAATATTGGTAAATCGCTTACTAAACGTAAAATGGAACTTATATTTAACTAAATTTTAACGTTTTTGACGTTGCATCTGCCAAAGTCATCTCAAAATGCGTAAAATGAATCGCTAGTACGGCTATTTTTGACAGTGACAGATATACTTTACGTCATTCCGTTGTTTCCGAGTTTACGTGAATGTGCTCCTTAACGTTTTTATTTCCCTCCTCCTATTTTTCTACGACTTCGCTACCCCTCTGGATCCTTATTTACAAATGGTTGTTGGTAGCTCTAAATTATGTTCATAATGTAAAGTAATTATAAAAATTAATAGTTTGGTGTTTTGCTGAGTGTAAGAGCGAGCGAAGCGAGCTCGGAACTTAGGGCATCTCGACTTGGACAGGGGCTCCGTTGAACGGGCTTCCCTGATCTGCGCGTTGAGTGGCGTGGGGCTTCCTTCTTCCCAACTCTCTCCCCCCACATATCAGGTTTATATTGTCAAAAACATAATGAAAACGTAACCTCAAAATGAGATTACCTTACCCAAAAATTCTACAACCGGCAACGGGTGGAAGCATCAAAGGTGAGAGATACCAGATATTGTGAAAGCTAATTATAGGCAAATCCTGCCTACAACGGGTGAGGCTAAAGTCCATCAATGGACTTTTAGGAGCTGATAAAGAAGAAAACAGTCCGACTTTGTTTGTATGCGGCTCGTGGTTTCATATAAATCCATCGTAAAGTATATTGTGTAGTTGCTGCATAAGAGAATCCACTAACTCTTATTATTCCGTCCCGTGGGTGTCGTAAGTGACGGACAGAGGGAAATTATACATATTTATGTTCAACAATGAACTTTAATAGCTTGTAATTAACGCTGAATGAATGATAAGATTGTAATGATATAGAGTCAAATTACCTTAGTATCCGGTCACAGGTCCTGCGCACGAATAAAATTGTTGGATCCCCAAGTTTGAAGATCCAAGTCGCATAAATCGCAACTGGAGTTAGTTCCAGCAAAAAAACTTATGATCGGTAAAGGTTTTCAGTTATGAATGATACTAATGCTAAAATTAAAATATTACAAAAAAGTAACGCTTGAAATAAATGAAATATGCCTTTATTATAATTTAGCAAATAAAAGTAGAGATTTTTTTTAATCTACTACGTTTACAAGAAACAAGATTATTTTCATTTAGGAAAAAAGACAAATCAAATTTTACACATGTGCGATGCGATGTTACAAAGCTTATGTTTTATTTATATCATGTTAGCGTTGACTTACATATTACTAGCGAAATGTCATGCGTCTTGACGCAGCACAACAACTACATATTTCCACAACAAATGTTATTACTTTACATTTCTTATTCTAATCTCTTTTTTTTTCTTATCATATTTTATAGTAATAATAGCTTACATTAACAGCCAAGATTTCGAAGTCCCTATTTTAGTAATAACAATTTTAGAAAATTTGTATCAACACTTTATCGCTTAAACGAAGTGCCTCATAACAATTTCCTGTTTTCCTTTTATCGTCCTTCCTCACGGAACCGATGTTTTCAGCCTACAAAAGAGACGACATGTTTACATAAATTGAAAAAAACTGATTCCACGTAAAATTATAAAATTCCATGTAAAATTAAATTCCATGTAAAATAATTTCCATGTTGTATTATAATCGAAAAAGAAAATTATATTCAAACACCGCAGTAGAATATTTTTTTTAGTTATTCGAAAAAATCAGCCTCCATACTACCCACTATGACACAGGCCTACTCGCATATGAAGTGAGAAGTTTATTTATTTATTTATACTTTTTTGTACACCACAATACAGAAACATCAATATAGTTGAAACTAATTAAAGTATGTACAATAGGCGGTCTTATCACTGAAAGTGATTTCTTCCAGACAACCATTGCGTAGAGGAAAGATGCAAACAAAAGTTACAAATAGAGGGGGGCATACAAAAGTATATATATAAGTTTGTATATTATCTATGGTTGTAGCCCAGGACATTAACCCAGGAGTTATTTTTGACTTTTCTTTTGAACTATTATCAAGTACCCAGACAAGCCGGTTTACTTTCTCGTAACACTCTCGTGAACATATGGTTAAATAAGTATTGAAATCACCGGTAGGTAACGAAAGGATCGAACAAAGATAATTCGCGTTATGTGAAATTTAAGACAAGCGCACAACCTTAAAGATACAACAATCCTAAATTCGATGATCCATTTTAATAGCTAAATTTAATACATATATTATATTATATTATATTATATTATATATATATATATATATATATATATATATATATATATATATATATATATATATATATATATATATATATATATATATCGACGCGAATACTTTTTTAATCGTACACTTCTTTGGGCACGTTGGTTACTCTTGGAAATCACTGAACTTGCGTGAAAGTCACGCTCAGTACATATGTACAAAAATAACGTTAAAACTTTATGAAGCTAGGAAGTTTTCACTTCTGACGTGTAGTCCTACAGTTGACAGTTTTTTTATAGAATCGTCATCATCATTACAGCCCTTCATAAGTCCACTGCTGAACATAGGCCTCCCCCAAAGACTGCCAAAAACGTGTCACGGTCTTTTTTCATGTTTTCCCAAGTCATCATCAAACTGCACTCCATCTAGTGGGGGGCCACCATACACTTCGCTTACCGTTATGAGGTTGCCACTCGAGAAACCGGGTCCCCATTGGTTATCAGTTCTTCGAGCCGATGACCGGCCTATTCCACTATTGCCACTTCTGTTTACAAATCCGTTGAGCTATGTCGGTTACTCTAGTTCTAATGCATATAATCTCATTTCTTAATTTATCACGCTGAGAAACCCCGTGCGTAGTCGACTCCATAGCTCGCTGAGCGACCTTGAACTTCCTCATACGGCCAGCAGTGAAAAACCACGTCTTAGATCCATAAATCATCACTGCCAAACGCTCTGGTCGTACAATCTCGTTTTCAAGTTTGGTATACCAGACGAGAAAGTGTGTCGTAACGCTGCCCAGCCGAGTTGAATCCGTTGGTTCACCTCTTTTCTTCTCCTTTTTTTCTTTTTATTTTTCTCCCTCTCCCGATCCTGTCGATCAAAATTGTATTTTACCTAGTCGGAATATTTGTCCCAGGTACCCGTCAACAACTTTGAGCTTAGTACTCCCAACCACTACTGACATAGGTGTGACACGGACGTTACACACGATCTTTGTTTTGTCCATGTTCATCTTAAGACCTATCCGTTGGGAGGCACTGTTGAGGTCATTGAGCGTAATGCTTATGTCCTCCATCGATTTTGTCATAAGGACTATATCGTCGGCAAATCGAAGGTGAGTGATTTACTCGCCATTGATGTTAATACCATATCCTTTCCAGTCCAGTAGCTTGAAAACGTCTTCCAATGCAGCGGTGAAGAGTTTCGGGGATATAACTTCACCCTGTCTGTAAGACTTCAGGGAGGTGTACCTCTCTGCAGTTGAATAGGTTTCGTACTCTGGCTCTGTACTCAGATAGCCATTGCAGCCCTACTATAATAACTTCAGCACTTCGGTATACTGACAGTCAACTTGGCATAGCTGAAGGGACTGCAGCACCGCCCAAATTTTGACAGAATCAAAGACTTTTTCATAGTCCACATACGCAAGACAAAGTGGCTGATTGGACTCTTCGGCCTTCTGTACAATTTTTTAAAGGGTATGGATGTGGTCTACGAGTCTGGTGCGAGACGATTCGTATTTATATTCGTAGACTTTTGAAAACTGCATGTAGACGCGACTAGAAGGGAAATCGGTCTGTTGTTCTTGAAGAGACCGTTGTTGCCTTTCTTGAAAAACAAGATCACTGCACTTCTGCTCCACGCCTCCTATGTAATCTTACCACGAAAATGGTATTAAAGAGCTTCTGAAGGACTTCCAGCACCGGTTGTCCACCTGCTTTCACACATTCCGCTATAATTCCATCCTCAACCGGGGACTTGCCGTCTTTAAGAACTTAGAGATCCATTCTAATCTCGCCCAGACTGACATCCGGAATATCATCGTAATAGTGTCGGATAAGACTTGCTATTTGATCGTTACTCACACTTCCGTGTGGCTACAACTGTGACGTGTACTGCTACAGTAGAGCAGCAGAACCATACCATAGAACCTATCAATCTCACTCAAAATCTCAGGTGTTCCGGTCATCAGCTTCGACAGTCGTCTCTTTCTGGCAGACAGATCTCTTGCAAAGACTTTGTAGCCTAGTTCCGCTTGATCGCTTCTTAAATACGAGCTGTATTGAAGTTACGCAACTTCCCAAGTCCCGCTGCATGCATTTGGAGATCTGTCTATTCAGTTGCCTGTATGCTGTCAAATCTATTGAAGACTGCAGCTTCATTTCCCGTCTAACAGCCATAAGATTAAAGTGTGATCGGAAAGTGTTTGGGTTCTTCTGCCGCGGATCTTGCAGAACTTAGCTCTGACCGCATGGACAGCTTATCATACATAGCATCCACTGTACTGCAGTCTTCTAGGCACTTTAAAACGATTTTGTAAATCGAGCTGAAAGTTTTTGTGGCTTTAGATTAGAGCATGAGGGCGACGGAGCATTGTATTCATTAGACGTAACCTCTCCAACTTAACGTTTAGGTTCAGTGTGCCTCTCACCATTTGGTGATCGTTGCCAGCTTTCATTCTCGCGACCACTTAAATATCACTGAACTGTTGTCGTCATAATGAAGTCAATTTTTGTCGAACCGTCGGAGCTCGCCCAAGTCTATTATTTGTGGGCCGCTATTAGAAGAAGAAGTTCCTCATAAAGATTACCTCTTTTTCTATGAAGTCGGCCAACTGCTGGCCGCTTGGGCTTCGTTAGCTTATCCCAAATTTCCTGCTTCTAACTAAAAACCTTCAGCTCACCGTTCTCTCTAGTAACTAGTTTTGCGTTGAAATCTCCCATTAATACCGTATAATGGGTTTTGTAGAAATATGTGGCTTTGGAGATATCCTCATACATTTCCTCAATCAACCTCAACATTTCATCATGATAGGCCGAGATTGGTGCGTAAACTGGTCTAACCTTCATTAAATACCGTTTGGTGATTCTGAGTACAAGGTACGCAACGCTCGTCGATACACTTCCAATCTTTACAACGTTGTTAACGTAACGATATCTCATCGGAACAGACGAACGCCCTCCCAGTGATAGTATAAGTTGCCGGATTCGAGGTTTATCGTGTCCTCCACCTTTCTTCGGACCTCAGATTAACCTATAATATCTCAGCGCAACTTGCCTATATCTTATTCTAACTCGTCTTCTCGTCAGTCCTCTGGGTGCGTGCGTTATATGTTTTGCCAGTCGTCGGCCAGACAGTGGAGTCGTCTTAGGTTGTTACCGAAACTACACTGGAGATTCTTGGCACCCACTGCTCCACCGTTACTATGGTCGCTACCGTATCCAGTAATAGTGGGGTCGCCGGGGACTGGGGGCGCCTCTATGTAAACCTCGTAATTGGTGTTTTTTTATATAATATGTATGTGTGTATTAAATAATATCATATACATTTAATAAATATGGGTGACAAACGAGTACACAGTCCACCTGATGGTAAGTGGATGCTGTGACCCGTAGACATCTACATTTATCATGTGATTAAACACTATATGCAGATAGTTCGTGACCCATGAGGACTAAGATGGAATGCCTCGTTTCTAGCAAAAATTGTCTCCGATTCTCTACACTCACCATACCAAACACGGTAGAATTAAACCAAAATCGTAGCTCAATTCGCTTAAAAAGTATTCGCGTAGCTTAATATGCTAGTATTCCGTGAGAGAATGGTCTTAATCCGGTTGAGCTGACCCATTCATGCTACAACTATAATGTATGCTACAACTGCAGCGTGGCTGTACCACGTTTGCAACAATATACTTCATAACTACATTTTTTTAATGAAACTAGTTTTCGTCCCCTCATGACACGACGACTGAAAAGCACTCAAAGCAACTGAAATAAAAAATAAAAGATATTTACGCAATAAAATCTGCAAAAAATAATTACATTAAATTCGAAGAAATTGCAATATTTCAGACCGGGGTCTATCCTTACTCGTTTAGATATTTTTAGTCTTACAATTTAAAAATAATTTAATTTTTTATTAACTTTTACTTAAAAAAAATATTTTATTAAAAAATCACAAAAAAGCATTTGTCAACAGAAAACGATTATTTAGTTACATAGAATTAATTAATAAATTCATAAATTGTTTAATTCTGTCAACCTTTTTCACATAGAAGTTAGAATAACAAACGAGCACACAGTCTACCTGTTTATTGCTAGATGCTTCAACCCATATAAATACAAATGAAAACTTGGGATGTGTTGTCACCCTTGATGAAGACTAAGAGGGAATGCCTCAATGCTGCAATTTTACGCGGGCATTCTATGCAAGCGTGGTCATTAGGCGCAAGCCGACATTTTCGTCGTTATTTACAGTATCATGGTGCTAACATGCTAGTTGTGTACTAACGTAACCTACTATTTTAGTAAGATATAACAATATAAAAAAAGAAGAGTTCATTTATCACACTTACGTATTTAAACCATCTGAATGTGAAACTGGAGGTGGTGGCCATTTATGAATATGAGCTCGCCACATTAATTGGCGGAACGTCATCCGAAACTGTCTTGACATGGAGCAATATAGTATGAAGTTTATAGCTCCATTCAGCAGAGCCAATGCATCCATTAACTCTCCAAAGAGATCGTAGCATCCTTTGAAAAAGCATCGACCCAGTAGGCCGCTTAAAAGTCCAAGGATGCCTTGTGGTAACTCCGTTGCCAAGAACAAGAACAATACTGCTACCAGCATTTTAGTAGTTCTATTCGCTCTTTTGTCTGCTTTGTTTTGACGTTTTCCCGTCTTATTATTTGTCGAACATGAGATATAACCTCGAATTTTCCTTTGATGTTCATTTGCGTTGTATACTTCTCGTATCAACCACAAACTAATTACCGTTAATATACAACAAGGTAGTAATTTAATGACAACTGCGTGTACCCAAAAATTTATTTGATATAATTGACCTTCGTAGTCCGAATCAACGTGATATAAAATCATAGGTCCGCTGGGTTCCAAAACAACGGCCGTGTGGATATCAAATACCTGTTGCAATAAAATCGTATTCGTTAATACTGTTAAAGGAGAAAGAGCATAACTAGAGAACTAGAGTGTAGATGTTACATCCTTCATAACATTATCACTTTGTGACGATTTTTCAATCGTCAGATAAAAGGTTTTAATATAAAATACAACCTAAACAAAGTAAAACGACAGTTTTATTAATAAAAATAGTTCAATTATTTGACTTTTATATTCAATCAGGTTATAATTTATTTGGTGGTTATAATGGTTATAACTTTTAACTGACGGTTGAAAAATCGGCCCTAAGTTATATTAATTTATTCATCATTATTGCATCATATAGCTGTACATAGGCCTCCCTCGTAGATTGCTACTTAGGGGAATATTAATTGCCATAGTTGCCACGCTCGACAGGGTTAGCGAACGCAGTTTTTTTTAATTATTATTGATTTGTGATCTTTAAATTTTTTCCTCTGTCGTCTCTTATGACACCCGTGGGGTGGTATGGGGTAATAGATCATTTTACGCCCCCACTGCACGGCGAAATAATGCGACATTAGATTATTATACATTATCATTAATTAATATAAATAATGAAAAACGAGTTAGATTACCGCCGTTATCAATATATTTCTAAAGTCCAAGTTTAATTAACAATTTATCACGTACAATACATTACGTAAAATATAGTAGAAAACCTGCAGAAAATCTCGTGCCAATTTTTTATGAAACTGAAGCGCCGAACTTACAGTCCACCTGATGGTAAATGGTTACCGCTGTCAATGAACCTGGATCTGCAAATTTAGCTAGTTTCAAACAAATAAGGCATGCATGCCTCTATACATTTTTTATATGAAAAGGGTGACAGGCGAGCACACAGTCCACCTGATGGTAAGTGGTTGCTGTGGCCCATAGACATCTACATCTATCCTCGTTTGCGAATCAAAATGAAGATGCGTTGTCAGCCTTGAGGACTAAGATGGAATGCCTTTTTTCCAGTAAAAAGGGTCCGGTTTTCTACACTCACCATACGAAATAGCAGCATTAAGCTGCTATTTGACGCTAGTATTCTGTGAGAGCGTGGCCCTTCCCCGGTTGAGCCGACCCATTCGTGTCACAACTATACAATTAATATAGCTGCAGGATGGCTCTACCACGGAAAAAACAACATTGTCACCTCTAACTAGATTTCTATACCCTTCAGATCGGAACACAGAACTGCAAATAGTTTTGGAAAAGAAAGGATGCCTGGGCCCAGCAGTGGAACTAATAAAGTCTGTTACTTTACTTTTTAATTTATTGTTAGTAAATAGTATGGAACATCAATACCAAAAAAATAATCCCATTTATATTAAAACCTGCTGATAATATCAATTGATAATTAATTTGAATTTCTTTCCCAAATATATTTTTTCAGAATTCAACAAATTTTTAAGAACAAGACATGCTTACATAAAATTTTCAGACAATTTCATAACACCTTTTTGTTAATGAAATTTATCACCTTTAACAGGATTATCTGTTTAATGTTTTCGTGCTTTAATGGCTTTGGCTTTACACATATTTATTAAGTACATTATATGATTAAGAAAACTCTCAAATGTTACGGGTTTAAGACAGTTTTATTTATTGCTTTTACTCGATTACTCACCAGAAAAGTAGGAACACAAAGTATTGGTGGGAGAACAAAGCTACTTAGTATGGCCGCGCTACAGCGTTTCTCCGTGCAAAGAATGTGGTTTTTATCCGAATATCTAAGAAAAAAGCAAAATTTAGTATATTTATAGAATTACAAATATTTATTGATAAATTAAACCAGACTGACTGTGGTTTTATAACAATAAAATTTTTCTCTTCCAAGTAAATCAAATCAGAGATTGTCTAATATATGTATAATAATTCATGTTTGTTTGTTCGTATTTGATGCGCTGCCATGCCGTACCGTTAATCAGATTGCGGTAAAACTTTGTCAACTTATTGCTTACATTTTGACTAAGGTTATAAACATAGAACAATTAACTTACACAAGTAGTATCGTATTTTTGTATACTTTACTTGAAAGTTATATATCATTCCACTTCAATGAATGTATCATTTCTAATCAATTAACATTATAACTCTTCCACAATTATTTCTTATGCGACTGCAATGCGCCGGGTACCAGCTAGTACTATGTAGTTTAAATAAAACTAGTTTTTATGGATTTTATCGAGTAAATTTTTTATTCCCGACGTTTTGAGCACTTTACATCACCCATGGTCACGGAAGAACTGAGGTGTTCGAGGTTCTGATGTCAACCGCGGTTACCATAAAGGGCATTTGAGGAAGCACTACTTCTTCTTCTTCTTCTTTTTCCCTTTAGGGCAGCTACGTTCGCAGTTAAATTCACCAATGACATGTTACAAGCGAAAAGGTTTATTTGGGACACAAACTCTGCATAAAAAAGGGAAATTGATATTACAAGAGTGTAAGAACAACAATATTATGTGATTAATTTTGGCCAACTTATCTGTTGGATTAGACGGACAATGTTGTTAGAATAATACTGATGTATTATTATATATGACAAACAAATTACTGTTTAATGTTGTTAGAGTTAATAAAATCACACAAAATATGTAAAAAAGAGGTATTTGTGAAGGTTAGAAGGGAGTTAAAATCTATAGGAGGAGTGATATCAGGGGCAGACAATCATATAGAGATGATGACACTTTGGTGCAGTCAAAGAATATATGGTTAGTGTTTCCCTCATCTAAGCCACATTTACACAGAGAATATCCCCAATTCTAAGTTTAGCTAAGTGAACATGGGTGCAGGCATGTCCAATTCTCAACCGGCAGACAATAATAGTAGCATGTTTGTTTGCTTTATTAAATATGAAAAACCAAGGTCTTGATGTAATATTATCTTGTAATGCTTTCCATATTTCATTCCATGTGTTAACAAGCTTTTTCCTAGCAAGTGAAAGTAAGTCATGGGAATAGGTAATATTTAGAGGGGTGCCACTTCTAGTAGCCTCTTTGGCACATAAATCTGCTTTTTCATTTTCAAAGATACTACTATGACTAGGTTTCCAGGCTAAACAGACCAAAATTTCTTTAAGATAACACCTATACAGAATGCTTTTTGTACTAAGAATTATAAGAAATGTATATTTACTTTAAAATTAGTTAGATAAAATAGCAGATAAACAAGTCTTAGAATCACTAAAAATTAATGCTTTGTCTAGGTTATGTGATTCAACATACAGCAGAGCTTCATGTATTGCAATTGCCTCAGCAGTAAAAATGGAACAAAATGAAGGGCACCTAAAGCTAAGGATTATTTTAAACCTGGGAATCCAGACAACTGCACCAGTACAGCCATCCTCAGTAATTTTGGTTGCATCTGTATACATGATCATCCAATCTTTCCAGTTTTTTCTATAGCTTCTTTTAATTTTGCCTCAGAAGAACCTTTTCTAATATCAAGATCAAGGTGAATGTTAGGTCGAAATATAATAGCTTCGAAAGAAATATTAAAAAGGGGACTTGTATTGCATGAGAAGTGGGCCCAGAGATTTGGAGAAATGAGACAAAGCTATTAAACAAATGTGGATAATATGGAGCCAGTGCCTACTTGAAGATAAGAATTTTGAGAAGAGTTGTAACCTGGGAATCAAAGGATGAGAAGAGAGTTGACATGTCTTAAAGAAGAATCTATCTGAAAAGCATTGTCTTCTTATGTTGAGAGGAGGATCTACACACTCTACCTGAAGAGCATTAATCGGGGAAGATTTCATTGCACCAATTATAATTTGGAGACAAGCGCTAAGATCTTAAATCAGACAAATAAAAATTTGTTACGGACGGTAATCCGGACAGAAACAAATCAATAGACTCATCATCCAGTGAATTAAAGAAATTTTGTATCGAAACGTTAAATTAACGCGAAATTAGTTAATATAACGAATGCAAAAGAAACTTACAGAAAAATATCAAAAACTAACGACCAAATCAAAGTCAGTACCATACGCAACCGTTGACTACAAACACAAATCTTAAGTTTTAAGGGAAATTATGTTCGGTGTGTGACGGACTCGTGCGTAATGTAATGAGCTCTTAGAGTTCTCTACATGCATCCGCATCGTGGGTCGGGGCGTCTACTTTTATTTAATATGATTGAAGAGGGAAATGACTGCTACATGCATCTGATTTGTATAAAGCCGTGCACTGATTAGCTTCAAATTTTTACGACCTCTTTCATTTTAACATAAAATAGAACACAAAACATGCTGAGGTTACCGATGGGCTTGGGATGGGATGAGGATCTTTAATAAAATGACTAATAAGAGAATACCTGCACAATTTCTTTCTCTGTCTCATCTCCGATCGTGGGAATCTCATTTTCTCACGAAATATTATTTTAGTACGTCGAATAAATAAATATATCACATTTCATTACTACCCAATCGCTTTATAATAAGGACGATTGAGATCAATTCAGATTAATTATATCAGAAGCCTATTTCCCATATTTAATCGCCGATGTAGTTTTCTTATTCAATCTATTAAGTGCTTAAGATAATTCCAAATTAAATAATTGCTTTAAACACTCATTAACCTTTATAAATTATAGCACCATGTTCAAATCAGTTTGCTGATCTTTAACTTAAAAGTTCCTGCGAATTGTTTGTCGTATTGAGCTTTATATGAGTTGTGCGTAGGAAACATCATATAAATGCCACCGATATGAAACTTTCGTATTAATAACTATCGTTATCATTTAAACTTGACAAATAGTAAACGGAAATCGAAATCTTGGTCTTAGTTTTGGTCTCGACCGATCTCGGCTAAACATCCAATCACGATCTCATTCTTGGTGAAAATAAGCTGAAAACCTCGATTATCGCCGAGATGTGGAATTGGAAAAGGGTCTTGAATTTTTGTATCTAGATCGATTGATTTTTGAATAAATACCTATCATACGTATGTTTATTTGAAGGTTTCAATTTCAAGAATTTTTTTTTTTTTTATATAGAAGAGGGGGCAAACGAGCATGCGGCTCACCTGATGTTAAGTGACTACCGCCGCCCATGATCAACCGCAACACCAGGAGAATTGCGGGTGCGTTGCCGGCCCTTTAGAAAGGAGTAAGCTCTTTTCTTGAAGGTCCCCAGGTCGTATCGGTCCGGAAAAATCGCCGGTGATAAACTATTCCACAGAGAGGTTGTACGTGGAAGAAAGCTCCTTGTGAAACGTACAGTGGTGGACCGCCAAGCATCCAGATGGTGTGGATGGTATCGGGACGTTTGCCGTGTCGTGCGTTCACGAAATTTGGCGGCTGGGATTAATCCGAACAATTCCTCAGAGCACTCCCCGTGATAGATGCGATAAAATACGCAAAGAGATGCAACATCTCTTCGCAACGCCAGTGAATCGAGCCGATCGGAAAGCACTCGGTCGTCGACGATTCGAGCCGCTCTGCGCTGGATGCGGTCAAGTGGAAGGAGCTGGTACTGGGGAGCCCCAGCCCAGAGATGGGAACAGTATTCCATGTGCGGTCGAACCTGCGCCTTGTAAAGTTGCAGGCGGTGTGCCGGCATGAAATACTGCCCCGCTCTGCTGAGCACGCCAAGCTTTTTAGAGGCCAATTTGGAATGAAGAATGCTAATAGGTATGTAAAATGGCGACAAATCGATCAATTTTCTCACAAAATTAAAAACAGAAAAAAGAAAAACAACTTTTTAAATTGTAACGTTGTTGGGTAGGCCAGTTCGTTTTGAATATTATGATTATTAAAATAATTAGTAATAAAAACATTTCTAAACAGTTAAAAACATTTTTAAACAGTATTTTAAGGCACTACTCCATTTTCTCTCTTTTTTTTTCTTGTTCTTGCCTTGGTTTCAGTCTTAACTGAGAAATGATTTTGTATCAGTTTCAGCGTATTTCAAAACTAAAGCTTTACTCGTACCTCGACAAGAAGCATCATGAACGAGGTTTATTGCTTAACAAAAATACCTACAGCATATCTCCTGTTGATGATTGCAACATTTACTCAGCTCTATGGTTAAGTTAAGTTGGAGTTTTTATCTTGTCCTCTTTCTTCCATGACAGATAATCAACGTGCAAAGGATAAAGCTTATGCGCAGCGCATTGCGCGTTTGTTCAGAAAAAGCTTCGGCGCAAATATTTTTTAGAAAATTAAGAACGATTTATGAACAAACATTCCAAATAACAGTAAGTTGTTATTGTGGGTTTACTCGTTAGTCAATCAAACTTAAACAAATAATGCTTTGATTTACGCTAATCATCTATGAAAGCGTAGGTTCTTCCTCAATCGAAATGACTCATGCTGCATGTTGCACTCGTGCTGCAATCATCTAACCGAGCAGTAGTTGCCACGGTAGGTTTTTACTACTTTCAGTTGTTGTACGAAGATGCTGTAAGTCATTTCCTGTTTTCATTTTATTTATTTCATTTCATTTTATATTGCTTACGCAACAAATGGAATTGACAACACCCATGGGTTGATGCGGTCTAGTTAATTCTCTTACGCTGCCACTGCTCGACTATTTACAAAGACTATAAAATGATGGACAACACTATCGAAATGCATTTTTTGCCGTTTACACCTAAGTTGTTTATTTTACTAAAGTACCCGGTTGACCGAGCTTTCCTCGGTATTTTTCGCTCGGTTTTTTTTAATTCGTGTGTTTTGGAAATTATATTTAGATACAAATTACATACTGATGAAATACGAATAATATTTTTTGATCTTAGCGACATAATAGAAAAAACTGAACTGGTTATTTGACTAAAAAATCATGAGTGCAATTAGTTTAATTTAAATTTTCGTGTTTTTAAAAAATACTAAAATAGGGCTCGAAAAAATAGATTTTCTCAAAAAAGAAAGGAACTTGAAAAACAATTAAAAAAGTCGATCGGTCTGGGCCATGGTACGACGTATAAGTGACCGCCCAATATATCAATTAAGCTATTTGTAATCATTAATAAATTGTCAAAATTTACCTTCTTATTCTAACGATATTGTAGCAGTTTTCATTGCCTAAAAACATGGACAAAAAGCCATCTTCTAAAAATAAACCCTAGCTAGATCGATTTATTGCCCCCGAAACTCCCTGCACACAACATTTTATGAAAATCGTTGGAGCCGTTTCCGATTCCGATTATATATATATACAAGAAGTTTTTGCTCGTTTAAAGGTATAGGATAAAATGAAACTTTACTTTTTCGACATAAAAAATAAAGATTAATTTGTCAAATGTCATTTTTAGCCTGTTTCTGTTTTATAATGTCGTTTTTCTGGTTGGGGTATCCTCTTTTCAACCGACTTTAAAACATGAGGTTTAAGGTTTCAGGTCGCAAAATCATCAGCAATTTTATTTTTAATTATAAGACATTTGCTTTAATATAACACGTATTATACAGTTTTATATAATTATAAGATATTTGCTTCAATATAGTACATATTACATAGTTTGGAGAAAAAATCCGTCCCTTAAGGACGATTAATAGGAAATAAGGTTTTTAATGTAACTATTAAGACGACATTCTAGTTATTACTATGAGTTTGTGATATTCCTAACCCGACTAAAGAGTAAAAATTTGCTTTTAATAAAAACAAAAGGCTATTTGAAACAACTAAAAAATCAAACAATTTTCACACAACAGATTCTGACGACGGGACCTTAATTCTTCTTCACACGATTTCTCAGGACGTAAATCATTTTAATTTTTTAAATCTTAAAAGTTTTTTTTCTTTCAATATTTTTGTATAGGTAAGCAAATACGAAAATGTGACATTAGGTGCATTACTCAAATTTTAAAAATTACAGACCCATTTATAACTAAAGCTTACTAGCTCTTCTGTGATAAAATAGGGTATAACAATTTTTGGAGTTCGTCGAGTCGAGTCGAGTTCGCAAGCCTAGTAGGACCAACCACCACGAGCAGCACCATTTCACCAATATATGGCATCGGTCAGGGGTCGTCCTCCTCAACCATATACGCATAAATACACATCACGTGGCACCGACAGCAAGAATATAAACATTATATAATACATAACATACGTTATAAATATCATAAAGTAAAATAATAGTAAGCCTTCAGTCCAAGTAAAGTCTTTTTTATTACATTACAACAAGCTTCCAACTGAAATAAGACGATTAACTGTGCGATTTAATTGCTTTGAGTACAGCATCTTAATTGTCGTGTATAGTCAACTTGAACATAAAACTATTTTAATATAATTACACGAGAAATTACACATGACACAGTTTAATTGAAACGTTTCCCTTAAGTCTAGACAAAAATAAAGACAACTTTTAAACAAATTTAACTAAAAGTATACTTACTTTATGGCGACATATCTCCAAATAGCTAGTGAGAGTGTTAGAAAAATGGAAGCTGTATGAAAAATTTGCGCAAAGTGCATGTGAAACAGCAAGTACGCAGCCCATTTGTACGGCATCTCATGTTGCCCAGGCAAGATCTAAATCAAAGAAAAAAAATTCTAATCATTTACAAGGCTAGTTCTAAGTCTAACTATACATATAATAAAAATATAGATTGCAGGTACATTGTATATTTTTGTGACGAAAATGATGAAGAGGGACTAAAAATAAGTAATAAAATACATTTAATACACAAAAGTACAAATAAGCAGCTTAATACTGCTGTGTTCCGTGTGTTGAGTGTAGAGATCCGGAGACCCTTTTTTAACTGGAAACGAGGCATTCCATCTTAGTCCTTAGGGGTGACAACGCGTCTGCGTTTTGATTTTTAATCGAGGATAAATGTAGATGTATATGGACCAGAGCATCCACTTACCATCAGGTAGACTGTGTGCTCGTTTGTCACCCTTATTAGTGGTTAAGTAATATACACTACTTAACTACACAGTTAAGTCTAAGAACATCCACTACCTAATATAATCTCGTGAATGCAGTAAGAGGCGACGGAGGGAAACAAATCAAGATATGAGCAGCAGCGTCTTCCTAATAACGACTAAAAAAAACTACTGTTGCCAACCCGCATGGCAAGCGTTGCAACTATGGCAAATATCACCCCTATGGGAGAGGCTTTTGTTCAGCAGTGGACATTAATAGGTAAACATGTCCTTGAAATATTTAATTCCTCGAATCTGCATGGTTTCCTTACAATGCTTACAGCCTGTTGACGAACTCATTTATTCACTTCTGAATTTTAAAATTGTAGGTATTCTCATAATAGTATTCTTTTCACCAACAAGTACTATCAGCAATTTTGTAGGTTTCGGCGAGAATCGTACCTACTATCGTTTTTCGCGTACTATGAAGGCACTACCAAGGTACTCCTTCCGTTCGTAATCTATATTTATCCATTTATTTATTTATTTACTTTTTAGTATGTAAGTTACATAAGCTATTATCAAATACTATATATTACATACTAAGTCCCTAATGGACACCTGCAAATTTGTTTATTCTTAGAAATTTCAGCTTTATAAATAATTCGCATATCGAAATTCATCTTAAAAATCATTAAATCAGCAAACAACAGAAATCCTTCCAATTATATAAAGATGTCAAAAACATAAATTAATAATAAAATAATAATAAACAAATATAGAAAATTTAATTAAACAATAATATATACCATGTCAGTTAATTATAAAATGCCAATTATGAGCTATAGTCCCAAAAAGTGGTTATCAGTAATTTAAAAAGTCATTAATCGACTGAAATATATTTTGAAGAAGCCACTGGTGTAATTTTTTTTTGGTAATAAAAATAAGCGACAGTAGCCTCATGGCAGTGCGCGGACAGCGAACTCAAAAAGGTCGTGGGTTCGAATCCGCCATTCGACTACTGGCGTGTACCACTCGTAACACAAGCAATTTAAGCTTACCACGAGTGGTTAAGGGGAATATTAGTAATGTTTATAGCATTGTTAATATTCTTTTTAAAATAAAAAATTAAAAGAAAAATTTTTTTGGATGTAATTTTAAGTGTTTGCATGGGTTTACACGTGTGTGGTATTTTATTAAATACTGTTTTACCCATCCAGTAACAACTTTTGCTAAAGCGTTTACTTTTTGGTATTTCGCTAATTACTATCCGATCTGGGTATCTCGCGTTCATGGATACCACTTCTTTATTAAGGTGTATCCCTGACCAAAATCTTGCGAAAGTGCGTTTTTCAGACTCTATTATCTCATTAGTTATGAAAAATAAACTACATCTAAAAGCACATTATTAATGTTCAATATCTTATCATCACATTCCACGTTTTGATTTGTTTTTATGTGCTATAAAAACATTTGAAATCAACTTTTAAAAAATGACTAAAATTCTTGATTACATGCATCTGTTGCTAAAAGCAACGCTCTAATCATTTGAGGATTACACTAATGCATAGATAATTTAAAAATCTATATTTATACACGTTTTATTCAATTTTTAGGTCAGTTTTTCTTTTTTCCAACCGATGCGCTTACGAGTTTTTTACCACAAAAAGACGCTACGATTGTGTTATTGAGAAAACATAATTTTGTGGATTGATTAGTGCAAATGCCTAAATTCAAGAAGAATAAACTTGACGTTCATTCTTCATTCATTTATTCGACGTCAAAATGCTCTAAAGATTAATGAAATTCTGTAAGTAATTTGATGTATTATGCAAAGTTCACTTACTTTTATTCGACTAAATTCCTACGTTTTATTAAATAGTATCTTTTTATTTTAGGAGGAGAAGAAAAATACCTGAATGCGAATTTGAGGACAAAAATAATTATTCAAGTTTAGCAATAATTGAAAATGATAATGGGTAAGTCGGGCGCACTTTTGAGTCCATAGAGTTATGAAATTATAAACAGAATTTATGAACTTTGATGTTATATTTTTTGTGGTTCCCATATTATAAATAATATGAACCTTTTCAAATATATAGCTAAAATATGTATCTAGATGATGTATTACAAGTAATTCCGTTTTGTTTTCATGCAAGATCCAATATAATTTATTCTTTATTGCAGGCTAAATACGAACAATGACGATACGCCAGTAAACGACTTGAGTAAATAAATCCATAGAATTACAGTATACCTGTCTTGGTTCAACTGAAATGGTTGAAGATGTAAAGGTTTGTTTATTTAATTTTTTGGTTTGTAGATATTATGTTGCACAAATGTGTACTTACATAATCTTAATCACTAAATACTTTAGTGGGAATTGTGATTAGGTATACACTTGTGCTTGTGATTAGGTAAAAGATATCTAAGTAAGTACCGTAAAATGCCCTAATTTGACTTACCTAGCCTTACTTTGCCTGAACCGATCATTTGAATTTCATTAGTAGGCTATTCGAGGTAGAGTTAAAGTTAAAGTTACAGCCTATATACATCCCACTCCTGGGCACAGGCCTCCGCGCATTTCTGAGAGAGTACTAGGGCAAGGAATTATCCACCGCCCTGTCCCAATGCGTGTTGGCGAACTTCACATGTCTTCGAATTATTTTTTTCTTATTTCTCAGACATGCAGGTTTCCTCACGATGTTTTCCTTCACCACTGAGCACGTGGTAAATCAACACTTGAAATTGCAATTACAATTTCATTGGTGCCGGCGGGGATTGAACCCGGTTTGCTCGCGCACTGGGAAATTTTCAGCCAGCGCTAACCATCTGAGCTACCACGGCTCCTCTCCTCTCGAGCTAGATTATTATTTTATTTATTACCAGCGCTTACTTTTGGTTCTGTCAAAAAGTTATGAAACGTTTGTGAACGTCAGAATTGTGCAAATGGTGGTCGCAGATATTTTACCTGCACTTCAAAATTTTATTGTGTGAGTATTTTAAACTATTTTTAAGGATTTGATGAACCATATTAAATAAAAAATTGTCTCCTATACTTCTCTCTATGTTTTGATCTAAAACGAGTTTGAGTTGGTAAAATCAAGGCAAACTTAGTGAAATTCCAATTCTAAAAAATTCAACAAAACTAGTGAAATTCCGCGGTTTTATATGCGCAAGCGTGAACGTGGTTAGAACATAATATAACCTTTACGTTTTACATAAATATCCTAACAAACTTATTATTTTAATATGTACTACCTATAAAATTAATAAGTTTATTGCATTTTTATTTGAAAATAGACTTACGTTTGACTACCATCTATTTGTTAAGATAGATACATACATTTTAGAACTTACGTACCAAATAGTCTTAAACGTACCTTATAATTGTTAGAAGGTAGAAGGTGCCTCGAAACAACAAAATTACCAGTTCTCAAAACAAAAATAAATGAAAAAATTGTCGGCAGTACGTGAATTATTCTTCCAAAATGCTAAACTTAGTGGTTGATCTCATAAAATCTAAGAAATTATCATCGTATCAATAGCAATTAATCAAAAGCAATTCGGGATTTACCAGGCGTACCATTTTAAATAAAGTCAACACACCTGTTTTGTCATGATAAATCCTGACGAATACGTTTTAATGCAGGATGAAGATAATATTTATTTTTTATTGATTAATAATTTTAGCTTATAAACGTAATTTTCAAATGTTTTTAAGTATAATTTGTTAATTTATGTACCTACCTACCTTACCATGTTGATTTGTAAGTCTAAAAGCATGCCAAAGTTGTCAAACTATTATAACCTATTCGAAATGCTACTAATACTACTTAATATACTAATAATAATAAAGAACATATTTAACTTATTTTACCTTAGGCTCGATAAACGGAATGACCCTTTTTAACAAATAAGTTGTTTTATATTCCTTTGATTACAAGGTGACAACCCTAAAAGATTTCCCATAAAATGAATAAATGTTCAAAATCATTGCTTACCTTCTTAATAAAAAAAAATAAGATTTACACTTTTTGTCATGGATAAGTAGGAATAATGAACCAATACTTCATGGGAGCAAAATCTGTTTATTTGGAAACGCATTTTAAACTGCGATATATTTGCCTAGGCTAGCTTTTAAATATCCAGGCAAAGTAAATGCCATTCACTTTGCCTGGATATTTAGAAGCTTATTTCTCAGAAAATTTGGGGTGTAGACTATAGTGTGTTATTTTTCCAGGCGCATAAAGTTCTGATTTATATTTTTTCTTTATATGTGATATGTCACTTTTTCTATGTGTATCAAGAAATATCACAAAAACCTCTAAATTCGTGCAAAGTTAGGGCATTTTACGGTACTAATACTAAGTAGGTATTAGCACTATGTACTAATGCTCACCCAGTACAATCTAATCATAATACCTTGTAGGTATTGTAATTGGGTATAAATAAGTACTAAGTAGGTAGGTATGAATACCTCTTTATCTACGTCTATTTTTAGAAAACTTTATTTACTCTGAATCATACATAACACTATATTACTGATTTACTTATACGTAGTTTTCTTTTTTGCAGTTACAGATATCTTGTGAGGTTGAAAAAGGCAGTAATGAAAAAATAATAAGAAGAATAATAATTGACGTCAGCCACTGCTTTTCGGAATTAATAAAAATTTCAAATCATGCTCCATTAGGTTCCAGCTTCACCGAACTACAACTTATCGGAGAACACACAAAAGGGCTTAGAGTCAAAATTTACATTTAAATGCCAATTATGTATCGAAAAATTTGTAATAGTAAACTATTTATCATTAAATGTTTTTTGTTTATCAAATTAGTACAACTAATTTGATAAATAATCAGTGCATAAAAATATTTAAGAATTCAGATGAAAAGAGAGAAATCGATTCAGTAAATTATCCTGAACAAACTACTTTCTCAAAGTGCGTTCATTAAGTTACATGTTGTATATTCTATACCTTTAAACGAGCAATTCTTGTATGTATATATATATATATATATATAATCGGAATCTCGGAAACGGCTCCAACGATTTTCATAAATTTTTGTGTGCAGGGAGTTTCGGGGGCAATAAATCGATCTAGCTAGATTTTTTTTTAGAAAATGTCT
Source organism: Parnassius smintheus behrii (assembly GCA_036936625.1). NCBI lineage: Eukaryota > Metazoa > Arthropoda > Insecta > Lepidoptera > Papilionidae > Parnassius > Parnassius smintheus. Next base: position 39,460,545 of record JAUPFT010000013.1, read on the forward strand.
TTTTGTCAGTGGTTTTAGGCAATGAAAAACTGCTGCAATATCGTTAGAATAAGAGGGTAAATTTTGTCAGTGGTTTTAGGCAATGAAAAACTGCTGCAATATCGTTAGAATAAGAAGGTAAATTTTGACAGTTTATTAATGACTAGCTGTGCCCGCGACTTCGTTCGCATGTAATCTTTTTCTCCAATTCTTTTATATTTTCAAACAGAGTATATATAATTATATGTTTATTATAATCAAGCAGATTATTTTATACCTACCTGAACGTTAGCTTCGTGAAAAAGGCTAAAATAGATCAAATTTTTTACTTTTAATTTTGGATGACTTGATGGCAAGGATTAGCCATTTTATGATAATATCCACATTTTAAGAAAACCTAATGCCAGCTATCTACCACCTAATCCATTTCTGGTTTTCGAATAATAAAATCTTAATAAATACAAAACAAGGAGTCAAAAAGGGGATATAAATATGCAATTTAATTTAATGGTTTTATTTATTTAATCACGGTTTTGTTAGAACTTCAAAAGTAAAAGAAAATGTAAAAAAATATATTCAGTTAACAAAGGACCTCTTCATAAACAACGTTCACCGTTTTGTTTTGTGGTGCTAAAATAAACAAATTAGTGGGATCGCTGATACGCGACATTGCCACATAGAGCTGCCCATGTGAAAAGCAGCTGTTCGTAAGGTCAACGCCTACTCTGCTTAGCGTTTGACCCTGTGCCTTATTTATCGTCATTGCAAAGCAAACACTCACCGGCAGTTGGACCCGTTTAAAACGAAACGGAAAGTTATTCGGAATAATCGGTATTCGTGGAATAAAAACTTTCTCACCCGCACCGCAACCGGTAAGTATCTCTGCCTCAACCACATGTCTCTGGAGAGCAACTACTTTGAGCCGAGTACCATTGCATAATTTTGGTGGACTTAAATTTCTTAAAAGAATTATGGGGATCCCTACCTTAAGTTTAATTTCATGTGCAGGGAGCCCAGACGCCGTTAATGCATTCAAAAACTCTACAGGATATGCTGTTACTTCTTCACGGTCAACTACTCTATTTATTGACGTATAGGTAACATTCTCCCCTTCAATACGTTCTAAAATGGTCATGTTGATACTTACAGCTTGATCATTACGAGGCGTAAGTATAGCGCGCTCACAAAGCCAAGAGTTTCCTTGGTTTACTATACCAGCCAGATCTTCATAAACAGATATAATAAGTTCCTCAATGTTAAGGACTGTTTTGCACAAATTATTAATTAAATCTATTCTACCATCAACCTCAGGAAACCTACCTTCACCAATACTCAATAATAACTGTGAGAAATCTTGAGCATTTGTGTTCTCGCCTCTTTGCGCTCGCATGTTTGTGGTGAGATTTAACCTTGTAATATGGGGCCAAAGAATTGAATTTTTTAAACATGCGCTAATTTCATCGGCTCTTGTCCCGCGTGTAACTATTGGCAATGTCTGCCGAAAATCTCCACAGAAGAGCATAGTGACTCCGCCCATAAGTTCATTGTTGTGTCGTATATCTTGCAGCGTTCTATTGACGGCTTCTACTGCTTTGCGATGCGCCATTGTACATTCATCCCATACAATTAAGGTGCACTCACGAAGTACTCGAGCTATGTCACTATTACGTGAAATGTCGCAAACGGGGGTTTCAGTGACGTCTAATTGTGTGGGTATTTTGAACATGGAATGTGCAGTTTTGCCTCCTGGAAGTAAGGTAGCTGCAATTCCGGACGATGCCACGGCCAATGCAATTTTTCCCTGGCTACGTATTTGCGCAAGGATAAGTTTCGTAAGAAATGTTTTACCAGTACCGCCAGGGGCATCCAAAAAAAACATTTCACCAGAGGTGTTCAAAGCGCTGTTACATATACGATCAAAAATAATTCTTTGTTCGGGGGTCATGATAGGTACACCTACTTGAAGAATTTGGGCCAGTTCCTCTGAGTCGTAATTGGATTCCGTTGCATACTCTCGATTAGTTTGTTCGACATTTAAGATTGGTTCAGGTAATCCATAGCGTATTAAGGGATTACCACCAATTGAAAAAACTGTGTTTTGTATATCACACAAACAACGATTCAATACATCATTGAGCATCTCTTGATTTAGTTCACCATGTTCAAAATTAATGTAATCTTCAGCTAAACTTTTCTGGTGTTTAACCCAAAGTTGATTAGCATCTGAAAGGCCACAAAATACTAACAACACCGCAAATAAATTCCGTAAACGACGCGGGCTATCACTAACAGATGCTTCAGCGAGGGTGTTGTCCCAGTGCTGGTCGTCGTCCAATAACCCTCGAGCCCGGCAAGCAGCTTGAAAAGAAGGATATTGAGTGTTGTTGAACATTTTCAAAGCCAAAAATGATGTGGGTCCTCGTACTGTATGCAAAAGTAAACGTACGTAAAAACATTCGGAGTTATTGGGATGTACAGTGTACACTCTGCCGAGCACATGTTCTTTAAAAAGGTTGGGAAAACCTTCAACAGGAATACCACGTCGGCGACGATTAAAAATCCTGTGTTGCTTATCGTATGTATAATACGCTGGAACTTCGTCATAAAGCAAAGTTCTTGCGAAATCGTCAGATTCGCATAATCGAAAGAACGCCAGTAAAGTTGTTTGTCTAGGATTTTCTAGTTGCTCCACAATATTGTCTGGGTGAAAATATACGCGTTGTCCGCCTTCCACGTGAACGTCTAAATGCATTACCGGGGGATTACGCTCGCTTATTGGGAAACTGAATATTCGCCATGCTGCCTCCGAAGAACTTATGTATCGCCCTGATTGAAATCTTGTAATTTCGTCAAATCTGTCGTTGCTCATTGCAAGTGTTGCTTGATCCGTCCCTTTATTTACATACTTAAAAATGTATTTAATTGATTCAACACTGTTACACATTTCTACGTTTATATGGGTTTGGAAAGTTCTCGATAGCACAGGTGAGTACGGCACTACCCACCTGTTATCTACTTCTACATCTTGTCCAAACATTCTCAATTTTGTGGTGAATCCTCCATACTGTGGAGCACGCCGCCGATATTTGGGATAACCATCTTCACCAGTGATTGTTTCTCTTAAAAGGGGTCTTGGATATTTTTTCGTACATTGTCCATCCTTCATGCACGGAGAATTATTATTTAATGCACCGCAAGGCCCGTGTATCATCTGTGTTTTAACAATTTGGTGTAAAATAGGATCATTTGTGGGATTTGGTAATTCTGCACTTATTATATTATCAACGTCATTAGGACGAATTTTTTGTAATAACCATAGAAGAATGTGAGCGTGGGGCAGCCCTCTTTTTTGCCATTCCACGTTGTATGTATAGCATGACGTAGCGCCAAAAACGTTTTGCTTGGTTAATAAGTTGATTAACAACTTTAACTTTAAATAAAAAACTCGACTAATTAAATCGTGTTGATCGTACGATGCTTGACCTTCTAGCAGCTCTTGAGAAATCTCGATCCATTTAGGGTTAGTAGTTATTGTTATGAAAAGATCTGGCCTACCATACTTGCGAACATAACAGAATGAGTCTTGAACGCGTTCATTCATATTTCGGGGACTCCCGATAAAGCTGGAAGGCAATATAACTAAACGTCCTAAATTTTCTATGTGTGTATCTCCCTGTACTGCATCATGAAGATCCACATAATTTTCGGCACGCAACTGTCTCTGATGAGTACGAATGAATACTAAACGCTCTGTTTCAACTTTTGCGTACATATCAACAATAAACTGGTTAAATAAGCCACGAAATCGTTGTAAATATACAAAACGACGTTGTCTTATTTGCATGAGATAACAATAAAATTGCAGAGCCGAAACTTTTCTGTCTAACCGAGGTGCTCCTGTAGCGGGGTCAACTTGATAAACCGTAAAGTTGTAACCATCTTCACCGCGACAGTAAATAAGTGGGTATTGTAAGGAGTCGTAAGAACGATGAGTCTCACTAATTCGTTGCAGGCGGTCATCACGCGTGCGTACTATAATGTCGCGCTTGTCGCATTGCTGATCCACCAGGACAACTGCCACTTCATTGGTGGATGGAGAATTATAACGGCCGGAATGTTGCACTAAAGGTCGCTTATCCGCGCTAATAACAAACTTATAATTATTGTATTCATCTTGAGGGATCGACTCTAGTACAGCTTTGAAATTGGATACATAAGGGTTGACCTGATGAAGCATGCCCTGAAGCTCTGAGATAACATTAGCGTTTAAATTTGGGAAATTCTGCCTCCTTATATTGGCTTGTTCATGTTAATCAGAAACGAAATATATTTGTAAAAACTTTGGTTCTGTCTCAGGCAAAAGCGAACCAATTAAGTGGTAGACTTGCCCCTGCACTTTAAAAGTAGGCATAAATGTTCCATGTACCACTTGCTTGGCCCCGAAAGAAGTCATCTGGAATGCCCCATTGTATGAACGGATATTGTCTAAAAACTGCTTGGAATGTGGATGGTCCCCATTAAGTAGCGATTTAAGAGGTTCTGGGGGCTCTTGAAATATTTCCAATTGTACCTTGCCAGCTGAACAGCAAAACCCGTTTGATTCTTTAGACCACTTCAGTGATTGACAATGACTACAAGTGCGAATCATTCTTCCGATCTCGGCAAATTCACTATAGTCAATATTAAAAGTGTAGGTAAAACCACTATTTTCTTTATCAACCCAAGGGAGATCAGTGTAGTTCTCTCTGTCCATAGATGGCGGAGTAAAGGTGGGTGAACGATTTATAAAAGTACGAATACGATCAGCTTGTAACCGAATTGCACGTTCACTCTCTGTCTCGTTACTCCTAATTGCTTGCACTCTTTCCCTTTGTAAAGACAAAAGTTCGTTACGGTGTTGAAGCGAATTTTCATAATATCCCCTTGCCAATTCTAAGCGTAAGTCATGCTCCTGCTGGGTTTCATGTGTCCTACTTACCGAACGGCTCTCCCTATCTGCTGCTAACCTCGCTTCATATTGAGTAAATGATTCCGAAGCACGTGATCTTGCATGACGTTCCCGGTCTGCAGTCAAGCGTTCCGAATATTGAGTTAGCGTTTCTGAAGCGCGAGACTCAGCATGACTTTCACGGTCTGCAGTCAACCGTTCTGAACACTCCGTAAATGTTTCCGAAGCGCGAGACTCGACATGACGCTCACGATCTGCAGTCAAGCGTTCCGAATATTGAGTAAACGTTTCTGAAGCGCGAGACTCAGCATGACGCTCACGGTCTGCAGTCAAGCGTTCCGAATATTGAGTAAACGTTTCTGAAGCGTGAGACTCAGCATGACGTTCACGGTCTGCAGTCAACCGTTCTGAACACTCCGTAAATGTTTCCGAAGCGCGAAACTCAGCATGACGCTCACGGTCTGCTGTCAAGCGGTCTGAATATTGCGTAAACGTTTCTGAAGCGCGACTTTCAGCATGACGTTCACGGTCTGCAGTCAACCTTTCTGAATGCTCCGTAAACGTCTCTAAAGCTCGAGACTCGATATGACGTTCACGGTCTACTTTTAAACGCTGAGAGTAATTTGTTAATGTTTCCGAAGCGCGAGACAACGCGTGACGTTCGCGATCTGTAGCTAAGCGCGTTTCATTATTAAAACTGGACTCTGATGCCCGAGATTCCGCAGTTTGTTCTCTATTGTAAGCTAAACGGTGCTCACGGTCCTCATTTGTCTCTTGCGATCGAACTTGTCTCATCCTTTTAGCCCTTCTAGTGTATTGAGAAAGACTACTTTTCTTTTTTTGCGGCATTATTTAAAATTTATTCAACAACCAAAACACAAAATAAAATCCTTATCCGAAAATGTAATCACGTATGTAACAATTTAGTGATCACTTAACCTTAGACTACAATAATAATATTATTTAATTCAATTTAATTTAATTTAAATTTAATATATTATTACAGTCTAAAAAATCCAAACAACTAATTCCGTATCGTAAGACAAAATATCAGAAATCCGTAAATCCGTAATATGATGTCATGAAAGGTAAAAGAATAGAAAACTTAGCACACAGTATTATCACAAATATAACAACTTTAACAAATTATCATATTGAGTAGATATAAAATAATGTGTCATTAAGAAAACTCACGAAAAATCTTACCTACGCGAGGTAGATGTTCAGCAATGACATCTAACGGAACGTAACGGAAAATAGTGAAATAAAACAATTATCATTGTACCAATATATATTTCATAAAAAAAAATAGTTATATTCCTATTATAGGATAGAAAAGGACCTAACTAAAAATTATAATTGTTTATTATGTATTTATACAAATAATATATACAATTTAAATAGTCGCCGTGAAGTGACGCAGTTAGAGAACCATACTGTTTAATGAGGGCTAATAATTTTCTGCTCACCAGATGTCGCTAGTTGACACTGAGATAAAGTTTTTTGTTACACAATGTCATTTAATGGAGAAGTAAGTTTTTAATAAAAGTTTATCAGTTTCTAGAGTATTATACTAATATTTAAATAGTCGCCGTGAAGTGACGTAGTTAGAGAACCATACTGTTTAATGAGGGCTAATAATTTTCTGCTCACCAGATGTCGCTAGTTGACACTGAGATAAAGTTTTTTGTTACACAATGTCATTTAATGGAGAAATAAGTTTTTAATAAAAGTTTATCAGTTTCTAGAGTATTATACTAATATTTAAATAGTCGCCGTGAAGTGACGTAGTTAGAGAACCATACTGTTTAATGAGGGCTAATAATTTTCTGCTCACCAGATGTCGCTAGTTGACACTGAGATAAAGTTTTTTGTTACACAATGTCATTTAATGGAGAAGTAAGTTTTTAATAAAAGTTTATCAGTTTCTAGAGTATTATACTAATATTTAAATAGTCGCCGTGAAGTGACGTAGTTAGAGAACCATACTGTTTAATGAGGGCTAATAATTTTCTGCTCACCAGATGTCGCTAGTTGACACTGAGATAAAGTTTTTTGTTACACAATGTCATTTAATGGAGAAGTAAGTTTTTAATAAAAGTTTATCAGTTTCTAGAGTATTATACTAATATTTAAATAGTCGCCGTGAAGTGACGTAGTTAGAGAACCATACTGTTTAATGAGGGCTAATAATTTTCTGCTCACCAGATGTCGCTAGTTGACACTGAGATAAAGTTTTTTGTTACACAATGTCATTTAATGGAGAAGTAAGTTTTTAATAAAAGTTTATCAGTTTCTAGAGTATTATACTAATACACAAAACAATGAGTCAGTGGTTTGCTGTTTAATTTTTTGCACATTTTTAACTTTTTAAAATTTTTCTACTTTCATGAATATTATGTATTTTTAATTTTAAAAATATAAAATATAGCAACAGTACAGAAAGAAACATTAACCTTTACATTTTTCGAACAAATTAACTTCCCCGCCCTGATATCTGTCAAATATTATACCTCACTTCACCTTCACAAGTGGCGCCACACTGGTGGCAGAAAAAGGTGTGGATGCCGTCATTGTAACTTACTTTTTCTTAAATGGCGCTATTATGTATTTAAATTAAACTTGATTTTCATAACGATAGACAAAATTTAAAAGCAATACATACATATAAAAAGCTTCTATAAATGTTTATATTTTTTAATAAAACTTTAATATGTATAATAAATAATTTATTAGTGCCTGAAGGGAAAACGTAACACTTTTTGCATTTTAATAATAGATGGCACTGTCTTATAAACATACAACGTAGTCGGTGAAGTTTTAAACTAAGTTTCAACGGTTAACATAGTATATTAAGCTTCAGTTATAAATATACATTACAAATTAAGAACTTTATGTAATCTACCTTAAGACTAATGACATTTTATGCACTTATTATAAAATTATTATAAAATTAACTCCAAAGAAAGGTAAAAAAACATAACCTTCTTTTTTGATGCTCCGTAATCGGATAAAAAGTAGCCTATAAGTTGCCCCGGGTTCTTAACTACCCACTTACAAAATTTCATGTAAATCCGTCTCGTAGTTTATGAGTGAATCCTGAATACACAGACAGACAGACAGACAGACAGACAGACAGACAGACAAAAATTCTAAAAACTACTAATTTGGTTTCAGTACCGCTTGTTTAGTCCCCTGGACTTGTTTTTTTCAAAAAATAATAGAATTACAGACACGACTTTTCTACAGATTTATTATATGTATAGATTAATATGTATAATAAATAATTTATTAGTGCCTGAAGGGAAAACGTAACACTTTTTGCATTTTAATAATAGATGGCACTGTCTTATAAACATACAACGTAGTCGGTGAAGTTTTAAACTAAGTTTCAACGGTTAACATAGTATATTAAGCTTCAGTTATAAATATACATTACAAATTAAGAACTTTATGTAATCTACCTTAAGACTAATGACATTTTATGCACTTATTATAAAATTATTATAAAATTAACTCCAAAGAAAGGTAAAAAAACATAACCTTCTTTTTTGATGCTCCGTAATCGGATAAAAAGTAGCCTATAAGTTGCCCCGGGTTCTTAACTACCCACTTACAAAATTTCATGTAAATCCGTCTCGTAGTTTATGAGTGAATCCTGAATACACAGACAGACAGACAGACAGACAGACAGACAGACAAAAATTCTAAAAACTACTAATTTGGTTTCAGTACCGCTTGTTTAGTCCCCTGGACTTGTTTTTTTCAAAAAATAATAGAATTACAGACACGACTTTTCTACAGATTTATTATATGTATAGATTACAAATAGCTTAATTGGTATATTGGGCGGTTACAAAATCATATTTACCATGGTTCGGGCCCAGATCGACCGACCGACTTTTTTTAATTTTTTTTCAAGTTCCTTTCTTTTTTGAGAAAATATATTTTTTCGAGCCCTTTTTTTAGTATTTTTTAAAAACACGAAAATTTAAATTAAACTAATTGCACTCATGATTTTTTATTCAAATAACCCGTTCAGTTTTTTCTGTTATGTCGCTAAGATCAAAAAATATTATTCTTATTTCACCAGTATGTAATTTGTATCTAAATATAATTTCCAAAACACACGAATTAAAAAAACCGAGCGAAAAATACCGAGCAAAGCTCGGTCAACCGGACTATATATATATATATATATATATATATATATATATATATATATATATATATATATATATATATATATATATATATATATATATATATATATATGGGCGTATGTATGCGTAATAGCTGCAGCAGTTTGTTTATAATTTAAGGAAGTTAAAAAATTTGTAATCAATTTCTTACATTCAAGAAAATACAATTGACTTTATATTTTATTTTGTTCTATTTATAAATACCCATTCTGTATTACTAATCACAAATAATCACAATACCTCATTAGTTATTGTAATTGGGTTAAAAACATCTATTTATAGTCAACCAAATCTAAGAAATACCTTTAGACGTTTCACGTTAATCATTCCTCAATAACTTTGCGCAAGCGTACTCATGATTTACATTAACCTTTTACCTAAATCCGAAGAATTATGAAGTTATCTATATTTAATTATAACGTGTTTGGTTTTTTATCGATCATTTTAATTTGAATGTTTCAAACAATGCAAAATATTATAAAAATAACCAGTATCAACTTTTTTACTTGACGTAGTTTTAATGATATGTCGCTATGTGCCTTACCGTAGTGTTTGGATGATTAAAATTCATTGATATGCGAATCATCGGCAAAAATATTCAAATAATTGTTAAAAATATTCAAATAATCGAATCATCAATTTGTTACTGTATTATTTGTTTATTATATTTCTATTTTAAAATTCTTTAAATTACATGAATCATAAATAAAACGAGTTTTTTTTTACTTTTTCAACGTAAAGGACAATGGCGAACTCCCAAACACATATGTGGCGGCGCTGTCGTCGCGCCGCAAGCGAAATACACTGAAGCCTAAATCACGCTATCAAAATTCCGAATCATAAACAGTATATATAGAACACCTCCGAATTATCACACGGAGTGTTGGTCGCTCCCCGGACAGAACACCTTGTCCGGCGGGAGATCTCCCCTTTTCCTTCCACGGCCACAAATAAAAAAAGACGAGATCAGGGTCAGGAAGGCTTCTAGTGCTTCTTAATGCTCGTTTTTCCTGGCCTCAATGCCTAATTACAATAAGCACAATTATTCCTTTGGCAAAATTATACATTACGTTTGCTCATTGTTACCTTAGTTTTAAATTGTTATAGTAAAAATTAATAAAAACTGACGTCAGGTATTCCCGCAAAAGACTTATTCAAACGATCGCCTCATTAATTCTGTACAACGTTGGCACTTGGCATGGGTACTTAGAAAGTTAAGCCCGCTCAAGGCTATGTGATTGATATAGTAGAAGCGTAAATTTGGAAGTTATTCAGTTTAGGCACAGAATAAATAATAAATAGTACTACGGTTTAGGTTAGAAATTAGATCGCATAAATTAAACGAGTACCTTTAATAAAGTTATAAATAATTTCATTTTACCGTCGAAAATAGATCTTTTAGAGTAAAATATTTTATAAGGGACTTAGATTTATATAATAGCTAGTTATGCCCGGGACCCCGCGATTATGTTCGAGTAAAGTCATTTTCTTCTTTAGTTTTAAAGCTGACAGGTTGGTAGAATTGGAATTAAAAGTAATAAAGCTTCAAACCGAATAATTTAATCGCTTTATTATTTATAATTTTAGTTTTATGAATTACAACCTCAACTTTTAAATTTAAATAACAAAATAACAACTATTAAAATGATACGGAGGATTTTAATTCAGTGTCTAATGTCTATTCATACGATAATCGAACGATTTTTTAACTTATTTATACCATTATCATATCAGTGATTTATTTATTTATTACTTGTCCAATATAAATATTTTAAACTTTAGAAATAAAAAATATTATTATTCATTTTAAGCAATAATTGAAGAGTCGTTGTAGCTCAGATGGTTAACGCCCGCTGTAAATATAACAGAACGTGAGTAACCCGGGTTCGATCCCCGCCGGCACTAATGAAATTGTTAATTGCAATTTTAAGTGCTGATTTACCACGTACTCCGTGGTGAAGGAAAATATCGTGAGGAAACCTGCATGTCTGAGCAATAAGAAAAAAATATTTCGAAGACATGTGAAGTTCGCCAACACGCATTGGGGCAGGGCGGTGGACAATTCCTTGCCCTAGTACTCTCTTAGAAATGAGGGGAGGCCTGGGCCCAGCAGTGGAACGTATATATATCTCACAGAATACCAGCGTGAAATAGTAGCTTAATGCTGCTGTATTTCGTATGGTGAGTGTAGGGAACCGGAGACCCTTTTTACTGGAAACGAGGCATTCCATCTTAGTCCTTACGGGTGACAACGCATCTGCATTTTGATTCGTAAAAGAGGATAGATGTGGATGTCTATGTGCCACAGCAACCACTTACCATCAGGTGGACTGTGCGCTCGTTTGTCACCCTATCCTATAAAAAATATAGGCTGTAACTTTACTTTTTTTAATTATTGAATAAAATAAAGTATGATATAGTAGATTGAATAAAATATGGAATAGATTTTTGTATACTCTAATTACTCGTATGATTAAGCTATTTGCGTCTAATGAGAATTACATTAATCTTGCAATATCAGTGACAGTAGGTAAAAGTGCCCAAAGCCGCATACATAATAATGATATAATTGTTAAAAATATCATAAATTAAAATATAATATTGAAAGAACTACATAATTATTGGCAAATACTAATATATTTAATATTTACTTTTCCAGTTTTTAATATTCGGGAACACGACGATGTTTTCTAATTATAATGAATTAATGACAACCATACTAAACAAGTAAATTAGTAATTAAACGAAAAAAATATCATTATAATGTATTTAAAGATTTTTTTGAAATATAAAACCCAATATTTTTGACACGTGTTACGAGGGCGGCACTGAAAATTTCGGGAATCAAGGAAGTGACACAACATTACTATTTAAAAATGTATGTATTGCTTTTCGAAGTATTCTCCGCGAAATTTGACACATTTTTCCATACGATGGAACCAATCATTGAAACAACCATTCCATTCGGAAGTTGGGGTCTCCAAAATGGCCGTTTTGTAGGCGTCCACAGATTCTTCAGGTGATGAAAATCTCTGTCCACGCAATTTATTCTTTATTTTAGGGAACGTATAGAAATCATTAGGGCTTAGTTTGGGGCTGTACGGCGGATGGTCTAATAATTCCATGTTTTCTTGCTCTAAAAACTCTTTTGTTCTGTGTGCGGTGTGAGAACTCGCATTGTCGTGACGGAGGATAATGCGGCGGTTGCAGTTCTCTTTACGGAGTTCAGAAACGACCTGTGGCAAACCAATGCTAACATACCATTCTGCATTAACCGTTCTTTGTCCCTCAAGTGGAATAGTCGTAACATGGCCGGTTTTGGAGACAAACGTGGCCATCATTTTTTTTCAACACTCCGTGAACGAACAATTTTTATTGGCTTTAACTCATTTTCGAACACCCAGACTCGTGACTGGTTTTTTGTTTCGGTTTCGTACGCGTATATCCAGGATTCGTCACTTGATACGATGTTGTATACAGCATTTGAGGATCCTGCGTGGAATCTTTCGAGAGTTCTGACGCACCAAGTAACGCGAGCCGCTTTTTGCTCTTCATTGAGCGAATGCGGTATCCATCGGGAAAACAACTTTCTTACACCTAATTGTTTATGCAAGATTATTTAAATTTAACTCATGCCAATGTCTAAAGTTGCCTGAATTTCGCGGTATGTCACATGTCGATCTTCCTCAATCAGCTTACGAACAGCATCAACGTTTTCTTGGGTGACTGCAGTTTTTGGACGACCTTGACGGGGAGCATCACTGAGCTTGACACGTCCACGTTGAAATTCAGCAAACCAGCGATAAATTGTGGTTTTGGATAGGGCTTCATCACCAAATGCAGAAATCATCCGGTCAACACACTGTTTTTGTGTCAAACCACTTCGAAAGTCATAATAAATCATCGCTCTTGAATTTTCTCGAGTCAATTCCATTTTCTCAACGACTAAACAAGTTTGACAAAACCTTGTGACAAGACTCAGAATCTTTTTTTAAATAAATAAATGGTATTCGAATTTTAAAAATAAGGAGTTTTCAATTAAAAACATTTTAATATGACAGCAACGGTGGAAATATTCCATTCCCGATAATTTTAGTGCAGCCTAGTAAAATCATTCTTTATATTAAGAGGCATATTTTCAATAATCGAGAGCGTAACGTCAACGTTATTAAATTTGTAATAGAAGGCAGCTCAGGGTTAAGTGCCCGTACAATACGCCGACAGCCCAAGTTCGACCCCACCGGAACCAAAGTGATCGATTAGATTACCTCTTGCTCAGTGGTCAAAGAAAACATCGCGATAAAACCTACGCTTATAAATACAAAAATTAATTGCATGTAATGTGGCCGCTTATACACAGTAGGGTAGCGCGACGAACCCCGATTGGCCTGCCTGTGACCATACGGGAAGCTGCACAGGTTGTTAATTTACGTACCTATACACAGCAGTGCAGCGCGATGAACCTCGCTTGGCCTGCCTGTGACCATACGGGAAGCTACACAGGTTGTTAATTTACGTACCTATACACAGTAGGGTAGCGCAGTAAACCCCTTTTGGCCTGCCTGTGACCATACAGGGAGCTGCACAGGTTGTTAATTTACGTACTTATACACAGTAGTGCAGAGCGATGAACCCCGCTTGGCCTGCCTGTGACCATACGGGAAGCTGCACAGGTTGTTAATTTACGTACCTATACACAGTAGGGTAGCGCGGTTAACCCCTTTTGGCCTGCCTGTGACCATACAGGAAGCTGCACAGGTTGTTAATTTACGTACCTATACACAGTAGTGCAGCGCGATGAACCCCGCTTGGCCTGCCAGTGACCATACGGGAAGCTGCACAGGTTGTTAATTTACGTACCTATACACAGTAGTGCAGCGCGATGAACCCCGCTTGGCCTTCCTGTGATCTTACAGGAAGCTGCACAGGTTGTTAATTTACGTACTTATACACAGTAGGGTAGCGCGATGAACCCCGCTTGGCCTGCCTGTGACCATGCGGGGAAGCTGCACAGGTTGTTAATTTACGTACCTATACACAGTAGGGCAGCGCGATGAACCCCGCTTGACCTGCCTGTGACCATACGGTAAAGCTGCACAGGTTGTTAATTTACGTACCTATACACAGTAGGGCAGCGCGATGAACCCCGCTAGGCCTGCCTGTGACCATACGGGGAAGCTGTACAGGTTGTTAATTTACGTACCTATACACAGTAGGGCAGCGCGATGAACCCCGCTTGGCCTGCCTGTGACCATACGGGGAAGCTGCACAGGTTGTTAATTTACGTACCTATACACAGTAAGGCAGCGCGATGAACCCCGCTTGGCCTGCCTGTGACCATGCGGGGAAGCTGCACAGGTTGTTAATTTACGTACCTATGCACAGTAGGGCAGCGCGATGCACCCCGCTTGGCCTGCCTGTGACCATGCGGGGAAGCTGCACAGGTTGTTAATTTACGTACCTATACACAGTAGGGCAGCGCGACGAACCCCGCTTGGCCTGCCTGTGACCATACGGGGAAGCTGCACAGGTTGTTAATTTACGTACCTATACACAGTAGTGCAGCGCGATGAACCCCGCTTGGCCGGCCTGTAACCATACGGGAAGCTGCACAGGTTGTTAATTTACGTAACTACACACAGTAGTGCAGCGCGATGAACCCCGCTTGGCCTGCCTGTGATCTTACGGGAAGCTGCACAGGTTGTTAATTTACGTACCTATACACAGTAGGGCAGCGCGGTGAACCCCGCTTGGCCTGCCTGTGACCATACGGGGAAGCTGCACAGGTTATTAATTTACGTACCTATGCACAGTAGGGCAGCGCGATGCACCCCGCTTGGCCTGCCTGTGACCATGCGGGGAAGCTGCACAGGTTGTTAATTTACGTACCTATACACAGTAGGGCAACGCGATGAACCCCGCTTGGCCTGCCTGTGACCATACGGGGAAGCTGCACAGGTTATTAATTTACGTACCTATGCACAGTAGGGCAGCGCGATGCACCCCGCTTGGCCTGCCTGTGACTATGCGGGGAAGCTGCACAGGTTGTTAATTTACGTACCTATACACAGTAGGGCAGCGCGACGAACCCCGCTTGGCCTGCCTGTGACCATACGGGGAAGCTGCACAGGTTGTTAATTACGTACCTATACACAGTAGTGCAGCGCGATGAACCCCGCTTGGCCGGCCTGTAACCATACGGGAAGCTGCACAGGTTGATAATTTACGTAACTACACACAGTAGTGCAGCGCGATGAACCCCGCTTGGCCTGCTTGTGATCTTACGTACCTATCACAATAGGGCAGCGCGGTGAACCCCGCTTGGCCTGCCTGTGACCATATGGGGAAGCTGCACAGGTTGTTAATTTACGTACCTATACACAGTAGGGCAGCGCGATGAACCCCACTTGGCCTGCCTGTGACCATACAGGGAAGCTGCACAGGTTGTTAATTTACGTACCTATACACAGTAGGGCAGCGCGACGAACCCCGCTTGGCCTGCCTGTGACCATACGGGGAAGCTGCACAGGTTGTTCATTTACGTACCTATACACAGTAGTGCAGCGCGATGAACCCCGCTTGGCCCGCCTGTAACCATACGGGAAGCTGCACAGGTTGTTAATTTACGTACCTACACACAGTAGTGCAGCGCGATGAACCCCGCTTGGCCTGCCTGTGATCTTACGGGAAGCTGCACAGGTTGTTAATTTACGTACGTATACACAGTAGGGCAGCGCGGTGAACCCCGCTTGGCCTGCCTGTGACCATATGGGGAAGCTGCACAGGTTGTTAATTTACGTACCTATACACAGTAGGGCAGCGCGATGAACCCCACTTGGCCTGCCTGTGACCATACAGGGAAGCTGCACAGGTTGTTAATTTACGTACCTATACACAGTAGGGCAGCGCGATGAACCCCGCTTGGCCTGCCTGTGACCATACGGGGAAGCTGCACAGGTTGTTGATTTATGTACCTATACACAGTAGGGCAGCGCGTTGAACCCCGCTTGGCCTGCCTGTAACCATGCGGGGAAGCTGCACAGGTTGTTAATTTCCGTACCTATACACAATAGGGCAGCGCGATGAACCCCGCTAGGCCTGCTTGTGACCATACGGGGAAGTTGCACGGGTTGTTAATTTACGTACCTATACACAGTAGGGCAGCGCGATGAACCCCGCTTGGCCTGCCTGTGACCATACGGGGAAGCTGCATAGGTTGTTAATTTACGTACCTATACACAGTAGGGCAGCGCGATGAACCCCGCTTGGCCTGCCTGTGACCATGCGGGGAAGCTGCACAGGTTGTTAATTTACGTACCTATACACAGTATTGCAGCGCGATGAACCCCGTTTGGCCCGCCTGTAACCATACGGGAAGCTGCACAGGTTGTTAATTTACGTACCTACACACAGTAGTGCAGCGCGATGAACCCCGCTTGGCCTGCCTGTGATCTTACGGGAAGCTGCACAGGTTGTTAATTTACGTACCTATACACAGTAGGGCAGCGCGGTGAACCTCGCTTCGCCTGCCTGTGACCATATGGGGAAGCTGCACAGGTTGTTAATTTACGTACCTATACACAGTAGGGTAGCGCGATGAACCCCACTTGGCCTGCCTGTGACCATACAGGGAAGCTGCACAGGTTGTTAATTTACGTACCTATACACAGTAGGGTAGCGCGATGAACCCCGCTTGGCGTGCCTGTGACCATGCGGGGAAGCTGCACAGGTTGTTAATTACGTACCTATACACAGTAGTGCAGCGCGATGAACCCCGCTTGGCCGGCCTGTAACCATACGGGAAGCTGCACAGGTTGATAATTTACGTAACTACACACAGTAGTGCAGCGCGATGAACCCCGCTTGGCCTGCTTGTGATCTTACGTACCTATCACAATAGGGCAGCGCGGTGAACCCCGCTTGGCCTGCCTGTGACCATATGGGGAAGCTGCACAGGTTGTTAATTTACGTACCTATACACAGTAGGGCAGCGCGATGAACCCCACTTGGCCTGCCTGTGACCATACAGGGAAGCTGCACAGGTTGTTAATTTACGTACCTATACACAGTAGGGCAGCGCGACGAACCCCGCTTGGCCTGTCTGTGACCATACGGGGAAGCTGCACAGGTTGTTCATTTACGTACCTATACACAGTAGTGCAGCGCGATGAACCCCGCTTGGCCCGCCTGTAACCATACGGGAAGCTGCACAGGTTGTTAATTTACGTACCTACACACAGTAGTGCAGCGCGATGAACCCCGCTTGGCCTGCCTGTGATCTTACGGGAAGCTGCACAGGTTGTTAATTTACGTACGTATACACAGTAGGGCAGCGCGGTGAACCCCGCTTGGCCTGCCTGTGACCATATGGGGAAGCTGCACAGGTTGTTAATTTACGTACCTATACACAGTAGGGCAGCGCGATGAACCCCACTTGGCCTGCCTGTGACCATACAGGGAAGCTGCACAGGTTGTTAATTTACGTACCTATACACAGTAGGGCAGCGCGATGAACCCCGCTTGGCCTGCCTGTGACCATACGGGGAAGCTGCACAGGTTGTTGATTTATGTACCTATACACAGTAGGGCAGCGCGTTGAACCCCGCTTGGCCTGCCTGTAACCATGCGGGGAAGCTGCACAGGTTGTTAATTTCCGTACCTATACACAATAGGGCAGCGCGATGAACCCCGCTAGGCCTGCTTGTGACCATACGGGGAAGTTGCACGGGTTGTTAATTTACGTACCTATACACAGTAGGGCAGCGCGATGAACCCCGCTTGGCCTGCCTGTGACCATACGGGGAAGCTGCACAGGTTGTTAATTTACGTACCTATACACAGTAGGGCAGCGCGATGAACCCCGCTTGGCCTGCCTGTGACCATGCGGGGAAGCTGCACAGGTTGTTAATTTACGTACCTATACACAGTATTGCAGCGCGATGAACCCCGTTTGGCCCGCCTGTAACCATACGGGAAGCTGCACAGGTTGTTAATTTACGTACCTACACACAGTAGTGCAGCGCGATGAACCCCGCTTGGCCTGCCTGTGATCTTACGGGAAGCTGCACAGGTTGTTAATTTACGTACCTATACACAGTAGGGCAGCGCGGTGAACCTCGCTTCGCCTGCCTGTGACCATATGGGGAAGCTGCACAGGTTGTTAATTTACGTACCTATACACAGTAGGGTAGCGCGATGAACCCCACTTGGCCTGCCTGTGACCATACAGGGAAGCTGCACAGGTTGTTAATTTACGTACCTATACACAGTAGGGTAGCGCGATGAACCCCGCTTGGCGTGCCTGTGACCATGCGGGGAAGCTGCACAGGTTGTTAATTTACGTACCTATACACAGTAGGGCAGCGCGATGAACCCCGCTTGGCCTGCCTGTGACCATACGGGGAAGCTGCACAGTTTGTTAATTTACGTACCTATACACAGTAGGGCAGCGCGATGAACCTCGCTTAGCCTGCATGTGACCATGCGGGGAAGCTGCACAGGTTGTTAATTTACGTACCTATACACAGTAGAGCAGCGCGATGAACCCCGCTTGGCCTGCTTGTGATCTTACGTACCTATCACAATAGGGCAGCGCGGTGAACCCCGCTTGGCCTGCCTGTGACCATATGGGGAAGCTGCACAGGTTGTTGATTTACGTACCTATACACAGTAGGGCAGCGCGATGAACCCCACTTGGCCTGCCTGTGACCATACAGGGAAGCTGCACAGGTTGTTAATTTACGTACCTATACACAGTAGGGCAGCGCGACGAACCCCGCTTGGCCTGCCTGTGACCATACGGGGAAGCTGCACAGGTTGTTAATTACGTACCTATACACAGTAGTGCAGCGCGATGAACCCCGCTTGGCCGGCCTGTAACCATACGGGAAGCTGCACAGGTTGATAATTTACGTAACTACACACAGTAGTGCAGCGCGATGAACCCCGCTTGGCCTGCTTGTGATCTTACGTACCTATCACAATAGGGCAGCGCGGTGAACCCCGCTTGGCCTGCCTGTGACCATATGGGGAAGCTGCACAGGTTGTTAATTTACGTACCTATACACAGTAGGGCAGCGCGATGAACCCCACTTGGCCTGCCTGTGACCATACAGGGAAGCTGCACAGGTTGTTAATTTACGTACCTATACACAGTAGGGCAGCGCGACGAACCCCGCTTGGCCTGCCTGTGACCATACGGGGAAGCTGCACAGGTTGTTCATTTACGTACCTATACACAGTAGTGCAGCGCGATGAACCCCGCTTGGCCCGCCTGTAACCATACGGGAAACTGCACAGGTTGTTAATTTACGTACCTACACACAGTAGTGCAGCGCGATGAACCCCGCTTGGCCTGCCTGTGATCTTACGGGAAGCTGCACAGGTTGTTAATTTACGTACGTATACACAGTAGGGCAGCGCGGTGAACCCCGCTTGGCCTGCCTGTGACCATATGGGGAAGCTGCACAGGTTGTTGATTTATGTACCTATACACAGTAGGGCAGCGCGTTGAACCCCGCTTGGCCTGCCTGTAACCATGCGGGGAAGCTGCACAGGTTGTTAATTTCCGTACCTATACACAATAGGGCAGCGCGATGAACCCCGCTAGGCCTGCTTGTGACCATACGGGGAAGTTGCACGGGTTGTTAATTTACGTACCTATACACAGTAGGGCAGCGCGATGAACCCCGCTTGGCCTGCCTGTGACCATACGGGGAAGCTGCACAGGTTGTTAATTTACGTACCTATACACAGTAGGGCAGCGCGATGAACCCCGCTTGGCCTGCCTGTGACCATGCGGGGAAGCTGCACAGGTTGTTAATTTACGTACCTATACACAGTATTGCAGCGCGATGAACCCCGTTTGGCCCGCCTGTAACCATACGGGAAGCTGCACAGGTTGTTAATTTACGTACCTACACACAGTAGTGCAGCGCGATGAACCCCGCTTGGCCTGCCTGTGATCTTACGGGAAGCTGCACAGGTTGTTAATTTACGTACCTATACACAGTAGGGCAGCGCGGTGAACCTCGCTTCGCCTGCCTGTGACCATATGGGGAAGCTGCACAGGTTGTTAATTTACGTACCTATACACAGTAGGGTAGCGCGATGAACCCCACTTGGCCTGCCTGTGACCATACAGGGAAGCTGCACAGGTTGTTAATTTACGTACCTATACACAGTAGGGTAGCGCGATGAACCCCGCTTGGCGTGCCTGTGACCATGCGGGGAAGCTGCACAGGTTGTTAATTTACGTACCTATACACAGTAGGGCAGCGCGATGAACCCCGCTTGGCCTGCCTGTGACCATACGGGGAAGCTGCACAGTTTGTTAATTTACGTACCTATACACAGTAGGGCAGCGCGATGAACCTCGCTTGGCCTGCTTGTGACCATGCGGGGAAGCTGCACAGGTTGTTAATTTACGTACCTATACACAGTAGAGCAGCGCGATGAACCCCGCTTGGCCTGCCTGTGACCATACGGGGAAGCTGCACAGGTTGTTAATTTACGTACCTATACACAGTAGGGCAGCGCGATGTACCTCGCTTGGCCTGCCTGTGACCATACGGGGAAGCTGCACAGGTTGTTAATTTACGTACCTATACACAGTAGGGCAGCGCGTTGAACCCCGCTTGGCCTGCCTGTAATCATGCGGGGAAGCTGCACAGGTTGGTAATTTCCGTACCTATCACAATAGGGCAGCGCGATGAACCCCGCTTGGCCTGCTTGTGACTATACGGGGAAGCTGCACAGGTTGTTAATTTACGTACCTATACACAGTAGGGCAGCGCGATGAACCCCGCTTGGCCTGCCTGTGACCATACGGTGAAGCTGCACAGGTTGTTAATTTACGTACCTATACACAGTAGGGCAGCGCGATGAACCCCGCTTGGCCTGCCTGTGACCATACGGGGAAGCTGCACAGGTTGTTAATTTACGTACCTATACACAGTAGTGCAGCGCGATGAACCTCGCTTGGCCTGCCTGTGACCATACGGGGAAGCTGCACAGGTTGTTAATTTACGTACCTATACACAGTAGGGCAGCGCGTTGAACCCCGCTTGGCCTGCCTGTAACCATGCGGGGAAGCTGCACAGGTTGTTAATTTCCGTACCTATCACAATAGGGCAGCGCGATGAACCCCGCTTGGCCTGCTTGTGACTATACGGGGAAGCTGCACAGGTTGTTAATTTACGTACCTATACACAGTAGGGCAGCGCGATGAACCCCGCTTGGCCTGCCTGTGACCATACGGTGAAGCTGCACAGGTTGTTAATTTACGTACCTATACACAGTAGGGCAGCGCGATGAACCCCGCTTGGCCTGCCTGTGACCATACGGGGAAGCTGCACAGCCTGTTAATTTACGTACCTATCATTTGAAAAATCTCTCACTTTGAAATAAAGGCGGTATAAAAACCCATACAACTGAAATCCACGACGTGCAGCCTTCCTTTTGTTAACGTTAGTTTAGTTAATGTATTTATAGAAATTCATAACAATTAATTAATAAATATGATATAGGGGTGTTTTAAGGAATAAGTATCTGCTGAATTACTTACGAATCTTTCAATTATTTCACTTTTATAATCAGTCAGGTTATATATTATATTTTATTTAAAGGAAAATAATTTTGATCTGACGATCCAAAATTGGTCCTTAATCAAATATTTCGTACGTACTTAAAACTTTTGTAGCAATTAATTGCTATGTAATTATTTAATACCATTAAATTGTTTATTAACAATATTCATTACAACAAAAAACTAAAATGTTAAATTATCACATAGTCAAAGAAAATATACACTACGCGAAAAAAAACGACACTTAAGCATGTGTGCACGTAAAATCACTTGCGGCTATGTGTGTATGTCTGGATGTGCGCGGGCGCATTGAGAGGCGCGCGGGGCGTGGAACGGGCAGTCGCCGACTGCCCTGGCCGAGGGCTAGTAGTAAAGATGGGTTAATACCGATATTTGTCAATATTAGTTAATATGAATATATTCGTCAAGTGTTATTATAATGTTTCAATTAATATATGAATATTACTGATATCTTAGTACGGCCGTTATTAGGTAATAGGACATATTACTATTATATATATATATATATATATATATATATATATATATATATATATATATATATATATATATATATATATATATATAACTGTCTGTATATCTGTATACATCTACAAAAATTATAAATGCTACGAATTTTTGCAATTATTAGAAATAATAATGAAAATTACAAAAGTAATCAAAAATTTCAAAAATATATGATTTAATTTTTAAGGGATAGTAGGTAATACTGATAATTGCGTACTCAAATACTAAGTGTTGGTTAATTATGATTACCATTAACTGTCGTGCATATTTGGTTTTGTCGGAAGTTTTAATATTCCTCATTTGTAAAGATATTTCATAAAGGTTTATTTAAAATTGAACGTATCTTTCACTACCCAAATACATAAGTTTACATAATATATAACATATACCTACAGATAGTGCGCGAGTTGAATGCCGTCGGGGCCTGAGGTGAAGAGCGGGATCATCTCCCCCCGCCGTCCGCACGCCGCGTCTCGCGCGCCTGCAGTGTAGTGCTGTGCGGTCCTTGACAATTATCATACGCTTAATGTGTTATCGTGTTAATATAAAGTTGCATCCACGTGTTATTTTTGTTTTTAATGATGTCTGATCCGTGTACGTCAAGTTCTGTTACAAAAAAACGTGTTTTTATTCATCGCCAAGCACGGGAAATGGCGAAAAATGTTCTAGACATGTGTGTTAAAGAAAGGCAGAACGACAATTTAACATTCACATTAAATAATGCTTACGATCGCGCAAGCCGTTACACTGGACTTTCGAAGAGAATATTTTCTGCAATTCAAAATGAAGCCAAAAAAGGGCCTCTTTGTTCGCCTTCTAAGAAGAAAAGACATTGTAACAAGGAGACAAATTTAAACGTCGATGATTTTGATCGAGATGTTTTATACACAGAATTATTGAAGAATTTTATTTAACTAAAAAAATTGTTCTGACCTGCATTAAACTCCTCGCAGCTATTCGCGAAAAAATCGTGTTTCCATGGGGAGTGACGAGTTTAAGAAAATTGTTAAAAGACATGGGATATAGATGGCTTAAATGTCATAATAAACTTAGAATTTTGGTGGAGAGGCCAGCTGTCGCATATGCACGGTCAATTTATTTGCGGAAAATTCGTCAATATAGGCAAGAAGATCGAAATATTTTTTTCTCGATGAAACATGGGTAGACAACAACCTCACATTTAAAAAATGCTGGAGAAATGAAATGATCGACGCCGTGTTGATGGAGCAAGCTCCACGTACAGGCTCATTCTTGTCCACGCAGGATCGAGAGGAGGGTTTTTAAATGGTGCAAAGTTAATTTTTAAGGCTGGTACTACGTCAGGTGATTATCGCGGACAGATGAACAGTGTTAATTTTGAGAAGTGGGCCACTGATATGCTAATTCCTAATCTACCACAAACCAGCGTTGTTGTGATGAACAACGCACCGTATCATAGTGTACAAGAAAATAAAGTCCCAACAAAGTCCAGCACCAAATCAGTGTGATTAACCAAGAACAATATCGAAGCTTCAGTTACTATGAGAAAAGATCAGCTCTTTCACTTGGTTCAGTTACATAAACCTACGGAAAAATCTTTCAAAATCGATGAATTCATCAGAAGTCAAGGCCATATCGTAATAAGACTACCACCGTACATGTGCGACCTCAATCCTATTGAGTTGGCTTGGGCAAAAGTAAAAAGAATTGTAAGGCATCACAATGTTACTTCTGATTTCTCCCTAAAAAGGTTAAAAGAAGTTACAAAGCTGGCTCTCTCTCTCAGGTCACAGAGGAAGATTGGCGTGGCTCCGACGATCACGTCATAATTTTAGAAGAAAATTATTGGCAAAGAGATGGATTAATGGAAGATACCATAGATCGATTCGTAATTGAGGTCAGCGACGGTGAGGATAGTGACACCGATTCAACCAAGACTGCCATTTCAGAATTCGATGCTGCATAAATTATAATTTTTTTTACTGATTTTGATGTGTAAAATAATTAAAAATGTGTGATAATTAATACCTTGTTTTTTCTAAACTTAAAACGTTAAACTTAAAACAATGTTGAAATTTATCTAATTAGGTCACAGCACTATCGCATTCCTGAGCTCTGCATTCAACTCGCGCGCTATCTGTACTATGTATCTTCTTTGGTAAAAGTCTATAATATTCCATTTCGGTTCGATATCAACCCTAGCCTAGCGTTACACGCTTCGACTCAAGGTCACCGGTGCTTAAGCTCTCACGTACCTAGAGTCACCGCGGTGACATAGTGCTGTTTCCGGCGACATTGTACCAAGAGCGTACGGCACATTTGAATTATACTGTATTTAATCTTTAGGCAAGAAAAGAACCAACCCCTATTGTCTTTCGACGACCAGTCACGGATAATTCCTTTAAAACATCACCGCGCGTTGATCCCACGGTCTAATAGTTTCCACAAAATTTATAAAAGTAAGAGCCCTTGGATGATGACGTTCAGATATCCGTGACAACTCAGTTCAACACAGTTCAGATATCCGTGGTAACTTACCAGCATATTTCTTATATAAAAGTCCATTGAGCCTAAACTTGTCTACGCCGCTATCACGGGGGTACCGATGAGGTCAACAGATTGTACCTCTTAATTGGATTCTCGAGGCTATACGCAGACTTTTCCCATCGATTGAAGTGACTTGATGGTAAAGCGTATAATATTGAATAAAACTAAATTTACGGATTTTATCGCGTTTATTTCATTACTTTTACTTATTTTTAATTCCCGACGTTTCGGGTGCTTTACAGCAACCATGGTCACGGGGGGGACTGAGATGTTTAACGTCCCAATGTCATTGTTAGCCCGGCTACCTTCAGTTTTTGAATATAAATTTTTGGTCCGATTTACGCAAAACGAACTTACAGTATCTTGAAGTCTTGCAGTGGTATGCTTGGGTATGGGTTTAATTTTATTAATTATAGGATTCCAAGCAGATGGCAGCACCCAACCATCTTCTCTATTGAAATTTGGATGTTTTTTAATTTCAATAGCCTCGCGAATCATCCTTGGTAGGAATCGGTGTTCTTTTGCGAGGATTTGTGGTTTATCAAATCTGATGTAATGGTGGGGAGGATCTTGAACATGTTCACAGACTGCAGACTTCCCGGAGCGTCGGTGCTTCACGTCAGCTATATGTTCTTTCACGCGGGTTTTTATGGATCTTTTTGTTTGACCTATGTAAGAGAGACCACATTCACAATCTAACTGGTACACTCCTGCATCTTGTAGAGGGATAATACTGACGGACACTTGACGGATGGTAAAAATTGACTAATCGTCTTCGGCGGCTTGTAGTATGTTTTATTGGAAGCTCGCTTCAAGATGTAGCCAACCTTGTCTGTGACTCCTCTGACATATGGTAGTACAGCAGGTACACGCTCGACTGTGGCCGGCTTCACTCGGTCACTGTGACGTGGGCGCGGGACCCGAAGCTGGTTGTCTTGCAATACTTGCTTGACGTGCTGAAGTTCGGCGGCCCCCCCCCCCCCCCCCCCCCGTGACCATGGTTGCTGTAAAGCACCCGAAACGTCGGGAATTAAAAATAAGTAAAAGTAATGAAATAAACGCGATAAAATCCGTAAATTTAGTTTTATTCAATGTGTAGTGTTCGCGTAAATTTAAGAAATCATTAAAGCGTATAATAATTTAAGCTCATTTGGTAACCATACATACCGCTGAAATTTTATGACACAATAAAGTCAAATTTTAAGACAACTTACCAAATATCTGTATACGGCAAAGGGCACGTACTCCATCATCACAAAGACGTCAGCGACCGCGAGCCACTTCAGCAAGCGGTTAATTGGAGCGGCGGCCAGGTCACGTCTCGTCAACACAGCAACATTTAGAGCATTCGCCAAACTACCAAAGAAGCATACCTAAAAATGACACACATTTGAACATTCGATAAATAAAGATTAATTTATGAGAGATCGTGTGAGTAAGTGATGGTTTTGCATTCGAATTCTAGCCGAAGTTACCATTTCTAAAAATATCTAAACTATTAGTTGTTAGGATCTGCTAGTGTTGGGATGAGCCCCGTGTCTGTGAATTCTAGCGTACTTTCATGTGATGTAAATAAACAACTAATGTAAGTTAGACACGGGCAGCAGCATTTTAAATTCAAAAGTTTCACGATGCACTACACTAATGAAAGGTAGACGCCGCTAGGCCATCTCATTAGAATATACATTAACTTAACCGAAATGAGTTTTAAACAAATACAAAATATTATTTCCTCTTTAGTCTCAAACCAAACACAAACAGGTAACTGACGCAATAAAAGTCATCAAAAAGCCATTACGGGCACACAGTAAATATTTTGGTGTTATGCGATACTAAATTGCCAAAGCTTAACTCAATTAACCGAGTTTGTAGGCCGAACATAACATTAAAATCAGTAATTAATATCTTACTTGTAATTATAATACTAAAATATTTAAACTTTTTGTTAATTACATTTAAGAAGTTATATTAATTAAAACTTAAGCTCTACTTTTAGAAACAGCTATTCTGTTTATGCTTTAGGAAAAAATTTGTATCTAAGGAGGTGATAGCACCTCTGGAATTGGTATCTCAGCTTAACTTTTCTCGCACCATACAGCTCACCGATTTATTACAATTTAAAAAGGCAAGACAGTCAGTAGAATTTCAGCCTGTGGGCCATTTAATTCAAATTATTAGGGATAATTTTTCGTAGTTGCCAAGCTGGGTAGGCGGATAAATGATTCAATCATGTAACGCGGACAAGATGTCACGAGTTCCTTGTAGATGTGTAACACTACGTTGCGCTGCGCAATTGCGCCAACTCATTTCTCTCAAAAAATGTTAACTCAGTTCTTCAAAATGTTGGTGCACAGCGCAAGACCGAGAATTACGAAAGATGTTAAGGGTGTTGAGTTGCCTACAGAATGTTGTTACATATTAATTAACATTGAACAACATTTCTGTTATTGCACGAATATTATTTTAATGTTATTTTTATGAACTGCAATTCCTTTAAATGTAAAAGGAGTGATAGGTAATTTCACAGTTAACTATATACTAGTCGGAAAGGTAATCTCGCTGTATTTCGTGCTAATAATAATTTTGAGTTAACATAGTAAACTGAGTAACTGACATATACGTGTGCAGTACGGTCATCCAACCAGTAATAAACGAGTGTTTCAAGACAGCGGTCGTTTCATTGCATTCACAAATATATCATTGGCGACGAAGAAGGAGTACCCACAAATAAAAAAAATAAAAATGGCTTATCTGGGAAATCTGCCTATTTTTGACCATAAGTCAAGTGAATGGTCAATTTTCAAAAGCAGACTAACTCAGTTTGCGAAGATAAATCGCGTCGAAGAAGTGAACAAAAGTGGAATTCTTCTCACCCATCTTACGGATGAAACGTATCGCTTGGTACGAAACTTAGCGTACCCGCAAGACTTAGAATCTCTAAGTTACTCGAATCTCGTTGAATTACTCGACGGTCATTTCAAGCCAAAAAAATGCTCATTTGTGGATAAAGAAAAATTTTTTGGGGCAAGCAGAAATCCAGGCGAATCATTGGGAGACTGGGCAGCGCGATTGAGAGGTCTCGCAAGCAATTGTGACTTCGGCACTGCCTTGGAAACGAATTTAAGAGATCGTTTCGTCCTCGGCCTGGGCCCTGGCCCGGAACAAGATAAGTTGTTCGAACAAGATCCGTCCACATTGACACTGTCAGTAGCTATGGAGCTAGCCGAGCAGGCGGCGTATGCCAGGCAGGCGAAGGTTATGTTGTGCACCAGCGAACATGCTCCAATTAAGGAGGAACCGGTATACCGAGCGAGATTTCAAGGTCAAGGAGACAGCGGCGCGGTTATACGGCGTCCTAATGCTGGCAGGACATCAGCAGGTCGCGACCAACCGAGAGATTTTTCTCGTTGTTCGGTCTGTGGCTTGAAGAACCACCAAAGTGATAAGTGCCGTTATAAAAGTTACAGATGTCAAAAGTGCGGTGAAAAAGGTCATTTAAAGAAAGTGTGCGATAGTGTCAATAGATTGCGGATGTACCATATCGAGTCGGTAAGCGAACCAGAGCAGGTCAAGGACACGTCTTGTGAGGAGTGCCACAATTTTAATTTGAGGTATGTGACTGATAAGCCCATTTCAATTGATGTAATAATAGGTAATCAGTGTATGACAATGGAGCTTGATTCAGGATCAAGTAAAAGTGTGATTTCTTATAATACATATAAGGAAAAATTCTTAAAATATTCATTACGTAGTAGTTCTGTAAAAATGTGCTTATATAACGGACACAAGATTGATCCATTGGGTTATATTACTGTAGAAACTAGTTACAATAACAGTACAAAATTGATTAAATATTTTGTTGTCAAAAATGGGGGACCGCCTATACTAGGTAGGGATTTCATGAGCGCCTTTAATTTTGTGATTACTACCAAATTAAATTACATAAGAAATGATTCCGAATTGCATGAGTTATTAAATAAATATTCGGCGTTGTGGCGTGACGAGTTGGGCGCATTTAATAACTTTAAAGTCAGTTTGCAGTTGAAGGCGAATGCTGTGCCTAAGTTTTTTAAGCCGCGTACTGTACCCTTTGCCCTCAGAGATAAAGTCGAACAAGAGCTAAACCGATTAGTGCACTTGGGTATCCTTGTTCCTATTAATTATTCTCAATACGCCACCCCAATTGTGCCAGTTTTAAAAGATAATGGCCAAGTTAAAATCGCAGGTGATTTTTCTATTACATTAAATAAGGATCTCTTAATAGAAAAATATCCCCTGCCTCGAATTGAAGAGGTTTTTGCCAAAATTGGAGGGGGTGAGCACTATAGTAAAATTGATTTAAAAAACGCTTACAACCAGTTCGTCCTGGATGACGCGTCTCAGGAGCTCACGGCAATTAATACGCATAAAGGACTTTTTAAATACACTAGGTTAGTGTACGGCCTTTCTAGTGGTCCAGCCATTTTTCAACGGAGCATGGAGACACTTTTATCAGGAATAGACGGGGTAAGCATATGGCTTGATGACATTTGTGTCACGGGCCCCGATAGAAATTCCCACATGCAGCGGCTAAGTAAAGTCCTAGATAGACTATGTAAGGCAGGCCTACGTTTACAAAAAGACAAATGTCAATTTTTCAGAGAAAGCGTCAGGTATTTGGGTTACGTGATTAGTAAAACGGGATTAAGGACTTGTCCGGATAAAGTACAAGCCATTCTTAGTGCACCGGAACCAAATAACGTCACCGAAGTTAAAAGATTTCTAGGAGTAGTCAACTACTATAGAAATTTTATTCCAAACGCATCTTCTGTACTGAGTCCTCTACATGAGCTATTACGTAAAGATGCAAAATGGGAATGGGGAAAACGGCAGCGACAAAGCGTCGCAGCGATACGGCGCGAACTGGCGTCAGAACGCGTGTTGGCTCATTTCGAGCCAGCGGCGCAGCTAGTGCTGGCGGTGGACGCCGGCCCGACCGGTCTCGGCGCCGTACTCTCACAAAGGGCGGAGGACGGCATCGAACGCCCGCTAGCGTATGCATCTCGCTCACTTACGAGCAGTGAAAGAAACTATAGCCAGATACAGAAGGAAGCGACGGCCATTATCTTCGGGGTCCGACGCTTTCATCAATATTTGTACGGTCGCGAAGATCCTTTTATCCTGAAAACCGACCACAGACCATTGGTATCAATTTTTAATCCTAAAACAGGTATTCCTGTTACTACTGCGCTAAGACTGCAGCGATACTCAGTTATATTGTCCGCTTATAACTATGTCGTACAATATGTCTCGAGCGGAAATAATATTGTGGCCGATTACTTCTCACGCGCTCCTGTAAAATGCGTCAACGAGTCGTCGAACGATATAGATACAAACGATATAGACACTCATTATGCAGTTAGGTTTCTCGATGCGTCATCGCCGGCCACTTCGGCCCGCGACGTTGCGCAGACGACGGAGCGAGATAGGACGATTAAAACCGTGCTTAGGTACATGCAACACGGGTGGCCGCGTAAATTAAAATGTAAATCTATTTTACCTTATTTTCACTGCAAGTCCGATTTACAATATGAGAATGGTTGTCTTTTTAGGGGACATAGGATTGTTATACCACTCGGGTTGAGAGATAGAATGTTACGCGAGCTTCATGATTCTCATTTAGGAATAACCAAAACTAAATGTAACGCTAGAAGTAGAATGTGGTGGCCCGGTATTGACCGGGACATCGAACGCTGGATCGGATCATGTGCGACGTGCGCAAGCGTGCGGGCCGCCCCGCCGCGCGACCCCCCCGCGCCCTGGCCTCCCTCCACCGCGCCATGGCAACGAGTGCACATTGATTACATGACTGTAGGGCAGAGGGTATATCTGGTAATCGTCGACTCCTACAGTAAATGGATAGAATGTCTATACATGCATAACGGAACCTCATCTAATGCTTTAATAACAAAATTAAAAGGCGTTTTCTCTAATTTTGGAATACCAAATGTTTTAGTGTCCGACAACGATGTAAAAATTAATTCACTCGAGTTTCAGACATTTTGTTCATCGAATGGCATAAAATACATGACGTCACCCATTTACCATCCGCCAAGTAACGGTCAAGCTGAGAATTCAGTAAGAACATGTAAAAAAATGTTAAAATGTATATTAATTGACAATTTACCTTTGCACAAAGTTCACGACATGTTATTAGGGTACCTATTTAACTATAGAAATACCGTGCATTGTACCACGGGTGAAACGCCGGCAAAGTTAATGTTCGGCAGAAATTTGCGGTCGCGTCTCGATTTGATTTTACCCTTAAAAAATCATAATTCTAATTCACTTACGGCAGCCGGGAAAAGATCTTTTGAAATCGGCGATATCGTTTGGACCCGATGGTACAGTGCACGAAAAGAATCTTGGCAGTTAGGTAGAATAAAGGAAAAAATAGGAAATAAAATGTATAGAATTCATATTAGGGACATGGAGGTTTGGTGTATTAGACATGTGGATCAAATTATTAGATATACGGGTTCAGACAGTAGTCGCGACGATATTGTCGCTGCTGAGGAGACTCGTTGCCCCTCCACGTCGCCGGCTACTGTAAATGCACACTCTCCCGCGCAACAGCCTATGTTTCCGGGTATAAGTAATACGGAGCAAAGTATGGAGCAGGCTACGAATATGCAGACGGGTGAGCTGCAATCGCCCTCGAATACTGGAGCGCCGAATCTTGGTTCATCTGACCACGGTGAGGCAGAAGAAGTAAGTGACTGTGAGACTAGGGAGTATGAAAAGGACAACATGGCCTCCGTAGAAAGGCCTATGGCAGAAACGGAGGCTGTGCCGTCCACAATTGGCGATTCCCATGTACCGCCAACATTGCCACTTTTAGCCACACGCCCGAAACGTACAAGACCAAGGGTGGATTATAAAAAGTATTTTTAAGTAGCGATTGTTAATTATAGTTATGCAGAGATCAAGTTTGCTAATTATTGTTAATAGTTATTATTAGTTGTTAAGTTTATGTAAAAAAAAAAAAATTACTGTATTTAATTTAGAAACCGTGTTACCAGGTTCCAAAATTAAGTGGGGAGGAATGACATATACGTGTGCAGTACGGTCATCCAACCAGTAATAAACGAGTGTTTCAAGACAGCGGTCGTTTCATTGCATTCACAAATATATCAGTAACACAATGAATTTTGCTGAGTTACCCATGTCTAGTTTCTTGGTATCTCCTATATAACTACACCCACAGGGTCTTGGTTCTCTGTATATTTAATATACTTTTATAAATGCTTTAACTTTAATAAAAACATTTTTATGTTACTATTTTTCGTAGGCAATTTAAGACCGTTTGCGGACACATGGTGTGATCATGAAAAGATACCAACCAGTTAACGTTTAGTTTTAATATTAAAAGAATTCTTATCTCGAAACAATAATGTATTTTATTTCAAGCTTCTAAAAATGAGACAACGTGGACAGTTAACTTGTTTCGCGCAATTAATTCATATTTTGTGCATACTGTGTATGTTCTATTTATTTATGATTGGTATCTAATTACTCTCAGACTTATACTAATTCGTATGTAATATTTTATACATGACAAATATTCGTTTTGGAAAAATATTAAAAAAATTTGTCATATATTTTTGTTTGTGAAATTCATAGAACACAAAGAAGTTAAAATTTTAATCACCAGTAATAAATAACTCAGAATAAAAATATTTCGTATTTAACTGGTTAAAATTACAAAATTGTTTTTTGAAAATCAAACATATTTACGCAAGATTTTATAATTCCAAGATTTCGGCGCTAACCTTGAAATATTGTGTAAACAAAATGTTTCCACCGTTATTAAGAAAACCCGTTAACTTAGTATTTCTGAAATCGCAAATTATGCGGTTATTCAGTATAGCGAAAGTTTATCAAAAAAGTCCTAACAACTCTATAACAACTCTGTATGTATTAAAAAGGTCTGATCTTGGTTTAGATTGCGGTATAACGAGATGATTATACCGCAATCTATTGAAAGTTATAAAACTTTTCTGATATTTCACACAACTGCCTCCCAAGGGACGAACTTGGGTGATGCACTCAATACTGTATTATATGGATGCTGTAGCCGTGGGGTGGCGGCGTGAGAGAACCCATCACTCCGAGTCGGTTGTCCTTTATCTCATATGGAACACGTATGTAGCTAAACCACAGAAAGCCATAAAACACGGTTCTGAACAAGCTATATGTAGCACGAAAGGATCGGCTGGACCGGGGAAGGGCCACGCTCTCACAGAATACCACCGTAAAATAGCAGCTTGATGATGCTGTGTTTCGTATGGTGAGCGTAGAGAACTGGAGACCCATTTTACTGAAATCAAGGCATTCCATCTTAGTCCTTAGACGCATCTGCATTTTGATTCTTAATCGAGGTTAAATGTAGATTTCTGTGGGCCACAGCATCCACTTACCATCAGGTGGACTGTGTGCTCGTTTGTCACCTTAACTCTATAGAAAAAGTTTTTAACGCATTTTTCTTATCTTGTCTCAAATTGCACTATGGTTTACGTATTCATTTTATTATTTAATCTATCTAATATTTATTTAACTAAAATTCATACGAATTCGATATAAAAATTACCAGTAAAATGACTTACTATTAGGCTGACATAGCCGTGAATGCTGTTGTAGGCGAGGATGAATTCCCGGAAACCGCCTTCGCAATAATTACATGATGTTGTATCTGTATGTTTCGTTAAGTTTAATTTACTCCTCCAGCCGTCCACCAATTTGACTAAAGCACCAAAATCCATGCCATCGTTGGTGCTCTTATAAGAATGTTCTTTTAACGCGGTTATAAATTGAGATAAGTCAATATTTGTATTATTATCGTCTGAAACTTCAGTTGCTAAAAGCATTTCTCCAAATAGGTTTGATAATACTTGAGTAAAATTAGGCGTACTGTTGTCATCAATCGACATATTGGTATTATTGTGAACCAAATTATCGTGTTATTCAAAAATTTGGCTTAGTTTCTCACATCAACCTTCGTCAGCGTCCTGAAAAAAAAATTGGCATTAATAAAATACGTTACAAAACCGTTTTATCGTTTGACACTCTCGTCGTCTAGCGGTCAGAGGTACAGTCCAGGTTTTAAGTGTCAGATAGTTTTACGTCGTAGAGCCATACGTCCTCTAGTAGTCAAAGTAGCAGGTTCAAATCTCAGCTAGATGTACGTGGTAGAGCCACGCTGCCGCTATATTATGGTTGTAGCACGAATGGGTTGAATCAACCGGGAAAGGACCACGCTCTCACAGAATGCCAGCGTAAAATAGCAGCTTAATGCTGCTGTGTTTCGTACGGTGAGTGTAGAGAACCTATGAGAAACGGGGAACGAGGCATTCCATCTTAATCCTTAGGAGTGGCAACGAATCTACATTTTGATTCTTACTTGATCTCTGTGAACTACAAGATCCAATTACCAATAGGCGGATTGTATGCTCGTTTATCACCCTTATTCTATTTAAAATGTTTAGTGTGAATGAGTGCGTCAGTTTTAACGCATGACATTATCGCACTTTAATAGATATAGCGCAACTAATTTAATTTAGTTATTATAATATATATTTTTAAGGTTTTTAGTATTAGAAATAATGTTTATAAATTTATGGGTTAGATTTAATTTAAAGTATATCTGTAAATATATGATTCTATTATATAATATAACAAATACTTTAAATTTAATTTTAACTTAAAGTACCCTTTCTTTCTAAAGTTTTGGAACACATCATCCATAGTCAACTCTCTCTCTTCTTATCGTCTAACTCCTTGCTCTCCACTTATCAGTCGGGCTTTCGTCATGTACACAGCACTGTCACTGCTTTACTTAAAGTAACCGATGATATCCGTTGGGCCATGGACAATAAATCTCTTACACTTTTAATCAATCAATATAGCCAAAAATAGATAATTTGTATTTAAAAATTCAAGGTTGTAAATACAAAACATTTGATATTCGAGGGGATTTCCAATCTAAGAGCCAAAAGTAGTACGGTCAGCCTTTCCATATCAGAAGAAGTTTATAAAAAGAATCCATACCAGTAGGTAGTATATTTAACAAGTGGTGTTTTGATAGTTACAATAGTATGAACAGATGGCCCAGCAAACCGAATGAAGCTCAAGATAACATTACTCGTGGCAATACGCCAAATTACTAATTTACTAGAAAAATTTCGGTTGCTTCTTGTCTAGATTTTTTGTATTGAATAAAGGCCAAACGTTAATGTTGCGACATACATACGAATGACTACTGGCATATTATGATGTAAACACCTCCTAATTTTATACATACCTTGAACAGCTGTGTTTAGATTTTGGATTTATCAAAAATTTAAATACCCCCAATCGATATAATTATTTTTATATAACATACATTACATAACATAAACACTCACACCCGTCACCCAGAGGGGTAGACAGAGATTACATACTTCCATTCGGCACGACCACGACACACCTCTCTCGCCTCCTCCACATCCATATCGTGTATTACACATACATGCTCGTCGGTTAGGGGTGCTCCTAATGTGGCCTGTTTCCAATATATTGCCAATTTCGTCGATATACTTTCGTCTAGGACGTCCTTTTCCGACTCTTCATAATTCACTTCTGCAACATAAATTTTCTTTGTCACTCTTTCGTCATTCATTGTTTCCACATAACCAAACCACCGAAGCATTACTTTCTCAATCCTGGTCACAACATCATCTTGCAAACCACGCTCTTCTTTTATCACACAATTTCTCACCCTATCATTCAGATTCAGCCCTAACATACTCCTTAATGACCGCATTTTTTCTATTCTTGTGCTTCTTCTGCCACACCCAACTTTCACTACTTTACCTTAAAGTAGGGATCAACACAGGATTGTGAATTGCCATACGTGCCTTGTTTGACAAATTCTGACTTTTCATAAGAGTGTAGGGCCCCATTTACTCCTTTTTTTGCGTTAGGCCTTATCATATCTCCCATCCCTGCTATATACGCATCCTAAATATACAGACTCATCTACTTGCTCGATCAACTCCCCTTCTATTCTTATTTCACATATCGTTTTACTTTCTTCTTTTTCAAAAACCATAACTTTCGTCTTACTTGCTTTCGCTTTCATACCTCTTCCTTTTAATAATCTGTTCATTAATGTAACTATCATTTGCAACTCGGCCACCGACGACGCAAGAATAACTTCACAAACAACTATCCATAAATGGCTTGAACAGCCACGGGGAAGCCACACAGCCCTGTCTGATATGTTTATGGATGCCAAACCAGTCCGAGTAGACTCCGTTGATCCTAACACAAGCACTAGAGTCCCTATAAAGAGACTCTAATGCCTGTGTAGCAGCGCTGTCGTCGCGCCACAAGTTAAATACACCGAAGCCTAAATCACGCTATCAACATTCCGAATCATAAACAGTATATATAGAACATCTCCGAACTATCACATGGAGTGTCGGCCGCTCCCCGGGCAGAACACCTTGCCCGGCGGGAGATCTCCCCTTTTCCTACCACGGCCACAGTGGTGGCCACCCGACGTGATCTGAACATATGCAACCTTCAAGCTTCATCATCGTCATAGAATACCCCACCCATTCGCTCCCGAGCAGATATCGTCTGCAGTCTTTCACATCCTGCAAGCCATCTAGCTTCACAAGGTTCATCGCAGCTCTGGAATAATAATGCTTCCTGTTCCTTCAAGCTACTCTCTGCGCTACAGTGTTTGGCACGGCTCTGAGCCTCACTGCTCGCCTCTGCTTCACGGCACTCTCGCAGATTACTTGCCTTCTTCTCGACTCACCGCAGACTACAAGGCAATCTCCTGGCACTTGCACATTCGTCGGCAACGACGCTGCACTATCGACCTCCGGTCTGAGCAGGGGGGTGATGTAGCGGCGCTGTCGTCGCGCCACAAGTGAAATACACCGAAGCCTCAATCACGCTATCAACATTCCGAATCATAAACAGTATATATAGAACATCTCCGAACTATCACACGGAGCGTTGGCCGCTCCCCGGGTAGAACACTTTGCCCGGCGGGAGATCTCCCCCTTTCCTTCCACGGCCACACCTGTATCAACCCAGAACTCAACCGAAATGAGTTCAGTGTTTGCCATAGCACATCCCTGTCCACTTTTTTATAGGCCTTTTCCAAATCTATGAACTTTTTGCCCCTCCGGGAGACAGAACGTGACGGGTAGCGAACCTCGTCGCTGGTTTTCCTGCCCGAGATTCTTCGCACCCCTACCCCATTAAAGGGGCGCCGAGAACACGGGGCAATTTCTTTTTTTTTGGTGCCTCACGTGCGAAATGTGGGGTGGTATATTTTACGCCGCTACCACGCCAAGAAGCAGAGTCTGTGCTATCGGCTTGTCGCTCATTTAGCACCACCCGGGGTACACGTGTAGGGTGGTCGAAGCCTACGGACGCTAGCGACTTATCACCCAAAAATTTTTTAATATCTTTTATATAATACAAAGAAATAATTATTATTTTAGTTTATTTATCTAGCTTATCAAAATTACGCTGCTTATAGTACCTCATAACAGAAAGCCATATATTTGCCATAGTTACCACGCTCGAAAGGCGGACTGGCAATTGATTGCCTTATAGGGGGATATTTGGCTAAGTTTAGGCGGTTAGGCAGCCGCAGGTTTTTTTTATAGGATTAGCGTGACAAACGAGCACACAGTCCACCTGATGGTAAGTGGATGCTGTGGCCCATAGACATCTACATTTAACCTCGATTAGGAATCAAAATGCAGATGCGTTGTCACCCTTGAGGACTAAGATGGAATGCCTCGATTCCAGTAAAACAGGTCTCCGGTTTTCTACACTCACCATACGAAACATAGCAACATTAAGCTGCTATTTTACGATGGTATTATGTGAAAGCGTGGTCCTTCTCTGGTCGAGCCGACCCATACAACCATAATATACGTGGCTCTACCACGTATAAACGTGTTTTTAATTTTGAGTTGTTATCAATAAAATGTTTCTATCTAACCCCTGTTTCAGTTTTTCTATGTCGCCTATTACGACATGTTATCTTTCTGATAACAAACCTAAATAATACAAAAACTGCAGTTTCCTAACTGCATAAACAACAAGGCAATCAACGGCGGAGGCCACTGATAATGCTTAAGTAGACTGTAATGAATAAATAAATAATGAACTAAGATACTGGGAGTTCGTCTTAAAGTTTAGAGTACGAGAGAAACCTGTGCTCGATTTTCTTTGATATTACCAAAATTACTTATTATAACTTCTATTGCTAACTTATCATCGAACTTGACTGTGTATTAAGCCATCAGCAGTTATATGTCTGATAAAAATATATATAGTATAATTGTCTCGTTGGTCTAGTGGTTTTAGTAGTACGACTGCTGATCATGAAATCGTTATTCAGAATAAAGCAGATGCAAAAATCTAATAATAAGATAGATAAGATAAGATTAATTTTATATGTATGCAAATAAAGACTCTTATTATTATTATATTATTATAATTAATTGCTAACTAAATGCTTTCAAAAACTCAACTCACTTTTTAAACAGGAATATTGGCAGAGTTAGTTCTGCAAAGGCTTCGACGCTGTGAAAAGCCTCTTCGCCCTTGCGTAGCAAACCACAGGCACCCATACTCACGCACGCTTTTTCGCTTATTGGTCGCCTTCGGAGACCAGACTCAGCCACTACGGCTTGCACAGATGTCTGCGATTTGCAACAGTGAGCGGTTACTGCTCTCTCTCCGTGCCTACGGCTTTACAAAAACACTCTAGGAGTAGGGCAGTTAAGACTACGTGGAGTCGGCGAGGTATTCTGATTCGGCTTTAGTACATATTCGACATATCTTGTAACTGATAAAGTACAAAAAATGCCGTTCATAACTTACAGTAAGGTAGTGGTGGTTCAGGACCCGATAATTCCCAGAATATTACCATCATCTATATCCGACCTCAATAATCTTACAGCACTTAATTAGCATTTAATTCCTTATCCATATTTATCGTATATCTATCGTCACTAAGTTGCTAGCGATACGTTTTTCCAGCAACGCAAATTTCAACAGCTCGATACGGTGAAAATTTACCTAAAAAGCCCCTAATTTTGACCTTTTCTAAATGTAAATCCCTGATTTTGCGTTGCTAGCGAGACAGTGCTTTAATGCGTTAATGAATGTCAAGTATGCAGAATGAAAAGTCAAAAATTAAAAAAATGTCTTTTATATTTTACTCTTTTTGTTTAGGCATTTAAATGGGTCAAAAGTATCCGAATTTGAAATTTTTCAAATTTTAAAAGTTCATAATTCCTAAAATATTAACTAATCGTAAAATATTGTTTTTATTTGTATTTCATCAAAAAAAAAACATTTAAAAAATTGTCGTGTTTGAAAATAACAATTGTTGCAATTGTTTGTTTGATTTTTTTTTTGATTGTGATTTACCCCATGGCAACATGCATTTAATATCAGCTTTAGGTCAACTTGAAGAAAATCCCATAAAAAATTGATGTGGAATGGTTTTCGGTATGCATGCGCCAATTCCTTCTGGACTAAGCAAAGACTGCTAATATTTATATTTAATAATTATAAAAAGTTCCGTTTTATAATAATCTGTTAAATGTACTCGTATGTAAAGGCATATATGCATTTATGTTATATATTGTATAAAACATATCTGTGATTGATAAATTAATGAGCAGTTGAAAATGAAGTACAGTTTGCTTAATAAACAATCTTAAAAATTTTATGAATTATAGTCAAATTTTGAATACATTCGCTGGTAATGAAATCGTTTATTTTCTAATCACAAATAGAATTACATACTATGTTATTACCGAGTCTTTTTTACTAGATACAGATGTCAAGAGGAAAAAACAAAATATTATAATTAAAAGACAAGAATGGAATGATAGTATTGAACTACAAAACCCTCATGAATTAAAGGATGGTACTATGTACGTTAAACGTATACGTATAACGTATAACGTAAATATATAATGTACTAGTATGAGTAAATTGCAAAAATTCACCAACAACGTGTGTATTATTGTTAGCGTGTGCGTGCGCGTTACTTTATAGTCCTATTTTTGAGGTAATTTATGACATGTACAATCTCTTTTTGCCAGAGG
This sequence comes from Parnassius smintheus behrii, assembly GCA_036936625.1. NCBI lineage: Eukaryota > Metazoa > Arthropoda > Insecta > Lepidoptera > Papilionidae > Parnassius > Parnassius smintheus. The sequence continues at coordinate 39,500,490 of JAUPFT010000013.1, forward strand.
AATCGTATTTAATTTATTATAGAAGTAGCTGCCAAGAAAACGGAAAAAGTTGTATGATGAAGTGGTTCTTAAAAGTTGATCATATCCGAAGTACCTTTCCTCCGTTTATCTTTTAGCTAATAACACACAAAAACAGAAAAAAACAGTAGATAAGAAAATATATTGGACTGAGCTTTATTTCGACCGAAAATCTTAGGATAAAATCACTGAATCTGTAGATGATTTTCGATCATTAACAGCGGCGTGTGATGTATAAAAGTATTTTCTACGAGTTTCATACTATCTATGATTGGTAATGAGCCACACAGGAAGTAGAAAGAAGAAATCACTCAGAGTTTGCATTTGAGAATTTTAAATGTTAACCAAAATACTAGGTTCAGTAACTAATATATTATTATGCCTTATTCTTCTTCAACAATCATTTTAAATGTGTCTTTCCTAGAATTTGCTTGCTGGCATATATTACAAGGAAGATTCGTTCATTCCCAAAGTCATAAAAGTGAGTATCGACTCACTTTTATAATTTTGGGGAATCCTGTATCCTCGCAATGGTAGCTGATAAGCGCATCATGAGCCGCTCCTTCTGTGGCATCCGTTTGTCAAATTTAGTTTCATCGTTCTTGGATGAATTTTTAGTCATCGGTCGAGTTGTCAGTGCCTATTATTACAGGCAGATGAGGTTGGTTGATGAGGTTAAGGTGATGATTCAATATATTTTTAATCTACTTAAATGTTATTATTGCGCAACAACAATATCATGTTATAAAAGTTTACGGACGAGGAATGTATGAAGGAAATGAGAAGGAGGAGGGACATAGTGAGGACTATCACATCAATGATGATAAAAAACACTAAAGGTGACACTAAATCGCCATGTTCATAAATAAACTGTGTAAAAATTACATCAAATGAAAACGAACACGACAATGAATTATTTACAAATTAACACACGTTAACAAATTCACATATCGTAATTTTTTTTATTTCTTAGGCATGCTGTTTTCCTCGCGGTGTTTTACTTGAGTGCACTTGAAATTGCAATGGACAACACTGGTGCCGACGGGAATCGAACCCGGGTTGCTAGTGTGGCTCTGAGCTACAACGGCTCCAAATAAACGATAGTTAAAAGCATTAAAGATATTTAAATAAAACGTAAAAAAGGTTCTCGTCACAAAAGACGAATTTAATTAAGCAATATTGTATAAAAAAGTAGGTAATTAAGTTTACAAAACGGAAAACCAAGATAATGGGACCAAGTATAAATTTATTTCTGTATACTCTTCGCTAAATACAGACCCTCTCATAATTGAAAAAAATTATTTGTTTTCTTATTGCCTAAATCTGAAACGATATTGCCATATCCTGAATATTAAAGTTAAGACATATTTCGATTTACATTCAACAATTGAATGTAGAATCTTCATTACTCGAATAAATCATAAAAGTTATTCTTAATTTTATTTCATTCCACATAACGGGAAATAAAACATAATTTCATTATAATAAAGGACACACTCATTTTTTAAAACCTTGTATAGTTGTAGGTGACAGAAATTCGGTCTGCATAATATTATACTTACGTTACTTAAATGTCATCATCATCTGTTTACAGAAATAAATTTATGCTTGGTCCTATCAAGTATACATTTATTTCTGTAAACAGTCTACGCTAAATACGGGCCCTCTCATAATTGAAATATTATTTTTAACAGGGTTAAAACAGCAATGGACAATTTCATTGGTGCCGACGGGGATCGAACCCGAGTTGCTAGTATGCCTCTGAGCTCCAACGGCTCCAAATGAACGATAGTTTAAAGGATTAAATATTTATAAATAAAACGTGTAAAGTTTCTCGTCACAAGAGATGAATTTAATTAAGCAATATTATACAAAAAAGTAATAAAGTTTATAACTAAGTATGCAAAACGGAAAACGAGGATAATGAGACCAAGTATAAATTTATTTCTGTATACTCTACGCTAAATACAGACCCTCTCATAATTGAAATATTATTTGTTTTCTAATTGCGCAAATCTGAAACGATGTTGCCATATCCTGAATATTTATGTTAAGACATATTCCGATTTACATTAAACAATTGCATTTTGATTCTTAAGCCTATGAGCTACAGCACTGCCTTACCATCAAGCAGACTGTGCGCACTTTTGTCACCCCTATTCTATAAAAAAAAATTCAAACTTACAAAACTATTTTCTTGCTATATGTCTTATATATTTTATTTTTGAGGCGTTTTTCTTTACAAAAATTGCACATGTACAAATATCTAGACTAGGAACGGTATTTGAAGGCTATGGAACCACTTGTTCCGTGCGGGGTTATAATCAGCATGCCTCAGTACAGCAACCAACTGCTTACCTTCCTATTCCTAATGCCTACCAATGCATCGTCAAGCCTTGAACAAAAGCCTTACTTGTTCTGTTTTATTTTGTCCAAACTAATTCGTAAACCATTTCTCGTAAGTTTTTGTTAAACTTACTTTTTAAATCGTATAAATTATAATTTTTATACCTTTTAGAAAGAACTTTTTCTTTGAAGTTAGCAGTATACTCGACGCCTTACACCTCTGCAAATTAATCAAAGACCAACTGCTTAAATGAAAAGGTTTGTTACAATAGGGTTGCAAAGAAAATTATATTATACATATACTCGTAAGTCACGCCTGTAATGCCAAAGGGGGTAGCAGCAAGCCACTCGTACCACGTTAAGCCAAAAAAGTATGTGTATAAATGGAAAATTGTGAAACAATGATAAGTGGCAGGTGGTGCTAGGTGGCTAGTACCTTAATATTCCATCAGCCGCCTTTTCCAACATGCTAGGCAAGAGACGCAGAAGGCACATTCTTTTTTGTTATGAGACCCACCCAAAGAGCCTTTAATGCTAAACCAACATGGGACAGGGAAAAAATATGGCAACTTTTCGCTAAATAATAGTCTCATCTACGCGTGATCTCTTCTAATTTTTTTTATAGAATTAGGGTGACATATGAGCACACAGTCCACCTGATGGTAAGTGGATGGACACATAGCTTGGTGTTGCAATAAAATTAGACCGTCCTATGTTCCTTTCACATCAAAATATTCAGTTAAACTATAGAAAGCTTTGAAGTGTAAACATTTTTTGATTACTTAATCCACTATTGATGTTCCATAATCTACTCAAAAATCAATAAATGTACCTGTTAATCAAATCCGAATATTATATATATATATATATATATATATATATATATATATATATATATATATATATATATATATATATATATATATATATATATTATTTCACATTTTTACATCTATATTACACTATGTCAAGACGCCGATTTCGGAATGTGAAATTATTTTATTCTTTTTTTTAAATCTTTAAAGTCGGTTTTTACTAAACTAAAATGAACTATAGAACTTTAAACTATGAACTAAATTAAAATTTTTAAAAATCTGATGTACAGATTCTTCTTGATTTCCTTTTCCGAAGACTTGATAAATACATAAATTGTGGTGTGGCAACGAGGGTCGAATTGAATGTTGGTTGAAACAACACTGTTGTGTTACCATAGCTTAATAATTTATACATATTTTACGAATTTTAATTAAATATTCTTAAAATATCATCGTAATCATCTTTTTATTGTTTTATAAACTCGTAAACTGCCGATGCTGGAGGTGGGTCACTCCCATTGTAGGCGTATGGGCGATCGCTGTATCAAAAGTCTCATATATACGAGTACAACACGTGCTTAGCTTCTCAAACAGGTATAACCAGGTGAAAATGCTGCAGCGATATTTTTATCAGTGATATTTTTAGTAAACTGAATTTCCGTCAAGCACGTAGCGCCTGATAAAAATAATTATAAATTTTTACGATAATCCTTCCATCGTCAATGGTCTTTGTTTTTGTAGCAATTGGGTTTCATATTTATTGATAATTGGTATTTTTTACTGAACTGATAATTTATTGTAAATATTTACTACTTGTAAAATTTACTACACTTCAAATATACCAAAAAGTCTAAATAATATCTCATGTATTTAAATAGAATTGTACGCTTGGTGTAATGATTAAATTTATGTGAGAAATTATAACATTAACACATGAAATATATTACTTATTTTTAATACAATAATATATAAATATATGACTTTTAATAAAAATGTAAATATATGATTTTTTTACATTTACATAACAAAATTACACCACAACTAAAGAGCAAAATTAGCTTTTAGTAATTATTATCTTTCCGCGGGTTTTTCTCTCTTTTTGCACTTTATACTAAATTAAATAAACATAATGTAAAAAATATAGTTATGAAATATCTGCAAAATTATTACATGTTTTTATTTATGATTTCTGTAATAAGTGCGCAATTTTATAATAAAAACAACTTACCATAATTTTAAGCTTCGTTTCCTTCCTAAATATCAAGCAACACAATATGTTATATTATGTTAATTCACTATAAAAAATAATGTTATTTTAATCAACTCTTATAAAGACGAGTAACGTCGCCACTCTGTTACGTCTCTCGAAAGCTCGCATCCGACTGAGAGAGCTTGCAAGTATTCGTTACAGATGTTTATTGAATACTTGCTTAGTCTATGTTGGAACATTGTTAGGACTTTTCGGAATATAAAATTCATATTAGTAATAAAAACAGTAATAAACATTGCTTTCACTTAATTTTAATATACTTTTTGTGTATAATTTAATATCACTATCACTATCACTAGAGCAGTCGCAAGTTCACGGCTGAACATAGGCCTCTGCCATAAGTTATAAATGTGATCTATATCCCATAGACCTCAAAAGTGCGGTCCTGAGCCACTTAGCCAGCCTATGCATATGCATCGATTACCTGCGTGTTTCATCAAGGAAACTAACTCAGGAAACAGGCAGCAGCATCTTCCTGATAACAGCTATGCAATTAAAAACTGTGGTTGCCAACCTACTTGCCAACTATAGCATACATCTCGGAGAAGAGTGTTACAAATAATTTTTATATATTTTGTTATAACAAGAGAGAAAGAATTATATAATTCTACAAATATAATGGCATTGGCTATAGGAATTCTCTTTCGGAAGTGGCCTGAACTCTTTACGGTAACAAAAAACAACAGCTTTTCTTCTAACGGTGCGACGTAATTGCGTTTCATACTATGAAGCTAAAAAACAAGACATGTAATTTAATTTGTGTTTAACCTACATGGGGAGATATATGTAAATATATTTTTTTTGTTATACTTATTTGATAAAAGCAAAAGTTAAGCTAAGGGTGGAGATAGCTTGTATTGTCTTGATGCGAATGAAAGAACCAGATTTTTTACAAGGCTGCCGTCTAAATTCTATTTAATTCCTATATTGTTATAATTTTAATTTTGGTTACAAAATATTGTGGTAATTTTAATTACTTTAATAATTCGCAGCGTGCTTATTTTAAACAAAACCATAGCAGAGCGCGTATTTTGCCTGTAGAATGAAATCATGTTCGGGGTTCGGGCTACCCGTAGTCGCGCCGAGATATTAAGCTGTATGTAGAAAGAAAAACTTGGGCCGATGTTTCCTCTTCCCCAACAAACATTGGACACTGCAAAAAAAGACTGTCCGCAACAGCTCCGAAAAACAAATCATAATTAAAAAAACGCCCAGTTATTGGCAATTATTAATTACTGTACGTAAATGAAAGTGTTTCAGTAGAACGAACGCCTTGAAAATGCGACGCCTAACTATATTCATTACGGTCTATTGACTGTATGTGTGTCTATTACTGAATCACTGTGTATATAGTGGAAATATAGTTGATCAGTTGACTGACTTCTGTCAGAACTTCCGAAAACTTTCACTAGATCGGCGGCGATAAACAGCGTCGAAAATGCGAATCTCCTGGTTCTGCGATAACCAATTCACTTGGCGTGGTTAGCGTGGCAAATATGAGCTATGCATTACCCCACAGGACTTTTATCGTCCCATAAAGAAATACGAGTTTCACACATTTCTTAGGGTTAATACGAATTTTCTTTTGTTTTTATTTACTAAGTGTTTTTTTTTTTATCAAGCTGGAAAAGCCTCTGTTAGTAGTTGATTCCACGTGTGAGTTGTGCAAGAAAAAAAACTTCTTCTAAATCGTACAGTGGTGGCGAGTTTTGTTGCGATGTGCGATGGGGAAATTGAGTGGCTGGCTGCAGAAAACTAACAATGCCGTTCCAGAACGGCTCCCAGGACCGGCTCATAGAAGTGGGCCTTGATGATTGCCCGGGTAATGGGGAATGCCCCGAGGCCCGAGACCTACTGGGCAGAAAGCCCACGCAGAAGATATAGTACGAGTGGCTGGAATTAGTCTGAACAATTCCTCAGAGCACTTTCCGTGGTAGATGCGATAGAATACGCAAAAAGAAATTATTTATAGGAAAGTATTTTAATCATATACCGCTAATAATCGCGCTTTTATTTGAATAAAAGTGTATTACATTACGGTTATAACAAACAATTATGCTTGTTACATATCTTTATTTAAATTAAGAAAAGGCGTACGACGTTTGACAAACGATATCGAGTTTTTAACTTCTACCCTCTTATACGTCGCGAATACGCTTATTTTGTTTATATGTATTCGTATTCAAAGGCGGTTCTCTAGAGAAATTTATTGCATCGTGATGCTTCAATATTCTGACTCAATACAATTCTCTGTGAATTTTATAATAACAAATGACTTAGTTATATATTACTACTAGTTTATAGTAAATTGAAATGGGTACGATATAGATAAGAGTTTATTCTTGCGATTGATGTCCCTTTGTGGAATTCAGTAGTTTATTTGATTGGAAAGGTGTAACACATGTACACATTTTCATTCCTACTTAAAGTTAGTTGTTTTGAGTTGTTATCAGTAAGATGTTTCTGCCTAACCCCTGTTTCAGTTTTTCTATGTCGCCTCTTACGACACGGGATGATATGAAACGGGAGATGGGCGTTAGCATCTTTCTGATAACAAACCTAAATAATACAAAAACTGCAGCTGCCTAACTGCCTAAAATATGCCAAATATCCCCCTACAAGGCAATCAATGGGGATGCCAGTGTTTAGCAGTGGAGTTTAAGTAGCCTGTAATGAATAAACGAAATACTGAACCACACGAGACCACTAAGAGACTATTAGGTGTTCGTTTTAAAGTTTAGAGTACGAGAGAAACTTGTGCTCGATTTCCTCTGATATTACCAAAATTACTTATCAAATATATGAAAAAAACAATGGCTCCAAATAAACGACATTTAAAGGCATTAAATATTTGTAAATAAAATGTATAAAGGTTCTCGTCACAAGAGACGAATTTAATTAAATAATATTGTAGTACAAAAAAAGTAATAAAGTTTATAACTAAGTATGCAAAACGGAAACGAAGATAATGGGACCAAGTATAAATTTATTTCTGTGTACTCTACGCTATATACATACCCTCTCATAACTGAAATATTATTTGTTTTCTTATTGCTCAAATATGAAAATATGTTGCCATATCCTGAATATTTAAGTTAAGGCATATTCCGATTTACATTAAACAATTGAATGTAGAATCTTCATTACTCGAATAAATCATAAAAGTTATTCTTTATTTTATTTCATTCCACAAAACGGGGAAGAAAACATAATTTCATTATAATAAAAGACATGCTCAATTTTTAAAACTTTGTATAGGTATAGGTGACAGAAATTCGATCTGGATAATATTATACTTACGTTACTTAAATGTCATCATCATCTTCCACTCCATCATTTTTGTTTTCTCTTATCATAATAAACGGTTATTATTTATCATTATTTACTTTCTTTTACGTGGTAGATTTATGCTGCAGCTATATTATGATTATAGCAGAAATGGGTCGGTTCGATCGGGGAAGGAACACGATCTCACAGATTACCAGCGTAAAACAGCAGTTGAATACTGCTATGTTCTGTATGATGAATGACGAGACCCGGAGATTCTTTGTACTGGAAACGAGGCATCCAATCATTTTTCGGGGGCGACAATGCATTTTGATTCTAAACCTCCCAAACGGCAAGCGTTCAAATTTGACCACTTCGATATTCCGTCTATATTCAAGAGGTAAAATGTGACCGCTCACACCCACAGCAATTTAACCCATCTATACTTGTGTTTAGAGACTACTTTTCTAGGAAGAAGTTTAGCATTATAGAATCAATATGAAATTTTCTATCCTCTGGTGGAATAAAAAATCAGTTCGTTTATGCATATTTATTTATAATCTACGTTCATTTCGTACGCCATTTTCGTGTGAATGTTGTGTTGATTTTTGGATTTTTCTAATTGTTTTAGTATAGTGTTTTATTGTAAAATTGTAATGAAAGTTTATTGTTTAAATATAGTCACCCGGTTGACCGAGCCTTGCTCGGTATTTTTCGATTGATTTTTTTTTAATTCGTGTGTTTTGGAAATTATATTTATATACAAATTACATACTGATGGAATACGAATAATATTTTTTGATCCTAGCGACATAATAGAAAAAACTGAACTGGTTATTTGAATAAAAAGTCATGAGTGCAATTAGTTTAATTTAAATTTTCGTGTTTTTAATAAATACTAAAAAAAGGGCTCGAAAAAATAGATGTTCTCAAAAAAGAAAGGAACTTGAAAAAAAATTAAAAAAGTCGGTCGGTCGATCTGGGCCCGAACCATGGTAAATATGATTTAGTGACCGCCCAATATACCAATTAAGCTATTTGTAATCATTAATAAACTGTCAAAATTTACCTTCTTATTCTAACGATATTGTAGCAGTTTTTCATTGCCTAAAAACACGGACAAAAAGACATTTTCTAAAAATAAATCCTAGCTAGATCGATTTATTGCCCCCGAAACTCCCTGCACACAAAATTTTATAAAAATCGTTGGAGCCGTTTCCGAGATTCCGGATTATATATACAAGGATTGCTTATATATACAAGGATTGCTCGTTTAAAGGTATAGGATTTATCGTAACTTTAACGTAAATAAATTCAATTAATACATATAGAAATAATATTGATTTCCACGCTGCCTACATCCGCTTGGTATGTATTTTTTTGTTATCAAAATACAATATAATCTTTTGGTAATGAAGTACAACCTGACTTTTGTTTATACCACAGGATAGAGAATTTTGTATAGATTTTATAATGGCAAACTACTTCATAGAAAAGTTCTAAATATAACTTTTAATGGTTTAAAGATCTGTGGGTGCCAGACGAATGCAACTGCATGGGATTTTTATGGGGATTGAAGGGTTAATCGAGGATAGACGTAGATGCCTATAGGCTACAGCATTTCCTTACCATCAGGTGGACTGTGCGCATGTTTGTCACCCCTATTCTAAAAAAAATCTTAAAACCTACGAAACTACTTTCTTGCTAGCTTGCTTCTAGGCATATTTCTATAGAGAAATTGCACATGTACAAATATCCAGACTAGGAACATTATTTGAAGACTGTAGAACCACTTGTTCCGTGCTGGATTGTAATCAGCCGTCCCCAGTACCATAACCAACCGCCTACCTTCCTAATGCTTACCAATGCGTCGACAAGCCTTAAACAAAAGCCAAACTTTTTCTGTTTTATTGTATACAAATTAATTCGTAACACATTCCTCGTAAGTTTTTGTTACATTTACTTTTGAATTGTATAAAAAATAATTTTTTGTACCATTCGGAAAGAAACGTGTCCTTTGGAGTTAACAGTATACTCGACGCCTTACATCTTTAAAAAGAAATCAAGGAGCAACTCCTTAAAGGTTTCTCATATTATTGTTATAACAGTGACGCAAAGAAAAGTATATTATATTCTCGTAAGTTATGCCTGTAATCCCAGAGGGCATAGCAGCGAGCCACTCGGCAAAAAAAAAGTACTGATAGAAAATTGGGAAACAAAGATAAGTGGCAGGTGGTGATAGGTGGTTAGAACCTATCAGCCGCCTTTTCTGACATGCTAGGCAAGTAACGCAGAAGGTACATTCTTTTTTTTTACGACTCATGAGTCCCAGACAACAAAAATATGCCTACTTTTTCTCCAAATAATAATTTCTACTAGGCGCGATCTCTTCTAATTTTTTTTATAGTATTAGGATGACAAACGAGCACACCGTCCACTTGATGAAAAGTGGATGCTGTGGCGCATAGACATTTACATTTATTTTCATTATCAAAATTATTATTCATTAAGAATCAAAACGCGGATGCGTTGTCACCCATGAGAACTATTATGGAATGCCTAGTTTCCAGTTAAAGAGGACTCTGGTTCTCTAAACTGAAAAACTACGAAACACATCAGTATTAAGGTTGCTGTGGTCCATAAACATATATATCTATCCTCGATTACGAATCAAAATGTAGATGTGTTCTCACCCGTGAGAACTAAGATGAAATGCCTTGTTTCCAGTAAAAGGGGTCTCCGGTTCTCTACACTCACCATACAAAACACAGCAGCATTAAGCTACAATTTTACGCTGGTATTCGGGGAGAGCGTGGTCCTTCCCCGGTTGGGCCGACCCGTTCGTGCTACAACTATACTGCCATTATAACTGCAGCATGACTCTACCACGTATAAAAACCTATTAGCAAGCGTGATATACACACAATGCAAGCCCCACTCACTCAAAAGTCACACACTGAGATATACTCGTATCTCCGAAAAACACAAAATTACGACGGTTTACAGAACATACTAGTAATTTCCCATGGGACTTCTTACAATTCACTTCTAAAGAACTTTTTTTTAATCTTTGTTGGTTATAGAGCATTTGATCTACTAGATCAAGTCACCATCATAGGTACACAAACACATAATCGGACAATGATAAATTCTTATAAACAATAATAAAGATTACCTGTTCTTAATACCCAACAATACAAGTTTATAAAGTTTCCTAGCCTTATCCGACAATAGAAAAACTAGAATACTATTATATAATCCAACACTATTTTTGTCAAAACCTAATTGCTTTCTATATGCTTCGTTCCGTTCACATTCCATTATAATATAAATAACATCTTCCACAACTCCACATTTGTCCCAATTTGGTGAACTCACTTTTCTCATTACAAATTAGAGTTCGGAGAAATAAGGTACACAGTCGAAATTCTCCCCATCACTTATCGCCTCTTTAGTCTACCGCCTCATTTCCCTCTAAGCCAATATGGGAAGGCACCCATTGTACCACAATCCTTTTGTGGTTAGGTTTTAATGTTACAATATTATTTAATATGTCGTAGGCCAATGAAAAACCACGAGATAATGAAGTACATTTCTTTAAATGTTGAAGGGCATTGCGAGAATCTTTTAATATCAACAATTTATCATACTAAGTGTCTTGACATAAGATAAGGCTTCTGCAATTGCAATGAGTTTCGCATGCATAATTTCCTTGCCTAAGCAGAGCTTAACATATTCTTTGGTTTGAATGTCTACAAATGCAGCACCCGTTCCTTTTTTATCCTTAGAGCCATCAGTATATACTTTATAATAATTTGCAAAGTTTTCAGTTAAATATTTATGACATAAAATTTGTAGGTAATGGGAATTTTATCTATGTTTAGGCGCATTTACAAATTCTATTTGAGGGATTATAGAATCTAAGAAATCCAACTTGCTAATCCACGAATTGAGTGAAAACATTTCTAAGTGAGGACTTGAAAACATACGAGTTTCTTTAAATAATCTATACATTGCAGTGGGGTTTTTCTACGTCGTTCTAAAGAACTTGCTATATGTAATGTATACATACAACAAACAGTTAAGTTACACACATAGCTTGGTGTTAAAATAAAATTACACCGTCCTATGCTCCTTTCTCATCAACATATTCATTTAAATTATAGAAAGCTTTGAAGTGTAAACATTTTTTGATTACTTGCTCCACAATTGATATTCCTTAGTCTACTCAAAAGGTCAATAAATGTAACTGTTAATAAAATCCGAATATTAAAAGTAAAAAGATATAAATAATTTCACATTTTTATTCATCTATATATGCTACCTCATGGCGCCGACTTCTGAATGTGAAATTATTTTATTCTTTATTTTAAGACTTCCAAATTCGATTTTTACTATAATAAAATAAACTACAAAACTACCAAATATAAACTAAGTTAAAAAATTTAAAAATCTGATGTACAGATTCTTCTTGATTTCCTTTTCCGAAGACTTTTTTTTTTCACAACTATCACACAACGCCATCTAGTCCCAAGCTAAACAGACAACTGATAAACATACTTATATATTTCTAAATACATAAATATTGTAGATAAATTACACCCAGACACAGAACAAATGATCGTGCTCATCACACAAACATTTGTCCTGGATGGGAATCGAACCCACGACCTCCGGCATAGCAGTCAGGGTCACTAACCACTAGACCAACAGGCCTGTCATCACTTGAAAAATACATAAATTGTGATGTGGCAACGAGGATCGAATGTTTGTTGAAACAAAACTATTGACTTACCATAGCTCAATAATTTATACATATTTTACAAACTTTAATTAAATATGCTTAAAATACAATCGTAATCATCTTTTTATTGTTCTATAAACTCGTAAACTGCAGGTGCTGGAGGGTCACTCCCATTGTAGGTAGATGGGCGATCGCTGTATCAAAAGTCTCATATAATTATACGAGTACAACACGTGTTTTGCTTCTAAAACTAGAATAATCAGGAGAAATTGATGCAGCGATATTTTTGTCAGTGATATTTTTAATAAACCGAATTTTCATCAAGCATGTAGCGCCTGATAAAAATAATTATACATTTTTACAATAAACCTTCAATAGTCAATGGTATTTTTTAGCCTTTGTTTTTGTAGCAATTCGGTTTCATATTTATTTATAATTGTTATTTTATAATGACCTGATATTTTATTGCAAATATTTATTTCAAATATACCAACAAGCCTGAATAATATCGCATGTATTTACATAGAATTATACGCTTGTGTATTGATTAAAATTATATGAGAAATTATAACATTAACGCATGAAATTCTGACTGAGACTCTCATTTCTGACTGAGAGAGACTGAGAGAGCTTGCGAGTATTCGTTACAGATGTTTATTGAATACTTGCTTAGTCTATGTTGGAACATTGTTAGGACTTTTCAGAATATAAAAATCATATTAGTAATAAAATCAGTAATAAACATTGCTATCATTTACATAATTTTAATGTACTCCTTTGTGTATAATTTAATATCACTATCACTATCACTATCACTAGAGCCGTCGCAAGTTCACGGCTGAACATAGGCCTCTCCCATGAAGTTGTATATGGGATCTATATCCCATAGACCTCAAAAATGCGATCCTAAGCCACTTATAATCGATTACCTACGTGTTTCATCAAGGAAACTAACCCAGGAAACGGGCAGTAGCATCTTCCTGATGTCTTGCCTGTGGAATGAAATCAGGTTCGGGGTTCGGGCTATCTATAGTCGCGCCGAGATATTAAGCCGCACGTAGGAAGAAAAACTTGGGCCGATGTTTCCTCTTCCCCAACGTACATTGTACACTTGGCAAAAAAAGACTGTCTGCAACAGCTCCGATAAACAAATGATAATTAAAAAAATGTCCAGTTACTGGCACTTATTAATTACTGTACGTAAATGAAGGTTGTTCAGTAGAACAAGCGCCTTGAAAATGTGACGCCTATCTATATTCATTACGGTCTATTCACTGTATGTATGTTTATTACTAAATTACTTGTGCAATAAAGAAAACTTCTAAATCATTCAGACGGCATGGATGGCATAGCGAGTTTTGGTGCGATGTGCGATAGTGAAATTGAGCAGCTGGAATTACTCTTAACAATGCCTCAGAACACTTTCCGTAGTAGATGCGATAGAATACGCAAAGAGACATTATTTACACAAAAATATTTTAATCATCTACTGCTATTAATCCCGCTTTTATTTGAGTAAAAGTGTATTACAATAGGGTTATAACAGACAGTTATGTTTGTTACATATCTTTATTTAAATAAAGAGAAGGCGTACGATTTTGACAAGCGATATTTAGTTTTTAACTTCTACCCTCTTCGCGAATACAAGCGTATATTTATATTATTAAGACACCTACACGACTTACGGCGGTTTTAATAAATACTCCGTCCTGCATCCCACAGAAAAAAAGGTATTTAAATATCCCCATTAATGTGTTTTAAATCAATATAATGTTGTAGTTTTGTATAGTACTTTTTTCAATATTGAGATGTAATTTAATGAAAATTATTACGCAAATTAAAGGCCGAACCTGTGCCTTGTGACGCTGTAAGCGGTGTGTCGGCAAAAATGCTGCTCCGCTCTCCTGAGCATGCCAAGCTTTTAAGAAGTCTGGCATTGTTGATGTTTAGTTTTGTATCACCAGGAACGCAAAGTCAGGAATTTACATTTAGATAATTCAAAAATTTTAATTAAATTTTAGTAAAATTTAAAAGGCTTTTTATGTGCTAATTAGGTGCCAAGATAAAAAATTAGGTCCTCTAAGAATTTCACCCGAACTGTTAAAATTCACTTCGCTGGCAAAACGTATTGCTAGCAACGCAATGACGATAATAATAGATATACGATAAATATTAATAGCAAGGATCTAAGTGCTCATTAAGTGCTGCAAGTATAGACAAAGACAAGGCTAAAGACCTTATGAAAATAAAATCGTTATTCAGAACAAAGCAGATGCAAAAATCAGATCTTCTGAAAATCTGAATAGAATCAAAATCAGGTATAGAATTAATTTGATAATTAATTGCTAATTAAATGTTTTAAAAACTCAACTCACTTTTTAAACAGAATTATTGACACATTTACTTTTGCAAAGGCTTCGACGCTGTGAGATGCCTCTTCGCCTACGCAGTTTCGCTTATTGACCAGACTCAGCCACTACGGCTCGCACAGATGCCTGCGATTTGCAACAGTGAGCGGTTACTGCTCTCTCTCCGCGCCTACGGCTTTACAAAAACACTCTAGGAGTAGGGCAGTCAAGATCTCGTGGAGTCGGCGGGGTATTCTGATTCGGCTTTAGTACAGATTCGACATATCTTGTCCGTAATATATAACTGATAAAGTACAACAACTTGCCGTTTGTAACTTATAGTAAGGTAGTGGTGGTCCATGACCCTATAATTCACAGAATATTACCATCATATATATCTGATCTCAATAACTTACTCTTACAGCACTTAATTAGCACTTAATTCCTTATCCATATTTATCGTATGTCTATCGTCACTAAGTTGCTAGCGATACGTTTTTCCAGCAACTCAAATTTCGATAGCTCGATACGGTGAAAATTTACCTAAAAAGCCCCTAATTTTGACCTTTTCTAAATGTAAATCACTGATTTTGCGTTTCTGGCGAGACAGAGCTTTAATGCTTTAATCAATGTCAAGTATGGATGATAAAAAGTCATAGGACCCTTTTTATTCGCTTTTCTTCAAAAATTTTAAAAAATGTCTTTTGTATTTTACTCCTTTTGTTTAGGTATTTTTAATGGGTCAAAAGTATCTGAATTTAATATTTTTCAAATTTTTAAAAGTTCATAATTTCGAAAGTATTAATTATATATATCTATATTATATATATATAATTAAATTAACATATTAATTAATACATTATCGTAAAATGTTGTTTTTTATTTGTATTTCATCAATAAACATTAAAAAATTGTCACATTTGAAAATAACAATTCCTCGCAATTGGAAAAAGAAGGTTCAAACAGTATGGCGCCGATTTTCCCCATGGCAACATGCATTATATCATCAGTAGGTCAACTTGAAGAGAATCGCATAATAAATTGAGATAAATTAGTTTTCAGTACTCATGCGCCTATTCCTTCTGGATTAAATTGACTGCTAATATTTATAATATTTAATAATAATAAAAAGTTTCAATTTTCAATAATCTGTTAAATGTACGCCAAGGCATAAATGCATTTATTTTATATATTGTATAATACATATCTGTGATTGATAAATTAATGAGCAGTTAAAAATGAAGTACAGGTTGCTTAATATACAATCTTAAAAATTTTATGAATTACAGTCGAATTTCGAACACATTCGCTGGTAATGAAACCGTTTATTTTTTCATCACAATTAGAATTACATACTATATTATTACCATGTCTTTTTACTGGATACAGATGTTAAGAGGAGAAAACAAAATATAATTTAAAGACAAGAATAGAATGATAGTATAGAAATACAAAACCCTCATGAGTAAAAAATTAATGTTACTATTTACGTTTAATATACTAGTATGAGTAAATTGCAACACTTCACCAACAGTATGTGTGTTATTTTTAGCGTGTGCGTGCGTGTGGGTTACTTTATAGTCCAATTTTTTAAGGTAATTTATGACATGTAAAATCCTTTTTGCTAGAGGAAAAATGTTAAGAATAGTATTTAATTTATTATATAAGAAGCTGCCAAGTAAACGGAAAAAGATGATGAAATGGTTCTTAAAAGTTGAACATAGCTGAAGTACCTTTCCTCCGTTTATCTTTTAGCTATTAACACACAAAAACATAAGTTAACAGATAAAACAATAGATAAGAAAATATATTGGACTGAACTTTATTTCGACCGGAAATCTTAGGATGAAATCACTGAATCTGTAGACGATTTTCGATTATTAACAGTGACGCGTGATATATAAAAGTATTTTCTACTAGCTTTATACTATGTATGATTGCTGATGAGCCACACAGAAAGTAGACAGAAGAAATCACTCAGAGTTTGCATTTGAGAATTTGAAATGTTAACCAAAATACTAGGTTCAGTAACCAATATGTTATTATGCTTTATTCTTCTTCAACAACCATTGTAAATGTGTCTTTCCAAGAATTTGCTAGCTGGCATACATTACAAGGAAGATTGGTTCATTCCCAAAGTTACAAAAGTGAGTATCGACTCACTTTTATAATTTTGGGGAACCTTGTATCCTCACAATGGTAGCTGATAAGCGCATTATGAGCCCCTCCTTCGGTGGCATCCGTTTGTCAAATTTAGGTTCATCGTTCTTGTATGAATTTTTAGTCATCGGTCGAGTTGTCAGTGCCTATTATAGCAGGCAGATGAGGTTAGTTGATGAGATTGAGGTGATGATGCAATATACTTTTATCTACTTAAATGTAATTATTGCGCAACAACAATATCATGTTATAAAAGTTTATGGACGAGGGATGTACGAAGGAAAGAAGAAAGAGGAGGGAAATAGTGAGGATTCTCACATCAATGATGATAAAAAATATTAAAGGTGACACTAAATCGTTATTGAAATCCGTGTCCATAAATAAACCGTGTAAAACTTACATCATATGAAAACCTGCATGACAATGAACGCTTGAAAACTTACAAACGTTAACAAATTCACATATCGTATTTTTTTATTTCTTAGACATGCTGTTTTCCCCGTGGTGTTTGCAATGGACCGACGGGAATCGAACCCGGGTTGCTAGTGTGGCTCTGAGCTACAACGGCTCCAAATAAACGATAGTTAAAAGCATTAAATATTTGTAAATAAAACGTATAAAGTTTCTCGTCACAAAAGATGAATTCAATTAGCAATGTTGTACAAAAAAAAGTAATAAAGTTTATAACTAAGTATGCAAAACGGAAAACGAGTATAATGGGACCAAGTATAAATCTATTTCTGTATACTCTACGCTAAATACAGACCCTCTCATAATTGAAATATTATTTGTTTTCTTATTGCCCAAATCTGAAACGATGTTGCCATATCCTGAATATTTAAGTTAAGACATATTCCGATTTACATTAAACAATTGAATGTAGAATCTTCATTACTCGAATAAATCATAAAAGTTATTCTTAATTTTATTTAATTCCACATAATGGGGAAAAAAACATAATTTCATTATGACATGCTGAATTTTTAAAACTTTGTATATGTGACGGAAATTCGGTCTGGATAATATTATACTTACGTTACTTAAATGTCATCATCATCTACCACTCCATCGTTTTTATTTTCTCTTACCACAATAAACGGTTTCTATTTATCATTATTTACTTTCTTTTACGTGGTAGATTTACGCTGCAGCTATATTATGGCTGTAGCAGAAATGAGTCGGTTCGATCGGGGAAGGACCACAATCTCACAGAATACCAGCGTAAAATAGCAGTTGAATACTGCTATGTTCCGTATATCACTCATATAGAGAATCGGAGATTCTTTGTACTGAAAACGAGGCATTCAATCATAGTTTTCGGGGGCGACAATGCATCCGCATTTTGATTCTTAATCGAGGATAGACGTAGATGCCTATGGGCTACAGCATTTCCTTACCATCAAGTGCACTGTGCGCAATTCTGTCACCCTTATTCTATAAAAAAAACTTAATATGTAAAATCCGTAAAAACTAGTATTATTTCAATGGGTGCGTTTGGCAGAAAAAAGCGCTAGCAAGCGCTTATAAGCGCTGAAATAGTTTTCGGCCAGGACACGATTGCTACTTCAGTAGCGCTGACACAATCCGCCATTTTGCTTATTTAATTTGTTTGTTTTGAAGTAGTATAAACCATAAGTTGTTTTGTGCAATATTAGTTTTAAGTAATATAATGACATGAATAGACATATACATGTTATTAAAATTCATGATTGGTAAGTTTTTAATATGAATATTTACAAACATATATTTAAATTAGGTTAGGTTCCCCGGTTAAAACTAACATCGTGTCCTGTAGGAAAATAGCTACTTACGATTTGACAGCGCTTACCGCTTACGATCACCATTTTGATTACAAGCGCTTGCTAGCGCTTTTTTCTGCCAAACGCACCCATTGTGTAGTGTTCGCGTAAATATAAGAAATCTTTCTCTTAATAGGTACTTACAAAACTACTTTCCTGCTATCTATCTTATACATTTTAATTTTTTCCTGTATTTTTGAGGCGTTTTTCCTTACAGAAACTTCACATGTGACTAGGAACAGTACTTGAAGGCTATGGAACCACTTGTTCCGTGCAGGGTTGTAATCAGCCGTCCCCAGTACCGTAACCAACCGCTTACTTTCCTAATGCTTATTAATGCGTGCCTTAAACAAAATCCAAACTTTTTCTGTTTTATTTTGTACAAACTAATTAGTAAACCATTCCTCGTAAGTTTTTGCTAAATTTACTTTTTGAATTATATAAAAAAATAATTTTTGAACTATTCAAAAAGAAACGTGCCCTTTGAAGTTAACAGTACCTATACTCGACGCCTTACACCTTTGAAAAGAAACCAAAGACCAACTGCTTAAATGAAAAGGTTTCTTATATTATTGTTACAATAGGGTTGCAAAGAAAAGTATATTATGCATATACTCGTAAGTCACGCCTGTAATGCCAAAGGGGGTAGCAGCAAGCCACTCGTACCACGTTAAGCCAAAAAAGTATGTGTATAGATGGAAAATTGTGAAACAATGATAAGTGGCAGGTGGTGATAGGTGGCTAGAACCTAAATATTCCATCAGCCGAATTTTCCGACATGCTAGGCAAGTAACGCAGAAGGTACATTCTTTTTTGTTATGACTCCCACACAAAGGGCCTTTAATCTCAGACCAGTATGGGACAGGGAAAAAAGTGTGCCAACTTTTCTCCAAATAATAATCTCATCTACGCGTGGTCTTTTCTAAATTTTTTTAAAGAATTAGGATGACAAACGAGCACACAGTCCACTTGATGGTAAGTGGATGCTGTGGCCCACATCTATCCTCATCTACATCTACATTTATCCTCAATTAATAATCACAATGCAGATGTGTTGTCACCCGGGAGAACCAAGATACAATGCCTTGTTTCCAGTAAAAAGGGTCTCCGGTTTTCTACACTCACCATACGAAACACATCGGAATTAAGTTACTATTTTATGCTGGTATATTGTGAGAGTGTGGTCCTTCTTCGGTTGAGCCGACCCATTCGTGCTACAACTATACTACTAATATAACTTCAATATGGCTCTACCACGTATAAAAACCCATAAGCAAGCGTGATAATCACACAATGCAAGTCCCACTCACTCAAAAGTCGCACGCTGAGATATACTCCTATCTCCGAAAAACACAAAATTAGGAGGGCTTACAGAACATACAAGTAATTTCCCATGGGACTTCCTACAGTTTACTTCTAAAGAACTTGCCACGTATAATATATACATACTACTAACAGTTAAGTCACACACATAGCTTGGTGTTGAAATAAAATTACACCATCCTATGCTCCTTTCTCATCAAAATATTCATTTATAATATAGAAAGCTTTAAAGTGTTAACATTTTTTGATTACTTAATCCACTATTGATGTTCCTTAGTCTACTCAAAAGGTCAATGTACCTGTTAATAAAATTCGAATATTAAAAGTAAAAAGATTAAAATAATTTCACTTTTTTATTCATCTATATATACTACGTGGTAGAGCCTTTATACGTGGTTTAAGAGAGAGGTAGAGTATTTATACGTGGTAGAGCCATGCTACAGTTATATTAGTAGTATAGTTGTAGCACGAATGGGTCGGCTCGACCGGGGTAGGACCACGCTCTCACAGAATACCAGCGTGAAATAGTAGCTTAATGCTGCTGTATTTCGTATGGTGAGTGTAGAGAACCGGAGACCCTTTTTACTGGAAACGACGCTTTCCATCTTAGTCCTCACGGGTGACAACGTATCTGCATTTTGATTCGTAATCGAGGATAGATGTAGATGTCTATGGGCCACAGTAACCACTTACCATCAGGTGGACTGTGTGCTCGTTTGTCACCCTATCCTATAAAAAAAAAACTACGTCATGGCGCCGACTTCGGACTGTGAAATTGTTTTATCTTTATTTTAAAACTTCAAAGTCGGCTTTTACTATACTAAAATAAACTATAAAATAGAAACTAAATTAAAAATTTTAAAAATCTTATGTACAGATTCTTCCTGATTTCCTTTTCCGAAGACTTGATAAATACATAAATTGTGGTGTGGCAACGACGATCGAATCGAATGTTGGTTGAAACAACACTGTTGTGTTACCATAGCTTAATAATTTTTACATATTTTACAAATTTTAGTTCAATATGCTTAAAATATTATCGTAATTATCTTTTTATTGTTTTATAAACTCGTAAACTGCCGATGCTGGAGATGGGTCACTTCCATTGTAGGCAGATGGGCGATCGCTGTATCAAAAGACTCATGTAATTATACGAGTACAACACGTATTTTGCTTTTAAAACTAGTATAATCGGGTTAAATTAATGCAGTGATATTTTTATTAGCGATATTTTTAATAAAACGAATTTCCGTCAAGAACGTAGTGCCTGACAAAAATAATTATAAATTTTTACAATGATCCTTCCAGCGTCAATGGTATTGCCTTTGTTTTTGTAGCAACTGGGTTTCATATTTATTTATAATTGTTATTTTATACTGGCCTGATAATTTATTGTAAATATTTATATATATATATATATATATATATATATATATATATATATTTACATAGAAGTATACGCTTGTGTATTAATTAAAGTTATGTGAGAAATTATAATATTGCCGCATGAAATATATTACTTATTTTTAATACAATAATGTCGAAATATATGACTTATTTCTTTAACATTTATTTTAACTATGGCATACTACAAATTAAAAGTACTTTTAATTTTAAAATTGAAACGGAACGGAATTACAAAATTGTGCCACAACTAAATAACAAAATTAACTTTTAATAATTATTATCTTTCCTCTAGCAGAAAGATAATAATTATTAAAAGTTAATTTTAAATAAACATCATGTAAAAAATATAGTTATGAAATTTCCACAAAATTATTACATGTTTTTATTTACGATTTCTTTAATAAGTGGGCAATTTTATAATAAAAACAACTTACCATAACTTCAAGCTTATCAAGCAACACAATTTAATACTTTATGTTAATTCACTCTAAAATTTAAAAAAATTTCATTTAATCAACTCTTATAAAAACGAGTAACGTCGCCACTCTGTTTTCGTCTCTCGAAAGCTCGCATCCGACTGAGAGAGCTTGGGAGTATTCATTACAGATGCTTATTGAATACTTGGTTAGTCTATGTTGGAACATTGTTAGGACTTTTCAGAATATACGAGTAAAATTCATATTAGTAATAAAAACAGTAATAAACATTGACCTCACTTACATAATTTTAATATACTCTTTTGTGTATAATTTAATATCACTATCACAATCACTAGAGCCGTCGCAAGTTCACAGCTGAACATAGGCCTCCCCTATTAAGTTATATATGTGATCTATATCCCATAGACCTCAAAAGTGCAGTCCTGAGCTACTTATATATGCATATGCATCGATTACCTGCGTGTTTCATCAAGGAAACTAAACCAGGAAACAGGCAGCAGCATCTTCCTGATAATAGCTGCGTAACAATTATAAAACTGTGGTTGCCAACCTACTTGCCAACTATGGCATACATCTCCTAGAAGAGTGTTACAAATAATTTTTATACATTTTATTATACTAAGAAAGAAAAAATTATATAATGCTATAAATATAATAGCATTGGTTATAGGAATTCTGTTTCAGAATTGGCCTGAACTTTTATTCAGTTTCTTACTATTTTATAAAAGAGGTTGACTCTATAAGGTAACAAAAAAAAAACAACTTTTCTTCCAACGGTGCGACATAATTGCGTTTCGTACTATAGAGCTCAAAAACGAGACATGAAATTTAATTTGTGTTTAACCTACATGGGGAGATGTATGTAAATATTTTTTTATTATTATACTTATTTCATAAAAGCAAAACTAAAGCTAAGAGTAGAGATATCCTGTATTATTTTGATGCGAATGAAAGTACCAGATTTCTCTTACATTTTTAAAGCTAGATTTTTTACAAGGACGCCGTCTGAATTTTATTTAATTCCTGTTTTGTTGCAATTTCGATTTGTTTACAAATTATGGTGGCAATTTTCATTACTTAAATAATTTGCAGCGTGCTTATTTTCCTCAAACCATAGCAGATCGCGTATTTTGCCTGTGGAATGAAATCATGTTTGGGCTACGTAGAGTCGCTCCGAGATATTAAGCCGTATGTAGAAAGCAAAACTTGGGTCGATGTTTCCTCTTCCCCAACAAACATACACCTCCGAAAAACAAATCATAATTAAAAATGCCCAGTTATTGGTATTTAATAGTTATTATACGTAAATGAAAGTTGTTCAGTAGAACAAGTTGCTTGAAAACGCGACGTTCATTACGGTCTATTCACTGTGTGTGCGCGTGTCGATTACTAAATTACTGTGTATGGAAATATAGTTGATCGATTGTCTGACTCATAAAAGAACACCTTATAACGCAAATCAGTCTTTGTTTGTAGTAGAAGCAGGAAATTTTAATAGATCGGCGACTGCAAAACTCCTGGTTCTGCGATAGCCAATTCACTTGCCAAGCGTTACAAATATGAGCTACGTATTACCTACAGGACCTATATCGGCGAATAAAAAAATTATCACATATTTCTTAGGGTTAATACGAATTTTCTTTTGTTTTTACTTTCAAAGTATTTTTTGTATCGATTTGGAAAATTGTCTGTTGGTAGTTGATTCCACAAGGAATTTGTGCAATAAAGAGAACTTCTTCTAAATCAAACAGTGGTGGGTCGGCAATCATTCAGATGGCATGGATGGTATCGCGAGTTTTGTTTCGATGTGCGATGGTAAAATTTGAGCGGCTGGAATTACTCTGAACAATTCATCAGAGCACTTTCCGTGGTAGATGCGGTAGAATACGCAAAGAGACATTATTTATACGAAATTATTTTAATCATCTACTGCTATTAATCTCGCTTTTATTTGAGTAAAAGTGTATTACAATAGGGTTATAACATACATATCTTTATTTAAATAAAGGGAGGGCATACAAATTTGACAAACGATATCGAGTTTTTAACTTCTACCCTCTTATACATTGCGAATACGCTTATTTTGTTTATACATACTCAAAGGCGGTTCTCTAGAGAAATTTATGCATCGTGATGCTTTAATATTCTGACTCAATACAATTCTCGATGAATTTTATAATAACAAATGACTTAGTTATATATTACTACTATAGTATAGTTAGTTGAAATGGGTACGATTTAGATAAGAGTTTATTCTTGCGATTGATGTCCCTTTGTAGAATTCAATAGTTTATTTGATTGACTGAAACAAGGGTTAGGCAGAAACATCTTCTTTATAACAATGCAAAATATATATAAATGTGTTACACCTTTCCAATAAAATGAAAAAAAAAGTTTGTTGTTTTGAGTTGTTATAAAGAAGATGTTTCTGCCTAACCCTTGTTTCAGTTTTTCTATGTCGCCTCTTACGACACGGGATGATATGAAACGGGAGATGGGCATTAGCATCTTTCTGATAACAAATCTAAATAATACAAAAACTGCAGCTGCCTAACTGCCTAAAATATGCCAAATATCCCCCTACAAGGCAATCAATGGGGGAGGCCAATGTTTAGCAGTGGACTTTAATTAGACTGTAATGAATAAATAAATAATGAACTAAGATACTGGGTATTCGTCTTAAAGTTTAGAGTACGAGAGAAACCTGTGCTCGATCTCCGCTGATATAACCAAAATTACCTATCATAACTTCTATTGCTAACTTATCACGAACTTGACTGTGTATTAAGCGATCAGCAGTTATATGTCTGATGAAAGGATATATGATATATAATTGTCTCGTTGGCCTAGTGACTCTAGTGGTTTTAGTAGTACGACTGCTGATCATGAGGTCCTGAGTTCGAATCACGGATCGGGCAAAAAAAACGAGTTATTGAATTTTTCCATTAAGAAATTCTCAGTAGTTGCCCGCAGTCAGAACGTTGACGGTGTCTTACCCCCGTACCTCGGAAAGCACGTAAAGCTATTGGTTCTACGCCTGATCTCTCTCCGGTTGTGTCTGTTTACCTTCCAATCGGTCTATGAGAGTATAGGGTATACGAATAGAGAGTGCACCTATGCTTCCACATACACTTGGGCACTATAATCCTGTTCTGATGGTTAGTCTCCATTGAGGCTGGCCGCCGTGATCAAAATTCGGTCTGGAAATCATTATTATAATGAAAATGTTGAGAATATCTTATCCAATTCGCAAACCTCCGCCAATTCGCACTAAAACAAAGCCTACAAGACTTTAAACATTCTCTCTAGGATACGCAAATTCACTATGAATTTAAAAAAAACAGAATCTCTATCTTAATCATACGAGATTTTTCATAGCAAATGGGTATACAAATTTTTGCTTTAGTTTGTGTATCGTTAAACGCCTTTTTTAAATCGATCTAAGATTGTTTCATCTCTAGACACGCCAAACAGTAAGCTGTCACCCGCACCATGCTATTACGCAAAATTGGCCTATGCCTATGACCTGCACGTAAATACAAGCAATACGTTGACAATGTTTAAACGCAATCTAATGAACGGTATGTCAGCGTATAAAATACGAACATCATCATCATCATCATCATTACAGCCCTTCACAAGTCCACTGCTGAACATAGGCCTCCCCCAAGTAATGCCACAAAGCACGATCCTGAGCCACCTGCATCCATCGACTTCCTGCATATCTTACCAGGTCGTCACTCCATCTAGTGGGGGGTCGCCCTACACTACGCCTACCGGTACGAGGCTGCCACTCAAGAACCTTTCTTCCCCATCGGTTATCGGTTCTTCGAGCTATATGGCCGGCTCATTGCCACTTCAGCTTACTAATCCGTTGGGCTATGTCGGTCACTCTGGTTTTACTGCGGATATCCTCATTTCTGAGTCTATCACGCAGAGAAACTCCGAGCATAGCCCTCTCCATAGCTCGCTGAGCGACCTTGAGCGTCCTCATATGGCCAGCAGTGAAATACGAACAAACAAACATAATTTTTATATATTAAATTTGGAATTTTTTGAAACGGTTCGCATCTCAAAAAATGATAAAGGTACTTAGTATACTTTACTACTCAAAATGAATTGGGCGCCACACATTAGACGGTATTCTCATTCAAACATTCGCCATAAAATAACTCTATGACAAACGCCGAAGAAGCGTATTTCGTTTGTCGAATTTGGCAGGAACACAGTTTCTATGTAATTTATGAAACTTCTGAGCACGAATGGCGTTTACAGAAAATTATAACTTCATTTAGGATTTAGGAATTGCAGGTGTGCTGCACTTTGACTCTGATATGGAAACCTAAAAATAAAATAAAAGAACAATAAGCAGATTTAAACATGAAAAATTTTGCCTAATTATAATAATTTATATATGTTTCTACTAAAAAAATGTGTATACTTAAGTACCCACAGAAATGTCACATCTGAACATATTAATTTCATAGTCTATATTCCATGACACGAGATGGCGTCTTAGGAATAATTTGTTTTATTATTAATCTATAATACTTTTTTATTGATTAGGTATCTTATTAACCGACGAAAAGTAATTCCTTGGTTTTTACTGACTTTTCTTGAATTATTTGTGCAATATCTAAGTACACACGACGGCATATTTTTATCAAGAGATTTTTTTTAAATCAACACAACACGTGTCAACTCTACAAGCGCCTAGCGAGTGACTGATTAAAGTGCGGTGTATGCACCGCAGTTGAGTGGAACAGAGTAGCTGAATGCAGTGTCGCCTCTAGTACGTAGTACATAATAGCTCAATGATATATACGATAAATATTAACAGCAAGGATTTGAGTGTTCATTAAGTGCTGCAAGTAAAGGCAATTACAAGGCTAAAACCTAATAAAAATAAAATCGTCATTCAGAACAAAGCAGATGCAAAAATCAGATCTTTTGAAAACCTGAATAGAATCAAAATCAGGTATAGAATCAATTTGATAATTAATTGCTAAATAAATGCTTCCAAATACTCAACTCTCTTTTTTGAACAGGAATATTGACACGGTTACTTCTGGAAAAGCTTCGTCGCTGTAAGAAGTGTAGCCTCTTTGGCCTTGCGTATCAAACCACAGGCACCCATGCTCACCTACGCAGTTTCGCTTATTGGTCGCCTTCAACGACCAGACTCAGCCACTACGGCTCGCACAGATGCCTGCAATTTGCAATAGTGAACGGTTGCTACTCTCTCTCCGCGCCTACGGCTTTACAAAAACACTCTAGGGGTAGGGCAGTCAAGACTACGTGGAGTCGGCGGCGTATTCTGTTTCGGCCTTAGTACAGATTCGACCTATCTTATCTATAATATATAACTGATAAAGTACAAAAAATGCCGTTCATAACTTATAGTAAGGTAATGGTGGTCCAGGACCCGATAATTCCCAGAATATTACCGTCATCTACATCCGACCTCAATAATCTTTTTATTCAAATTATTTATTGCGAATATAGGTTGATACAGATGGTATTGTCATAGTTTATCACTTAGAGAACAAACACTTAGTACAGCTATATTCCGCCATTTGGCATGCAATATTCATTACATTTTATTAGTTTTATATTAAATTATTTAAACATGCTTTATTTATAATTGGAGTTCAAAATCAAAATTAATAGCGATATGTCAATTTAGATAATATTATATAAGTCAAGTCAATTTAGTTATACTGTCATGTATTAGTCAATTATTGAATTTCGTATTTATCTTGGAGATATTCTTTCACACTGTAGTATGCCCTATTAACGAGAAATTGCTTCAATAGTATTTTAAAATTATCTATGTTGGAACATCTCAAAATGTGTAATGGTAAATGGTTATAAATTCGAGGAGCCATACAAAATATGCTGTTGTTAAATTGGGCTGTTTTGTTTGATGGAAAACCTATTTTATGATTATTACGTTTACTGTGTAGGCACTCAAATAAAGAAATATGCGTAATAACAAAGACGGCTACCTCATATATATAAAGACATGGAAGTGTTCACAGTTTCAGACTAATAAAAAATGGTTTACAACTATCCGTCTTTTTTAACTTCACAATAGCCCTTACACATCTCTTTTGGGCTCTAAATATCATATCATTGTCTACAGAGTTACCCCAAAAAATGACACCATACCTTAACATTGATTCTACATAACCGTGGTACGCAGTGATGACCGCAGATTGATTCACAATTGTTCCAAGTCTATGCAGTGCATAAGAGAACTGCTTTAGTTTAGTACAAATATCTTCTGCTTGAGATTTCCATTTTAAGTTTGAATCAAGATTGAGGCCTAAAAATTTTGCATTTTCGACTACATAAATTTTTTGTCCGTTGTAGCATATATTAAGATTAATTAAATTATTTTTTATATTTCTGAATGTCATTAAATTTGTTTTATTTAGATTAATTAATAAATTATTATTTGAAAACCATTGAATTATAATGTCTAGTGTTTGATTTATGTCAGATATCATTTTATTTTTGCTTGTGCTTGTAAACATCACTGTACTGTCGTCTGCATATAATACCATATCTTGATTTATATAATTTGGTAAATCGTTTATATAAACAAGGAATAATAATGGACCAAGAATACTTCCCTGGGGTACTCCTTGAGTCACTTCACGATATGACGATGAATGTACTATTTGTCTATACGTTTTTGAGCATATGCGCGTAATTTGTGTACATTGTTTCCGATTTATTAGGTAAGTTTTCAGGAGATTAAGGATATTTCCTCGGATCCCGTACGCTTCTAATTTACTTAAGAGGATACTGTGATTAACATAGTCAAAAGCTTTAGTTAAATCCATGTATAGAGCAGATACTAAGTGATTATTATTAAGGCTTGACATTACAGTACGTAGAAATTGAAAGACAGCTAAATTTATACTTTTGTTTTTCCGAAATCCGACCTGTTTCTCTGTGAAGATTTTATATTTTTCGAAGAAATCATTAAGGTTTTGACTTATTACCTTTTCAAAAATTTTAGAGAATATCGGTATGAGTGCTATGGGTCTATAATTTGCAACATCACTCTTATCATTTTTCTTAAATACAGGTTGAACTACCGTTTTTTTTAATTTATTTGGGAATATTCCAGAGGCTATACTTAAATTTACGATGTAGGATAAAACTGGTGAGATGATGGTTGATACACTTTTTAATACCTTTGTGCTAACGTCATCATAACCTGTGCTATTTGTATTCTTTAATGAATTAATTATATTTGTAATAGTGGAGATGAACGGTCCACCATTAACAGACTCCGAGTGGTTTCAAGGTGGAGAAATGAAACGACTGTTTATATAAGTCCGACTGGAGTACGAATATAGAATGGACTGTGGACTGGAATGAATATATTTTCATCTTGCCTATATTTATATGGCTGCCTCATAATTGATTTGCCAATGGTAATTATTTTTATTGTACATAGCCAATTATACTGCTTACATTATGACCAATGATAATGAATCAGAATGTATTACTATTATGTACGTTTCGTTTCCCGGCGTGAGACTTGTGTGTTGTTCACGAAGCTACGTCGCTGGATCGGGCTATATAAGACATGCAGGTCGGTGCGCGCGCGTAGTCGGCGAGCGGCCGCGGCGTGGGATACAGCTCCGGAACAGCAAGGAGAAGCGAGCTGCGGTGTTGAAGAAACGGCTCCCCATTGGTCGACGGATACGTGACGATAGCGGCGTGTGAAGTCGATGTGGCGCTGAATAATATTTGCGGCTGCTTCTTGTTTCTTTATAAGAACGTCAAATTATCTATATGCAGTCCGTAGTATCTCAGTAGCCAGGGATAGTTAGAAAATAAATGTTTTTTATCTTCACCTTCCGCGTTATGGTAGCAGCAGAGTATACATTATTTATTCCCGTTTAGGGCTGATTATTCTGGCTGCTACATCACTCTCTCCCTAGCGAAAGCGTACCGGAGGCTTGACGACTCGCCCGTATTTAGTAGTTTTTAAAATAGGTCTCAACTGGGTTGATGTAGATGATGGAGTTTCAAGCTTCCTCGCTGGTGGTTTTGATGATGATGATGAATCCTCTAAAGTATCCTCGTTAATAATATAGGCAGGCTTTAGTCGGTCGATCGAAATAATCGTAGATTTCCTTCCGGGTATTTGTAGTTTAAAAGTCTTGCTATTTCTCTCTAATACTTTATACGGTCCGTCGTAGGTAGGTTGAAATTGTTTTTTCATTGCGTCGTTTCTTACAAAAACTTGCTTGCATGTTTTCAAATCTTGGTGAATGAATACTGATTTATTATTTCTGTGTGATTGCATTTCGGTGCATTTCGACGATAAGGCTTTGTTGATTGATTCTCGAAGTTGAGTTACGAAATCGTAATCCATTTCTTGTTTGATTGACGCTGCTGAACTGAAGAAGTCACACGGCAGTCTTATGCTGCAGCCGTAGGTTAGCTGAGCGGCACTAAGACTAGTGTCTGCACGCGGTGTTGCTCGTAGTCCGAGTAGCACTGTAGGTAGCTCATCAATCCACTTTGTATGTTGAGATAAACGAGTTTTGAGTGCGGTCTTTAATGTACGATGCCATCGTTCGATTATTCCGTTTGACTGAGGATGGTATGCTGTTGTACGTGTCTTCTGTATTCTCATAGTTTGAAGAAGTTTGAGGAATAGGTTGCTTACGAAATTTCTTCCTTGATCCGTTGTGATGGTTTTAGGTGATCCGAAACGAGTAATCCAATTTTCATAAATTATCTTCGCGACGGATTCGGCTGAAGTATCATCGGTAGGTATTGCTTCTGGCCATCTTGTTGCTCTGTCGATCATTGTTACGAGGTAACGATATCCTTGCGGTGAAGTAGGCAATGGTCCGACGATGTCAACGTGCAGGTGTTCGAATCTCTCCGTGGGTGGAAATGTAGCTAAATTACTTGATGTATGCCTTTGTACTTTGCATTTCTGGCATTGAATGCATTGCTTCGCCCAGTTGCCAACATCCACTTGCATTGAAGGCCAAAAGAATTTTTCAGTGATGAGTTTTCTTGTTGTTCTAACACCTGGATGACTGATGTTGTGCAGTGCATTGAAGACTTCGCGACGACATTCTTCTGGTAGGTATGGTCGCATAGTTGTCGTTGAGGCTTCACAGTATATAGGTAGATGCGTCATTGGCATTGCAACTTGCTTGATGGACAGGTTACCTTGCTTCGATAGATGTTTTATGTTGTCACTATCTCTGTCTTGTGCTGCGGCGATCTTATGATAGTCGATTGATGTAGGGCACGTTACACTGTCGATTGGTACGCGACTGAGTGCGTCGGCGACTATGTTGTCCTTTCCACTGATGTGATGTATGTCGGTAGTGAATTCACTTATGAAAATAAGTTGTCTTTCTCTTCGTGGTGTTTCCGATAGTGATGGTTTCTTTGAAAGTACATATGTTAATGGCTTCTGGTCGGTAAAAACGATCAGGTTTCGACCCTCGAACGTTTTTCTGAAGTGCTTGATAGCCATGTAAATAGCGAGTAGCTCTCGGTCGAATGTACTGTAGTTACGTTGAGTATCGGAGAACTTCTTCGAAAAATAGCCAAGTGGTTGCCATTTCCCATTGCTGTATTGTTGGAGAACGGCTCCTGCTGAGAGATCGGATGCGTCGCTGAAGATAGCAAGGGTTGCATCGTGTGATGGGTGAGCGAGTAAAGCTGCATTTTGGATCGCAACTTTACAAGCTTCAAATGCCTTCATGGCTTCATCGTTCCATTCGATTGACGTTTTATCTTTTTTCTTCGTGTTGTGAAGGTATGCGTGAAGTGGTGCTTGGATTTCAGCCGCTTTAGGTATGTGTTCCCTGTAAAAATTTATCATCCCAAGAAAACGCCTTAGCTCTTCGATAGTTTTAGGTTTCGCATAATCGATGATTGCTCTGACTTTTTCGGCAGGCGGTTTGATTCCTTCCTTGCTGACGGTGAAACCAAGAAATTGAACTTCTTGCTGTCCGAATATGCATTTCGAAGGGTTGATTGTGATTCCGTTGTCTTCTAATCGCTGTAGCACGGTGCGTAGATGGGTTTCATGCGTTTCTTTATCAGGGCTTGCCACAAGGAGATCATCAATAAATGCGAAAACGAAATCCAGTCCATGAAGTACTTCGTGTATGAATCTTTGGAAAGTTTGACCTCCGTTCTTTAATCCTGGGATCATTCTTGGGAATTCGAATAATCCCATTGGGGTAATTATTGCTGTCTTCTCTATGTCTTCATCGCGTACTCTTATTTGTTGGTAAGCTCGGTTGAGATCGATGGTGGAGAATATAGTCTTGTCTGATAGTTGATGAGTGAAATCCCTGACTCGCGGTATTGGGTAGCGGTCAGGAGTGGTAATAGAATTCAGTCTTCTGTAATCTCCACAAACTCGTAATTCTCCGTTCTTCTTCGGTACAATGTGAAGTGGTGATGACCAAGGGCTTTTGCTTGGACGGCATATTCCTTGCTCAATCATGTTTTCGAATTCCTTTCGAACTTGCTCGTATAGGTGTGGTGCGATTGGACGTGCACGGCAATGAAGTGGTGGTCCATTGGTTTCGATGAAATGCTCAACGTCGTTCTTCGGTGTTAATTTCATTGAAGTTATTCTTGTGATACCAGGGTATTCTTCGAGGATCTTGTGATACGGTTGTTGAACATCTATGCTTCTTATTGTAGGCTGATTGGTTGCTTGGACAAAAAACTGAGATGCAAGATTGGTTTTCCCGTCGATGATTCTTCTATTTTTGATGTCGACGATCAACTGGTGATGTTGAAGAAAATCAGCACCGATGATTGGTTTGCTGACTTTAGCGACGATAAATCTCCATTTGAATGGTCGGCGTAGATTTAAATCAAGTTCCATTGTTTTTTCTCCATATGTAGGAATCACCGTATTGTTTGCTGCATAGAGTTGAAAATCCAGTGGCTTCAACTTCTGTCCTTGCTTCGGCGGTAACACTGAGATATTTGCTCCGGTGTCGATAAGGAAAGTAAGCTTGCTTTTTCTATCGGTGACGAAAAGACGGTAGGACTTTGCTGTTACGCTGGATCCCATCGCATTGAGCGTATTAGTTAGTTCGAACGCCTTCGCATTTTCATTTTTGAATGTACACGGTTCTGTGCATTTTATTGCCTCGAACCCGAAACGTCGATGATAGTAGCAGTAAGGGGATCTTGATGTTGAGCTTGTTCGACTTCTACTTGCAGAGCGGTTGCGACGAAAAAGTGGTCTTCGTTGTTGCTGATTGCGCTGGTTGTACTGTTGCTGGTAACTGGTGTGATGCTGGGAAGCTTTGAGCGCAGCGACTTCGTATGATAGCTTCCGAATTTCCTCGAAAATTGATGTATATGTGTTCGCCTCTTGCTCCATAATGACGGCTTGATGACACTGCTTTTTTTTTATAAATACTGAAGTCTTCCTTCACTGTAATAGTGGAGATGAACGGTCCACTGTTAACAGACTCCGAGTGGTTTCAAGGTGGAGAAATGACTACTATGTGCGTTTCGTTTACTATTATGTACGTTTCGTTTCCCGGCGTGAGACTTGTGTGTTGTTCACGAAGCTACGTCGCTGGATCGGGCTATATAAGACATGCAGGTCGGTGCGCGCGCGAGTCAGTTCCGTTTGCGCGCCGCCCCCGAGCGGTCGTGCACACAGTTCTTTCGCGCCTCCGACCTTTCGGTAGCGCAACCGCTTGCCCGCGCGCCCCGCTCTCCCCGGCTAACACCGGCCGAGCAGACGCCGTTGGTGAGTCACTTTGTTTTCGCATCGTTCCTGCCCCCTTGCTCCGGCGGGGAGGCTTGAACGCGCTTTGCTTGTTTTGTTTTATTTGTTAAATTTTCTGTTATTGTTATTGTTTTTGTTATACTGTTATTTGTTGTGTATACTATCCTTAGAAGATCGTCTCTTGCTCTTCTCAGAGCGAGCCCTTGTTCTTTTCAGAACATAGGGACCCCAGCTTCTGGGATAGAACGTCAGTCCTCCCCATCTGCCCCTAAGGCCCTGTTCTTCTCAGAACAGGGACCTCCAGTGTTCTTAGAATAAAAACGTCATCCCCCCTGTCCAGATCAACATGTCGTCCATGGATGCTAGCCAAATTTTGGCTCTTTTTCAACAATTTTTGAGAACCCAAGGCGTAGCCCTTGATAGCTTCTCAATTGAGCTTACCCCCTGTGCCCCTAAGGCATGTGTACCCCCGCCCGCCGTCGCTGCTTTCCTCGCGACCCAAGCGGCTGCCCCGCAGTCCGACTCGCCCGCGTCCCCCGACTCCGATATGGAGCACTCGGACACCACGTCCGTTACCTCATCCTCCCGGAAGAGGACCGCCATCAGCTCCACCGGCTCCTCGGATTCTTCCGACTCTGAAGGAACCGTAACCGACTCCCAAGCCGAATTCACGTTAGTGAAATCAAAGCGCGGCCCGAAACGCGCTGCCACTTCTCGCACTCCCCCCGCCTCAGCGGCCGCCGCCGCCCGCACTCCCTCCGCCGCTGCCTCTACCTCCGCAGCTCCCATCGTTGCCCCTACTTCCGCAGCCCCAAACGCTGCCACCTCACAGTCGAAAGACAATACCGCCAAGCCAGCAACCCGCTGCGCTCCCGAACTGGCCAAAAACCAAGTCCCGCCCCCTGTCTTTCTCAGAGACAAGGCGAAATTTACTCAACTGTCCAAAACCCTCTACGATAAGGGTTTCAAATATGACCAAGCCACTAATGTCGGCGAGGCCATCAAAATTATTCCGGCGTCTATAGAAGACTTCCGTAACATAACCCGCCTATTCACGGCCGAGCGTGTGTCCTACCACACATACGCCCTCGCCGAAGAAAGGAAAGTAAAGGCAGTCCTCCGCGGAGTTCCCTATGAACTCGCAAACGAAGACATTCTGGAAGACCTTAAATCCCAAGGCTTCCCTATTGAAGGTGTGCATAAAATGCACAGCAGCAGGGGTGAAAGGTTTAACCTCGCCCTCCTCGTTCTCACCAATGTGCCGGAGGCGAAGGCCATTTTCCGCGAGGTACGCACTGTGTGCGGCCTGTCGCGTGTTAAGGTCGAAGCCCCTCACCGGCGCGGTTACCCAGCGCAGTGCCACCGCTGCCAACTTTATGGACACGCGGCAGCCAACTGCTCAGCTCCACCCAGGTGCATTAAGTGCCTAGAACCCCATCACTCGAAAGAGTGCCCACGGCCCAAAAACGCCGAATCCCCACCCTCATGTGTCCTCTGCGGACAAACAGGCCATCCGGCCAATTATAGAGGTTGCCCTCGCGCCCCTCGCCCACCTCCGAGCCGCAAAGCTCCACCACAGGTCAATGACCGAACCTTCCCGGCTCTTGTAAGCCGCAAGCCCAGCCAGGGCCAGCCCCTACCTCAGCCCCCTCAGGGCTCATCTCAGCCCACACAGGGCATCTATCGGCCCCCACATGGCCCCTATCGGCCACCTCAGGGCCCTCCTCGGCCCCTTATGAGCCTTCCGCTCTCTAAGCCAGCGCCACTTCCAATAAACCCCTGGTTCCAAAAGGAATCAAATATCCCGCGGCCCTCCGCCGACCCAAAAAAACAGACAGACTCTGTAGTAGAGTCTCTAAACCTAGTGTATAACACACTCAATAGGATCAATTTAGACGAAATTCTTATTCTTGCGGGTAAACTGAGCACAGCTCAGTCCCCTCAGGGCCGTCTCCTTGCTCTTACTGAGCACATCAACCTTCTAAGGTCCTTGTAATTAAACTATGCCGGAGCCCTCTGCTCCTGCAATATCTCACGGTCGTATCAAACCAAAGGGTTTGTCGCTTGTTTCATTCAATATCCGCGGTCTGCGAAATAACCTCCCAGAGCTTAGGCTTTTTCTACGAGATCGCGAAGCCGATCTCCTACTCCTACAGGAGACCCATCTCAGCCCCAAGGTCTCTAAAGGCCTTACTATTAAAAATTATTCACTCATACGTAACGATAGACCCGACCGCAAAGGCGGCGGCACTGCCATCTATCACAAAAAGTCCCTTCATTGCTCCCACATATCTACTCCTTCGCTTACCAGTATGGAAGCCACTATCACTAGACTAGCCATGACTGGACACCAGTCAATCATT
This sequence comes from Parnassius smintheus behrii, assembly GCA_036936625.1. Lineage (NCBI taxonomy): Eukaryota > Metazoa > Arthropoda > Insecta > Lepidoptera > Papilionidae > Parnassius > Parnassius smintheus. Next base: position 39,536,557 of record JAUPFT010000013.1, read on the forward strand.
ATAGCCTCTTGCTATATCCCTAGCGGAACCGTCCCCGTCAAGAGTGACTTCGAAGCCATCCTTGCATTAGGCGACTCAGTCATTATGTTTGGAGACTTTAACTCCAAGCATACTGAATGGGCCTGCCGCACTACTACAAGTAGTGGCAGGGTGCTGCTCAATATCAAGCAGTCTCTCGACCTGACTGTCTATAGCCCCCTCACTGCCACCCACTATCCCGACATTGTTACCTACGCTCCTGATGTGCTAGACTTTGCTCTAGTTAAAGGAGTTTCCCTTAACCTTAGAGCAATCGAGCCTCTCGACGATCTAGGATCCGACCACCGTCCTGTATCCCTCCTTCTTGGCCATCAGCCATCTCCAACTCCCACTTCCAAAACCTACACCGACTGGAAGGGCTTCAAGAAGTCTCTAGCCTCGGCTATAGACTCTCCGGACCCTCCCATAACCCTTTCTTCCGACGCCCTCGACAGTGCGGGGAAAATAGACACCGCGGTCGAAAATCTCACCTCACTTATAACATCCTCTCTTAAAGAGAATGAAAAAGTTGTCCCGGTTGCTAAAACTAGTCTTCCCCTAGATATTAGCAACCTGTTAAAAGCCAAAAAAGCTGCCCTCCGTAGAGCTGCACGCTATCCCACTCCCGAATATAGACTCGCAGCCCACCGCCTTCAACGCAAACTGCGTTACCGCCTCCAAGACTACAGAGACCACGAAAAAGGCAATCTCATGGAGAAAATCTCTCCCTCTCACACAGCGTACTACCGGATGGCGAGAGCCCTCCGGATAGACGCTATAACCCATACTCCCCCTCTGTCTCGTCCCGACGGCTCCATTGCCTTCGAAGACGAAGAAAAGGCTGAGTGCTTCGCGGACAGCGTTGCCGCTCAATGCTCTCCCAGCTCACAACCCACTGACCCCTTACACATCCAAATAGTGGAGGACGAGGTCCGACGCAGGAACTCGCCCCCTACCGCCTCTGACCCTATCACTGTGTCCAAAGATGAGATTTCATCTACCATCAAAGGACTTAAGCCCAAAAAAGCCCCGGGTGCGGATGGTATCTCCAACCAAGCACTCAAACACTTCCCGGAGCAGGTAATCGCCTTACTGGCCATTATCTTTAACGCCTGCTTCGAATTCAGTTACTTTCCCACCTCTTGGAAAGAGGCAACTGTCATTGGCATTCCCAAGCCAGGCAAACCTCTCCACCTCCCCTCCAATCACCGTCCCATCAGCCTCCTCAAGGCCATGGGCAAACTTTTCGAACGAGTCATTCTCGTGCGCTTGAGGCGCCATTTGTTTCCCACAGACGGCGACCCTCTTGTCATCCCACAACAATTCGGGTTTCGAGCCAAACACTCGTGCCCCCAACAAGTTCACCGCATAGTGGAATACATCCTCAGCGGTTTTTACCCTCGCCGTCAAAAAACCATCGCGGTCTTCTTTGACATTGCCAAGGCATTCGACAGAGTCTGGCACGAGGGCCTCATCTACAAACTGTACGACTTAGACCTCCCAGATCGCCTCGTTCGCCTTGTAGCCTCCTATCTGAAGGATCGTACCTTTCGTTTTAGACACGAAGGCACGCTATCCTCTACCCGTCAAATAAAAGCCGGTGTTCCTCAAGGCTCTGTGCTTGCTCCCCTCCTATACATACTATTCACCAACGACATCCCTATCCCGTCGAATGGTGTCAAACTAGCCCTCTTTGCAGATGACACAGCCCATTACTCCAAAGGCAACTCACTACCACAGATTCGGAACAAGATTCAAAAGTCAGTAAGCGACTTAGGAGCTTGGTTCCAAAAATGGCGTATCGACGTAAACCTGGAGAAAAGCTCCGCCGTTTGCTTCGAATATAAACGACGCCGTCTCACAACCACTCCGCCAATCAGGATGTTAGGAACCCCTGTCCCATGGCAAACTAAAGCCAAATACCTAGGCGTCACCCTTGATGCAAGGCTCACTTTCGAGCCCCATATCAAGAAAGTTACTCGCACCGCACGTTTTTACATGGGTAGGCTCAACAGCATGTTGGGCAGACACAGTAAAATGTCCCTCCGCAACAAGCGAACCCTATATAAAGTCTGCATACGACCTGTCATGACCTACGCGGCCCCCATTTTCGCACATGCTAAGCCCAAAGCTATAAATGAACTTCAAATAGTTCAAAATCTATTCTGTCGTAGGGCCACTAACTCGCCCTATTATGTCCGTAATGCTGACCTACATCGAGACTTAGAGCTCCCAACAATCCAACAGTTTCTTAAATCACTCTCTGAGAGATTCTTCAAAGCCTCAGAGTCCCACCCAAATCATCTCATTCGTGAGACAGCTGCCTATGCAGCCCCTATTCACACTCGCTATAGTGTGCGCAGGCCGAGAAACTCTCTCTTGGACCCCCCCAACAAGCTTTCGGCCGACCTGAACTGCCTCCTGGCGGCTCAGGCCGAGCCTACATAACACATCCCTTAATCTGCCTTAGTTAGGCACTTTTCTAAGCGGCTTTCCGCCGCTTGCGCCCTCCTTTCTGCCAAGGAGGGTCGCGTTCGTATACGGCTTAGAGATCTCTAGTCAGATCGTTAAGCCAATTCCTAAAAGGTTGGGTTTAGTGGGTAAAAGTCGCCACATAACCACGCAGCCGGCTGCGTGGTATGCTATGAGCATTCCCAACCTCCCTCCCCCGCTTTCCGGAGGGTTGCCCATATTTGCTTCGGGCGCAAAAAAAAAAAAAAAAAAAGTGCGCGCGCGTAGTCGGCGAGCGGCCGCGGCGTGGGATACAGCTCCGGAACAGCAAGGAGAAGCGAGCTGCGGTGTTGAAGAAACGGCTCCCCATTGGTCGACAGATACGTGACGATAGCGGCGTGTGAAGTCGATGTGGCGCTGAATAATATTTGCGGCTGCTTCTTGTTTCTTTATAAGTATATATTATTTATTCCCGTTTAGGGCTGATTATTCTGGCTGCTATATATTATTAATTTCGAAAGGAGTCGTTGGGTTCATAAAAAATGAGTTATAAGTATTCGGTAATTTGCAGTTAACATTAATTGTTCTTAGATTACTGTCATTTCCACTTATGAAATAATTGTTAAATAACTCTGCGATATCTTTGGGGTCATCAATGATAATCCCATTATTATTAATATGCCTGATTTCCTCTTTAATCACATTATTTTTACTATAATTGATGATTGACCAAGTGGCTTTAGATTTGTTTGAAGCTGTTTTGATTTTATAGTCATTCTGTGCCCTTTGTGTTAACTTTATTATTTTGTTTAAACGTTTTGTGTAACATTTGAACAAATTTCTATTGTGATTTGTCGGATGTTTTCTATATTGCCAAAGTAATTTTCTTTTTTGTTTTGCACATATTTTTATACCTTTCGATATCCAGGAAGGTTTTTTCCGAAGTGTTCTTTTTATTAATATAAATGGAAAACAAAAATTATAAAATAATAGGAATAATTCATGAAAATAATCGAATGCATAATTTGGATCAGTTGTATTGTAAATTTCGTTAAAAGTGGGTGATTTTAAGCAATCATTGAATTTTTTCATGTTTTCATTACTGTAATCTCTACATTTTATTAACCAATGTGGGAGAGAACAAGTTTCTTTGACTTTACAAGTTAACATTTGGCTTGAGTGATCAGACAGAGCGAATTCAAAAATATTATATTTACTTCCTCTAATATTGTGTATAAAGTTATCTAAACAAGATCCACTTACATTACGCGTTGCACAATCTTACAGCACTTAATTACTTAATGATTTCTTATATTTCCGCGAACACTACACATGATTAAAACACTTTTACGGATTTTATCGCGTTTATTTTTACTTTTTATTTTTAATTCCCGACGTTTCGGGTGCTTTCCAGCACCCATGGTTACGGGGGACTGAGATGACTGACGTCCCGGTGTCATTGTTAAACCCGGAGTACCTTCTAAAAAAAAAAAAGCTGAAGGTACTCCGGGTTTAACAATGACATCGGGACGTCAGTCATCTCAGTCCCCCGTGACCATGGGTGCTGGAAAGCGCCCGTAACGTCGGGAATTAAAAATAAAAAGTAAAAATAAACGCGATAAAATCCGTAAAAGTAGTTTTAATCATACTTAATTACTTATCCATATTCGTATCGATCGTATATCTATCGTCACCGAGTTGCTAGCGATACGTTTTGCAAGCAACGCAAATTTCAACAGCTCGATACGGTGAAAATTTACCTAAAAAGCCCCTAATTTTGACCTTTTCTAAATGCAAATCTCTGATTTTTCGTTGCTGGCGAGACAGAGCTTTAATGTTTTAATGAATGTCAAGTATGGAGAATGAAAGATCCTTTTTTATTCGTATTTCATCAAAAATTCAAAAAAATGTCTTTTACATTTTACTCTTTTTGATTAGGCACTTTTAATGGGTCAAAAGTATCCGATTTTGATATTTCTTCAATTTCTAAAAGTTCATAATTCCGAAAATATTAATACTATCGTAAAATATTGTTTTTTATTTGTATTTTATCAAAGAACATTAAAAAAATTGTCGCGTTTGAAAATAACAATTCCTTGCAATTGGAAAAATATCGGTTCAAACAGTATGGCGCCGATTTAGCCCACGGCAACCTGCATTATATCATAAGGTCAACTTGAAGAGAATCGCATAAAAAAAATTGAGATAAATTAGTTTTCGGTACTCATGCGCCGATTCTTTCTAGATTAAGCGTAAACTGCTAATATTTATATTAAATAATTATAAAAAGTTCCGATTTTCAATAATCTGTTAAATGTATAAATGCATTTATTTTATGTATTGTATATAACATATCTGTGGTTGATAAATTAATGAGCAGTTGAAACTGAAGTACAGGTTGCTTAATATACAATCTTAAAAATGTTATGAATTACATTCTAATTTCGAATACATTCGCTGGTAATGAAACCATTTATTTTCTCATTACAAATCGAATTACACACTATGTTATTACCGTGTCTTTTTACTGGATACAGACGTTAAGAGGAGAAAATAAAATATTATAAATTAAAGACAAGAATAGAATGATAGTATTGAAATACAAAACCCTCATGAATAAATAAAGGACCATCCTTTGTACTATGTACGTTTAATATATATAATGTTACTAATTCAAATTAAAATTCAAATTCAAAGGGGAATGCTAATGAACATATAAAAGCATATGGAAATGATAATATGCAATTAAAATAATGAAATGCTTAAGGAATTGGTTTAAAAAAAGTCGGGATTTTTATGATATAAAAGTTTTTATTTTCACAAATACAGTTTTTTAACGACTACTTTTACCAATTTTATTGCTTTTAATTTCTTTAACTTTTAATTCCCGACGTTTCAGGTGCTTTATAGCACCCATGGTCATGGGGGACTGAGGTGACTGCCATCCCAATGTCAGTATTAACATGGAGTACCTTCAGCTTTTTATTATTATTTTTATAGTCCAATCTACGCAGATTGAACTTACTCTATATTTAAGTCTTGCAGTGGTATGCTTTTTTTTTTGCGCCCGAAGCAATTAAAGGGCTACCCTGTACGTAGGGAGGCGGAAAATGCATTACGCATACCACGATAGCCGGTCTATCGTGGTTATGAGGGACTCACTGTCCTACCGGCGACCCTAAGTGATACCCTCTAAAAACAGCCAGCAAGGCAAGGCAAACAAAGGCAGCCGGCTGATTAAGCTCCATTGTGCCTTATCATGAGCGACCCTCTTTTGGGAAAAGAGGGCGCAGGCGGCTAAGAGCCGCTGAGGGAGTGCCTACGAAGGCAAATCAATGCTGGTTTATACAATAATTTAAACTAATTAGAGTTGGCCTGAGCCGCCAGGAGGCAGTTCAGGTCGTTTGACAGTTTATTAGACGGGTCCGAGAGAGAGTTTCTCGGCCTGCAGACACGATAGCGAGAGGGGGGTGGGGCTGCATAGGAAGCCGCCTCACGAATTAAATTGTTTGGGTGCGACTCTGAGGCTTTGAAGAAGTTCTCAGAGAGTTTTTGAAGAATTGTTGAATTGTTGGGAGCTCTAAGTCCCGATAAAGGTCGGCATTACGGACGTACCAAGGTGCGTTCGCAGCTCGACGAAAGAAGAGGTTCTGAACTATTTGGAGTTCATTTAAAATGTTGGGGTTTGCGTGGGCAAAGACGGGGCCCGCGTAGGACATGACGGGTCGTATACAGACCTTATAAAGGGTTCGCTTGTTTCGAAGGGACATTTTACTGTGTCTGCCCAACATACTGTTGAGCCTACTCAGGTAAAACCGTGCGTGACGGGTGACTCGTTTGACGTGGGGCCTAAAACTGAGCCCTGTGTCTAGAGTGACACCTAAATATTTGACGGTCGTATGCCAGGGGACAGGGGTCCCTAGCATACGTATTGGAGGGGTGTTTTTAAGACGGCGTCGTTTATAATCGAAGTGAACGGCGGAGCTCTTCTCCGGGTTCACATCGATGCGCCATTTTTTGAACCAATCTCCTAGGTCATCAACTGACTTTTGGATCTTGTTCCGTATGAAGGGTAGTGAGACACCTTTGCAGTAGATGGCAGTGTCGTCTGCGAAAAGGGAGATTTGAACACCTTTCGACGGGATGGGAATGTCGTTGGTGAACAGGATGTACAGCAGAGGAGCAAGTACTGAGCCCTGAGGGACACCAGCCTTGATAGTTCGCTGTGAAGATAGCGTGCCTTCGTGTCTAAAACGAAAGGTACGATGTTTCAAATAGGAGGCCACAAGACGAACTAGACGATCGGGGAGACCTATTTTGTAGAGCTTGTAGATGAGGCCTGTGTGCCAGACTCTATCGAAAGCTTTGGCTATATCGAAGAAGACCGCGATGGTTTTATGACGTCGAGGATAGAAACCGCTGAGGATATATTCCACAATGCGGTGAACTTGTTGGGGACATGAGTGTTTGGCTCGGAAACCGAATTGGTGGGGAATGATGAGAGGGTCACCGTCTGTGGGAAACAGATAGCGCCTCATCCGTGTTTGGATGACTCTTTCGAAGAGCTTGCCATTGCCTTGAGGAGGCTAATGGGGCGATGGCTGGAGGGGAGGTTGAGAGGCTTGCCTGGCTTGGGAATTCCAATCACAGTTGCCTCTTTCCACGTAGTGGGAAAATAACTAAGGTTGAAGCAGGCGTTGAAGATAATAGATAAAAAGGTTAACACCTGCTCGGGAAAGTGTTTAAGGGCTTGGTTGGAGATGCCATCCGCGCCCGGAGCCTTTTTAGGCTTAAGTCCTTTAATGAGGGATGAAATCTCATCATTGGACACAGAGATAGGTTCGGAGGCCGTAGGGGGTGAGTTCCGGCGGCGGACCTCATCCTCCGCTGCCTGGACGTGTGAGGGGTCGACAGGTTGAGAACTAGGGGAGCATTGAGCGGCAATGCTATCCGCAAAGCACTCAGCCTTTTCCTCGTCCTCGAAGGAAACCGTGCCGTCGGGACGGGAGAGAGGGGGAGTGTGTGTGATAGCGTCTATGCGGAGGGCTCTAGCCATCTGATAGTACGCTGTGTGAGATGGAGAGATGTTCTCCATGAGCTTACTCTTTTCGAGATCTTGAAATTCAGAGAGGCGGAAGCGGAGTTTTCGTTGAAGACGATTGGCCGCGCGCCTATATTCGGGGGTGGGATATTTTGCTGCTCTCCGGAAAGCAGCTTTTTTGGCTTTTATTAGGTTGCTAATATGTAGGGGAAGCCCACTATTGTTAACAACCGGGACGACCCTTTCGTTCTCCTTAAGGGAGGATTTAATAAGGGTGGAGAGTGAATCGACCGCAGTGTCGATTTTTTCGGGACTGTCTAAGTCCGTCGGTATGGAGATGGTAGAATCCTGTGAGTCCAGGGCTTTAGCTAGGGACTCCTTGAATCCCTTCCAGTTAGTGAAGGTTTTCGTGTGTGTTGGGGGAGGTGGCTGATGGCCAAGAATGAGGGAGACCGGTCGGTGATCTGATCCTAGATCGTCTAGTGTCTCGATTGCTCTGAGGTTGAAAGAAACTCCTTGGAGTAACGCAAAATCTAACACATCAGGTGAGTGATCGGTGTTATCGGGAAAGTGAGTAACACCGAGAGGACTATGGACGGTGATATCAAGAGACTGCGTGATATCGAGCAGTATCTTGCCACTAGGGGACGTAGTGCGGCATGTCCATTCAGTATGCTTGGAGTTAAAATCTCCAAACATAATGACTGAATTGCCCAAGGATAAAATGGCCTCAAAATCTTTTTTGAGGGGATAGGTTCCTGAAGGGATGTAACAGGAGGCTATGAGGATGGACTGATGTCCAGTCATAGCTAGCCTGCATACCGTGGCTTCCATGTTGGTAAGCTGCGGAGTAGAAATGGGCGAGCAATGAAGTGTCTTCTTGTAATAGATGGCCGTTCCGCCGCCTCGGCGGTCGGGTCTGTCATTACGAAGAAGAGAGAAGTTTTTAATAGAAAGGCCTCTAGTGTCCTTAGCTTTGAGATTAGTTTCCTGTAGGAGGAGGAAATCGACTTCACGATTTCGTAGAAAGAGCTTAAGCTCTGGGAGGTTATTTCGCAAGCCGCGAATATTAAATGATACAAGCGATAAACCCTTAGGTTTGATACGACCGTGGGATCTTGGTAGGTTAATTTGCTCAGACATTGGAGTTAAGTTAATTAAGTTAACTTAACTTACAACGCTAGCAGAAGATCGTTATGTTCGGCAAGAGCGAGGAGACGCTCTTGAGGGGACTTCGCCGCGCGCAGTTTGCGTGCTATAATCGGGTTTAGTTTTAATTTTATTAATTATAGTGTCCCAAGCAGGTGGTAGTACCCAACCGATTTCTCTATTGAAATTAGGATGTTTTTTTATAATTTCAATAGCCTCACATATCATCCTTGGTAGGTTTTATTTGTGAATACAGGTAATGAGACAGAATAGATCTTTTTTTTTAAATATGTTCGCCGCATTCAACCCTTAGATATATAAACATTACAGTTACAATTAAATATATTACATTTCCACAGTTATTTCATTTTATTATTTATATTATGATTATATAAGAAAATTCAACAACGATGTAATAATTAATTAGAATGGGATATTTACAATAATATATAGTCTAATCGAATGCCAAATGTTTTAAAGGAAAAATTTTATGCAATTTCATTATAATATGCCTACTGATGCGTCACTTAAATATTCATCGAATGAGTAGTAGCATTTCTCAGTTAGAAATGTTTTAAATTCTTTTTAAAATTCATGAATATTTTCCATTTCATGAAACATGGAACCTTATTATAGATTTTAGATAATATACCGAAAACGCTTTTTCTAAGTAAAGCTGTCTTTGATGAAATTGTATGAATTTTATTTTTACGTCGATCGTTTATTATTACGTAATCATTAAATATTTCATTTTTTACAATTGTCACAACTTCATAACTATACATTGCGGGAAATATCAATAAGTTATTTTTTTTTTAAATTGTGGATTACAGTTTTCTGTACTCGATATACTTGCAATAGCACGCACACACTTTTTTGTGCTTTAAATATATCTTTGCGCCTTGTAAAATTGCCCCAAAAATTTACTAGTATGAGTAAATTGCAAAAATTCACCAACCATGTGTGTATTATTGTTAGCGCGTGCGTGCGTGCGCGTTACTTTATAGGCCAATTTTTTAAGGTAATTTATGACATGTACAATCTCCTTTTGCCAGAGGAAAAATGTTAAGAATCGTATTTAATTTATTATAGAAGTAGCTACCAAGAAAACGGAAAAAGTTGTATGATGAAGTGGTTCTTAAAAGTTGAACATAGCTGAAGTACCTTTCCTCCGCTTATCTTTTAGCTATTAACACACAAAAACAAAAGTTTACAGAAAAAAACCGTAGATAAGAAAATATATTCTACTGAACTTTATTTCGACTGAAAATCTTAAGATGAAATCATTGAATCTGTAGACGATTTTCGATCATTAACAGCGGCGTGTGATGTATAAAAGTATTTTCTACGAGTTTCATACTATCTGTGATTGGTAATGAGCCACACTGGAAGTAGACAGAAGAAATAACTCCGAGTTTGCATTGGAGAATTTTAAATGTTAACCAAAATACTAGGTTCAGTAACCAATATATCATTATGCCTTATTATTCTTCAACAGCCAATTTAAATGTTGACACAAAGAATTCCAAGAATTTGCTTGCTGACGTACATTACAAGGAAGATTCGTTTATTCCCAAAGTTACAAAAGTGAGTATGGACTCACTTTTATAACTTGCAATGGTAGCTAACGAGCGCAGCATGAGCCCCTCCTTCTGTGGAATCCGTTTGTCAAATTTAGGTTCATCGTTCTTGGATGAATTTAAGGTGATGATGCAATATACTATTAATCTACTTATATAATAATTGCGCAACAACAATTTCATGTTATAAATGTTTACGGACGAGGGATATACGAAGGAAAGAAGAAAGAGGAGGGAAATAGTGAGGATTCTCACACCAATGATGATAAAAAATATCAAAGGTGACACTAAATCGCTATTTAAATCCGTGTACATAAATAAACCGCGTAAAACTTACAGCAAATGAACACGAACATGACAACGAACTCTTGACAAGTTAACACACGTAATTCACATATCGTAATTTTTTATTCCTTAGGCATGCTGCTTTCCTCGCGGTGTTTTACTTGAGTGCTGAACACGTAGTAAAACAGCACTTGAAACTGCAATGGACAACATTGGTGCCGACGGGAATCGAACCCGGGTTGCTAGTGTGGCTCTGAGCTACAACTGCTCCAAATAAACGGTATTTAAAAGTATTCATCATCATCATTACAGCCCTTCACAAGTCCACTGCTGAACATAGGCCTCCCCCAAGTAATGCCACAAAGCACGGTCCTGAGCCACCTGCATCCCTCGACTTCCTGCATATCTTACCAGGCCGTCACTCCATCTAGTGGGGGATCGCCCTACACTACGCCTACCGGTACGAGGCTGCCACTCGAGAACCTTTCTTCCCTATCGGTTATCGGTTCTTCGAGCTATATGGCCGGCCCATTGCCACTTCAGCTTACTGATCCGTTGGGCTATGTCGGTCACTCTGGTTTTACTGCGGATATCCTCATTTCTGAGTCTATCACGCAGAGAAACTCCAAGCATAGCCCTCTCCATAGCTCGCTGAGAGACCTTGAGCGTCCTCATACGGCCAGCAGTGAAGGACCACGTCTCAGATCCGTAAGTCATCACTGGCAACACGCACTGGTTGTACAATCTAGTTTTTAGATATTGAGGTATACCTGACAAGAAGATATGTCGTAATTTCCCGAACGCTGCCCAGCCGAGTTGAATCCGTCGATTGACCTCTCGGTCGAAGTTGGACTTACCTAGTCGGACTATTTGTCCCAGGTAAACGTACTCGTCAACAACTTCGAGCATAGTGCTCCCAACAATTACCGGCATAGGTGTGATATGGACATTAAACATGATCTTTGTTTTGTCCACGTTCATCTTAAGACCTATCCGTTGGGAGGCACTATTGAGGTCATTGAGCATAGTGCTTAAGTCCTCCAGCGATTCTGCCATAAGGACTATATCGTCGGCAAATCGAAGGTGAGTGATGTACTCGTCATTGATGTTAATACCGTATCCTTTCCAGTCCAGTAGCTTGAAAACGTCTTCCAATGCAGCGGTGAAGAGTTTCAGGGATATAACGTCACCCTGTCTTACACCTCTCTGCAGTTGGATAGGTTTCGAGCTCTGGTTCTGTACTCGGATAGCCATCGTAGCCCTACTATACAAACACTTCAGCACTTCGATATACCGAAAGTCAACTTGGCACTGCTGAAGGGACTGTAGCACCGCCCAAATTTCGACGGAATCAAAGGTTTTCTCATAGTCCTCATACGCCAGGCAAAGTGGCAGATTGTACTCTTTAGTCTTCTGTACAATCTGCCGCAGGGTATGTATGTGGTCTATGGTACTGAAGCCTTTTCGGAAACCGGCTTGTTCGGGAGGCTGGAAGTCGTCGAGTCTGCGTGCGAGACGATTCGTAATGACTCTCGAAAACAGCACGTAGACGCGGCTCGGAAGGGAAATCGGTATGTAGTTCTTCAAGAGAGCGTTGTCGCCTTTCTTAAAGAACAAGACCACCGCACTTCTGCTCCACGCCTCTGGAGTAGTGCCACCATGGAGGACGGAATTGAAGAGCTTCTGAAAGACTTCAAGTACCGGTGTTCCACCCGCTTTCAGAAGCTCCGCTGTAATTCTATCCTCGCCTGGGGCCCTGCCGTTTATAAGGTGCTGGAGAGCCATTCTAATCTCGCTTAGACTGACGTCCGGGATATCATCGGAATAGTGTCGGATAAGACTTGCTCTTGGATCGTTACTCACACTTGCGTGTGGCTCCAACGATGATGTGTACAGCTGCCCATAGAACCTCTCAATCTCACTCAAAATCTCAGGTGTCCCGGAAAAAAGTATTAAAGTTATTTAAATAAAACGTAAAAAAGTTTCTCGTCACAAAAGACGAATTTAATTAAGCAATGTTGTACAAAAAAGTAATAAAGTTTACGAAACGGAAAACGAAGATAATGGGACCAAGTATAAATTTATTTCTATATATAGTCTACGCTAAATCCAGACCCTCTCATAATTGAAATATTATTTTTTAACAGCACTTAAATCAGCAATGGACAATTTCATTGATGCCGAGGAGGATCGAACCCGGGTTGCTAGTGTGCCTCTGAGCTACAACGACTCCGAATAAACGATAATTAAAAGCATTAAAGATATTTAAATAAAACGTAAAAAAGTATCTCGTCACAAAAGACGAATTTAATTAAGCAATATTATACAAAAAAAGTAATAAAGATTACAAAACGGAAAACGAAGATAATGGGACCAAGTATAAATTTATTTCTGTATACTCTACGCTAAATACAGACCCTATCATAATTGAAATATTATTTGTTTTCTTATTGCCTAAATCTGAAACGATGTTGCCATGTTCTGAATATTACAGTTAAGACATATTCCGATTTACATTAAACAATTGACTGTAGAATCTTCATTACTCGAATAAATCATAAAAATTATTCTTAATGATTTCTTAAATTTACGCGAACACTACACATTGAATAAAACTACTATTTACGGATTTTATCGCGTTTGGTGCTTCCATCTGCTTGGGATTCTATAATTAACAAAATTAAACCCAAACCCAAGCATACCACTGCAAGACTTCATGATACTATAAGCTCGTTTTGCGTAAATCGGAGCAAAAATTAATATTAAAAAAAACTGAAGGTAGTCGGACTATGACATTGGGACGTCAAACACCTCAGTCCCCTCCGTGACCATGGGTACTGTAAAGCACCCGAAACGTCGGGATAATAATAAAAATAAATTAAAGTAATTAAACGCGATAAAATCCGTAAATAGTAGTTTTATTCAATTATTCTTTATTTCATTCTACATAACGGGGAAGAAAACATAATTTTATTATAATAAAAGACATGCTCAATTTTTAAAACTTTGTATAGGTATAGGTGACAGAAATTCGGTCTGGATAATATTATACTTACGTTAATTAAATGTCATCATCATCTACCACTCCATCATTTTTGTTTTCTCTTATCATAATAAATGGTTATTATTTATCATTATTTACTTTCTTTTACGTGGTAGATTTATGCTACAGCTATATTATGGTTATAGCAGAAATGGGTCGGTTCGATCGGGGAAGGAACCCGATCTCACAGATTACCAGCGTAAAATAGCAGTTGAATACTGCTATGTTCCATATGATGAGTGTAGAGAACCGGAGATTCTTTGTACTGGAAACGAGGCATTCAATCATAGTTTTCTGGGGCGACAATGCATCCGCATTTTGATTCTTAATTGAGGATAGATGTAGATGTCTATGGACTACAGCATTTCCTTACAATTAAGTGGGTACTGTGCGCACTTTTGTCACCTTATTCTATAAAAAAATCTAAAAATTTACAAAACTACTTTCTTGCTATCTGTCTTATACATATATTTTAATTTTGTGGCGTTTTTCCATACAGAAATTGCACATGCACAAATATCCAGACTAGGAACAGTATTTGAAGGCTATGGAACCACTTGTTCCGTGCGGGGTTATAATCAGCATGCCTCAGTACAGCAACCAACCGCTTACCTTCCTATTCCTAATGCCTACCAATGCATCGTCAAGCCTTGAACAAAAGCCTTACTTGTTCTGTTTTATTTTGTCCAAACTAATTCGTAAACCATTTCTCGTAAGTTTTTGTTAAACATACTTTTTGAATTGTATAAAATAATAATTTTTTACACCTTTTAAAAAGAAACGTGTTCTTTGAAGTTAGCAGTATACTCGTCGCCTTACACCTTTGAAAAGAAATCAAAGACCAAGCGCTTAAATGAAAAGGTTTCTTATATTATTGTTACAAAAGGGTTGCAAAGAAAAGTATATTAAATACTCGTAAGTAATGCCAAACGGGGTAGCAGCGAGCTACTCGTACAACGTTAAGCCAAAAAAAATGAGTATAGATAGAAAATTGTGAAACAAGTGACAGGTGATAATAGGTGACTAGAACTTAAATATATCATCAGCCGCCTTTTCCGACATCCTAGACGAAGACGCAGAAGGTACATTCTTTTTTGTTATGAGTCCCACCCAAATAGCCTTTAATTCCAAACCAACATGGGACAGGGAAAAAATATGGCAATTTTTTCTCCAAATAATAATCTCATCTACGTGCTGTGATGGTATCATCTCTGCGATCACTAATGCTCGCTGGGCAAGCGAGCGTGGTGGTATGTACGTTACGCGATACCTTCGTCTATTGTGAACCGTATGTAATGATTATATTTTTATTAAATAGGTTACACTTTAAGTCCATAAAAAGCACCATTTCTAAGAGTGGAAAATAGGGAATGAAATTTTGATGTATTCATACGACACTATTTGTTACCGTGAGCTTGTGTAATGAAATTAAAGTGCAACTTTATAAGCAGAGACTTTTTTTATATAGGATAGGGTGACAAACGAGCGCACAGTCCACCTGATGGTAAGTGGTTGCTGTGGCCTATAGACATCTACATCTATCCTCGATTACGAATCAAAATGCAGATGCGTTGCCACCCGTGACTAATAAGATGGAATGCTGCGTTTCCGGTAAAAAGGGTCTCCGGTTCTCTACACTCACCATATGAAACACAGCAGCATTAAGCTACTATTTTACGCTGGTATTCTGTGGAGCTTCCCCGGTCGAGCCGACACATTCGTGCTTCAACCATACTATCGATATACCTATATAAGCAAGCGTGATATACACATAATGCAAGTCCCACTCACTCAAAAGTTACACACTGAGATATACTCGTATCTCCCAAAAAACACAAAATTACGACGGCTTACAGAAACAGGCAAAACAGTAAACTGCCGGTGCTGGAGGGTCACTCACATTGTAGGCAGGTGGGCGATCGCTGTATGAAAAGTCTCATATAATTATACGAGTATACGTGCTTTGCTTCTAAAACAGGTATAATCAGATGAAATTGATACAGCGATATTTTTATCAGTGATATTTTTCATAAACCGAATTTCCGTCAAGCACGTAGCGCCTGATAAAAATAATTATAAATTTTTACAATACTATTTCCATCGTCAATGGTATTACCTTTGTTTTTGTAGCAAATGGGTTTCATATTTATTTATAATTTTTATTTTATACTGACTTTATAATTTATTGTAAATATTTATTTCAAATATACCAACAAGTCTGAATAATATCGCATGTATTTACAATAATTATGAGCTTGTATATTTATTAAAATTATGTGAGAAATTATAACATTAACGCATGAAATATATTAATTTTTTTAAAACAATAATGTATAAATATATGACTTATTTTTTCAACATTTACTATGGCATACTACAAATTAAAAATACTTTTTATTTTAAAATTGAAGGAATTGCAAAATTCCGCCACAACTAAAGAACAAAATTTGCTTTCAATAATTATTATCTTTCCGCTAGAGATACTAAATTAAATAAACATCATGTAAAAATTTTAGTTATGAAATATCCACAAAATGATTACATGTTTTTATTTACGATTTCTTTAATAAGTGGGTAATTTTATACTAAAAACAACTTACCATAACTTTAAGCTTAATTCCCTTCCTAAACATCAAGCAACACCGTTTAATATATTATTTTATTTCACTCTAAAATTTAAAAAAAATCGTTTTATCAACTCTTATAAAGACGAGTAACGTCGCCACTCTGTTACGTCTCTCGAAAGCTCGCATCCGACTGAGAGAGCTTGCGAGTATTCGTTACAGATGTTTATTGAATACTTGCTTAGTCTATGTTGGAACATTTTTAGGACTTTTCGGAATATAAAATTCATATTAGTAATAAAAACAGTAATAAAAATTGCTGTCATTTACATAATTTTAATATACTTTTTTGTGTATAATTTAATATCACTATCACTATCACTAGAGCAGTCGCAAGTTCACAGCCGAACATAGGTCTCCCCTATTAAGTTATATATGTGATCTATATCCCATAGACCTCAAAAGTACGGTCCTGAGCCACTTATATATGCATATGCATCGATTACCTGCGTGTTTCATCAAGGAAACTATGATAAAAAAATGTCCAGTTACTGGCACTTATTAATTACTGTACGTAAATGAAGGTTGTTCAGTAGAACAAGCGCCTTGAAAATGCGACGCCTATCTATATTCATTACGGTCTATTCACTGTATGTATGTTTATTACTAAATTACTGTGTATGGAAATATAGTTGATCGGTTGACTGACTCATAACAGAACACTTTATAACGCAAATCAGTCTTTGTTTGTAGTGGAAGAGGGAAATTTCGAAAACTTTCACTAGATCGGCCACGATAAACAGCGTCGAATGTGCGAATCTCCTGATTCTGCGATTGTCAAATCACTTACCAAGCCTGGCAAATATGAGCTATGCATTACCCCACAGGACTTTCATCGGTGAATAAAGAAATACGAGTTTCACACATTTCTTAGGGTTAATACGAATTTATTTGTTTTTATTTTCAAAGTAATATTTTTGTATCGACCTGGATAATTCTCTGTCGGTAGTCAATTCCACAAGGAACTTGAGCAAGAAAGAAAATTTCTTCTAAATCATTCAGAGTGCATGGATGGTATCGTATCGCGCGTTTTGTTGTGATTTTCGATAGTGAAATTGAGCAACTGGAATCACTCTGAACAATTCCTCAGAGCACTTTCCGTGGTAGATGCGGTAGAATACGCAAAGAGACATTATTTATATGAAATTATTTTAATCATCTACTACTATTAATCTCGCTTTTATTTGAGTAAAAGTGTATTACAATAAGATTATAACAAACAATTATGTTTGTTACATATCTTTATTTAAATAAATAGAGGGCATACGATTTTGACAAACGATATCGATTTTTTAACTTCTACCCTCTTATACATCGCGAATACGCTTATTTCGTTAATATATATACTCGTACATCAAAGGCGGTTCTCTAGAGAAATTCATTGCATCGTGATGCTTTAATATTCTGACTCAATACAATTCTCGATGAATTTTATAATAACAAATGACCTAGTGAACTTGTAAATTGAAATAGGTTCGACATAGATATAGATAAGAGTTTATTTTGCGATTGCTGTCTCTTGTGGATTTCAATAGTTTATTTGATTGGAAAAGTGTAACACATGTACACGTCCACATACCTACTTAAAGTTAGTTAAAGTTTCGGCCTTTATACGTCCCACTGCTGGACACAGGCATCCTCTCATTTCTGAGGGGGTCTTAGGGCAAGGAAATGTCCATCTCGCTGTTGCTGTTGGTGAACTTCACATGTGTTCGAAATATTTTTTCTTTTTTTTCAGACTTACATGTTTCCTCACAATGTTTTCAATCACCGCCGGGCACGTGGTAAATCAGTTGTAATTAATGATATAATTGGTGCCGGCGAGGATCGAACCCGGATTGCTCGCGTACTATAAAATTTACAGCGAACGCTTAGCCTCTAAGCTACCACGGCTATGGCCTACATTTTATGACCTGACCGGACTTCCCTTTCAAGAGCGTTGTCAAATATAATATTTTTTTATCTTAGAGACGCCCATTAACAAACGTAACACCAAGGGAATAGAAGATGTGCTGACGGCTTTATATAACGGGTAAAGCTGATAAAAGTTGTGTTGCTATAAACCTTTGAAAATCTCCTAAAAAATCTAAATTGGTCAGGTGATTAATTAAAAGACATATAAATCATGAGGTAAGCACCATACTCGTTTGCCCCCTCTTCTATAAAAAATAAATAAATTTGATATGTACAAATGTTTCAAATTACAGATAATTGACGATTTTTAATAGAAAGAGATAACAGCAACACTTATGACAACAAACTTACTTTCTAAATCATTATTATCATCATCATTACAGCCTTTCACAACTCCACATCTCCTCCAAGTAATCCCACATATCACGATGCTGAGCCACCTTCATCCATCGACTTTTCATGTCTTCACTCCATCAAGTCTCTCCATATTTGACTAAGAAGTAAATAGTTTTAGTGATTGCATATTAATATTTCTTTAATTTCGTACATATAATAAAGTAATGTTAAAATGCTACCTTACTCACGACCAATAAACTTGATATTTATTTTGTCTGGTATTCGGCTATAAATCATGCAGTCTCTAACTAAGCATAAACATTTTCTGTTTGCCAATATCAATTTATACAGCTAATACTTACTTATAACTCACTTTTTAAATCTGAAGCAAAAGTAGAGTAAACGTCTTCACTTTAAACATTAACTTAAGATCAGCCTGTTAGATTAAATATTTTTATAGAAGAGGACTCAAACGATAAATCTAATTATCAGTGACTTCTTACAGGTACGCTGCTGGCCGTTGCAAAAGGAGTAGGCTCTTTTCTTGAAGGTCACTAAGACCTAGAAAAATCGCTGGCAGTAGCCGATTCAGCTAAGAAGTCGCACGAGAAAGAAAATTTCCGGTTAATCGCATTGTGGTGGTGCATTAAGTATAGATGGTATGTACGGCGACATTTGGCGTCTGCATTAGCCCGAACAATTCCTCTGAGCACTCTCCATAATAAACGCAAAGCGAAATGGCAAAGAATTAGACATCTTGCATCGTTAAAGCTGCTCCGTACCACCGATTTGGATACTTAAAATATCTGAACTGCTGTCTATTTGAAGCTGTGAGTTTTTTTAAACGTAACTCGCACACTTGGATTTTCTCATTTATCGTGGAAGCAATTAACATACTACTGGTAATAAGGGCACAAGGTAAAAGGAAATACGAACAAATGAAGGTAGAACTATAATCTCCCACTCGTTCTAGCGGTAAAAAGTATCGCACATGCAACTAAAAGGGATCAGTCGGTGCGTCGGTGACTCTACGAGTTTCACTGTCGTTACCGCAGAGTACTTTTTGTATACCTGAAAGTCGTTACCATGCCCGTTGGGCTATTCTACTAGTGTTGAATATTTTTTGACAATCTTCACTAATGGATAATTGAACAAGTTATAACTTGTACTCACCAACACTATTGTGCTGGACGCATTAGGGTATTGTTTTGATTCTGATTGAAAAATTTGATTCTGAAAATGGTTGAGAAAATGTTCCTCAAAAGCGTATTTTAGTACCCTTGTACATTTGTTTGTACACAATTATTTCCTGATATAAGGATATTGCATATTTTTTGTAAGTTCTATAGCTTTAATGACGTTAATTTTATAATGAAACGTAAGCTCTCTATTATGTTTTTTTAATTTACTAAATTTGACATACATAATGAGGTATGATTTGTACATCAGATTACATATATATAACATATAGAATCTTGTCATTGGATCTGTAATTTGTCGGATTACAAGGTACTCTTTTATAAAAAATTCCGAACTATAGTACGTCTAGTAAGTAAGTAACGTCTTAGGCAGTACTCTATAATCCGACAAATTCGATAGTCCGACAGTGCCCTGCAAAATGTTTGTCGGATTACCGGGGGTCCAGTGTATAAGTGTAGCAAATGATTTCGCAACATGTTTATAGGAGAACGTATGAGAACAGCTCAACTGCGAGTGCAGATACACGAATGAGTTATTAAGACATGAGAGGTATTGAATAGAATAGTATTTATTTGCCAGAATATGGTGTAATACTAGGATCTTCAATATAATAATTTCAACCCATTTAAAAATCCACTGCTGAACATAGGTCTCCCCCAAGGAATGAAATAAAACATCGTCCTGAGCCACCTGCATCCATCTACTACATGCATATCTTACCAGATCGTCCGAAGTCTTCGCTTGTGTCGCTAACTCAATACTGCCCCGGTCGCGGTCCTTAACGACTTTATATAGGGCCTTTTCTACTGAAAATATCTGTAATTTTCGAGTAGAATGTCGAAAGTTCTAGCAAGAAATTTTCTAGAAAGCTCTCCTAGTTCCGAGTATCCATACCAGATGGCGCTAGTAATTTTTCAAGAAAGATCTTGACGCTGCTGTTTCTGCTACTTGATACTAGATGGCGGTAATAATCACCCACCATATACCGGGCATTCATTATGGCGCGCAACAATTTATATTCATTATTACGGATGTTTCGCACTCACACTACACTCACATTGGCAAAAATTTTTTATACAATTTTACAAATTTTTTATAAAATCAAGATTTAGAGTATTGGGTATAAAGTTTTATTTGTCAAAATATTTGATAAACTTTTGTTTTAAATGGAAATAATTTACATATTTTTTTACGTTTATCATCACATAGAGCAACGCGGGCCACCGTCGGACCGAAGGGGAGTTGCCATAGCGTCTTTCCCCGATACGAAACTGTCTGCCATTTTTTGCGGGGGAAATCTGGGCAGTAAAAACAATCGCGAGTCACTACGAAACTCACACATAACAATTAGAACAATAAACTAACAATTTCACACTTAGATAGATTCATTATAACAGTATCGCTCGGTGACAAAGACAACTCTGATACAGACTTGGATCAGTCTCTCGACCGACCTGCATATTGTATGTAGTGCATGTATTGGTAAACAAATCTGAAACAACGCGATCGTTGTTATTGTCATTTTTAAGTTCAAAAATAATAAATATTAATAATGAGACTAAAAATTACATAAATATGAAAGGTAACATCATCTTTTTGTAAATTTGACGCTGAACAATTCGGCATTTTTGTAGGATGTCAATTCAGCCGCCACGCGTCTAGTGAACAGTTTGGCTATAACTCGTTTTATTTTATGCACTGGACCGCATGGATTTACACTTTGACAGCGGGGAAAGCCTGCGTATGGCTATTGGCTATTTCCATCTGACTGAGCTGGCCCTATGCTGCTCTATGTCACCCACCGCGTGAGAAACGTGGTCTACAAGGCCTGCTGATGGATGGTGAATACTTAATTATGTAGTTTATCAATACTTTTGTTAAACGATTTTGATGATTCTTGTACTTCGAGGGTAGTCCCATATAAATGTTGAGAAAATACCCCCACACCTGAGGGTAGCAAAATAGGAGGAGAATTTTTTATTAAGGAGCTATTTAGACATTTCAGTTGTATGAAAAATTTATTTTTAAATACCTTTTTCCAGCTTTTATTCTCTTGTAGTTTGAAGTCAACTTTTACTATGCGAATCATCCTTGATAGGAATCGGTGTTCTTTCGGGAGGATTTGTGGTCTGTGAAATCTGATGTAATTGTAAGGACGATCTTGAACATGATCACAGACTACAGACTTCCTGCAGATATCAAACATCTAAGTCCTCCCAGTAACCATGGGGGCTGTAAAACACCCGAAACTTGGGGAATTAAAAATAAGTTAAATTAAATGCTATAATAGCCGTAAAATTAGTTTTATTCAATGTCGCATATTCGATTACATTTAAGAAATCATTATAGTAAATATAAACCTAAAGTTATTGGTGTATATAGAGTGGCCGGATAGGTCTTGCCCACCCCGAAACTGTCTAGTGCCCGCCCGGGGAGGGCAAGACTTTGTTGAACATGTTGACCTAGCAACCCAAAATTCTAGGGTGGTTACTAAATAATTTCACACTAAATAAATAATCTCAATGAATGAACATTTATAATACTACTTAGTTAATAGTATTGCGTACATTGGGCTTCGGCTTCATCGGCCAACGGCTTCCATGCCTGGTAGAGGCGGATTAAATGTTGACGTCGTCCTAGGCTAGCACCCAATGGGTACTCTTTTGGAGGTAATATATTGTAAATTATAACTCATTTTTCAAATAAACTACACTCATAGACAAATTCAGAGAAACGCAAAAATAATTAGTAAATGCTGTTAAAAAAAAGAATGTTTTGTACATTTAGGTATTACTACTACGTAGTATTACTACTACGTAGTATTACTACTACGTAGTGCTACTACTACGTATAGAGACAACGCCTTGCATGATTTTGCGCTACACTTTGCGGTAAACTGTACCGCAACTGTTTAGTGAGTGTATAACGCCCGCACAGACGAGTCGTGTTCGCTTCGCATAAATAACAACTTCAAACTGCCTAGTTGTGTTCTTGAAGACTGCAGTAAGCACTCCAGAACATGGCCTGAAGCCAGTAAAAGAATGATTAAAGCGTGAAGACGCCCGGAAGAGAGGTACACTCGGAGCAACATCATTGGAAAAGAGACAAATGGAGGAGAGTCACGTATGGGGAAGTATTTTTATCAGAAATTTAAGAAAGAAAATTAAGAATGGGTCACTAGCAGCGACACGATATGTAACTGAGATTTCGGAAGAAATTGTAGTGCTATTTTCCTCTTTTATAAGAGATTTTTATGATTTTCATGCATGATATGGGCATACCGCGGCCATAGTTGTAGAATACCTTTGAGACGTTGAAATAAATGCTATGGAGTGGTACGAGCTCGTCCGATTTAAACCTCATAGAGCATGTATGGGATAAGCTTAGAAGACAAATTAAGAAAAGAAATCCTGCACCGTTAATTTGATATCTCTTAAAAACTCATTACGTGAAGAATGAGACGACGCAATCTCTCAAGATTTTATTGATAACTTGATTAGAAGTATGCCAAGGAGACCGGGAGCAGCTCGGAAAGCTAGAGGAGGCAACACTAGGTATTGATTATGGCCCACGTTATACGTTACACGCTTTTTCTAAGCATTTATAAAATATATATAAAATATTATGTACAAAATGTATCTTTCCTGTAAATTTTTTTCTTTCTTAATTTGGTAAATTTTTGTCATTTGATCGTTTGCTTTTTGGCCGTATCAATTTTAAATTAACGAATAATAAGCAAAATCCAAAATGATTAACCTAGTTGGCGCCCCCTAGATACGTGCCTAGTTGCCTTAAGAATAATCCGCCACTGGGGACAAGGCCTGTAAAATAATGCTAGTTACGCCAATAAATGTATCTCATTATTCTTCAGCACCTATATATCTTCTACTAGCCTCTACCGTTATAAGAAAGATCTACTATAAACGCCACTTTGTGTCCCCATAGCATCATGACATTTGAAATTTCGCATTCGCATTCGCATTCTTTTTGGCATTTTCCATAGTCTTTGGGGCCATCCATAAATTACATCACACGTTAAGAGGGGGCAACAAAATGGAGTATTGTGTGACAAGGGACATGGGTAAAATCTATGTGACGTCACATTTTAAAATCTAAAATCCAAAACGCGAATATTATATGTAAACTAAAAACTTGGGGGTCATTGTAGAAGCGTGCTCGTCGCGACCCCTGCCAGCCCTTTTCAGGGCTGCAATTCTACACATCTGCGCACCCATGCGAACGAGGGTTAGGGCGTCCCCCCAAAGCGACGCACACCAGCTCGTCCCCGTTGGTGTGGAATGCAGCGCGCAAAGCGGCGATGGGGACCGCCACCCGTCACGCACAGCCCGACACGGCGGAAGGTGGAGGACGGAGTGCAGAGTTGGCACATGGAATGTTAGAGGGGGCATGAGAGATAAGACGAATGAGTTGATCGAAATAATGAAAGAAAGAGAATTAGATGTCGTGTGTATGTCGGAGACCAAACGGAAAGGCAGTAGTATTGAAGAGCTCCCAGGCGGGACGTTAGCTATATGGTCCGGAGTCCCGGAAAGCGAGAACGCCTGCCAGGGAGTGGGAGTGCTGTTGTCGTCCCGGTTGGTCGATCTTATGACTGAATACAAGGTTGTGAACTCAAGACTTCTCTGGGTTCGCTTCAAAATGGGACTGACGAAGTTATTCCTTTTGGCTGTTTATGCGCCGGTAGCTTCGTCGTCCAGGGCTGAGCTGGAGGAGTTTTGGGAGGATGTAAGAGAAGTTCTAGATTTGGTTAAGGGAAACGAAAGAACTGTTGTTTGTGGTGATTTGAATGGATGGGTAGGTATCGCTCGACCAGGATACGAGTCGGTGCTTGGAAAGTTTGGCGATAAAAGGGTTAATGATGCTGGCATGCCTATACTGGCTGTATGCAAGGAAAAGGGTCTTCTTGTGACAAACACTATGTTTAATTACAGGAAGATCCATATGTACACTAGAGAAAGAAAGAATGAGAGAAGTATGATTGATTTGTTCCTGGTGGATGACCGACTGCGAAAACAGGTGATGGATACACGAGTGTTCAGGGGTGCTGACCTGGGAACGGATCATTATCTAGTAATTACTAGATTTAGGGGTTTGTTCGCGGGTTGGCGCCACCGGACAGCAGTAACAGAACCACAGTCGGTCTGTCGCATCCGAAGCTGGAAGCTTCAGGAAGCGGATACTAGGGACAAATATCACACGAGGGTAGCCGAAAAGCTTGACACCATCGATGGCAGGAAAGAATGTGTGGAGAGAACATGGCAGAACCTTAGGGATGGAATGGTAAGTGCAGCGGAAGAAGTATGTGGTACGACAAAAAGAGGTAGTAGTAAAAGAAGAGATGCATGGTGGAATGATGAAGTGAAAGAAGCTGTAAAAAAGAAGAAAAAAGCATGGTTAGACTACTTGGCCTCTAATAACGATGAGCATATGAGAGAGAAGATGAAATAAAGATATAAGCTGCAGAAAGTTCATGCGAAAACATTGATTGAGGAAGTACGTGAAAGGTGTAGAATAGAAGCGGACGAGAGGTTGTCGCACAACTTTAGGGAAAACTCCAAACTCTTCTGGAAAGAGGTTGGAAGGTCCCGGAGTGGTGCGACAGCATTAAGAATGAACAAAGTGCTTTCGAGAACCAATGACGTCCTCTCAGAAAAATCGGACGTCATGCAGCGATGGAGTGAATTTTATAGAGAATTGTATGCGTGTCATGATCTTAGTGAAGGATCCGGGGGTGACGCCGTGACTGGCACGCCAGACACGGACCTCGATGACACTGAGGTCATCAGCATGAAAGAGATTGAACGTGCGATTCGAAGTTTGAAATGTGGTAAGGCTGCGGGACTAGACAGAGTTACTGCTGAAATAGTCAAGTACGGTGGGCCTCGCGTCTGGGACAGCTTTCATCTGCTGTGCAATTTGTGCTGGCGGACGGGAGATGTCCCGGATGATTGGCGATCCGCGGTCATTGTGCCTTTATATAAAGGTAAAGGTTCACATCTTGACTGCGGGTGCTATCGGGCGATCAGCTTGACCAGTTTAGCAAGTAAAGTTTATTCGAAGGTTTTGACACGCAGGATGCAAGAGAAATCGGAAAGATTCTTATGGGAGGCACAATGCGGATTTAGACCTGGAAGAGGATGCACGGATCAAAGGTTTTCTCTCCGCATGATCACGGAGAAGCTTCTGAGTGTTAACCAGAGGATTTTCTGTGCTTTTGTGGATCTGGAGAAAGCATTTGATAAGGTTATAAGGAAGAAAATGTGGGAACTGTTGCCGGGATATGGTGTGGATGGTCGATTGTTAAGGGCTGTGCAGTCACTTTACTATGACTGTAAAGCCTGTGTGCGGGTAGGGCATGACCTGTCACCCATGTTTAGCGTCCAAGCGGGCGTAAAACAGGGTTGTGTCATGTCTTCCTGGCTGTTCATACTGTATCTCGACAGCTGTTTACAGAAGCTGAAAGATAGCTGTTTGGGTGTGAAATTGGGTGACACAAAAGTTAATTGTCTGCTGTATGCTGATTATGCAGTGCTTATTGCACCATCAGAAGCAGAACTGCAGGCATTAGTCACGTGTATGAAAGAGGAATGTGAAATTAAAGGTCTCCGTTTGAATGCTAATAAAACTAAGGTTCTGGTATTTGAAAAGGACGAAGAGAGAACGAAATGTGAAATATGGGTAAATCAGGAATGTCTAGAACAGGTAAATGAAATTGTATACTTGGGGAGTGCTTTCAGCCGGGATGGAAGATGTGATTTAGATGTGGATAGGCGTGTCGCTGCCGGAAACAAAGTCAATGGTGCCCTGAATGCATTAGTAAAAAGGCAAGGCGTGGTGAAAAGTGCACGCCTTGCAATACATAACGCAGTGTTGGTACCGACTTTGTTATATGGCAGCGAAACCTGGGTATGCCAGAAGAAGCATAAAAGCAAGTTGAATGCAGTGGAGATGCGATCTCTTCGTAAAATGTGTGGCGTTACCATAGCCGACCGAAAGCGAAACGAAGAGATTCGCAATATGGCAGGATTGAAAGATGACCTTATCACAAAAATTGATAGGGGCGTACTCCAATGGTTTGGGCACGTTGAACGAATGAGTGAAGACCGAATGGTGAAGAAAATATATAGAGCGAAAGTAAATATTAAAAGGTGTCGAGGTAGACCGAGACTAACTTTCGAAGACCATGTGAGCAAATTGCTCGAAGAGGGGAGGGTCAAGAGTACTCGGATACCTAGACGTGCATGTATGAAGAAGTTAATGAACCTGAAAGAAGCGAAAGAGGTATGTAAGGATCGTGACACTTGGTGATCTGTTCTCTCTGGCTACCCCGTTAGGGATTGTGCGTGACGATAAGTAAGTAAGTAAGTAAACTAAAAACTTAAAAATATTATGAAATCGATCTATATTTACAAAGCTTAAGCTGAAACCTACGGACTGCTCCCAGCCATTCTTCTACAAGATGGTGCTGAAGTCAACATTTTTAGTTTATTTGGTTTTTTGTGTAATTAGAAAATTATTAAGTCGTAGGAGTAGACTAAGCAGTTATCGGATATTACATTTTATTGGAATGGGTCGTATCATTGCCTCAAAATCCAACCAATTCGACATAAATTTTGATTATAACATCTGTCATTCAATATAGTGTCGTTTACATACACAGACGTATCGCTACGTTTGCGAAGCTAGAACACTAGATGGCATGTATGTAAAAAAAAAGGAGTTTCCAATTTTTCTGTGTGTGTAAATTGGGTAAGCAGAACTACAAAACGCTATGTACGATTGTTATAAAAATAAAAGTTATATTTGTTGTCGTAAACTACTTAATTGATTTATAACTTTGGGAAATAAATTATGTCAACATTGATTATAATATAACGCAGTTTTATTTTATTACATTACACTATTGAATTTTTTATCAAAACAGAAGTACCTATTTGAAGCAACATAATTATGCTGACACATGCCTGAATATGATGTGTGAATAACTCAAAACTAATAACACTGATGATTTGTAACAGTACCAATTATTACAATAATTAGACATTTCATAACCAACACGTAAGAAAATATAATTCATAAACAAGAGATAACAACAAATCTATAACACGATTTATTTTGTGATAATAACCAGGAAAAGCTTTTAGTGAAAAAAATATAAAGAGCAGCTTATTGAATTGAGCACATGGTCAGGTTATAACCACCTGCTCAATTCCATAAGCTGCTCTTTATAATTATGTGGTATGTATGCCTAATGAAGTATTATTTCACCTTTTGATTTTATAGTAAATACAAAATAAAAAGAAATATACAATGATAATGTTAAAATTCTAAACAAACTACTACCAAAATATAATTAGAACAAAATTCATTCGACTTGTTGATTTCACCCTCTGCCTTGAAACTTCCTGTCTTGAAACCACTGCTTCACTGCTGCTGTAAAGAAAACTTACTTAGTATATTTGTTACTTTTGACGAATATTCAATGGCAAACCATTCACTTCAAAATTGTATTACCTTCAATCTCCAAAGCTGCTCTAAAATAAAAAACTTCTATTCTTTGCTTGAACTTCCAACTAATGTTGATATTGCAGGAGGATTTTTCACTGGAATAACAATATTATTTTATCTATATTCTTATATTATTTTATCTAAATATTACATAATTTATCTCACTCTATATTTATATTATTTTATCTAAATATAGCATAATTTATCTCACGTAGAAGAGGCCTGTGTCCCAGCTGTGGGAACATATTGATGCCATTTATGAATCGAATAAAAAAGTAAAAGCATAGTGTACATACCATTCAAATCTATACATTTCGCATTTTTTGAACACGTCTCAATATTATTTCAGGTAGAATACAGTTTTTAAAAAGGTCTGATAATTTTGGTATCATATTACTGATAAATTCATTATCTCGACAAACTTCTATAACAGTCAAAGATTTAATGACTGAAATGAAATATATGAAGTAGCACTTATCCATTTTGCTAACACGCATTTGTTTGCAAAATATATATATATATATATATATATATATATATATATATATATATATATATATATATATATATATATATATATATATATATAGTACCCGGTTGACCGAGCTTTGCTCGGTATTTTTCGCTCGATTTTTTTAATTCGTGTGTTTTGGAAATTATATTTAGATACAAATTACATACTGATGAATTATAAATAATATTTTTTGATCTTAGCGACATAACAGAAAAAACTGAACTGGTTATTTGAATAAAAAATCATGAGTGCAATTATTTTTATTTAAATTTTCGTGTTTTTAAAAAATACTAAAAAAAGGGCTCGAAAAAAATATATTTTCTCAAAAAAGAAAGAAACTTGAAAAAAAAAATAAAAAAGTCGGTCGGTCGGTCTGGGCTCGAACCGGGGTTTTACGATTTTGTGACCGCCCATTATACCAATAAGCTATTTATAATCATTACCAAACTGTCAAAATTTACCTTCTTATTCTAACTATATTGTAGCAGTTTTTAATTGCCTAAAAACACGGACAAAAAGACATTTTCTAAAAATAAATCTTAGCTAGATCGATTTATTATCCCCGAAACTCCCTGGACACTAAATTTTATGAAAATCGTTGGAGCCGTTTCCGAGATCCCGATTATATATATATATATATATATACATATATACAAGAATTGCTCGTTTAATAGTATAGGATATATAAATATATATTTATATATATATATATATATATATATATATATATATATATATATATATATATATATATATATATATATATATATATATATATATATATATATATTATTCTTTGTTTCTCGCAATTATAACTAGTATTCTGTTTGGCAACATTTGCCAAACACAAAGATAAAATTGAAGTTTGATAAAGAAAGACTTACCATCTGGACTGCCAGCTAAAAATCAAAATTCTTCATCAATAAAAAGGCCTGAAGGCCTGACAATTTTATTATATTGTTGCATGAACACACTTTTTGCTATATTTTCATATTGCTGCCCATACAACATGTCTTTTGAGCAAATATTCTTTTTATACAGAATATCCTTTACATGATTGTGACATGGGGTGGTGATACGGCGTTTGCAAACCTGTAAAGAGAAAAAGTTCAGATAAACTAAATGTATGTTATGGTTTACTTTTAAAATTTTAATTTTCTATGAATATATTCTATAGCAAAATACCGCATTTTTACCAGAAATGTATGTTTATAAGTATACATATCTGCTAACATCATTATCACACCACACAACTTACCATTCCAAATTGACTAGCAGTCAAACGGTCACCTCTTTGAGTAGTATGTAAATCATTTTCATGCTATCCTGCAGTGGACATTTCAATCAAAGCAATGTTTTCTGGTGACTTTTGGAATTCTGCTAGCCTTTCTTCACACCATACTTTCAACTGTGCTTTGTCAATATCAATAGGATCACAAGCTTCAGGTCCATAGTGCTTATCCGGTTAGGTTTTCTCTCTTGGAGCAAATAATCGTTTGCGTGTCGAAGATTGCAGTCGTATTCTTTGTTCCTTCTGCTTTATGTATTTATTAAAATGTATCCCTGGGCTCTGTGTGGTCTGCTTTTTCCATGCAGTTTCATACCATTTGTGTCCATTAGCAAGCGATAGGCCTGAAAACATTTTAAATGTTATATTCCAAGAAAAAGACATATTGCATATAAATTGGGTTAAAATAAGCGCAGGAGAATGATGATATTCCATAGCCATAATCAAAGAATTTCTTACTGGTTCTAATAATTTCTGACTGTTATTACTGTATATTTACCTTCCACATGAATACGTCGCTGGTAAGAACCCTCTTTTCCAAAACTAATTCGTTTTCCACAGTTGAATTTGTTTATTTGTTGTCTCATTAGACAAACGACCTGCCTTCAAAGCAATTTTTTCATTGGTTGCATAAAACAGAGCCCACAGCCTCTGGAGCATTATTTTTCAGACTTTCTACGAGATTTTCTTCCTTCTTTTCACTTCCATCTGTCAATTTTTTATTTACATTGCGGTAATAATCCTTCCAGTTTTCATGTACTCCGAATATATGAAGCGGGCCATTTCTTAAATCTGCTGCCATAGCAATATGCTCACTTAATATAATTTTCCGTGCTACTAGTGTATCACCTTCCTCTTCAAAATATTTCGCCCAGAAAGAGGGAGCTTAGTGTTGGCCAAGATCTAAAAAGTACAAAATATGAATACAGAATAATATGCTTCACTGATCTTGAGATTTCTTTAGAAATTTAATTTATTCATTTACCTTGTAGAGTTCACTAGTAGTATAGTTTTTGATTACATGATTCTTGCATTCATTTTTTTTTATTATGTTCCCATATGACACTTCCTCTTTCAATTTTGCAAACACAGAGGAGTCTCCGTCACAAATAAAACTCAAATAGCGAAGTTGATGTATTTCTTCACTCTTTTGAAAGCCTTCCACAATAATATCAGATTCCATTGCTGTAGATGGTCCAGTAAAATTTTTGCAGCAATTATGTGCTTTCATATCCATGTTTCTCCTCTCATAATATTGACATGTATAACGATATTTATTTCTAACACCAAGAAATAGACACTTTTTAGTTTCTTTACCAATAATGCAGGCCTGGAAATGAAAAGCAACACTTGTAAATATTGCACATAATAAAAAGGCCATAAAGAACCATATTTGTTTTGAGTAAATTATTAACTTACCATACCAGATGATGAATCATAGTTATGCCCATATGACCTTTTCAACCATCCTTCATCTAGATATACAGTAACAAATGGAACTCTATCTGTAGACAGATGACCTTTTTCAATTGCAATCGATCTTTCTTGTTCACCGGCAATTTTAATTTCCTCTGTCAAATGTTCGAACCACACACTGCCTAATTTTTTTTCAATACGACGAAATTTATTAGCTGACATTGTTGGAATATCCATAAGACTAATGCAGTATTTATTTTATCACTGCTCTCCGTAAAATACCTCCATGCTTTATCACACATATTGCACTTGAAAATTAATTCACTTCGAAATACATCAAGTCTTTCACTAACAAATTCAATTTATAAAGATTCACATATATTTCGATGTCTTTCCATAAGCATTGCCCACTGTATTACATGCTTCAAGTCCACAATGCGATACCCAGATATCTCAGATAAACATTTACTTGGAACAGCTTTCACAACCAATAGAAATGAATCAATTTCAGGATCAGCTTGCTGCCAATTAATCTCTAAAGGTTCAACCACAGGTTCAGCTGTCACTGTGCTAGTACTAGGAGCACTGTAGGTGGCCTCTAAGCGGATTTTCGGTTTTACATGCGCATATGTTCTTGGTTGTGTATTCGGAGTACTGAAAGAAACAAATCAAATTGTGATGACCATATAATAAAAGTATATAACCTATATCCTGGACCTATTTTCCCCTTTCTCAATATTTCGCGGGTTTTTTTGCGTCATCTTATGGTTTTCGACTAAAGCCACAATTTCTTAGGTGCGTACATACATGTAGTGTTCCTTTTACGAGCAATAATAAATCATGCTTATTTGATACGTACATTACAGAGTTATCTATGACGATTTCTTCATTCAATTGCTTCTTCTTCATTTCTTCAGAACGCCAAGCTTTCAAACGGCTGTAATAAAATATAAGAGTGAAACTTTTGTCTACAGAAAATGTAGGTTTTGGTCTTTTGTTTCGTCCATTAACTAAAATATTTTACTTTCTTTGATTTCATTAGAGATTATTTTAAATTTAAAAGAAAAATGGAAAATCTGCTTATTTAAAATATGTGACGTCACACCAGGAGAGAGAGAACCCGTCACGTAAGAGACGATTGCCGGACAGGCGTTGCTCTGCCCTTTTCGACGACCCTTTGTCATGTCCTATTAAAATCTATAAATTCGCGAAAAAAAATTTGTGGGTCACTAATGGACAAAAAACTATCCTATCTCTCAAGTTGGACCAAACTGAACACGGTGTACAAATTTGATTAAAATCGGTTAAGTACGTAGTTTAGAAGTCCATCGCGGACAAAGAACGTGACACGTAATGTATATATATAAGATTATATAAAATTGTATACCATGATATGTATTTCTGCACGTAGATTTGTGTTTGTAAAACGACAGATTGTTTTGTTAAGTCCGTAAATGTGAATCTATATAAACTACTAAATCGAACAAAAGTTGACGAACTTGAAATAACATATCACCGCACAGCGGATCGTTTGTTTTATACAAGTGTATTAAGCTGAAATGTTTACGTTCCGGTCTTAAATTTTGGTTTAAACGATTGCTGTTTATCTTGAGTAAATAGATATGAAATTTCTCTATTATTGTACTTGTTTTCTTTTTTCGGTAAAGTTAATAAAATTGCGAAGGATAAGTTTGATTATGTATGTATGGTAGAGCTACGCTACAGGTATGGCTATGGTAGTAGCACGAATGGATTGGCTCGACCGGGAGAGGACCACGCTCTCACAGAATACCAGCGTGATATAGCAGCTTAAGCTGCTGTGAATATTGAGAATCGAAGACCCTTTTTACTGAAAACGAGGCATTCAATCAATGAGCTCAGGGAGCGCATTCTATATTTTTAATCTTAATCGGGGATAGATGTAGACATCTATCCACTTACCATAAAGTGCTCGTTTCTAATCCTTATTTTATGATAAAATTTGACCTTACGGTCAGAGTACGAGGTTACTGAATAGCAATTAATAAGTAGCAATAAATAAGTGGAAGGTTATTGGAATGTTTAAAGGGGGTAATATTTTAAAGCTTTTACACCCTGTAACCAAAGGACTCTTTGCCCGGTATTGGAAAAAATGATGGCGTATGTAACGAAAGTACATAGTATATTCCATGACATAATCTCCCGCTCTGCCAAATCACAACTAAACGTTCAATACTTAGAGTAAGCTTTATGTAAACTTTCATATTTATGATATAAGTAGAATAGAACTGCTACCAATATGTCTGCCTATATCCTTTTTATTTATAGGAATATGCCTACGCGTATCCGTCATGCCTCAGGGAAGGTTAAGTTTTGACGTTTCGGTTCGGCTTCAGAACGTCATCAGACACATCCACCGTTACAATTGCACCAATCGTCCCCTGGCACCCCTCCTGTGAGAGAACAGCTGCTTCGCTATTTCTTGTGGTATGTACGTATTCCTACACGCAGGGAAAGGCATATTTGGTCTACGGCTTTGCTGCCAGCCACATTTTGGCCGTGGCCAATAGCAAAAGGGGCTCGTAATATTATTTGTATTATGAGTCCCTTTTCCTATCCAGATATTATTCTCTCTTTACGGCACTACCATAACCGCATCAGCAATGCGGCTTAGCCAGTATCTCGGAGAACTATTGCGAGTGGCACATCGCCATAACAATACATCTCCGGCATCGGAGTGCACGAGGAGAAGACGCCTCTCCGCGGTTGTCCGTTAAGTTGTTTTTAAACGCCTTACTCTGGCGCCCTACGTTACGTATTATTTCTATTTGTTCTATGTCTACGTGAGGGAAGTCATTGTAACATGGTGTACAGCGACACATTATCATTTAGCGGTTTGACTCTGCTTCTCTGTATACATCCACAGCACCTCGAACGAAGCCGCCGTAATCAAAACATCTTAACTATGTGTTAATATTTACATACTGGTGCTGGTTGAGGCTTAGAAGCTTGATAACGTAATCTTATTGACGGTATAAAAAGATGCGGTTTTGATATCATATTATATTTTTATAATTTCACAACACTGAGCGTACTTTTAAGATATATATGTACTTATAAGATTTCTGAATGCAATTTTTAAAACTGCCTTCCACTGCAAAACTACATTCAAATCGCGCGATGATATAAAATCAACTTTCGCGTTCGCCTGCACCATTTATCTTGCACATTTAAAAAAAAAGGGCTAATAAAGCTTAGTCTATCGATTCCAGAAAGTCACTTAGGCATGTCATCTCCGGTTGTACGGCACTCCTTGCGCTTTGTATCTGTACAGAGACAACCCATAGCCGAGATCCATTTGCAAGGGCTAGCTTTGAAATATTGATGAAGACTATTTTACTGTAACTCCTATTTACCGAAGGTCGCGATCAAAAATAATTACGCAAGACTCTTACTCGGTAGTGAAGGAAAATTGAGAAGGAATTTAAGGAAACCTGTATATCTAATGAATAAAATATTTCAAGGACGTATAGATTTCCTTAACATGCTCTAGAGCAGCGCGACGATCTAATTTTTTTTTTCAAAATAAAATATAAAAACCTGAATCCAGCAGTGCAACATATAAACGCTGAAACGAATCCGATATTTAATTGATATTTTTTTGCATCGATAAAATAATTTTATATTATTTGATTTTGTATTAAAATTTAAAATGTACATGTGTCTCGATGGCTGCCGGCTGTCTTCACACTTATCAACTTCACAGATAATCACGAAATATAGCGTTATTGCAAATGTCTATACTTTTTACTATATGCTTGTATAATTCAATATCCAAATTACACAAGGGCGGGAGCGATGATGCGAGATATAAGCGGTGCGGTTGATTGCGTGTCTTCTCAACTTGTGTGAGCCCGTTAACACACGAATGCACATGCTGGGCATAAAGCGGTAGATAGGAAACCGGAAATGGGCTTTGCAGTAATCTTATTGGATAATAATTAACGAATCCCTTATAAGCGTTAAGCGATAGTGCAAAGTGGCGCGAACAAAATACAAAAATGTGACACATAAAATAGAAATAACAGACTTCACCATTCTCAATAGATATACACAGTTAAGTTTTTTTTTTTTTGAGTATCTGGATAACCGAGCTTTCCTCGTTATTTTTTTTTTTTTTGGAAATTATATTTAGATAGAAATTACATACTGATGACACATGAATAATACTTTTTGATCTTATTGACATAATAGAAAAAACTGAACTGGTTATTTAAATAAAAAATCATGTGCAATTTGTTTAATTAAAATTTTCGTATTTAAAAAAAAATACTAAAAAAGGGCTCGAAATAATAAATTTTCTCACAAAAGAATGGAACTTGAAAAAAAAAGGATAAAAAGTCGGACCTGAGACAGGACGCGAACCAGGGCACTCCGATTTCGAGACCGCCCGATATACCTCTTGAGCTATTATGATCGTCAAGACGCTGTCAAAATTTACCTTCTTATATTGTATCAGTTTTTCATTGCCTAAAACACGGACAAAAGGATTTCCTACAAATGAATCCCAGCTAGATCGATGTATTGCCCTTGAAACCCCCTGGACACTAAATTTTATGAAAATCGTTGGAGCCGTTTCCGAGATTCCGATTCATCATCATCATCATTACAGCCCTTCAGAAGTCCACTGCTGAACATAGGCCTCCCCCAAGTAATGCCACAAAGCACGGTCCTGAGCCACCTGCATCCACCGACTTCCTGCATATCTTACCAGGTCGTCACTCCACCTAGTGGGGGGTCGCCCTACACTACGCCTACCGGTACGAGGCTACCACTCGAGAACCTTTCTTCCCCATCGGTTATCGGTTCTTCGAGCTATATGGCCGGCCCATTGCCACTTCAGCTTACTAATCCATTGGGCTATGTCGGTCACTCTGGTTTTACTGCGGATATCCTCATTTCTGAGTCTATCACGCAGAGAAACTCCGAGCATAGCCCTCTCCATAGCTCGCTGAGCGACCTTGAGCGTCCTCATACGGCCAGCAGTGAAGGACCACGTCTCAGATCCGTAAGTCATCACTGGCAACACGCACTGGTTGTACAATCTGGTTTTTAGAGATTGAGGAATACCTGACGAGAAGATATGTCGTAATTTCCCGAACGCTGCTCAGCCGAGTTGAATCCGTCGATTGACCTCTCGGTCGAAGTTGGACTTACCTAGTCGGACTATTTGTCCCAGGTAAACGTACTCGTCAACAACTTCGAGCATAGTGTCCCAATAACTACCGGCATAGGTGTGACATGGACATTAAACATGATATTTGTTTTGTCCATGTTCATCTTAAGACCTATTCGTTGGGAGGCACTATTGAGGTCATTGAGCATAGTGCTTAAGTCCTCCAGCGATTCTGCCATAAGGACTATATCGTCGGCAAATCGAAGGTGAGTGATGTACTCGCCATTGATGTTAATACCGTATCCTTTCCAGTCCAGTAGCTTGAAAACGTCTTCCAAAGCAGCGGTGAAGAGTTTCGGGGATATAACGTCACCCTGTCTTACACCTCTCTGCAGTTGGATAGGTTTCGAGCTCTGGTTCTGTACTCGGATAGCCATCGTAGCCCTACTGTACAAACACTTCAGCACTTCGATATACCGACAGTCAACTTGGCACCGCTTAAGGGACTGCAGCACCGCCCAAATTTCGACGGAATCAAAGGCTTTCTCATAGTCCACATACGCCAGGCAAAGTGGCAAATTGTACTCTTCAGTCTTCTGTACAATCTGCCGCAGGGTATGTACGTGGTCTATGGTACTGAAGCCTTTTCGGAAACCGGCTTGTTCGGGAGGCTGGAAGTCGTCGAGTCTGCGTGCGAGATGATTCGTAATGACTCTCGAAAACAGCACGTAGACGCGGCTCAGGAGGGAAATCGGTCCGTAGTTCTTCAAGAGAGCGGTGTCGCCTTCCTTAAAGAACAAGACCACCGCACTTCTGCTCCACGCCTCTGGAGTAGTGCCACCATGGAGGACGGAATTGAAGAGCTTCTGAAGGACTTCAAGTACCGGTGTTCCACCCGCTTTCAGAAGCTCCGCTGTAATTCCATCCTCGCCTGGGGCCCTGCCGTTTTTAAGGTGCTGGAGAGCCATTCTAATCTCGCTTAGACTGACGTCCGGGATATCATCGGAATAGTGTCGGATAAGACTTGCTCTTGGATCGTTACTCACACTTGCGTGTGGCTCCAACGATGATGTGTACAGCTGCCCATAGAACCTCTCAATCTCACTCAAAATCTCAGGTGTCCCGGAAACGATGCTGCCACACTCAGTCTTCAGCTTTGACAGTTGGCTCTTACGGGCAGACAGATCTCTGGCAAAGACTTTGGAGCCCTGGTTCCGCTCGATCGCTTCTTTAATACGAGCAGTATTAAAGTTGCGTAAGTCTCGCCGCGTAAGATTCCGATTATATATATATTGCTCGTTTAAAGGTATAGGATTTAATTTAGATTAATGATGCGTTGCCATGTCGAAATAGTTTGTTATCTCTGAATAATCTCGTCTCTCCTTCGTCTCTCATGTAAGTATGGAGTATAGATATAATATAGTATATAATAAATATATACTATATTATATGTATGGTATATACATATATATATATATATATATATATATATATATATATATATATATATATATATATATATATATATATATATGTATTATATACCATACATACCGTAGTAATATAGTATATAATATAGATATAATAGACATAAATGTATGGAGGGATTGCTCTTTTTGCCATTTTCCGTAGGTACTAACAAAATACCTACGCATTGTTCGTTTTCCCGCCCGCCCTAAAATATGCTAGTCGGGTTTTTTATCATTATGTTTTATGTTCAGTACATTTTACTTGATAACATTTACTTAATTGTATACTACCTATATTTATGTATTATGTATAATAAGACGGAAGTATAGTGTTAGTCTACCTTCCTAATTAATTTGTCCCCATATGCGATTTGCGTCGAAAACTTCATGTTTTAGTTTTTTTTTCAAGGGCAATTTCGTAACAATGTAAGCAGATTATTTGCAAAAAAATTACGGCTTTATAGATGAAGTCTTTATTTAGTGCACTGCAATAAAAATTCATAGTTTTAATGACGGTTTTTAAAGCGATGAAAATCCCTTCATAGCGTTTTACGAAAATATGCGTCAGATAACTTTCTGGTCGAATACAACCATTATTATAAGCTAAAATACAATCCTTACTACAATTTTTGTCAAAAGGTTGAAAAAATATCGGCCTAAAATCTATAAACTCAAATCTTACATTTAAATTATCAAATTGGTTGAAGAACTGACAACCCGATCCGAACCGGAAAGAAAAGTTTTAAAGAGGCAGTCGCACTGGCGTGCGCAATGATCTACCGACCAGGCAAGAGTGATGACCTGGTAAAAAATGCAGAAACTCGCTGTCTGAAGGTAGCCTTTGATCCTATGTTTAGCAGTGGACTTATAAAATGATGACCTTTTAAGTCGAATAATTATATAAATATAGTGTTTG
The DNA here is from genome assembly GCA_036936625.1 of Parnassius smintheus behrii. Classification (NCBI taxonomy): domain Eukaryota; kingdom Metazoa; phylum Arthropoda; class Insecta; order Lepidoptera; family Papilionidae; genus Parnassius; species Parnassius smintheus. The sequence goes on from JAUPFT010000013.1 coordinate 39,575,485, forward strand.
AAGTGTTTGGATATAAATATAGTGAGTGTTGGACCAAACACTCACATTTTCTCTTAAATTTCACTTTAATAACTACGGTTTTGGATCATTTTTGAGTTAATATGTGAATAAGTGACTTGGATTATTACTGAAGATGAACTCAAGTTTCAGTCAACTTAAATAATTTCAAAAATTCAATAAACGGATTGATTAGCAGTATGGAGATAAGTAAAAAGAGATTGTTCTCTTTTTTTTTTTTAATTGTGGTTAGTGTAGATATGATTTATCATCACCATTGTAGGCACTGAACAAATCACAAGTCCACTGCTGAACATAGGCCTCCCTCAGGGAACTATTTGCTACAATTTATTATAAATTTCAAGCCCAACCAATGAGTATCCTTGAAATGGTAAATATATTAAAACGTATTTTTCAAGAGGGTGCAGAAAAAAACGATTTAAGCCAAAAAAAAAAGATAAGAAGTTAGAGGACACAGAGAGTAACACACAAAGGCTAAAGGATTTTTTTTCGTAATATGATAGCAACATGGCCGTAGAGCACGGACAATATATAAACAGCTATATGAATAAAGCTTACACTAAATGCTAAATCTTACGTAAAATCAGTACTACGATTGGTGTCAGTCAGCGTCTATGTGAAAAGCTGGAATAAGAAATAAAAGATTCCGATAGATATAATTATATGATATTCTGTTTTAACACTTTCACTGTCCGATTTTCAGACACAATAGTAAGACAATAGCAATGAACTATATTATGTAGTATACGGGACAGCGAATGGGTTCATCTTCATCATGTAGGTACTCGTAGCTCTGCGTCAGAAAATCCACTACCGTGGGTGCGTGCATAAAAGACTTTATCGACAGAATTGCTGGTATTGATATTTTTTCTTTATTTATCCTTTACTTTATAATATTTATCAGTTTTGTAAAACAACTCTAATTAATTACAATTTTAATTTCATTCTCACAGAACTCTAATTAAAGTACTTTCACACCTGAAACACCGGAAAACTTTATTTATACTTTTTAAATAAACTAGATTTAATACCCAGTGTGATGAACAGGAGCAGCATGTATGTATATTATGTAAATATGTGCGAAAATTTAAGAAATTTGCTTTAACATAAACTTTATATACAAACAAAAAGAGGTAATGTTTAACTAACCGCTCTCGATAGAGAGTAATTGTGTTCTATGACCAAACGCAAATATTTGCGTTCACGGGTATTTACGTTATTCACAGATTATATTATTATGTTTTTATTTATTCACAGACTAAAAAAAGTACTCGTTCAATGGTACCTCGTAGTGGATTTTACAGGCTGATGAAGAATAAGAAGAAACAAAAGAAGAATAAAATTATTAGTTAATACTGATAGTCTCTAATTTAAAACAAAACGAAAATAAATTGCGTTTTTGCAAGATCGACAGTTAGAAAAAGGAAAGAAAATACCGATCTGTTTTTTTTCAACTTAGGACTCTTTGTCCAAAATATTTACTTCTTAATTCGACTTCATCTTATACATCTCAATCTAATAAGAAGTACTAAAGTAAGGCCCGAATTTGTTAATAGCGTTTTTTTTTTCTAATGATACAATAAATTATATTTTTGGGACCCTGTAGATTCGGCGTAAGAATATATATGTTCAGGGATGTCTTAAAGGCGAAAGACCTCATAAAATCTCCTACGTGATAGAGCCATGCTGCAGTTATATTAGAAGTATAGTTGTAGCACGAATGGGTCGGCTCGACCGGGGAAGGACCACGCTCTCACAGAATACCAGCGTAAGATAGTAGCTTAATGCTGCTGTATTTCGTATGGTGAGTGTAGAGAACCGGAGACCCTTTTTACTGGAAATGAGGCATTCCATCTCAGTCCTCACGGGTGACAACGCATCTGCATTTTAATTTGTAATGGAATATAGATGTAGATGTCTATGGGCCGCAGCAACCACTTACCATCAGGTGGACTGTGTGCTCGTTTGTCACCATATTCACTAGTTGTTGTGACGAGGCATTCTATTTTAAACCCCAAGTGCCCCAAGCACGATAAAAGTGTGTCTATCGGTCACAACCACAAACTACCATTACGTGGACTAAGTTGTGTCCTACCATTATTATTTTTTTTAAATGTTTTCTTTATAAAAGTTAATAAGCTTGTTATAAGTAATTTCCCATAGAAACAGTAGATATTGGATAGTTTGTTGGTAAATGTGAAAATTCGCAACGCGTTATTTTACGCCCCAAGAGACTTGTTGATTAGTTAATACCGCAACCTACATCTCGCCGCTAAAGTTTCTTAATTTTATGGTTTATTAAACGTTAGTGTTATATAAAGGGAAGTTGCTTTGTTGCGGCGTGTCGATAAGTCAAAATCATCTCCGAGAGCAGTCCCGGATCTACGAATTTTTTGAACCGGGGCAATAACTTGATAGCGGCGCCTTCTATCCCCAGCGTTTTAGATAACTTGTTAAAAAAAAACTCAGAAATACATAATGGGTGGCACTTTTTGTGATTAGGACAGTAATAAATTTGCAGTCTTTATTACCTATTAGCTAATAACTTTTTCATTTGTGTACCATGAAGTTATATATAGACAACATATAACAGTAAAGAAAAAGGCATTTAGGATTTTAGGTCTCGTCATCATTTTTTGTCTAATCTTGCTACAGCCTTTATACGGCGTGCTTTCTTTTCTGCGAAAAAATCTATTAGCTCATCTAAGCCTGTCTCAAAGTCAGTTTTATTTTCAATGGCTAGGATTGCGAGGTCAGATAGACGTTCCTGACTCATTTTTGAACGCAGATAGATTTTAATTATTCGCAGTTTGCTGAATCTTCGCTCACAGCTTGCAGATATCGTAGGTAATTAAAATAAATATAAATAAGGAATATAATAATAAAAAATATAATATGTTCTTAAGGCTAAACTAACTTTAGGAACACTACTAGTAGGTGATGCTTGCACAGACGTTGAAAGTTGAAACAGGTCGAATGCTCTCGAGTTTTTATTAATTTCGGTTACTAGTTCTAGTTGTAGTTACTAGTTCTACTAGTTGTCAAGTGTAAGGATGCTAGTGATATGTACAGGCTCCTGAATACGACTACCAGAGCCAGATGTATCGGCATACGTTATTTCATATATCGACATAGTGGGTAGTTATCGAGCCACGCAGGAAGACGTAGTAACATTTATACAAGTGAACATTTCCATGGCCCTCTTGCAACTCTACTTAGATCCTTGTAAGTTTCGATTTTTATGTTTCACACATTGTAAGTGATAGTCTTGTTTACAGTAGCCACATTTAATTTTCGCACTTTTACTAGGTGATGGTTGTATTTCACTGTGTTGCTTGAATTTCAAAAAAAAATCGAGATATAATCTTAAAAAACTTTAGCGTTTGAAATTTACGGCCACTATCTGCACTTAGCGAGTTGCAAGTAGTTTGTTTTTGGATATTGCACTTGTAGTTTAAGTGTTTTAATTAATATATTTTGCATAATCACTAGGCCTTTTGTTATAGATATCTTTGTATATACAGTTTAAACAGGATAAATAACTTTTGCACCACTTCTATAAATAAAATCGACAGACATACTTTGTACACGTGTTTACGATAGCACCGCTAACGAACTATCTACTATGGCAAATTTAGGTACCCCTGTGAGCCAATCTATGGGGGATACCTATGTTCAGCTGTGGATTTTAATAGGTTGTAACAGTAACATAGAGTACATAAAGAAGAAAACTACAAAACTTACAACAACTATTAATAAAATTACATATTGAAACTTACTTTATTATTACATACATTATATTATACATACACAAAGTACGCAGCAAAATTGCAAATTATCGTAGTAGCGTTTTTTTTAAAGAATAAGGCCCAAAAGCACCTACATCTATCCTCGATTAAGAATCAAAATGCAAATGCGTTGCCGCCCCTAAGGACTAAGATGATATGCCTCGTTTATAGTAAAAAGGGTCTCCGGTGCTCTACACTCGCCATTCGAAACACAACAGCATTGTTGTGCTACAGCTGTGCTATTTTCTATTTTTTTAAAAATAAGATATAAGTACCTAAGTGAAAATTAATATTCGAACCGCGCTGACATCTCATATATGATATGAGAAGGCAGTGAACTTGCGTGACCCAACCAGCAACACAGTATAGAAATAAGCGGTAGGATGACTTTTTTTTTTGACTTTACAAATGCATTATTTATGATCAAACTTTTTTTTATTATAGCGATAAATTAGAGTTACATAATAAAAAGAAAATTAACAACCAGTTCGCTTTTGATAGGTATGGAAACTGTATGAGTAGAGAACTGTTTTTAAGTTTCGTGTGAACATACGAAACGCTAGGGGAGAAAGTCAAACTTACAATGAAATTCATTATAACAATTAAAACCACAGGATTTCTATTTATAGCACGCAATATTTAGTCTGTGACAACAATTATATGAACTCGTCAAGAAATGATTTATTGGTGCACGGAGAAAACTGATACGGGTCCGTCGTCCATAAGCGCCAGCGCGCGACTCAGGGGGATGAAACTTCCATACAAATTCACAAGAATAAAATATGCATAGAAAGTTCTGCCCTCCAGTGAGCGGGGTACATAAACTTGTAGGATAGTTTTCTTAAGCGTGGTAAAGATGGCATTCGTTAGATAAAACTGGGGTTCTTACCTAATGATCCAGAATCCACAACAACATAAAATTTGAATCTCTGGTATATAGGTATTATCTATGGCGCGACTGGTCAGGCTTGCCGAGCTGCTGCGCTGGCGCTTTTAGGAGGTATCTAAATATAGTAATTAACACAATATTTTTATCAAGTCAAACTCTGCGAATTTGTCTGTAAAAATTAAGTGGCTTTATTTGAGTACAAAATTTAAGTGTAAAATGTTAGTAGTTTAGTCATAATATTGAAAAAACAATACAAAAAGGGATCACTTCGGGATTTTTTTCTATCGAGTAAAGTTCTTTAGATTTTGTAACTGAATGCGATTTTGACTAGACTAGATCCTTAGCCAATAGTATATATTTTTATCAGAATTTAAAACACTAATTTCTATGCCTCAGATGGTTTAAGAGAACTCAAAAGCGCGGTCTCTACGAAATACCTAGCCTTAAAGCCACGCGAGCGAAGCTGTGTGATATGTACGTGTGTTTGTCACTGAACGTCATCTAAATTTAAATTGCTGGACCGATTTTGATGAAAAATTTTGTGTTATTTGAACCTACGTCTCTGGATTTTATATATATATATATATATATATATTGATTGTTGGTCCCTGAATTCTTTAGATTAACATTTGGACCCACTAAGTGGGGCTGTTATTGATACCCAGAAATCACCCGTGCTAATCCACGGCGGACCGATTTAAAAACATAGGTAAATCCTGGCATTAATACAATAAACAAATTTCCAAATTTTTATTTTTAAAATTTATGGCAAAAACATGGTGCAGTTTCGCTTAATGTAATATACAAAAATGCTTAGAATATATAATATGTATATGGATGACAGGAAAGACAGGTTAACAAAGACATGGCAACAAATATCTTCAAAAAAATAACGCATAACGTAAAAAATGTCAGTGTTTTTGGCAAATTATCTCTTAAAATTGATTATAATATACTAAATCCATAGATACTCTGTTTACTCGTATTATTAATATTTAACCAGCGTAATTATATAACTAACAAACACTAATTTTCACCTTGATATATTTATATATACACACACGTATATTATAGATTATAGTTTATTATATAAAGTGAGAACGTTAGGCATAACTTACTCGTCGCGTAGTGGTTAAAGTGATTTGCTAATAATAATGACAAGACAAATTTAAGCATCAGTCTCATATGAAATAAAACATTGAAACACTACAAACGAGGCTAAATACCAAATATAAATTTATCAAAAGTTTTTGTTTTACTTAATTATTGCATACCTGATACAGATAAACTATGTCACATTTAATTGCATTGTCACCCGCAAATTGTACACACACAGTTTATTAGCAATAAATATTCGTATTCTGATTCTAAGGTGATCAACGCCTAATATTAACGAATGATTCGTTACGTGTTAAAACGGTTCCTTGCCTCTTAAAAATAGCTTTGATTCTTTTTATTGAACATTTTACAAATCATTTCTAATATCTTTTAAATAATACGAGGTGGGACACAAAAAAAAATGAGACAAGATGCATAACTTGAAAAAAATAATTGGAGTTGGTAACAACTGTTCTGAAGACGTAATCCCACCACCCTTTATTTCGAACTTTATTTATATAATATATCTTATGTCGATATAATATTATATATCTATTTATTTTGCCAGTTTCGATTCAATCTCTCGTGACAGGGAGTTTTGCATCAGTGAGTGAACACGTGCAACTACTATCCGACGGAAAACATTTAATGTTAAAACTGAACATTAAGTCAAAACCAAGTTTCTTGTAAAATAAGAAATAAGCCACAGAAATATCTTAAATGTTATCCGAATCTTATGCAGATGAAACTTTGTCTACTTATTTTTAAAAGCTGCTTTCTGAGGGAAAGGACAGTATGTTATAAAAATTCAAGGCAATGTTAAATAATTAATAATATCTAATTAATTACTATTATTTTTTTAATGCTGAAGTGACAAAAAAACTTACAATGCATCTTATATTAATTGTCTACTGCAGCCAACTTCAAACAAAAATGTTATACAGATGCATTGCCACCTGTGAGGACTAAAGTGGAATAACTCACAGCCTGTTATTATACTGGTTCTCTAGCACTTCAGACCGAAACACAGGCGTGCAAGCACTGCCATTTGACGGTAGAAATAGCTGAGAAAAGAAAGAAGAAACCTACCACCAATTTCTAGATGTTTAAGCGAAAACGTAGAATCTCTAGAGGACCCTTCTAGAAACCTCGTTCCAGGAATATTTGTAATTGTTACATGTGTGAATGCTGAAGAGGACTACTTTGAAAATAATAAATACATCATACAATGACGTAATTCTGTAAGCACACTGATGTATTTGAACAATCCCATTCTTTAGCTGCACCTCGTAACAATAACGAAGTGATTTATTTTAAAAAAAAATGGTTGTAAAATAGGTTTACGAACGATAGTTTAACGTGACAACGTCGTAACAAAACGTTGACGAAATGATTGCATACTTTTATAAATAAAATTGAATCATTTTTATTGAATTATTACTAGTTTGTATGGATACAAAAAAGGAGTGAAATGAAATCTACAATTTCATTGATAAATTTACTTTTGCGCTCAAGCCCATCGTGCCTTTCGCTCGATCGTGCAGAGCTCTCGCTCCGATCGTAACGTTACAATGAGCGTAACGTTACAATGAGTCATTCTTTTTCGTGCGTGCGGCCGGCGTTCATCGATTTATTAGACGTTGTCACGTCAAAAATTAAATTAATTCTTTTAATATATCACGTTTTTTTCATATTCTTGCATTTTCATCCGAATTTGAGCTAAATTCAAAATTTCAAGTTTCCAGCTCATCGGAAAGTTAGTTTAAAATCAATAACTAGATTCAATCCGGAACGACAGACACAGACAAACAAGAAAGTGACTATTAAAACGTTGTAAAAATAACGCAACAGTTTGCTCTTTGATGTTTTGTACCATTGTATTTACAAGGGAAAAAGTGAGATATGATGTTCGCCAACCCGGCGTAAAATTGTCTGTTCCATAACTTTTCAAAAGAAATTAACGTGGTCTGTGCCTGTGCTCAACTGTGCGTAATGAATAATCTGTTATATTTCTTCACTTCTTCAAGATTATAAATTAATTAATAACATTCATATGACCCTTACGAAAATAAATTGAATCATCTACTCATGTTTTTTTTATTAGTAATTGTCATATTGAGATCACAACAAACAGGAAAAAATATGTTTATGATTATTTTCATACAAAATGTTTTTCTTCTTGCCTTGACTCGAGCTTATTCAAATTTGAATATAAATTACATCTACATCGTCTTATCCTTAATCTAAAGCAAAGCTTACTTAGGTACTGTAAACAACAACTTTATTTCTTCATATTTTGTCGGGACAAATTTCTAAAAATTTGTTTTTTATTATTATACAACAGTCGACAGCTCAGACATTTTTTTTTAAGAAATCCCTTTTATTAGGCAAGAAAAAAATTAACGTTTATACCAATATTTTATTGTAATCATAGCTTAACGTAGAAAATGTATTAACACTTAATTATTTTATACTAAAATACATAATACATAATTTTTAAATTCTCATCTATATTAATCAAACGTAAATAGACAAACAACGTTGAAAAAGCCAGTAAATTAATTCACAGAGTTAAAAATATAAATTTTAGTAGTTATTGTCATCTTGTTGTAGAACAGTCAAAGAATCTTGAACAATACATTACACGAAACTATTTGTAAAGTGTATTGTAATAAAATTAAAACAAATTACAATTCGAATACATACATTCCAAGCTATGTACATATCGGCTCACGCGTTTAAACACTACGCAGTTATTTTGTAATTGACTCAAATTTATAACTAAACTCCTGATATCAATTAAAAAAATGGTAACTGTTTTTTCTTTTTATTTCAACAGTCATAATTTAAGACACGAACGAACCACGTATTTCTTTTTATTTCAACAGTCATAATTTAAGACACGAACGAACCACGTATTTCTTTTTATTTCAACAGTCATAATTTAAGACACGAACGAACCACGTATTTTTGATCAGTCAAATTAAAATTTATTGTTCTTTTTAATTTATACAATACAGTATAACCAGAAGTCAGGAAACTTTATAAAATATGTTGCAATCAATGCTCGTCAACTATGGTTGCTATTTTTATGTACTCGATAATTCTGCTTTTAATATGTTTAAGCATTTTCTGTGGCGATCAAAAATATTCTAAGTTAGACGTATCAAATTATTTCCATTACGTATATATTAACATACGATATTTTAATGATGCATTGATTAAAATATAAAACATGATAAGGGAACTAATGTTGAACAAATTGCTGTCAGCTGTCTTTTTAGTCTCTAAGTACAACGGGAAAAAATAGACCCCAAAGTCCCGCATAGGGTTCCCGCTCTGCAGATGATCTTCATATTATCTAAAGGTTAAATTGTGATCTTCATTGTAAATACCTATATAAAAGATGCCTTAAATATGAAGTTACACCAATTTATGCCAACCTAAACAGAAATCCTGCTGAAGTGGACTTCTCGAAACTAAACATCTGTTCAGGACAGGGTTATAGCGCATCGACTTGTGTCAATCATGAATGATGCGTTTGTTTGAGCTGGTACACTAAAAAGTATTGATGGTTCATTGATCTGTTTTTGAATGTTCCGGTACAACCAATCAGAAACAAATGACAGAAACTTTTTAACTCGTGTTTGATGTGAATTGTGAATGAGTCGAAAATCGACCGAATCCCGAATGATCTTAATGAATTGTTTTTAGTGTAGGGTACTGGAGCCCGAAATGAACCATTTGAATTATCGATCCCAATGGACCGGTACGGGTGACAAAATGTACTAGACTGATTCAGTCACGAGAAATGAATGATTGACATATGTCTAATAGCGCACGAAAGCACAGTTGCACTCCGGTAATTCGACATGACCGGAGAGATCAGGCGCAGGAGCTACGGCTTTACGTGCTTCCCAAAGCACGGGAGCGAAACACCGCCAACTTCCTACTGCCCAACACAGGATTCGAACGCAAGACCACAGGATCAGCAGTCGCGCTTACAATTACAAGACCAACGAGGCAGTGTACACGCAATGGACATGATATAAAAACTAAGTGGTTTTAGAGGGAGAGTATTGTACTCTCCCTCTAAAACTACGTAGTATGTATGTATGAATATAATTAGATACATATGACAAAGTCAAATTACTACGACGTACGCAAAGAGATTTAAATATATATATATATATATATATATATATATATATATATATATATATATATATATATATATATTTGGGAACATTTGCGTACAAAAACTGTGGGCTCGTACGTGTTTTGCCCTCTTAACGAAACATAGCAATACTACGCTGAATATTTATTAAGGAAACATTTAAGCTATTCCCCATTAGGTGACGCTACTAAATATAAGGTAAAAATCCGTTTTAGGCACGTCGTCAATCACTAACATATTGGTAAATAAATAGTGACGTTACTGGAAAATAGAGGGCGCTTATTAAAATAATAATTAAATGTTTGGACGTACGCCACGTTTCATCGATTTCTAAACTAAATACAGCCAGACTTTTAGATAAATGTTTATTTATGTTATGTCGATTTCGTTGTAGCTCACTCGAACTTCTTGTATTTAAAATTAGAATTGATGAAACATTAATATCGAACGTGGATAAAATATTCTCCTTTAATATACAATAATTATATCAAATATTATATATTATAAAACAATATTATAATTATTTTAGTCAGTAATACATCTGAGCACGGTTAACCTGCGATAATAAACAGTATAATTAATGAATATAAGGCCAAATATCATTGTTACTAGCACCGTTTGCACTCATATATCAGTCTATATACATACATATAACCACAATGTCTGCTATCATAGTCATCACGTACTTAAATAAAAATGCTACAAATGTTATAAATTTAATATTTAAAAAAACTGAAAATATTTCTCAATTGTAATCAACAGAAATACATATTAACAATGTTCAGATTATATATCCACTTTACACTTAAACGTAATTGTCACAACAGTGAATTGCAATAGTCATTAAAACAATATTCTTATAATTAACTTTAATATTATAATTTTCTCTCGATTTAACACTTTTTAATGATTATTTAATATCATCTTTGGTTTTAAAATTAATAATGCACGTAACCATTCGGAAAATAATTGTATGACCTAATTAAACAACTATAAATCTATCTGAGATTTGTCTTACATCAGTTTAAATCGAATACTTTAAGGCAAGAATTTCCGACGCTAAAAGGCTTTTAGCGCTCCCTTCTCCAATGCCTGCAAATTTATTTATCATGAAATAAGCATGCCAAAATCGGTAGACAGAGATTTACTATATTTAAAACGTTTGTTCTTATTACCAAGAAATAAAGGCTCTAAATAAATGTACTCGATCAACTAAACATGCCTCTTAAAAAAAACTAGAAGTCGTCAAAGTTTTTTTCCCGCCGATTAAGTTGTATATTTTTTAATCTTGATTCATTTAATTTATTTTTGAAATTCATTGGATGAAGAATTTAATCGAGTTTTTCATATGCACATATTTTGATCAGAGCGTACTATTTCAAGATGTATTAATTCTCGCGCGTCAAGATCATGTCTAAAATACGATACTTTGTCCAACGTGATCTTAAAAATTACCTACCATTTATAGTCTTAAGATCATTCTATAGTCTTATTTAATTATAATGACACATATTTATCGTAATATATATTGTTCATACTTGCATTTCTGAATGGTTAGACTAGCAAAATTAAATAAACATTTATAAACCTTACATACATATTTAATAACTTCTCTTATTCTAAAATGACGTTTAACACCGTCACTATAAAACAGCATTTACTTCGGCAAGTATTTTCTGACTCCACTCAATACGCATTTACTTACAAACTACTTCGATCGATTTTCATACAGCTTTACTATATTTAACAAAGTAACCTAGGTATACCTAAAACTATCCCTTCATATATCCCTATTTACTTTATCTTGATTGCACTAAATTTACTATGCATATATTACTGTGTAGAAAAGAATCATGCCCACTTTCCATACATTGATTGACCTGTCACTAACAGGTCGCGTCTACCTACAACTAGTGTTGTATAAAAACAATCAATGTTAACAATAAAATAATAACTTATCATCTTTTCATTTAGAGGCAAGGGGAAAATGCTATTAAGTTAATAAGTTTTTGAGGTTATAGCAGCAGTCAGATTAGCGCTGTACACTTATTTTTCTTTCCACATCATAGTATAAAACCATAAAAAAAACGTATCTAATCATAAATTAATAAGTAACAAAAAAGTAATTGGTTATTTTGAACATTCACAAAGCACATGACGAATGAACAAGTTTTTCGTAGTCTGAAACGGAACGTGTAAAACACGTTTTTTATATATTTTGGTATGGTTTCTGGGCCTTTGAGCCATTGTACAACACTTTCCGTCTGCAAAGAATGATAAACATAGTAACATTACTTTTTTCCTGGCTTCATTTAAAAATTCAATTATGCAATTTTATAAGATATTTTACATCACTAGACGCGTTAGAAAATTTTCAGGTCAAGACTGGACATGATTCTTTATTGCAATAACAAAAAATTATCTTATGGACGTCTAAGGCAAATGCTTCGAGGAACCACATAAAGACAATATACCGACATCGCTCATAACGACGCGACGGATCGGTAATAAGGGCTAACAACCTTCCACTAACCAGATATCGCTATTTGAGGTGAAGTTATTTTGGTTGAGAGGTTGCGTTTTAAATTTAAAAAATATCGTTTACTAGACCGTATTTAATACACAAAACAATGCCTCAATGGTTTGCTCATAATTTTTTTTATCTTTTTGTTTAGTTATAGTTTAGTTTGAATATCCGAATCCGTTATAATCTAATTAACAACACCTTTCCTTCAACTTTCTCACCATAGAATATTAAACTACATACACAATAGAACGGGGGAGTGGGCGGAGCCCGCGTAGCCACTAATATGTCACTAACACGTCAACTCACACGTATAAATGTCAACACGAAATGTGTCTTGACGTTACAATCGTTTCCAAATTTCACATTAAAATTATTTAGAAAATGCCAAATTGCACCTTATTTACAAATAAATATGGATTAAAATTCATATTTATTCATATTATAATTTATCATCTTGAACATTAATCAAAAGTCTAAAATGTGTAAATTTATTCAGTCTGTCAACACAGCGAATCGGGTTTGGCGACGCCAATCCTCGTACAAAATAAAGTTGACAGCCGTTCTATTGTGTATTATAGTATTCTATGTTTCTCACCATGAAATCTGTCAAACATTTCATCTCTTTCCTAATTACTGATGACACATAAAGTCGTGGATGCAATGAAATGGCTAAGTACTAACCGAGTCCCCATATAAACATTACATGCATATTAATTGTAACTATCGGATGATAACCTTGTTTGGATGGTCCCTCCAATGGCGTCATAACCGATTTCAACTGTAATATAAAATAATTCCATACTTTTATATAGAATTTAACGCAAATTTATTGCGAAACACAAATTCACAAAATTGTCGGCATATGCAGAGAATCAGCAATCTTATACTTTTTGGTAGATCGCAATAAAAAAAACTTTAACATAAAAAGTGTGATAATCACTTTAACATACCAAGTTGTTTTTAACAGACTTTTTTTAAAGATTCTATTGGTAAGCTATGAAGGAAGTCTTCTTCTTTTTTTAATTTTACTAACAATATGTTTTATATATTCAAATTTTACTTAAAAATTAAAATATGACAGCATTAATCAATACTTATCAGATTGAAAATTCATAATAAAACAACTTTTAGAATGGACGAATTAATTGGACAAAATTTGATAATGAATTTTAACCATAGAATGATTGAAAAATATACTCTTTTCCTTCCTCCTCATTCTAACTATGTACATCAACGACGAATTAGTAAGATACAAATTTGCATATTTCTTTCATATTTCCCCACTGGAATTGTTTACTTTTGATCGCCTTTATACATTAAAATGTTGTATTAGATGAATATTTCACCCTGTTTTCTTTATGGTTTGTAGCAACCAATCTTCTATGCATAATTTTTCACCATTTGGCATCAACCCGTTATTTTTCACCATCACGTTTTTATTAATCGAATGTTCATTTATATTCGTCCATAAACCTTTTGCACATATGTACCAGATCGATGAACTTCGGCCTCAAGTTCGGGTCTACGGTCCAACAGTCCTTCATCAGGTGTCTAAATATTTCTGAAGGACAGCCCTCCGGTATTTGGAAACTGAAAGAAAATTCTCATATTAATTTGTAACGTTCTTATTCATGAAATCTGGTGGAAAGAAAATCAATAAAGCATTGTTTTCATTTTTTCTTGTAACTTTGACTATAAATTTAACAATCCAAAAAAGAGCGAAAGGTGTAAAATATTTTTATCGAGGGAAGACAAACGAGGACACAGTCCACCTGATGGTAAGTGTCCATTTATTAGTGGACATTTTATCCTCGATCAAGAATCAAAATGCAGGTGCGTTAACACACCGGAGGACTAAAATGCCTCATCTCCAGTAAAAGGGTCTCCGGTTCTCAACACTCACCATACGAAACACAGCAGCATTAAACTGCTATTTTACGCTGGTATTCAAATGAGAGTGTGATCCTTCCCTGGTTGAGCCGACCCATTCGTGCCACAACCATAATATAGGTGCAGCATGACTCTATAACACGTAAAAATTATTACAAGCAATGGCGTTAGAAATTAATTTGATTTTAATTTTAGTATTAAATAAAACATTTTAATAATTATGAACTGTTAATTTTCAAGTTATACCACTGCTAAAGACACTAATTGAATTTTAGTACAAATCTATGCGGTATGTCTAAAACAGCACTTTCAGGTTTAGGCCGTATCATGATTGGTCGGCGTCATCGTCGACGACATTTTTTTACAATTTGTTTATTTTTGTTAAACAGAAGCGACCAACGAACGAACGAAAAAAAATATTTCGAAGACATGTGAAGTTCGCCAACACGCATTGGGGCAGCGCGGCGGACACTTCCTTACCCTAACACCCTCTCAGAAATGAGGGGAGACCTGTGCCCAGCTGTGGGACGTATATAGGCTGTAACTTTACTTAACTTTTACCAACGAACTTATGCCCAAGTAGCTACTACAAGTCATGCACACCCGCAGCGTTTCAAACAAAACAATCTGAGTGCTACACTACCCAAAAGTAATTTTTTTTTAAATTTTGACAACCCTACTTACAAGATAAGTGCATTGTTCATCGGAAATTTTACGCATTTATAAAGAACAAGAATATAGTACGGGTACGTTAATATGGTCATCCGATTAATATGGTCACTTTCTTATTAACTCACAAACTACAGTTTTGTTTGCATAGAAAGCTCTGTGATACGATAGCTCTTCATCAGTCAATCAAATAATAATGGGTCAAAAGGGCTTTTAGACAGTTGATATCATAGTAAATATTTTAGTTGATTTTACTATTGTGTAGTGTAGGCAGTTTTTACAAGTTGATTTTCGAAGTGTTCCTAAGTATTGCCAAAGCTTGTTTGCTATTTTTTAAGAGCCCTCTTACATTTCGGCGTTACGCAAATTTAAGTATTTTACGCTCCGAGCGGGCGATTCTTTGTTTCATATCACTCACTCGCACTATGTTACTGTGAGTATAGCGACTAAACGATCTTGATCTTCCATTATACAACTTTTCTTAGGATGGAGTTCAGTGAATGGAAAAATTTTGGTGTGTCAATTTTATGTTATCTAATTAATTTATTATAATCTATTCGACATATTTTTCATTATTTATAAACCTTAGTGTTGAAATAAGTACACATAAATAGTTTAATTGTTTCACAGTAAACTATTGTTAACTGATGTTGGTTAATATTCGATTATATCTACCAACGGTAGCAGTGTTATAAATAAATTAATAGTGCGGTTGCAACCTGTTTTAATAAATAAAATAATCAACTGTAACAATTACCATATTTTTTATTACAAAAACATTTTTTTCATTTGCCTCAACGGCATTGACTGAGCTTATCTCGAGTCAATAATTTCAAGCAGTAGACAATTTTTATAAAAAGCTTGTAAGTATTTGGGTAATATATTCAAAACCCACAATTTGTCGTCTTTGTAGATTTTTAGTACTTTTACTCAATAATCTGGACCAATCCATATGGCAAGCATGCAGACATTTTTATTCTCGATTATTTTTTCTTCAGAGATTGTATATTTATTTTTTTACGTTTAGTGACACATTGATACTTGTACGAGGGTGGATTGAAAAGTACTCGGCCTAACCAAGAAAATAAACACATACTAAATCAGTTATATTTTTATTTTTCTACATAATCACCATCAAGTTCAATACACTTTTGCCACCTCCCCTTCCAAGCATTTAGACCGTTGAAAAAAAATGATTCTTCCTTAGAGTCAAAATATGCGTCTACAGCTGCTTTGACCTCGCCGTTTGTCGAAAATCTTTGACCTCCCAAGTGCTTTTTTAGGTTAGGGAACAGAAAGAAGTCTGATGGTGCCAGATCAGGTGAATACGGCGGATGCGGTAACAGTTCAAAGCCACAGTTGTGAATTTCAGCCATTGACTGTACTGACGTGTGAACACGGGCGTTATCTTGATGAAACAGGACTTTTCTTCTGAGCATTCCTCGACGTTTTTCTTTTATTTCCTCTCGTAAACGACGTAGTAAGGTGCAGTAGTAATCAGAGTTTATAGTCTGACCCCTTTCAAGATAATTAATCATAATCACACCTTTCGAGTCCCAGAATACTGAAGCCATCACCTTATTTGCCGACAAAATCGACTTAGCCTTTTTAGGGGGTGGTGAACCAGGTCTTCTCCGCTGATTTGATTGTTGTTTTGTTTCCGGTGTACAGTAATGAACCCATGTTTCGTCCATAGTAACAAAACGATTCAAAAAATCATCTGCATCGGCTTCAAATAACTCCAAACAGTCGCGTGAAATAGTCAATCGCGTCCTTTTTTGTTCAACTGAAAGCAGTCGCGGAACCCACCTCGCAGACACCTTGTGGAAACCCAACTCGTTGACAATGATGTTTTGAGTTTGTTCATAAGAGATTGCCTATAATCTCGGCTATCTCTCTAATTTTTAATCTGCGGTCTCCCATTATTAAATCAAGTACTTTTTTAATATTTTCGTCAGTAGTTGACGTCGAAGGCCTTCCAGAGCGGGGTTCATCTTTCACACTCTCTCTACCACGCTTAAATTCTGCTATCCATTTTTTGACGGATGAATATGACAGAGCACAATCGCCTAATGTACTGACCATGTCATCATGGATGGCTTTTGATGATAGCCCCTTCTTATGGAGGTACTTAATGACGGCACGCTGCTCGATTTGCTCCATTCGCGGAAATTATGTCCGATTACTTTGTTAATAAATTTATAAAATCACAACTAATTATCGCACACGTTTCGAACTTCACACAATGAACTAGTCTGAACTGAACTAAATAATGTGGGTAGATTTGATTTTTAGAATTGAATGGATCTGTGTTAGGCCGAGTACTTTTCAATCCACCCTCGTATTTATTTTTCTCCATTCCGACTGGTAAGAAAGCTCAGCTACAATCAAAATAACTATAATGAGTTGACTATCTGGTATAATAATAATGTGCCAACTTTAAACTAATTGAAATATACTGTACGAAAGTAAATACTTCGAACAATTAAAAATTGCGGGCGTAGTTAACGATGCTCTAGCACAAAATAGCAGCGCCACGGTCATCGACGGACACTACGGTAATACCGAAACAAGACGGAGAGCGCGAAATAAAATGACACAGGTCCGACCTCAAGAGCCGCTGGTGCGGTAGTGAATTCAGATGGCCGCTGCAGTGAATATATATGGTACCTTTATTCGATTAATTAAAAAATAATAGTAACGATTGAAAAAGTAAAAATCATAGTATAGTTTAAGCAAATGTTGATAAATATTTTGGTATAAATTTTGCGTCAAAACGATGTAGAACTTCGGAGATATTGGGGCTTATATCGAAGCTTTTTCAATAGATAATTTAATTATGTCGATTTTTTTTCCTTGCGTGAAAGGCATATCCGAAAATGTATTTTATCATTATTAAAGTATAGGATATTCAATAGAATCTACAAATTAGAGCTCATAAATCATGTCTCTCAGAGTTTTGGCCTAAACATGCATCGGGAGAATGATTATAACTAAATAAATAAATAAGTTATCTAAAATTTGCCTTGAGCTTACTATTAATAATATATAAGTAATATATAAGTAGAGAAAACGAACTATTTTTAACAAGTAATTGTTATTTCAGGCAACGAACAGAAAACATATAATGTCAACGAGGAAACCTTGTAATTTCGCGTTTTTTTTTAATACTCTCTTAATATAATAATAATAATAATGTCCTCCAGACCGAATTCCGGCCACGGCAGACTGCCTCAACGGAGGCTAGCCATCGGCAGGACAGGATTATAGTGCCCAAGTGTTTGCGCAAGCACAGGTGCACTCTCTATTCCCTCACTCTCATAATCCGATGGGACGGTAAACCGACACGACCGGAGAGAGATCAGGTGTATGACCAACGGCTTTACGTGCTTTCCGAGGCACGGGGGTGAGACACCGCCAACTTCCTGACTCCGGGCACTTACTGAGAATTTCGTGACAGAAAAACTCATAATTGATTTTTTGGCCCGACCCGGGATTCGACCTCATGATCAGCAGTCGCACTACTACAACCACTAGACCAACAAGGCAGTCCCTCTTAATTTATTAGTTATAGTATACGACTTTGGGTTTTTGTCCCTGTCCTCCTCATAGTTTTGATTTTACAGGACGGTAAGGTGACCATATTACCCTCACGCACCTTAGAATTTTTTAAACCATTACAGCCTATAAATTTCACTGCTGAACTTAGCCCCTCCCATCCCCTCCCCATAATAGCCACGCTTGACAGGCGGGTTGGCAATGGCAGTTTTTATTATTTTCAATTGTTATCTAGAATACGCTGCTGCTCATCCACCTGTATCCGTTTCCCGCTATTGCCTCTTACGACACCCACGGGACGATATGGGCTAGTGAATATTCTTACACTGGGACAGTGAATATTCTTACACTGGGACAGTGAATATTCTTACACTGGGACAGTGAATATTCTTACACTGGGACAGTGAATATTCTTACACTGGGACAGTGAATATTCTTACACTGGGACAGTGAATATTCTTACACTGGGACAGTGAATATTCTTACACCACCACTTCATGGAAAAACCTTTAAGGGCAAGGTGATGGCATTACCAAGAAGCGCGTTCTCTCGGTCGCTCAACGTCAAACTTGGGCACTTCTTGTCGGGCTCGGGTGAAGATCTCCCAAGCAGTAACGCCATACGACCAAACGTCACTCTTCGTCGAGAAATGCCACGGCTCCACCGCCGACTCAGGTGCATACCTGTCAACAAAAACAATTATTCAAAAAATTGTAAATATATTTATTCACAAAAATAAAATTTTGACTGGGTGGGAGAACAAAAATATAAAATAGACAAAAAAGAAATTTTATTTCATTTCGTTGTTGATTTGTATGACCGTTGTGTCCTTAAAGACTAAAGAATAGAACAAATCAGATCCAACACTTCTTTGTATGCTCTTTATCGCAGTAATTTTGAGAAATGCATATTTTAAAACTGTCCAAACGAACTCAGTCACAAATTATTCTGTATTTGTATGCACTCGTTTATTAAATTTTATTTTGAGTCAATGTCATCATTTATTCTCAAAATATGCAAATTGATTTATCATATTTCGAGATTGAATGATAACATGAACTTAAAATAACCTTAACTAAACCAAAACCTCACTCATTACGATGGTACAAACATCTCCCTAAAATTAACCTTTTAATATAAAGTAAGAACTTCAAAAACAAAAAAGAATGTAGTAAATTCCACATAGGTACTAAGAAATATCACAGACTCAAGGTAAATAACTAGAATGTGATCTAAAGATTTAAATTAAAAATTTAATTACTTATTTTTCCACATTAGTGGAGGAACATTCCTAATGTGTATGGGACCACTCCTGAAGTTTAACACTTTCACTGTCCTGTTTTTAGACACAATAGTAAGACACTACTGTTGCGCGCTATAATTATTGCCTGGTATGTGGCGGCTGATTATTAGCGCCATCTGGTATCAAGCAGCAGAAATAGTAGCGTCAAGATCTTTCTAGAACTCTCCCACTAGCTTCATCTAGTATCGAATGGAAGAACTAAGCTTTCTAGAAAGCTCTAAACTCGAACTGTCTGCACCTGGTCGGTCGGGGGCCGGTATTTGCTGGATTATTCTTAATATTTCAGTGGAAAAGGCCTATATAAAGTCGTTGAGGGCCAAGACCGGGGCAATATTGAATTGGCGATACGAGCGAAGCTTTCGGAGTGAAATAAAGTGAACTAAAGTGTTAAGTGTGATTAATTATTATTAGTTTGATTTAAGTCTTAATTGATGTTCAATACTTAAAGTGTCAATTTTGGTAATTCAATCGGTAGTTTTTATTGTCACGAACCCTAAGCTCGTAACAATAGCAATGACCTATACGTAATGCATGCATTAAAATCAGCTCACAATTGACAGTCAATTTGAGAACCTCTTTCTTTTAAAAAATAGAAGAAACAGTGTTCTAAAATAGTTCTTAGGATTCCCAAGGTATATTTAAATTTGAACTTCGACGTTAGCTTAATATTTAAAGAAATGAACTGCGAAAATAAAAAGTGGTAGGTTCCAATCCGTCATTCGACTAATGTCGTGAACCACTCTCCTAGCAGAAGCCTACCTTTGCTAAGTTGAAATGGTTAAGCCGTTTAAGTATCAGCCGAATTAACATCTTTCATAGCAATCTTTTTTTTATTGGATTTCCAAAAACACGGATTCATTACAAAAATTTCATAACAGGAATTTAATTTATTCAGATCAATTTAGGTCTCCTTCAATTAAGGAAATTAAAAAAAAAATATGTCAAATTTATCATTTCATTTAAATATAATTCTTAATATTGAACAGTCTTCATACTTCAGCAACTCGAGTCGGACACAATGCTCGAGAAAAATTATTGAATTGATAGAATCAGGTGTTACATTATGGAAATACATTATATTCCTCCAAACTAGATAAGACACATCACTTTATTTTATCACGCGGATCTTAGTGGGAAGTGCTCCTCCTCAAACTGGATAAGACTCATTATTTTATTTTATTACACAGATCTAGAAACGTAGTTGCTGAAACGGTTAGCGCTCGCTGGAAATTTCACAGTACGCGAGCAACCAGGCTTCGATCCCCGCCGGCACCAATGAAATTGTTAATTGTAATTTTAAGTGCTGATTTACCACGTGCACGGCGGTGAAGGGAAACATCGTGAGGAAACCTGCATGTGACGTTCGCCAACACACATTGGGGCAGCGCGGCGGACACTTCCTTGCCCTAAAACCCTTTCAGAAATGACGGGAGGCTTGTGCCCAGCAGTGGGACGTATATAGGCTGTAACTAACTTAAACACAGATCTTATTTAGCTAATAAATTTTAATTTTTAATTAACTATTTAATTAGTGTTATTATTAATCAATAATTAAATTTAAAGTGCCCATTAAAATTACAGTACTGTGCTCGACAGTAGGCTGTTTGTAGTCTAATGTACTACTTAATATTAAAGCTTTGATTAAATCTATTTGTTAAAAAAAACACCATACCAATTAATAGGGAGCAATCGCTCTGTTTTGATTCTATATGCACTCTCCTCCTTTGGTATTATCCTCGCAAGACCGAAGTCTGAGATCTTCACGTGATATTTGTTTACAACAAGGATATTTCGCGTAGCCAAATCACGGTGCACAACGTTTTTGGCAGACACGTGATCCATTCCCTAAAATTAACATTAAAAAATTTATTCACGTCTCGTAAACCAGTAAATAGTTTAAATCTTAGTGTTATGCTTAAAATAGCATCGTGTCGAACAACTTAATAAAGAATGTCCCTTTTAATTTTCCCGTGTGTTACAATAAGTATGTGCCACGGTAACTTTCTTATTTTAGTGATAACCACGACAAAACTTGGCGTAATCAGAGGCAACATCTTAGGATTACATCAGTCAAGTGTCAAATGTCAAAGATTTTAGTCTGGCAAACAAAAGTAAGAAACACCTATTCAGTGTTACATGCGACTGTATGTGTTATTATTTGCAATCCCACCAGCGTGTATCTTAGACGTGTGGATGACACATGGATCCGAGACATAGTTCTATACTGCTAGCAGTACGAGGAACCTTTTTCTGCGTGTTCTAGTGCGGCCATCCTCATTATGAATAATAAACCTGAGTAACCGACAAAGCCCATCAGAGCAAGCTAAAATAGCAATAAGCCAGCTGTATGGCTCGAAGATTATACGTGGTAGAGCCATGCTGCAGTTATATTAGATGTATATTTGTAGCACGAATGGGTCGGCTCGACCGGGGAAGGACCACGCTCTCACAGAATACCAGCGTGAACTAGTAGCTTAATGCTGCTGTATTACGTATGGTGAGTGTAGAGAACTGGAGACCCATTTTACTGGAAACGAGCCACTCCATCTTAGTCCTCACGCAACAACTCAACGCATCTTCATTTTGATTCGTAATCGAGGATAGATGTAGATGTCTATGGGCCACAGTAACCACTTACCATCAGGTGGACTATGTGCTCGTTTGTCACCCTATCCTGTAAAAAATAGATTACGGATTATTAAGCTGAAGTGGCAATGGGTCGGCCATATAGCTCGAAGAACCGACAACCGTTGGGAAAAAAAGTTCTCGAAAAAGCCTCGTACCGGTAGGCGAAGTGTAGGGCGACCCCCCTCCCCCCCCCCCCCACTAGATGGAGTGACGACCTAGTAAGACGTGCAGGAAGTCGATGGATGCAGGTAGCTCAGGACCGTGCTTGTACTTGGGGGAGGCCTATGTTCAGCAGTGGACTTGTGAAGGGCTGTAATAATGATGATGATGATGATGGCTCGAAGAACAGACAACCGATGAAGAAGAAAAGTTCATGTTCTCAGGGTCATGTTCTCTGGCATTCCTTGGAGAAAACCTATGTTCATAAGTGGACTTGTGTGTGTTTAGCAGAGTGTAATGATAATTATAACCAGCCTTACTCTTTAAACCGGACCTAAACAGTGCGTCCACTGCTGCTAAGCGACGGTAGTAGAAGGACTAGATACACACAGTAAGAGTTTCACCTTCAATTTTGATCTTCGATTGAAGTAAACACATGTAGCTTTGAACCACAAAAGTTTTATTTTAATTTTAAGAATAACTTTATACCTAGGTGTACCAAACTTATTATTATAATAATATTTATTATCAAAACAAAACTCGATGAAGTTATTTATTCATGCTCATTAAGTATCAATTTCCCTCTTTTCTAAAAGCAACCCCTTAAGTCCAAACTTAGTATTTTTAACCTCAAATATATATTTGGGTAACCTTTCATAACTATAATATGAGAATTTTCAATCATCAAGTGAAACTCTCCTATTGAAAAACTTGTATGACAGATATATTATAGCCACTCAAGGCGATTCCAAAGTGTTTAGTTTTGCTGAATTTGGCTCAGAAAATTGAAATTCCGTACAATAAAGCGACGTGTACAATTTGAAATAATTGTAAGTTGAAATTTACAAAAAAAGAACACTTACGGTGGCAATATCTTTGGCATATTTAAGTAGATGCGAGATTCGCAGCTTGTCTCCTTGAAACTTGAGGTAGTAGTTGAGCGAGCCCTCTTCTAAATACTCCATAACAATGAGCACGTCGGACCCGTAATCCCACGAGTAGCCCAGGATCTCCACTATGTTAATGTGTTGCAGCGACTGTTCAATGTTTAATATAATAAGAAATAACAGTTTGATATTAAAAATGGAGAGGGCTATGCTCGGAGTTTTTTTTCCGGCATAAGACTTAGAAATGAGGATATCTGCAGTTGAACTAAAGTATCCGACAAAACCCAGAACGGATCAATAATTTGAAGTGGCAATAGACCGGAAGATCCTATAACCGATGGGGAGGAAAGTTTCTTGATTGACAGCCAAATACCAGGAAGTGAAGTGTAGATAGACTGAAGACCTGGTAAGAGATGCAGTTGATGGATGCAGATGGCTCAGGACCGTGCTTCTTGGCATATCTTGGAGGGATGTTCAGCAGTGAAATTGTGAAGGTATGTAAAAATGTGAAGGTAAATAATAATCAAAACTACTTTTTACTTCATAGCCTTATCCTTACATCTCTTTAGCATATTATATCTATCTTTAGCATTTAAAATTATGCAAAAACGTAATCAGTTTTACAGACTTAAAAACGGTTGAGCTATCAGAAACTTATATTAATAGGTACCGTTATTGTTTAGTGGACACAATAATATCATTATTCAATAAATTACATCATAATATAAGTTAAAATTGTTACTCTTAGTAGAGTTATCAAAACTTGGTCAGTTTATTATTTAAGTTTATATTTTTATTATTTAAAAATATACAAAACCAGGTTTCAGTTTTTTTTATTAAATACACTTACAAACCAACGCACACTTCTAAACGTAATAATAATTCTGGCAAACATATCATTTTATTATTTAGCAATAGTGATAGATCATTTTACTCTGTTTATTGTATTTTATGCGCAGTCACGCCGTTCATCGGATTGCCGTAAAACTTTGTCACAACTCATTGCTTGCACTTGCGCGAAAGTTATTGGCATAGTACAATTAACTTAGATTAGGTAGCGCGTATCGTACCGACAAATTTATTTGAAAGTTGTATATCACACAATTTCAATTAATACATTCCTAATTAAACATTGAGCCATTATGTACTACGTACTAGAGGCGACACTGCATTCATCTACTCTGTTCCACTCAACTGCGGTGCATACACAGAGTTGTCACGTGTTGTGTTAATTTAAAAAAAAATCTCTTGATAAAAATATGCCGTCGTGTGTACTTAGATATTGCACAAATAATTCAAGAAATATTATTAAAAACCAAGGAATTACTTTTCATCGGTTAATAAGATAATCAATAAAAACGTATTATGTATAAATGATAAAAAAAATTATTCTTAAGACGCCATCTCGTGTCATGGAATATAGATTATGAAATTAATATGTTCAGATGCGACATTTCTGTGGGTACTTAAGTATAGGACGAATATATTATTATACACATTTTTTTTTGTAGATACATATATAAGTTATTATAATTTGGCAAAAATTTTCATGTTTAAATCTGCTTAAAATTCGTCCATTTTTAACTCTCACGTGCCCAGCATTTATGAATGACTCTTATTCTAATTTAAATAAATATATTTGTAATTTAAATGTAATGTTAATAAGTTTTGTTAAAAATACATTTA
The DNA here is from genome assembly GCA_036936625.1 of Parnassius smintheus behrii. Classification (NCBI taxonomy): domain Eukaryota; kingdom Metazoa; phylum Arthropoda; class Insecta; order Lepidoptera; family Papilionidae; genus Parnassius; species Parnassius smintheus. The sequence continues at coordinate 39,600,762 of JAUPFT010000013.1, forward strand.
GTATGTTTTTTTATATATGACTTAGATACCTTTTAAAATATGCAGATAAAATATCATTAAAATGTAATTGTGATATAATATTATGTAATATTATATTAAATAAGCAAATATAATATACAAAATAAATGACAAAATTTAAATACTGTCCTCGATATAATTTACCTATTTAACAATACAATCTACTATTACCTACGGGTCATTCTACCTATGTTTATTCTATGATAAAAAAACAACCGCGCGAACACAGAGTAGCGCACATTTTTTGTTTGAGATAGCTTTGTAAGTACATATTACTTCAATGTAATTAAACAATATAAGTCTTCGAAATTTAATACGACATTTCCACAATTATTTCTTCTACGGCAGCAGAATCATAAGCCTTATTCGTTTGATACATTCAACACCAAAAGTTATTTAAACAAACCTTCATTATCTCCAATTCGTTCTTGAAGTCCTCATACAGGTTCCCGTTTCTCTCAGACGCCTGCCGAGTTAATTTCTTTACCGCCACTTCTTTCCTCTGAGATTCCTGGTTGTCACGTTCCATCCATCCCTTGTATACATGACCGTAATTACCCTATAACAATAAAAGTTAAGAATTTTATTACAATTGAAAACATCACGTTGCTTCTTCATTATGGAGTATCCAACAATTTTGGCATTATGATGTCCTATTGTTAAGCATTCTGAAAAGCCAACTGCGCGGAAAATGTTATGGTTGCCATAAGTAATGTGCTTACAGAGAAGCTTATACCATAAGATAGAATAGAATTTCAATACACATGTTTACTTCTATAAGATATAATAGAATACAGTTTCAATATACACCTAATAATACATTAGTATAAACCTACACTATCATAGATTAATAATTATAATGCACTAAGAAGTAATGTCCATTTCCGGTTAAAAGGATCTCATGTTCTCGTGACCAACCATACGACACAGCATTAGAATACCACTATTTTACTTTTTTACTTTCACTTTTACTTATTTTGATAATCTGTGATATCGCGGTCCCTGCCCGGTACAAAACAATCCATTGGGTATGCAGCAGTTGCAGCTGCAGAGTGTTTTCAATAAAATCATCAGAATGAGTGAATAAAAATATCATAGACATGGTAACAATCACAGCGCAACCAAACCCAATAAAAAACAACGTATTTGGACAAACGTTTCGGTATGGAGATTCGAAACGAGGATAGTCGTCAAGTGCTCAACTATACATAGTCTATAAACTAGTATTAACCAAGTCAGCTTATAAGCGTGCGTGGTGATGTTACCGAAACATAATGTTCTTCTTAGACATGCTCGTGTTCCTTGTTTTCAACACTTACGGAATCAGCACTTAAAATTGCAATTTAAAGTTTTTGTGTGTAAGCAATCACCACTCAAAGTACTTATTTTTTTGTAGATAAGCTTTTTCAGTGTTGTATGTGAAATAATATTCATGTGGCTGGCAAAATCATTGTGGATTACGACTCATACCTATTTCTGCCAGTCAGTACGATACGTGTCGGTTTTTCTGCACAAATCAAAGGCGCTCGCCTGCACTCGGCAAGTTGCGTTCACATGTTATTCGCCCATGTCATTTGTCAGCTTGGCATCCGTCCCGACGAGATATTGATTTAATTCGACAATGTGACTACTAACGAGGACATCTTTAAGTTTTTTTAACTTTACTGCGGAGTACACTTACAAAATAACTATATGCACTTATTAAATAAATAGCAGAAGCTGCAATAACTTTTACGTCGTCCATATCATACCAATTCTCAATGACGACTAATTACGGCTTACATGTGGATAGCTCTACAAAAACTCGTGAACATTAGCCTTGGAATTGGTCCTTTTCGAACTTGACCAACGTGTAGGTTAGAGATGAAACGGATAGCTGTTTGACCGGATACCGGATATTCAGCCAGTCTTATCGTCGGATAACCGGATATCCGGCCGCCGGATATTCTGCCGAACATTGCCGTTTGATGCACCGCAAGAAGCGAAAAGTAAAGTCAGTGCAAACTGTTCGCGATCGTTACCCTTATATTTAGTGGGCAGGTATTGCTACACAATACCCAAATATATCAAAGTTTGCCAAAATCTATCTTTCAGTACCCTGCAGCAGTGTGTACATCGAAACTTTTTTCTGAAGCTAGCCTTGTTTATGAAGACAGCCGAAACGGTTAGTTGCCTTTCAATGCAGAGAAATTATTATATATTCACCATAACTTGCCCTTAGCTACGTAGTACTATTATTTTTATACTGTGCCTTAGCGCAGTACAAGTGCTAATTTTGTAAGTTCTAAAATGAAAATGTTGTGATTACTGATTATATTTGTTGTGACATAAATGAAGTACTTAACAAAATTTGGTATTTTGCGTTTTTTTTTAATATCGATATCCGGTCCAGCCGGATAGTAATTTTAAGCCGGACAGGCCGAATACCGGATAGTTACCGGATATCCTTTTAGTCTCTAGTGTAGACTGTAGCACTCGCCTTGTATCAATTTGCTTACGCTCGCGTTGACTGAGGCTTAGCCTTGAACGTTGAACGTTGAACGTGTATTGCCAGTATAAAAGTATTAATCTGAATGAAGCATTTCAATTTCGCTCATTTCTGCATCACTGCCTAAGTAATCATCATTGTCATCATTATCATCACTGCTTCTTTCCCTTATAAAAATAGAACATGGACTTATGTAGAGGTGTTTAAACTATTTCACGACTGTTGTTTGACGTTTGACCTGGTTTATTTCTTTCGTCCAATCGTCACTGGCAAAGGAAGCAATTGCTTCTAGTGTTAGGCTTGGTGCGAATGACAGCTCACGCCTATGAAGTTTCACAGTCACATTTACGAGAGTGATGTGGCACGCAAAACTATGCCATGCCATAACGAACAAGCATGGACTATCAAGAATCGATTTCGAAATAAATCGAATATATACAAATCACGTAAATATTTATTGAAATTGTAACTAATCGTTTAACAAATTTTGATTTAAAGAAAAAAATGCACATAGACGTATATACAGTGTTTCCAATACATGGACGATTAATTATTCGTTGATCAGCTCAGGCAAAAAAAAATTAAAATTGTGTCAAAAAGACTTGGCTACAAAAACCTATTTTGTATTTTTATTAATTAAATTACATTTGAAAACCAAATTCTCGATATTTTTTACCTTCCGTCCCGATATTTTAGCCCATTGAACCTGGCAACACAAATACACATAATATAGAGAAAGGCGCTAGTACGCGTACTTTGAAAAGAGGAATGTTGCAATTAACATGAAATTTAAGATGATTTTTATTTTAAAATTAATACATATCCATATTTGAGCCGTGGTAGCTCAGATGGTTAACGCTCTCTGTAAATATAAAAGAACGCGAGTAACCCGGGTTCGATCCCCGCCGGCACCAATGAAATTGTTAATTGCAATTTTAGTGCTGATTTACCACGTGCTCGGCGGTGAAGGAAAACATAGTGAGGAAACCTGCACGTCCGAGGAATAAGAAAAAAATATTTCGAAGACATGTGAAGTTCGCCAACACGCATAGGGGCAGCGCGGCGGACACTTTCATGCTCTAAAACCCTCTCAGAAATGAGGGGAGGCCTGTGCCCAGCAGTGGGACGTATATAGGCTGTAACTTTACTTTACATATCTACAGTTGTACATTGAAGTGTCTGTTTGTAATTTCAAAATACCAGCCTTTTACTAAATGCATACGAAAATTTATACTGTGTTTATAACAAAAGACAAACACAATTTTTAAAATAAATTCTCTGTCTGTCTGTTTGTTCCAGCTTATAGTTGACACTAGCAGATAGCTGATGCTATAAGGATTAACACACGCTTCTTTTGTTTTAGAAACTGAATTAGGATTCCGCGCAAAAAAATTGAAACCTATAAAATACAATCGCAAGAAGCAGCACGCGAGCGTGGTCGTGGTAAACAGCTATTATGAAACTATTAGGTCATAAAAAAAGTAAAGTTACAGCCTATATACGTCCCACTGCTGGTCTCAGGCCTCCCCTCATTTCTGAGAGGGTTTAGGGCAAGAAAGTGTCCGCCGCGCTGCCCAAATGCGTGTTGACGAACTTCACATGTCTTCGAAATATTTTTTTTTCTTATTCCTCAGACATGCAGGTTTCCTCACGATGTTTTCCTTCACCGCCGAGCACGTGGTGAATCAGCACTTAAAATTGCAATTAACAATTTCATTGGTGCCGGCGGGGATCGAACCCGGGTTACTCGCGTTCTGTTATATTTACAGCGAGCGTTAACCACTGAGCTACCACGACTCTATTAGGTCATAATTTGTATTAAATTTTAACTTAATTTTAAATGCATTGTACTTTATAAAGAAATATTTTTCGGTTTTAGTTTTTATATCGATAGCTAATCAATAATTTTTGCTTTGCTTTGTGTATCGTTAATCGCCCTTTTAAAATCAATTCAACATTGTTCCATCTCTAAACACGCCTAACTGAAGCTGTCACCCGCAACGTGCTACAACGCAAAAACTATAGTTGTTGAACATTTTCGTGCGCCACCCTGCGCCTAATCGAGTGCCAGATATATTCGATTGGATCTAAATCGCAATGATAAAGTTCTTCGAAAACATGGGAGTCAAAAGTATTTTAAAACTAATTATGAATTTAATAAATTTGGTAATACTAACTCAGTTAAATAAATATAAAAGTGAAAAGTTAATTATGTTTGCAACCCTTACTTTTAGTTACAGTTGACAGCTCATGGTCATTAGAGATCACTCACGTTCATATTCTTATTTGAATCGCATTGTACTCATGTATGTCACCATACTCACTTATCACAAAATAGTAACGCGTCACAGCTAAGGCGTCACTCGACAGTGAGACAGGCGACACTCACGTTGACGATTTTCTTGGTGAGTGTGAAAAGGTGGGTTTTGATATGTGAGAGGATGGACTCCATGAGGTGCGGCGCGGCGCAGGCGGCCAGCTCGTCGGGCTCGGGGCGCGCGTCACAGCTAAGGCGTCACTCAACAGTGAGACAAGCGATACTCACGCTGCCGATCTTCTTGGTGAGCGTGACAAGGTACGTTTTGCCCTGCGACACGATGGACTCCATGAGGCGCGGCGCGGCGCAGGCGGCCAGCTCGTCGTGCTCGGGGCGCGCGCCGCACGCGCTGCTGCGTCCGCTGCACGCCGAGCCCGCCTCGCCGCGCAGAGCGTACGCGAGCGCGTTCATGTTCTCCAGCGAATTGGAGCTCTTGTTGTCCGAGAACTATAGTCCAATATTACAACGATAAAGAAACCCTAACCGATAACTAAAAACGACTTGTAGTGGTGTAAGAGAATCCACTAGCCCAGCGAAAGGTCTTCTTGATAACTACTCAAAATATAAAAATGTGAATTGGTCAAAATATGAGGCAACCTATGGGGATATTCAGGTGGACTTTTGACAGGGTGTAATGATAATAATGATGAATAACAAAAAAGCAATCTGAGAAAATCTGTTAACTACTGAAAAAGTACATATCAGTATAACTGAAAAAACTCTATAACGACTAGTATCTCTACAAGAGCTACCGCGCAGAATTAAAATATTTGATAATGCAATCCCCACCCGTGGTTAAGAGGTAACGACAAATCTAAAACCTTACTTCAACGGATACAACCCATGTCCAGCAGAAGAATGTTTACAAACAAGTAGCCCAAAAGATTATATGAATAATTTATTAACTTACAATATATGTATTAATAGTTTGATGAAAATAACAAATCAAACTCGGTTCAATAAGGAAATCACTTAAAACATTATTTACATTCATATTGTTATAAACATCGTGCTTCCTTGATGCTATAAAATATCACTAACATACTGCAAGGCTTAACGTAAAATAAGTTGGACAAAGCAGGAAACTGTGTTTAAAACGGTACCGACTTGGTACTATTATACAGTACTATTATACAGAACGTCCCAGAATTTAACATCAAGCCGGAAACGGGCAATAGGCCAAGTCGTGACAGTTATTAAAAAAATATAAAAAAAAACTTCGTCATGTACTTTTAAAATTATAAGGATTCAAATAGACATATAAATCTCAAAGATGCACAGTAAGCGAATAAGCGTAACGTAATGCAGTATTGCACAATGTGCCTACGCTACGCGTCCCTGTTTCGCAAGAGTGGAGTCTATCTGTTTCACTCACACAGATGAAATGATCCGTCTCGCTTTTAGAAAAAAGTAGCGTCACTATCTATCTCGCTCACACTTAGAAAGTAACGTCACCATCTGTATCGCCCACACTAGTCAAATTAACATCACTCTTCGTCTCAATCGAACTTGTAAGAGATCCAGCTTCATTAAAAAATGTTTTTTCCCAATTGAAATGTACCAATTAGTAAATGTCATACCACTTTGGAATCCGGACTAAGCGCGCTATCTTATAAAGTTACTTTTCAAAATAATGTAGTACATTTTTTTACAGTACAGTCGGTTAAAGTTGGGTGATGTAATAATTTCGAATTCAATGTTAGGCAAAAATCTAACATTTTGTTTACAACTGAGGCAGTTATGTTTTAACTGTAATTTACAGAAAGGTTAGTGATGGTTATGGTGAAAGAAAAACTGACGAAAACTTAATATTTGTAGTTACAGACAGACAAATCTAAAAAGTATATGACCAAGATTTCTTTACATTTTTCTAATAATTGGTTTGTTGCCCGTTTTTGGTTTGACGTTGATTTCTGGGACACGTGATATAAAAACCCTTTTGTTATACAATTACCGTTACAGCCTATCAAAAGTGTACCGCTAAATATAGTCCTCCCCACAGATTGTCTCATAGTGAAGATTACCTAACACAAGCATCTCCTTGCTTAAAAGGTGATCTCCAAATCATGTATGTTAAAACATTGTGTAATTGAAATAAATATTTTTAATTTAATTTTTTTAATTTAATTTAATTTGCCATAGTCGTCACGCTGGGCAAGCAGGTTGCCAACCGCAGTTTTTTTTTTAGTTGTTATTAGAATGCTGCCCATCTTCTGCTTTGTTTTCTTCTGTCGCCTCTTACGATACTCCAAAGAACAATTTGAGGGTTGTGTATGTTACACCGTCACTACACGGTATGTGTACTCTTAGTGAGCAAAAAATACTTGAATACTTGTTGCTATGGTCGATATTCACATTTTTTCCTGATAATAGTTATACCTAACACCAGACGTGTATTACAAAACTTTGGAAAAAAGAAAGAGATCAATGATGTTTTAAATAAAGGAAAAGGTCATTACTTACAGGATTGTCATACTGATCAGACATAGTGCCGTTCATCGATGGCACACTACTATCGACAGAAATTAATGACTTGTTGCTGCCGGCGTCGCTTAATTCGCTCGGTATAAATCTATCACCTATAATAACACAATACTGTAACAATGTTTATTACATAGTAAATCAGGCAAGGAAACTAAAAAAGAAACTTACTAGAAACTGTTTCAGCATGTTCCAAGTGGTCAAGGGAAATCTTTGGTTCCTCATATGTATGTATTGGTACATATTCTAAAAAAAAAACGTTTTTTTAAAAGAATTCCAGTAAAAACAATACATCATTGTAACAAACAATACGGTTCTATAGACTATAATTGTGTTTTTACTGTGTAGCGACCGCTAATAGAAACCATTATTTTGTCCGGTAGATGTCGTTATCAGCTTCCGAGAGATGACGGTATAACCATATCCTTTACGCCAAAATCAATATAACCCCACCGGTTGCGTCAGTTGTTCGAGCGTCAACTTCTCTGAAAATCGAGGCGAATCCTTACAACTAGAAAAGCCATTCTCCATAAGTTAAGTCAACCAGTGTTGCGTAATCTATCACAGTGGTCGAATTAAACACACACAGCCAGAATTACTATAGACAATGCACGAAAGGAAAAGAGACCTGAACATTGGCATTCCTATAAGCAAGCGTAAATAGATTATACCTCTATGTAGCATGTGATTCATGTCTCGCATGATCTCCTGAGGGCGTAACGGGTCACTCTGCCAACACTGTCGCATCAACGCCCATACTTCGCTCGGACATCGCGCTGGCCGTAACAAACGATCTCCCATCTCATAGCTCTAAACAAAACATTAACGGTAAACAAACTTTCTATGTATCTACAGCATGTAGTGTTTTTTCTTCTGTGTTGATCCTAAATTGAGCATAAGAAAAGGGTGGTCCAAGTTCTACTTAAATGATAAGCGGCTGCAGCTAAGTATTTCAGATCGCACTCGGGGGTTTGTTAGATTGTGTTTTTTTCTAACGTTACTCTCATAGTATGATTTTCTCCTGTACATTTATATAATTTTTAGGTAGAAAAACATCCACACCCCCATATACAGGGTGGCGCAATAGAACGTGCATTTATTAAGTATAGGCTAAAAAAAATAAATACAAAAGGTATAGTTGAAATAAAATATAGGCCCTCTCGAAGACGGCACTCCTCTAAACGCGAACGCAGATTTGTAAAAACTCTTGTCAATAAATCTGGGGTGATAGGTGTCATTTCCCCACGGATATTTTCCTTTAGCTAACTGATGTTCCTCGGATTGTTCATGTAGACTTTATGTTTGAGGTATCCCCACAAAAAAAAGTCAGGAGGCGTCAAGTCAGGGCTACGTGGGGGCCAAGGGATATCACCTCTTTTGGAATTTAGTCTTGCAGGAAACATCTGTCTCACAACCGCCATAGAGTCATTTGATGTGTGACAGGTCGCTCCGTCTTGTTGGAACCAAGTCCTCGTATTCGCTATTCTCGATCTCGCAAGTTCTGGAGTCAAATATCCCTCTAACATCGCAACATAGCGGTCGGTGTTAACGGTGATGATTCGTCCTCGTGAATCTTCAAAGAAGAAAGGGCCAATAATTCCTCTGCTTGAGATTGCTGCCCATACCGTTACTTTCGGACTATGCAGTAGTTTTTGATGTTTCATTTTTGGATTCTCGTCGTTCCAATAACGACAATTTTGTCGGTTTACGAACCCATTTAAATGGAAATGAGCCTCGTCAGAAAAAAGGATGTTGTAAAAAGAGGAAAATCGACTAAGCATTTCTTCAGCAAATGCCAGCCTTGCTCCGAAGTCGGCCTCTTTTAATTCCTGTGTTAACTGGAGCTTATAAGGATGCAGTTTAAGATCCAACTTCAAAATTCGCTGTAAACTTCGTCGCGACAAATTTAAAGTCGCCGATCGCTTCCGAGTAGACACTTGCGGATTTTTTCCTACTGACTCCTTCACCCTCTCAATATTGTCTGTGGTCCTAGACGTTCTTGGACGACCTTTTGCGGGTGGTTTAAACGTGGAACCGGTCTCTTCAAAACGCTTTATCCATATTTTAATTAAATTTGCACTTGGAGCTTCATTAATATGTGTTAATCCATATTCAGAACAATACATTCGCCTTGTAGAGATGTATGAACGACCGTTCTCGTAAAACGTGCGAACACAAAAAGCACGACGCTTCCCGTCAAAGTGACTCATGGTTACTAAAACTCCACGAGTGCCACTATCCAACTACGCTAGGAAAAAAGATGACGCAATATGCACGTTCTATTGCGCCAACCTGTATTTATATGCTGGCTCTAAAACACTACTTATTTTGTGGTAACATAAATACAATTATGAAAATTAATCTAGAAGCTCAGACGGCATATTAGATTTTCTGTCTACAGGCAATATACAGGGTTATTTTTCAAAGAGTATTCAAATTTTATATTTAAGTTCAAATATATAAATAATGATACACGGTTATTGTAATTTTTTAAACTACTTTTTTGTAAGTAAGACTTTTACTTTTATTGGAAATTATCCCAAATTGAATATGATTTATGGGCAACAACTACGGGTACGTGCACTTCAGTGCGTGCGGTACAATTCACTAAGTTTATGCCTACTGTTTACTTTCTTAGTGACACGCTCTATACTAATGTTTAGTAAGTAGTTAAGTAGTCCCTATAACTAATATTGGCACCCCGAAATGGATATCTCTCTATGCATAGACGGGCACGTTTTCTTTAATTATTTTTTACACTTATTACCTGTGCTCGAGCACTGTTTAACTTCCGTGAATGCAGCAATAATTTTGCCACAGTGGTCTTCATAACTTTGGGCCATCTTTGACGCAAACACGAATCTTTATTTCACCCCACAAGTAGAAGTCTAACAATGAAATGTCCGGTGAGTTTACAGGCCATAGCATGGGGCCTCCATACGCAATCCACTTACTGTTTACTATTTAAATTATCGCTCACTACGCCTGAATAGTTTAATTAGCTGTCAATTGCTCTTCAATTAGTAGGTACACGTACGTTAATTTTTTGCCGCGTTAAAGACTCACTTTCGTATAATCTTTACGCACCATGTAAAATTTCATTACGCACCATGTAAAATGTAACTCCGCGCCATTTCACCGTTTCATAGTATTCGCGGTTCGAATATTTTCGTTCCGTCATTGATAACAAAGCATCACTACTTACGAAAATTTTAAAATAGCACACTCGTACGTAATGAATTCACGGTCAACACTGTCAATTGTCGGCAAGCCGGGCGGACGAAGTACCTAGCGGTGTAACGCTTAACAGATGGAAAGGGCGCTAGAAGACGCGCAACAAAGTACCTAAATTCGTTACCGAGTGACCCTTACGAATGTCATGTCACTCACACATAGTAAAATAGTAGGTTTTAGATATTTATGAATAACAATCAGTTAAAATAATGCATTACCACGCATTCTGATTTTAAAAGATAAAATGGATAAGAATATTTTAGATTTATTTATTATTATTTTTTTTCACCATTCGCCTATGTTACTTATTCTGAACCTTCCCTGGAAATTTGGGCATACATTTCAAAATAACCCTGCATGCCATAGGGCGTGGACTTGCGGAAACCAGTCCAGTTAATCAACGAAGTGTTTCTTTACTTCTAATATACAACAGTATGATTATAAAATTTAAGTGGCGAGGATTCTGTTAATTATAGCTTGTAGAGTATGATCACAAAATATACGTGGCGAGGATTCTGTTAATTATAAATTGTAGACGATTATTAAGATAACTCTTAAACCACATCAGTGACCCGTTATCAAAGCCGTAATGTAATAGTTTATCTATTAACAAATCCGTATTGATCGAATCGATCACAATAGCACGTCATCTACTACATGAATAACGGCTGTAGCTGTCCGATGATTCTTCCTAAACCCTGATTGTAAGTTAGGTAGTAATTTATTTAATTCACAAAAGCGTAATACCTTGTAGTGTACGACATTTTCCAAGATTTCTGATAAATATGGTAAAATAATAATAGGTCTTAGGTAGCTTAAATCAACTGCTTTGACTTTTGTTTTGGTACGGGACGAATTAGTGACTTGAGTTTTGTTCGGTCTGCTTTCTATCAACTTCCTATTTCGTAACTAATTATTAGTTAACTTTTTGTTCGTTTAAAAGTTACTAAATATATAATACTTATACAATACTTCGTATAGATTCTGCAATTGCAAATTCAGAGATAAATAAAGTTTTCTAACGTTTTGTATGTTACACATACAACATAAAATTAATAGATTTAAAAATTACATTGCGAAAGTCCAACATACGATTCGACATTGTTCGATAATGTTAGTAATATTTAATAAGTAAGTTTGTCTAATGATTAAGGTTACCTAATGCAAAATGCGAAAAGCCGTTACGTTTTATTATTGCCACTACTCTCAATGAGAAACATACGCAAAAATAAAAAAGGCGCAATCAAAATAATTTTTCAATATTTAATCTTGCTTTGTTAATACTTAATTTAGTTGATAAAGTAAAAACGTACCCTTGCAGTCAACACAGGATTAGTTTCATTGGGCGATTGTCCATATGAGAAAATCTCCCAAAGCGTAGTTGCAAACGCCCAAATGTCAGCCACTACAGATCTCTTCGCCAAATTTAAATCAGAATAGAATTCTACTGGTATCCAATGGACACTGAAAAAAAATTAAACATTACATTAGTTTTAAATTTACATCCGTCAAAACATAAATTAGAACCGAAATTACATGAGATTGTTATAGGCCATGTCTCAGAGACTATGTCTTTCGTGGATATCTCATATTCGCTCTTTACGACATCTAAAGAACAATAATCTTCCCGCATCTAAAGTTACGCTTGTGCGCTTATATTGTAGAATATCCAGATGGTCTGAATTTGTTTGGATTCTCTCGAAACTTCAATAAATTTTATTAATTTCATTGCGTTATCAATTTAAGTAAAAGCTCGATTAATCTCAATTATGCCCTCACTCAATTGATAATTATTATATAACGTTTCGTCTTTTTACATAGTTTGGTTTCAAAAAATATAGCACTTAAATTTTCATATAGATAAAAGCAACAAACCCAAAATTCCGATATTTTGAAATTTGAACGCATATATGTTAGCAACGGTGGAGATCATGAAAGTTAGAGAACAGGAGAACGATCACTACGTACTAAAGCATAGCCCGCCTGTCCTTGTAAATTGTAGAATGTATAGCGGCGCTGACGTCGGTGAGTAGTAAATGCGAAGTTAGCTGTTTATGAGTACAAGTAGATGAAGTTAGTTGAATAATGTACAAATTTTCATTTCATTTTTAATGAGAAAATTTTCATGCTCCGTAATTTTTTTAATTTTTGACAAAAAAAATTAATGTTTCTTTGAAAATGGAGAAATATTTTATTGTGCGTGCATGTGCAAGTGGTTTAGCATCTGGTCGGAAAAATAGACTGAAAATGACTTTTATTGACCGAACCTCGAGCGATCGCAGCGCCGCACTTATGGTGTCCATATTTCTGGACACTATTTTCTACGGTGATCGTTCTCCTGTTCTCTAAACCTTCATGGTGGAGATGTACACTTGGTTTGTGTAAGTGCGCAGATTAATCCTAGCAAGTTTGAGGACGTAGCGGTTAGACACGTGCGTAAATACGCTATGTTATAGCGCGCTATTTATAAGAAAGCGTGTAGGAGGCCGGCAAACGCGTTACGTTTTGCAGCACGCTATATCTCGTAGCACGTTATATTACATGTCGTTCATTGGATAGACCGCGTGCTATGTAAGAACATTATTTCGTAATAAGTCGCATTTTAGACTAAAATAAAACAAAGCAGTAAAGAAAAACCAATGAACGCTTTTTCATACTTTTCAGGCTTACGACTTTCTATAATGCTAAAAATATTTTTAAGGCATGTACTTTTTAAAACGAAATAAAATTAATTATTTTTTAATTATAATTGATGTAAACGTTATTATAACCTTAATATAAATTATAAACCAAATAAAGGTGTATTTAAAAGTTTATTGATTGTATTTATAAAAATTAACTATTTACATACACATTTACATATAACTTTTGTATCTATATTTTATTTAAATTTAAAAACATTAGGCTTCTTTTATAGCAGATAACTGTGTCCTTCGATCACTTATAAATATACAGTATACACTAAGTAAGCAATGTCTAACACTAAATTAGGTCGCGCGCGATGAATAGCGTGCTACTAGATCAATCGTCCTTACAATCACACGTCCTCCCCCAACAGCGCTGCTGTTAAAACTAGTTGCCGCTAGATATTAGTACTTAATAGCGCCAAAGCGCCATAACGCAATAGCGCCATAGTGACTACGTATATAGCATGCGCTATGTGTTATGGAGAGATAGTGCTCACACGCACACGCACACATATACATACGTACTCTTGGTTGGTGTAGGTGCGCAGCGTGGGCCCGGCGAGCTTGACGACGAGGCGGTTGGCGCGTGCTTGCGTCTCACACACACACACACACACACACACGCACACACACACACACACACACACACACGCACGCACGCACGCACGCACGCACGCGCACACGCACACGCACACGCCACACGCACACGCACACGCACACGCACACACACGCACGCACGCACGCACGCACGCACGCACGCACGCACGCACGCACGCACGCGCACGCACACGCACACGCACACGCACACGCACACGCACACGCACACGCACACGCACACGCCACACGCACACGCACACGCACACGCACACGCACACGCCACACCCACACGCCACACGCACACGCACACGCACACGCACACGCACACGCACACACACACACACACACACACACACACACACACACACACACACACACACACACACACACACATATGTACTCTTGGTTGGTGTAGGTGCGCAACGTGGGCCCGGCGAGCTTGACGACGAGGCGTTTGGCACGTGCTCGTGACACACACACACACACACACACACACACGCACGCACGCACACACACACACACACACACACACACACACACACACACACACACGCACGCATATACATACGTACTCTTGGTTGGTGTAGGTGCGCAGCGTGGGCCCGGCGAGCTTGACGACGAGGCGGTCAGGCGCGCAGGCGGCCAGCAGCAGCCGGCGGCAGCGCAGGCCACCATGCGCCACGCCCGCCTCCGACAGGTCCCACAGCGCGCGCGCCAGCCCCGCGCACACCTTCTTCAGCTGCAGCAGCTTCACGCGCTCGCCGTGCTCCCTGCACGCGAACCCATCGATTAGTATTTTACAGTTTAATAACATAAAACTAACACACGTTTAATATAAAGGACTGCCTGTTCCCCGCGACTTCGTCCGCGTGGAATTTAATGCGATTTCATTTCATGGGTTTTAATTTTTTTACGCGCAACCCAAAGGCCCTTCGTCCACGACGCTACAACGAAACTGACGGAACGACTCAGTAAGTAACTAAAGTTATAAACTAATTAGTAACGCTGAGTCCTACACGGCACTACCATATTTGTTCAAAAACAATCACTCAAGTCCACGGTGTTGTGCTACAGTATTGTTAACGGAAATAATCGAAATGACTAGTGATTCAAGTGATGAAGAGGACTTATTACTTGTCTAATACAGTAGAAGACGGAGAAACAACAAAAAATTTTGGATATAGAGGTGTACCCTATATCGATAATTACATCACCTGCAGATTGTCGGTTGCAGCATACGAACTACGCGAAGATGACAGCAAATTTATGCAGTTCTATAGAATGTCCAAAATTTCTTATCTTAATCTGGTAAGATTAGTAGCCCCTTCTATTTATGAGAAAAATACTAATATGCGAGAATGTGTGTATGCAGGGGAGAGAATTCTCATAACACTGAGGTAAGGTAATACGGCAATTACTTTTATTTAGATTTCAATTAAAATTATAATTAATAATTAAGCTACAATTAAAGTGGTTTCTGTCTCATTATATCTTAACTTAACTTTTCCACCAACCACTATCACCATTAGTGCCAAGTGTCGCCACTCGAGAACCTTTCTCCCCCACCCATCGTCGGTTCTTCGAGCAATATGGTGGGGCTATTGGGCTATACGGCAGTGGCTATGGCCATTGGCTAACTGAACTGTTAGGTTATGTATATCTAACAGAGAAATTCCAAGCATTTCTTATTTATACGATTATCGTATGACGATTATCGTATATATATATATATATATATATATATATATATATATATATATATATATATATATTAATTAATATTTTTTGTCAATTGAATAATAATGATCAGGCTATTTAAGTCAAGTTTATTTGAGTTAAGTAACTAAAACATTACACCAATTTGCAATATAATACTCGTGAGTTTTGAGATGGCTATAATGCATTTTTATTTATTTTTCTCTTAGTTGTGACACATGGCCCTTTAGCCACTGTGCTACTGTCGAGTTATAGCTTGGGAAAATGTATTATTTATTCTGCAGTGCAGTTATACGTAATGTATATATTATATGTAATGTATCAATGGTATTTTGCGCTATATAATTAAAAATCCACCCTGTTATAATAATCAATAAATATCTATAACGTACCTTAAATAATCGTCAAATGGTCCGTAGGGTAAATATTCCAGAACCATTGCAGTGGGTGAGCTTAGTGTAACTCCATATAATCTGACAATTGAACCAGATTGTACACATGCCCATTTACTCGCCAGTTCAATGAAATCCTAATAACAATATATTTCTTAATTTAATACAAAGAATATATTAATTATTTTAAATTATGCAATTATTATATTATATCACAAATAAATACAATTAATGCATGCACTCAGTATATTATATCCTTAGGAAATAACATAGAAAAACAGTCCTTTAAGGTTGCCCTAGTCGATGGCACGAATTAAGTGGTGGGCGGGGCAAAAATGCATGCTATCTCAGCCGACATTACGTGCGAAAGTGATAGACGCTGTGATGAGCAGTAAGAAGCTAGTGCGCACACACATACGCACTCCTGAGTGACGCAATGCGCGACGGCATCATCGCGTACCTAGGTACCTATGCGATTCATTTTAGTTTTAGAATAATAACATAAACTCAAACGGCAATTGTGAGCTTCGTGCCGCAATAGTTTAGCAATGAGTAGCTGCCGCGGGTTCGAATCCCCCACGGAACAAATATTTTGTATGGACTACAAATAGTTGTTCCGGGTCTGGATGTTTGTTCTTGTGCAATTTATATTTGTTAACCGCCTCCACGATACTGGAGAAAATCCTACTGTGGGGATAACGTATTTTAAAAAGAGAAAGGAGACAGAAAGCAAATTGGTGTTATTGTAACTTAGGATCTGCTGTGTGAAACGTAATTATTATGAACCCAATTTATGTACCCAGTGAACTTAAGTAGATGTTGTTACTATATAATAATTCCATTGATTTGTTTTTACCTACTTTTTAACCGACTTCGAAAAAAGGAGGTGGTTCTCAATTCGTTGGTTTTTGTTTATGTATCTTCTGTCCCCCGATTTCTCGAATATGCTTGAACCGATTTGGAAAATTATTTTTTTTGTTTGAAAGGATATATTTTCCAGATAATCCCACGGTAATCGATGATGATCAGATCAGGATCTGATGATGGGATCTTGTCTTGAAGTGAGTATGTGTGAGTGCGCGCTACGTCCCCCCTCCGTCCGTCCCACTGATCGGAGAAACAATTTGTAGCGAAAGGCAAGATGTTTTATAACAAAAACGGGCGCGCGAAATTTTATAAACAGATCTTTGGTAGTCTGGATGTCACGAAAAATCTATTGAATGTATCTGTTTAAAATAAAATTATTTGCATTTTTGAACAACTAATCTATCCCTGTATGGTAACTGTTTTGCAATTTTCGTTCTTCTTATGGCATTTATTTCCGCCCAAAGATGTGTTAAAAATAGTGTTGAAATTCGGAATTTTCGACGCTTATAACTTTTAAATATACTCTTTTTTTACTTTTTTGTTTCCATACAGGGCTAGATAATGATGAGACAAATTGAAATCATTTTTTATTTTGAACATACACCATCAAACAGTGGAGTTATCGCCGGACTGCGTTTGTATGGAAGAATAAGCGACTAGTGTACCCTTAACAACAAAAAACATATTTTTTTTAATTTATTTTATGTACACACATTAAGGTACAGAAGCAGTCTTATAGTAATTACGTACAAAGATTCTACTTATTCCAAATTCGCTGAAATATCTTCCAGTAGACCCATAAAGGAAATTATATTTAAATTGCAAACTTAGTGCATACATTAGTACTACTAAAAAATAAATAATATACACAATGTTACGGAAATTATATAAAATAAAACAATAAATAAAAATAAAATAAATCAATAAATTATAATAATAATAAATACGATATATATATATATATATATATATATATATATATATATATATATATATATATATATATATATATATATATATATATATATATATATATACATACATACATATATATATATAAACTAAAACTAATATAATATTCTTTAATATAAAAAATTTTCAGAGGACACCAAAGAAGATTCACCAAAACCATTGAAGTAAGATTACTACATACTAGAACCAAGACTTGTTTGCAACACATGTTAAAGTCCAAGGGCTCTAACTCAATCGCAACGTGACACACTTCAGAAATAACTATGAACCTATTAAATACGCCTATCCCACACTAACAGCCTGGCCACGGGACTATCGCCGTAGCGAAAATTCGTGCGGCGCGAGCGGCGAGGCGTCTAGCGACTAAAACAAATGTATACAAATGTATGGATCAAGCCACGCGTAGCGGCGAGTGGCGACGCGACCGGCGAATTTTACCGGGCGAATGGCGCGGGCGACTAGCGGCGCGGCGGGCGACTGAAACAAATGTATGAATCAGTACGGTGCATGCCACGGAGTCGGGCAGCAGTCGCAGCGGCAGACGCGGCACAAATAGTATAGGGAACAAAATATTTTAGTTGTTTTCGCCGCGAAAAATGCCGGGCCGACAAAAACAACCTAAAATTCTATCCGCATTGACTTTTATCTCCAATTCTGGTAGAATATAATCGCAGGTTTCAAAAGTCATTCTGGTATTTACTCGAAATTTTTTTCTAGATGCATTCTATTTGTTGTGGAATTTTCCATCTATAACCCGATCCCTATTCAAATCAAATACTCCGCAATCTCATCCAAATATTATGTCTTGAATCAAAAAACAATTACTTTCTAAGCAACATCGAGATATAACTTTGATAAAGACATTTCACTCTCGGCCTATCTGGTCGCGGCGGCAAACGTGACTTCCCGTGGCCCTCAAATCGCACCGCGCGAATTTTCGCCCCGCCTGTCGCTTCGCCGTTCGCGCCGCCGATCCCCGTGGCCAGGCCATAAGTGCAGTGTAAACCACTCGAGAAAAGAATTAAAGGGAATTAAAGAAAAGACTGTGCTTAAGTTCCCTGTACTATTGATAAAACACACGAAATTTCATTATTTTTATCTACTGTCACGTTTTATCAATTGGCCATGTTTCCGTAAATTTATAGACTAATTTCTAATCAGATGTGATACTTTAGATGATGTAATCAAAAAGAATATTATCACTATGTTTTGGTAATAAGTTGTGATTTAAAGTAAATATCAGATAACAAACGATAAAATATGTAATACCATTGAAATAATATATACTTCATTTTATGTTTAAGATTAAAATTTTTTTTTAATTTTTAACTATACACAGCATTAGGTTAAATTAATATCGTCATCAAAAGAACCTGTTATTTTACTATATTTCCTTACAGTGATTCATAAGGCATGTCCTGTACTGCCGAACGATTCTTAGGGATCGACTTTTAATACTGAATACGATTCTAATTTGTATACCCCTTTGGTCTTGATTTCAATCATTGAACTATTATGTACTACGTACTAGAATAGACACCGCGAACAAAATCGCGATAACATCATACATACAAAATAAAGTACATGGAGTTGAAATGAGAAACTTCTCCTTTTTTAAAGTCGGCTAATAAGATCTATCATTCACAGATTAAAAACAGAAGTGCTCCATCGATGAGCATTTGCTGCGACACGACAATTTTACTAAGAACATTATCGAAGGAAATATAGAGGGAAAAAGAAGAAGTGGTAGATCAACAAAGAGATACATATATCATGCTTGTGTTGTTATGTGCTTAACAATACCTTTAAATAGTCCGCAGCTTTATCCCTCTGAAGTGTTTTAAAAGCAACCACGAGTTTCTTGGTTTCGTCGAGTTTCCACAATGCTTTGTATGTAGCTGTTACATTTTCAGAACCCATCTTTTCAGATCCTGTAAAAAAAGAAGATTTTTTTAATTTTCTTATTAATAAAATATTATTTATTCGAATAATTAGTTATTCGAATAAATTATTTAAATAATAATTATTTTCATCATTAGCTACGGTCTGAGTGAAAAATTAAAAGCACTTGGCGCCTACACTACATTTAAAACATATATATATATATATATATATATATATATATATATAGGTATAGACGTAGGAGCCACACTACACTGTACTGTGGGCGCTATTCCACTATTCGCAACAACTAATAGTGGACAAGTTTGTCCCTCTAACAGGACGTTTGCACTAAGAAACATCCAACACGTAATGTTTTGACACAAATCGCATAAAATAAATCACACAACATGTTTTGTTGATGGTGGCGTTCGCACTCACAAAAACTGTGTAAAATTTTCAACACTTACTTACTTACTTACTTATCGTCACGCACAATCCCTAACGGGGTAGCCAGAGAGAACAGATCGCCAAGTGTCACGATCCTTACATACCTCTTTCGCTTCTTTCAGGTTCATTAACTTCTTCATACATGCACGTCTAGGTATCCGAGTACTCTTGACCCTCCCCTCTTCGAGCAATTTGCTCGCATGGTCTTCGAAAGTTAGTCTCGGTCTACCTCGACACCTTTTAATATTTACTTTCGCTCTATATATTTTCTTCACCATTCGGTCTTCACTCATTCGTTCAACGTGTCCAAACCATTGGAGTACGCCCCTATCAATTTTTGTGATAAGGTCATCTTTCAATCCTGCCATATTGCGAATCTCTTCGTTTTTCAACAATTTTCAACAGATATTCAAAATTGTCTTTTAACATGACAATATTTCTACAAATTTGTTTCAAACTTTTTTGTAGTTATACAGACGTAATACAGATATAAATATATAACTACAAAAAGTTTGAAACAAATTTATGTTTGTTTCAAACTTTTTTTGTAGTTATATATTTATATCTGTATGTAATTGTAATATATGTAATGTACAATAAACTGTCAAACACGTTTCACAACAACATGTTCTTTGACTTTGCAAACGCTTTTTGATACATTGACAGTAAACAGTGTTTAAAACATGTTCTTTTTGTGAAAATCGCGTCAGTGCAAACTCACGGCAAACGCGGCATTATGAGGAGCAAATTGTTATTAATTTTACAGCCAACAGCTGATAAGTTTCTTTCTTATTGATATATAAGGTGCTTTTGATAATGCAATCAAATTGAAGCAAAACAAGCTATAATACCCCTAACACCTGTCTACCTACATAATTTTAGTTTAAAATGCACTTAACATTGTATATAAATGAAAAATATTTAGAATATTGTCACACCTTAGTACTTGAAATGAAGCAATTAATATTAGAGATGAAACGGATATCCGGTAACTATCCGGTATCCGGCCTATCCGGCCGCCATAATACTATCCGGCCGAATACCGGATAGCTACTATTCGGCCGGATAGACATCCGGCCGATTAAAAAAAAGCTGGATAAAAGAAAACATATATTTGAGTAATTATTTGCTTTATTTAGTAAGAATCACATTACTTAAATATAATTAGTTCAAGTATTAAATTTTTAATTACACAATAGTAAGTTAATGTAATACAAGGAAAATGAATGAATTAGTAGGTACATTTAGTACTCATATTGCACTAAGGGCAAATTATGGTGAATAAATAGTAATTTCTCTGCATTAAGAGGTAACAGGCGGTTGCGTTTCTCTTCATAAATAAGCCCAGCTTCAGAAAAAAGTCTTTCGCTATACACACTGCAGCAAGGAGCAGAAAGGTAGATTTTGACAAACTTTGTTAAATTTGGGTATTGTTTGGCATTAGCTGCCCACCAAGAATAAGGGTCGCAAGTGCGATCAATTCGCACTGACTTGAGATAAAAATCCACCTCACAGGTTATCGCATTTCTTTCTTCACGTTGCACTTGGTCAGTATTGTTTTCATTTGCTACTTCATCAAAGCAGTCCCAAAATGTGTCATGAGCTTTGCAAGATACAGCTGGCTCTATCTCCTCTCCTCTACTCTTTTTAGCCGGTGTTGAAGATGAACTGCTACTTGAAGACTCTTCACAAGACATTTTCAAATATTCCAATAAGATCTCCTGGCGTGCTTTTGCGGCTTCAATCACCCCCAAGTAGTTTGTTTTGAATCTATGGTCTAGATAAGTTGCAATCAAGTAGTTTGAGTCTCGACTTATGGAGGTAAAAGGAGTTTCTAACTCAGCTTTTAACGAGGCTCGCATATGTGATAAATCAGGAGTTCTTTGCTCAGTTTCAGTTTTATCTAAGTATTTTTTAAAGCAGTAACGTGTGGAAAAATACCTAAAAAATCGAAATACCCCGAAATCAATAATTATTGAATATGTTACGAAACTTGCAAGATATTATTTTACTTGATAGGTATTAAAATTATTGCAATTAGATTATTTATTATTAGATACATACCTGCTTTTTTCCCCTTCGCCGCCACGAGAAATATTAACATTGCATAATAAACAAAGAGCTAACTTTTTATTTTCACTGCTTATGTTGATTAACTGCTTATGTTGTTCGCGTAAATATAAGAAATCATTATGTTCACTGCTTATGTCAAAATATTCCCATAAAGGCGATCTTTTCTTCACCGATGCCATTTCTCGTTGCTAAATCATTTAGACTTATGTATGTATGTACTTAAAATAATAAGAGCACAAATAAAATTATAACCTAAAAACGATCACGCACGTGTCTGCACTGCATGCAATCGACACAATAATAAAATTGTACAATTGTTAACTTCACTCATCAACGAAAAGACCCGAATCGAACCGAGTCCATCCGATCGTTCGCGCGACGCCTACGCAAACGGCTAAGTTTCGCCGGATATTCGGCGGCCGGATATTCGGCTATCCGGCCACTTGGTCGGCCGAATATCCGGTATCCGGTATCCGGCCAAACTGCTATCCGTTTCATCTCTAATTAATATTCAAACAATGATTATTATCCTAACTGATATAAAAACTTCACAATATTTAGTGGAGGTGGAGGACGGAGTGCAGAGTTGGCACGTGGAATGTTAGAGGGGGCATGAGAGATAAGACGAATGAGTTGATCGAAATAATGAAAGAAAGAGAATTAGATGTCGTGTGTATGTCGGAGACCAAACGGAAAGGCAGTGGTATTGAAGAGCTCCCTGGCGGGACGTTAGCTATATGGTCCGGAGTCCCGGAAAGCGAGAACGCCTGCCAAGGAGTGGGAGTGCTGTTGTCGTCCCGGTTGGTCGATCTTATGACTGAATACAAGGTTGTGAACTCAAGACTTCTCTGGGTTCGCTTCAAAATGGGACTGACGAAGTTATTCCTTTTGGCTGTTTATGCGCCGGTAGCTTCGTCGTCCAGGGCTGAGCTGGAGGAGTTTTGGGAGAATGTAAGAGAAGTTCTAGATTTGGTTAAGGGTAACGAAAGAACTGTTGTATGTGGTGATTTGAATGGATGGGTAGGTATCGCTCGACCAGGATACGAGTCGGTGCTTGGAAAGTTTGGCGATAAAAGGGTTAATGATGCTGGCAAGCTTATACTGGCTGTATGCAAGGGAAAGGGTCTTCTTGTGACAAACACTATGTTTAATCACAGGAAGATCCATATGTACACTAGAGAAAACAAGAATGAGAGAAGTATGATTAATTTGTTCCTGGTGGATGACCGACTGCGAAAACAGGTGATGGATACACGAGTGTTCAGGGGTGCTGACCTGGGAACAGATCATTATCTAGTAATTACTAGATTTAGGGGTTTGTTCGCGGGTTGGCGCCACCGGACGGCAGTAACAGAACCACAGTCGGTCTGTCGCATCCGAAGCTGGAAGCTTCGGATGCGACAGACCGACGCGAACAAATATCACACGAGGGTAGCCGAAAAGCTTGACACCATCGATGGCAGGAAAGAATGTGTGGAGAGAACATGGCAGAACCTTAGGGATGGAATGGTAAGTGCAGCGGAAGAAGTATGTGGTACGACAAAAAGAGGTAGTAGTAAAAGAAGAGATGCATGGTGGAATGATGAAGTGAAAGAAGCTGTAAAAAAGAAGAAAAAAGCATGGTTAGACTACTTGGCCTCTAGTAACGATGAGCATATGAGAGAGAAGATGAAAGAAAGATATAAGCTGCAGAAAGTTCATGCGAAAACATTGATTGAGGAAGTACGTGAAAGGTGTAGAATAGAAGCGGACGAGAGGTTGTCGCACAACTTTAGGGAAAACTCCAAACTCTTCTGGAAAGAGGTTGGAAGGTCCCGGAGTGGTGCGACAGCTTTAAGAATGAACAAAGTGCTTTCGAGAACCAATGACGTCCTCTCAGAAAAATCGGACGTCATGCAGCGATGGAGTGAATTTTATAGAGAAATGTATGCGTGTCATGATCTTAGTGAAGGATCCGGGGGTGACGCCGTGACTGGCACGCCAGACACGGACCTCGATGACACTGTGGTCATCAGCATGAAAGAGATTGAACGTGCGATTCGAAATTTGAAATGTGGTAAGGCTGCGGGACTAGACAGAGTTACTGCTGAAATGGACAAGTACGGTGGGCCTCGCGTCTGGGACAGCTTTCATCTGCTGTGCAATTTGTGCTGGCGGACGGGAGATGTCCCGGATGATTGGCGATCCGCGGTCATTGTGCCTTTATATAAAGGTAAAGGTTCACATTTTGACTGCGGGTGCTATCGGGCGATCAGCTTGACCAGTTTAGCAAGTAAAGTTTATTCGAAGGTTTTGACACGCAGGATGCAAGAGAAATCGGAAAGATTCTTATGGGAGGCACAATGCGGATTTAGACCTGGAAGAGGATGCACGGATCAAATGTTTTCTCTCCGCATGATCACGGAGAAGCTTCTGAGTGTTAACCAGAGGATTTTCTGTGCTTTTGTGGATCTGGAGAAAGCATTTGATAAGGTTATAAGGAAGAAAATGTGGATGGTCGATTGTTAAGGGCTGTGCAGTCACTTTACTATGACTGTAAAGCCTGTGTGCAGGTAGGGCATGACCTGTCACCCATGTTTAGCGTCCAAGCGGGCGTAAAACAGGGTTGTGTCATGTCTTCCTGGCTGTTCATACTGTATCTCGACAGCTGTTTACAGAAGCTGAAAGATAGCTGTTTGGGTGTGAAATTAGGTGACATAAAAGTTAATTGTCTGCTGTACGCTGATGATGCAGTGCTTATTGCACCATCAGAAGCAGAACTGCAGGCATTAGTCACGTGTATGAAAGAGGAATGTGAAATTAAAGGTATCCGTTTGAATGCTAATAAAACTAAGGTTCTGGTATTTGAAAAGGACGAAGAGAGAACGAAATGTGAAATATGGGTAAATCAGGAATGTCTAGAACAGGTAAATGAAATTGTATACTTGGGGAGTGCTTTCAGCCGGGATGGAAGATGTGATTTAGATGTGGATAGGCGTGTCGCTGCCGGAAACAAAGTCAATGGTGCCCTGAATGCATTAGTAAAAAGGCAAGGCGTGGTGAAGTGTGCACGCCTTGCAATACATAACGCACTGTTGGTACCGACTTTGTTATATGGCAGCGAAACCTGGGTATGCCAGAAGAAGCATAAAAGCAAGTTGAATGCAGTGGAGATGCGATCTCTTCGTAAAATGTGTGGCGTTACCATAGCCGACCGAAAGCGAAACGAAGAGATTCGCAATATGGCAGGATTGAAAGATGACCTTATCACAAAAATTGATAGGGGCGTACTCCAATGGTTTGGGCACGTTGAACGAATGAGTGAAGACCGAATGGTAAAGAAAATATATAGAGCGAAAGTAAATATTAAAAGGTGTCGAGGTAGACCGAGACTAACTTTCGAAGACCATGTGAGCAAATTGCTCGAAGAGGGGAGGGTCAAGAGTGCTCGGATACCTAGACGTGCATGTATGAAGAAGTTAATGAACCTGAAAGAAGCGAAAGAGGTATGTAAGGATCGTGACACTTGGCGATCTGTTCTCTCTGGCTACCCCGTTAGGGATTGTGCGTGACGATAAGTAAGTAAGTAAGTAAGTACAATATTTAAAAAAAATACTTGTTAATTTTCCAATTTTCACGCCCATACCTGTATAGAGTAATATGTCTTTGTTAGGCAGACACCGTGGACTCTTATTGTCCTTAAGTATTTCCTGCAACTCCGCCTGGTCAATTCGAACACCTTTCTTTACCGGCTCACCACACAAAAGTAACTGGGATTTGTCTACGAAAATAAAACAAATTCATTATTACTTATTAGGTCATTGCACTATGACCAAATTATCACAAAAAAGGGTCCCATTCTCCACACTCACCATACAGAACACAACAGCATTTAGCTGCTACTGTGAGAGCGTGGTCCTTTCCGGGTCGAGCCGACCAATACCTGGTGGTACTAGAACACAGCGGCAGTATAGCTCTAACCCGTGAGATCATAAATATATACATATTTAAAAGTCATGGGTTCTTCCTTCTGTATTGCCCTATTGCTATCAGGTGTCCATGTACTATTAGCTATTTTGCCACCCTAATGTAAAAGACCAATGAGAAGAATAAGGAATTAAATTTTTTTTCCAGCCCATATACATATAAATTGTATGTGTCGTTACAAAAATCTTACCATATTCTGAAGGAGGTATACATTCATTTAGGAATATCCTTCCTTCAGGGTTTTGATGACAACTGACTAGCCTTTCAATGCTGAAGTACTCCTCTTTATTAATTATGTAGCAATGTCCCTTAAATTCCAACCTATATGTCTCAGTTGTGCTAAAACCATAAACATAAGTTTTAAATATTACATTGGCTATTCTGTTACGCTTATGAATAAGCAATTTCCACATGAGACTTAGGCTCACCTGTTTTTCGTACAAACGTCCAAATAAAACACATTATAGTCATCCTGACATTGCCTTAATATGTAACAACCGTGTTTCTTTCCACGTTTCTCTTCTAATTTACGATATGAGAATGCACCCCTGCACAGAATGGAAACATTATTTTTTTGTATATGATATTTCATTTTTGATGTACAATATTTTCTGTATATTGATATACTCACCCGACAGGGCCATGGCATTTTATCCTGTGTAATTCTTTCAAGGAGGGTGTTTCGTCGTCTTTTGATAAATTAAATGTCCATTTTACCATCAACCTGATAAATAATTAATCAGTTAATACATGTGATTAACATATTATATAAAATGACTCTTATAATATAGCAGCATACAAACCTATAGTATCCATCACATATTGAAATAAATGATGATAGTTGCTCTTCCGTTTTAAATTTGAAAAATAACGGTGTTCCTCGTCTTGAAACTTCAACTGAATTGTCACCATTTCTTGTTAGGTAAATTAACTCTTCTATAGTACAAACATGAAACCACTGTAAAGGGAACAATTATTAACAAATTATTTCTTTAAACGAAATATACCATCATCATAATCATTATAGTTCATCCACTGCTGAACATGGGCATCCCAGAAGGAATGCATCCATATTTTTCTTGCAGCGTTTACCAGGTCATCACTCCAACTAGTGAGGGATCGTCCTACAATTCGCTTTGGATGGGAGGCTATTGAGGACCTTTCTTCTCCAGAAAATAATTACATAATATTATACTTGTAACTAAGTCATACACCAGCCGTGGTTGCTCAGTGGCAAAGTGCTCTTAGTTAAAATCATGGTTTCAGATAAATGAACTTCAGTTTTCGATTCAAACTGTTTTGAAACATTGTTTTGAAACTAATTTTAAAAGTTCTTACTCCCAAATCGATTCGAATCAAATACACGATCGTTTGCACCGCTAACTCGAATACAAACATAACTGACAAAGATATGGGACCACTGTGATTTGTGTGATAAGAAAACAAACGGCCTTGCACTATCTAACGGCTCTTCCAATTCCTTCACCTCTTTGGTCGGGGAAATAAAAGCTGAGACTTTCTCTTTGTCAGTTGTTCAACAATTACTTTAGCAAAAGCTCTTATATCGAGTTTCAATGTAACCATAATGTATAGCCCTCATGCAAATTAAAAATGGAATAAATAACTCGTACCAATACTTTACTTTCCGTCAAAATTATTATTAATACTGTATCATTTTAACTTTAGAAAATATGACAGTACAAACACGATTTTCTCCTTATTTTCTAATAATTTTCAATGATAATAAGGTTTAATTTAAGAAAATGCAAGATGACTGAAGTGAAAAATTGATAGATGTATTCTTTACACTTTCAGTGCATTGTCACGTGTTGCGTGCATCGTGCATATAGCACAGCCTGATAAGCGGTTAATTTATAGGTGGGGATAATAGCCAGGGAAGTGGCACAAGCTCCGTCTGTACAGGACGTGTTCTATACATATTATACAGAGACGTTAGGAAACTTTTGATAGCGTGATTCAAGTTTCGATTATGACGCTGTTTACGCTATTGTGACGCAATGACGACGCCTACACATCTGTATTCTACCGACTACCTGTGCCACAGACGCAGTGGCAACACGGCCATCTGCCTCACATATTTCTTTCCAGAAAGTAGATAACCGTATACACCAGCGCATCATCCGCAAAGCCTGAAAATTAAATGGGGCATCCACGACTTTTTTTGGCCACCAGAGCGGCGCCACTGTAACGTGAGGCAATATATGTGATAGACTACGTGGCGCGGAATTTCTATTGTTTGAAAATTATTCACAATACTACTGTTTATGTTTTGTACATTTCTTAAATTTTATAATAATTAAATTAAAAATGGATAAACCAAACTACCGATTTTTAAAAGTAGAAGAATTAAAAAGGAAACAAAAAAATAGAGGTGCAAAACAAACAATTATTATTTATTATGTTATGTTTTTATTTTTACTCAATTAAACATTTGTCCTTCAATATTAAAGTCGTTAAGTTTTATTAAAGTCGACCTTAAGCATATATCAAATTATTTTTATTAATTGTTTTAATTAAAAATATATTTTAATTTATGTGTAATATGCAGGTTGAGCCAGTGTGTATTGCCAGCTATGAATTACGGAACCGAAAAGTAGTCCCTTCACTGCTGGATGTATGAATTCAAGGTCACTCAGCGTACGGTAGAAAGGTGCTTGCTGAAATGCTCGAAATTTCTCTGGGAAAGAACAAGAGTAACTGAAGTAAAGTGACAGTAAGCTGAAGTGGCAATGAGCTGTCCATAGCGCGAAGAATCGACAATCGATGGGGAAAGAAGTTAGACGAGTAGCAGCCTCTTACAGCCACTGATGGAGTGACTATTCAATGTCGACGGATGCACGTAGCTCACGACCATTCTTTGCGGCAATCCTCGGGAAAGGCCTACGTTCAGCAGTAGACTTGTAATTGTCTGTAGTGTTATGCATGTGCTGAAAAATAACTATAACAATATCATGGGCAATTATGACGAAACAATCATTGTAAATCATTCCTACTACACGTCTCAGCAGTGGATTGTTAACTGGTTATCTTCGTTGTACTTATTGTAGTTTAAATTAACAATATTCGTAAATAGTTTATTATTGCTATAAGCTTCTTTTACCAGTAAACAATGAATTATGTTATAATTTCGCCACGCTAAATTCTTCCAGCAAACTAACAACAATTTGAATTTTACTTACATCACGTTTTAGTGTATTGTACAGTCTTATTCCAGGTTGATGCGGATGAAAAGGTGCCACTACTACACGTACAGGTATAACATCTTCACCGTTTTGCCACAAAACATTATCATACTCTTCTGACAAATAGTTTGGAGCTAAGCCATACAACTGCTGCAGGTATAAATTTTTTACATAGCTTAAAGAGACAGAGAAAAAAGAGTATTTAATACAATAAACTATAAAATTTAACAAAGTAAATATGGTTAAGTAGTCTCCCTCCTCATCAGGCCACGTAAACATGAACCGTTGTATTCTTACTACATAGATTATAATATGTACATCACATAGAATACTAATACATACATAATAGAACGGGGGAGTGGGCGGAGCCCATGAAGCCACTAACATGTCAATTCACACGTATAAATGTCAACACAATCAATCGTTTCCAATTTTAGCGCCAAGCGTCGCTGCACGCATATTATTTTAAAAACGGCAAATTGTAAAAAAAATAATTACGTGTCGAAAGAACAGCGGGAAATGCAATTTAAATAAAGTGACATATCCTACAACCAGTACATAAGTCGAAACTATTTATATTTCGTGAATATTAGAAACAAAAATAAAGAAATATTGATATGTCAAAAACATTAATCGTAAGTTAAAAATGTGCAAATTAGCTCAGTCCGTCAATACAACGATTCGGGTATTTAGTAGTGATTATACGACGTAATTGCTTTGTATGTGTGCTCCCGGCAACACCGATCCTCGTACAAAATAAGGTTGACAGCCATTCTATTGTGTACTATTCTATGGTATATTTCAAGTAGGAAGAAAGATTAGCCATAATCTACACGCTTGTTGACGGCCAACGTTTAACGTTGCTTCTAGTCCAGTCTGGGCATTTAATACCTGGTTTTATAAGACATTATTACAACGCCATCTAGCGGAGTTCACATGGGCCCCACTCATAATAGGAATTGGCCGTAATCGCCACACTTGTGAAAAATTTTTAAGAAAAAGAAGATTGCCATTTATTTGTAAAATTTATTTTATTTTATTTTAAAATCTTTATTGCATTTTCCTTAGAAAAAAAAAGGATACAAAGAGCGGACTTAAAGCCTAAAGGCTTTCTCTCTCTACTAGTGAACTCATGGAGTGGTGAGAGTCTAGGTCTAGGTCTAGCAATTCAATGAAAAAAGAAAAGAAACTAAAAATAAATACACATTAAATGTAAAAAAATAGATTGACATAATATTTTAAGTAGATACATATATATCCTTGCCTATTATTTTCCGGATCATATTGATAGATCCATGTCTAGTCAACAGTAACGATTTCTGAAACATGCCTAGATGCCCCATTTTCAAAACGTAGACACATTTCATGGCACCAATCCACACGAGTCTGATTTTCGCTTTCGGAGACCAAACGAGGGATCCATCGACAACAAAGCTTCCCCACTCCAAGATGTTGATCTAGGATGGTATGAATGCTTCCTGAACTAATGTCTACAATCTTTTCGATGTCCGTATAATATGTGATTCGTGTGTCTTCTCGCACCAACATTTCAGTAGTCCATACATTTTCTGTCGTTACTGCTGTTTGCGGGGCCCCGGTTTTTTGGTCATCGTTAAGATTAATTTTACCCCATTTGAATTCAGCAAACCACCTAAAAATTGCTACGTGTGATGGAGCTGAATCCCGATTGTAACCGTTGTAAACTTAATTGTTCGGTTAAACCAAATCTAAAGTCATAATAGATCATAGCGCGCAAATGTTAACGGTTAAGATCCATTGTTTTAAATACATAAACATAAACACTCACGCCTGTCACCCAGAGGGGTAGGCAGAGACTACAGACTTCCATTTGGCACGATCCTGACACACCTCTCTTGCCTCCTTCACATCCATACACTTACGCATACATGCTCGTCGGTAAGGGTACTCCTAATTTGGCCCGTTTTCAATAAATCGCCAATTTGGTCGATAAATTTTCGCCTAGGACGTCCCTTTCCGACTCTGCCATTCACTTCTGCACCATAAATTTTCTTTGTCACTCTTTCCTCATTCATTCTTTCCACATGACCAAACCACCGAAGCATTCCTTTCTTAATCCTGGTCACCACATCATCTTGCAAACCACACTCTTCTCTTATTACACAATTTCTTACCCTGTCATTCAGATTCAGCCCTAACATACTCCATAACGACCGCATTTCTACTGCGTTTATTCTACTCTCGTGCTTCTTCTGCCACACCCAACTTTCACTACCATACGTTAAAGTAGGGACCAACACAGCATTGTGAATTGCCATACGTGCCTTTTTCGACACATTTTGACTCTTCACAATAGAGTGCAAGGCCCCATTTACTCTATTTCCCGCATTCACCCGTCGTTCTATATCCTTATCATATCTCCCATCCCTGCTAAATACGCAGCCCAAATATACAAACTCATCTACTTGCTCGATCAACTCGCCTTCTATTCTTATTTCACAAATTGTTTTACTTTCTTCTCTTTCAAAAACCATAACCTTCGTCTTACTTGCGTTCACTTTCATACCCCTTTCTTTTAATGATCCGTTCATTAATGTAACCATCATTTGCAACTCGGCCGCCGACGACGCAAGAATAACTTGATCATCGGCGTACAAAAGGCATTTGACGGTTAACTCCCCCATTCTTAATCCGCATTCTTCAACTTTCAAATTTTGCAAACAACTGTCCATAAATAGGTTGAACAGCCACGGGGAAGCCACACAGCCCTTTCTGACACCTTTATGGATGTCAAACCAGTCCGAGTAGACCCCGTTGATCCTAACACAAGCACTAGAGTCCCTATAAAGAGACTCCAATGCCTGTATCAAGCCAGCGCTCAACCCAAATGAGTTCAGTGTTTGCCATAGCAAATCCCTATCCACTCTGTCATAGGCCTTTTCCAAGTCCACGAACGCACAAAAAACCTTTTGGTTTTTGGCCAGAAACTTCTCCGCGATCATGCGCATGGAAAAGACTTGATCTGTACATCCTATTCACTTTCTAAATCCCGCATGCACACCCCAAATTTTTCCATCAGTTTGTTTCATGACCTTTTCAATCAGTACCTTAGCATACAGTTTTCCCACAATGCTAAGAAGGCTGATGCCACGGTAGTTTTTACAGTCCTGCTGCGACCCTCTTCCTTTATATACTGGGACTATCACGGCTTTGCACCTGTCTACCGGTACCCGCTTCAGTTCCCAGCATAAATTTAACAAGGTGTGCAGCAGCAGTCCTGCCACCACTTCCTCTCCAGCCCTTAGCATTTCGAGTGAAACTCTATCATATCCGGCAGCCTTACCTGCTTTCATGCTTTTCATTGCTTTCATTATTTCATCTATACTTATCTCGCTACCTCTTTCCGCTTCTTTCGGTGTTTCTACTTCACTTAGTACACACGTTGTCTCCTCACTCATAAACACGCTTTCAAAATATTCCTTCCATCTCTTTAAACTCAAAACTTCATCATTCAGAATATAGCTATTCTCGTCTCTTATAGCATTCATCGTAGGCTGTTTTGAATGTCCCCTGGCAGTTCTTACAAGTTTCCAGAACATTTTAATATTTGCCTGGAAGTTATCCGATATTCTTCTATCATTCTTAAGTCTCTCGTCTTCTATCATTCTTAACTCTCTTATTAAGATGTCTAAAGACTGCCTTTTTTCTTTCAATATCACCATTTGTACCGCTAGAATTACCAGCCTTTGTTGCTAGTAAATCTAGCCATGCTCTCTTCTTTGCTTCAACTTCCATACGTATCCCATCATCCCACCATAACGTATTATTTTTCCTTTCGTTCTTTCTCTTACTAACACCACATACTTCGGTAGCTGCATCCACTAAACCTTTCTTTACATTTTGCCATATATTCTCCAAGTCTAACTCCTTCATACATAATTCATCCAAACCACTTATATTTTCTTTCAGTCTACATTTGAACTTGTTTCTCTCACCTTCATCTTGCAACCTTTCTGTTCTAATACGCTGTAACGCAGTGGTAGACACAGACGATCGATGGCGCCAACGCCTGAATAGACCATTAATTCCGCATAAAACTAAATAATGATCCGTTCCTACGTTTGACCCCCGGTAATCCCTTGTATCTACCACTGCGCCCCTCAATCCTACATCCACAATTATGAAATCTATCATGCTTCTATCGTCACCTCTTTCCCAAGTATACATGTGAATCCTCTTGTGGCGAAAGCAAGTGTTCGTCACAAAAAGATTCTTTTTTTCTCCGAAAATCTCTTTTCCGAAATTCTCTTTTTTCTCCGAAATCCCGATTATATATATATATATATATATATATATATATATATATATATATATATATATATATATATATATATATATAATCGGAATCTCGAAAACGGCTCCAACAATTTTCCTAAAATTTAGTGTCCAGGGAGTTTCGGGGGCAATAAATCGATCTAGCTAGGATTTATTTTTAGAAATTGTCCTTTTGTCCGTGTTTTCAGGCAATAAAAAACTGCTACAATATAAGAAGGTAAATTTCGACAGACCAATAACGATCGTTATAGCTCTATATATATAGTTTCTTTAAATAGCACTTTGTATAGGATATCACAAATTGGCTAATTTGTCATCTACAACATGGCATGTCATTTATTAACTTTTCGACAATCAAAACAGAAAAAGATGATAAATGGATTTTCTATTAATAAACATACACACAACCATTAATCTTTTACAATGTTTAAAACATACACATAAATATTATCATTTTATAATATTTATTATTTATGGGTATCCTATAAGTCAATGTTATGCCACAAAAAGGGTTGACAGGCTAGGTCAGTGCCAACAAATGTAAAATGTAAAAATTTCTCTAATTTAATAGATATTTGCACTTATATGAATTTTATTGATATTGTGATCTGTAATAACTTGACCTATCAACTCTTCAAGTTATAATTTTAGCACTGTATATTCAACAATACTCACTTAACATTATGGCCCACAGAACAAAGTTGTGGAAGATAATCATGAGCATATTTTTTTGGAAAAGGACCATGTCTTCTCACTATAACTTTAGGAATATATTTTTTGTAGTTTCTAACAACATCATTCAATGGTAATTTTTCTTCCAGTATGGCACGGGTCCTGCGAAAAAGCAATAATTATTTAACAACATTTTCAATAAATTGACTATTAAGTCTTAAAAACATAAACTCATTGATTATGAAGCCAGTAAACAGCCTGAACTTTCACTCCCAATACAAAATACAAATAATACCAAAAAAAAATTGATTTATTATCATGTCATGTCAGTTACAGTCTGCTATCGTTGACTGTGTAATAATGGTGTTAGAATATCCACTACCCCATATTTTCTCGTGGTTGTAGTAAGTTGGTGGGTGTAGCAACAGAGGGAAACAAAGAGCTGGCCAACAGTGTCAACCAATAACAATTTAAAAGTAAAAAATTGTGGTAGCTAACGCGCCTGTCAAGCATGACAAATGTGACAAATATCGCCTCTATGAAGCAATCTATGGGGGAGGCCTATGATCAACAGTGGACTTTTAATTGGCTCCTGTTAATAGTGTTGCGCGCTATAATTAGCGCCTGGTATGTGGCGGCTGATTATTAGCGTCATCTGCTATCAAGCAGCAGAAATAGGAGCGTCAAGATCTTTCTAGAACTCTCCCACTAGCGCCTACTAGTATCGAATGGAAGAACTAAGCTTTCTAGAACGCTCCACACTCGAACTTTCTGCACCTGGTAGGTCGGGGCCGATATTTGCTGGAATATTCCGGATGTTTCAGTGAAAAGGCATATTTAAAGCCGTTTAGGGCCGCGACCGAGGCAGTATGGAATTGGCGATACGAGCGAAGCTTTCGGAGTGAAATGAAGTGAACTAAAGTGTTAAGTATGAATAATTATCAGTGTGATTTAAGTTTTAATTGGTGTTCAGTAATTAAAGTGTCAATTTTGGTAATTCAATGAACGGTTTTTATTGTCACGAACCCTAAGCTCGTAACAATAGTAATGGCAACAATATGGTTAACAGTTTTGGGTACAGCCTATTGGTAGTAGCAGAAATAGTAGTAATTCATTCATTTGACTAACAAGAGTGTCTTCGTTTTCTGTTTTTTTATCAGCCTAAATAAGTTTACAAAAGCGTGCCCAGCCCCATGGACCTATTTTCCTAGTATGCCCATTTACTTAACCTAGACCACCCAGGCAGACATAACTAGGCACGGAAAGTACTCCTTTAAAAAAGTATTTTAAAAGTTTTTTTTTAAATACTTTTGAAATGTTGTATATGAAAATAATATTTAAGTACAGATTTAATCATGTTTAACTTACTTATTATTTATAAATGCCTAAACTTTCAAGTGACATCATCAGTGAAGGGGGGACTGAGGTGATTAGTTTCATTCACACCAATCATCATTCATTACAAATTTTAGTCTTGTGTCATCTTCCTTCTTCACTAACATTTATATCTGTAGCAGTATCACTGCCTACTTATAGATTTTTTCTCATCAAAGTTAATTTTTTTATATAAGAGTGACAAACAAGCACTCAGTCCACCTGATGGTGAGTGGATGCTGTGGCCCATAGACATTTACATCTATCCTCTATGAAGAATCAAAATACTGAGTACTAAGATACAATGCCTCTTTTCCAGTAAAAAGGGTCTCCAGTCTCCAGTCTATACTCACCATACGAAACAGCAGCATTGAGGTCTTACTCCGGTCGAGCCGACTCATTCTACAACCATAATATAGCTACAGCATGGCTCTTCTATGTATATATAGCTGAGGGTTACGAGGATTAAACTAAAGCCCTAAACAGAGATTTATAATATTTCGATTTTCTATGAATTTTAATATAAATTATGTCATCTTCTTATCATTATTAGGTTAACAATTGACCAATAGCCCACCTGATGTTAAGTAGTGAAAAGATCCTAGACATTAATTATGTAAGCCCATTAACCCTAGCCTTCAAAGAATCCCAAATTGCAGTGGTCTGGTAAGACTGACACAGTTAAAAAATTACAATATGCCTCTGAGTACGACAAAAACAAAAAGAAAAACATGCTATGTCAAATTGTAATATTAGACATATTTCCGTTATTTAGTTTAGTTTCTTTTGTTTTAGTCTAATAAAATCCCCAGAAAGCGTTACAGGTTTTAAAAATTTTCTTTCCTTTTCTAATTGTATATCCACTGAACTGATTCTGGACACTATAGTGTTCAAGACAAAAAGGCCCTTGCTTGTTTTGCGAACACTAATGTCCAAGGGTTTACCGGGGTTCTAACGTAGGAACGGATCATTATTTGGTTTTATGCCGAATTAATGGTCTATTCAGGCGTTGGCGCCATCGGTCATCTGTTTCTACCACTGCGTTACAGCGTATTAGAACAGAAAGGTTGCAAGATGAAGGTGAGAGAAACAAGTTCAAATGTAGAATGAAAGAAAATATAAGTGGTTTGTATGAATTATGTATGAAGGAGTTAGACTTGGAGAGTGTATGGCAAAACGTAAAGAAAGGTTTAGTGCATGCAGCTACCGAAATATGTGGTGTTAGTAAGAGAAAGAACGAAAGGAAAAATAATACGTTATGGTGGGATGATGAGATACGTATGGAAGTTGAAGCAAAGAAGAGAGCATGGCTAGATTTACTAGCAACAAAGGCTGGTAATTCTAGCGGTACGAATGATGATATTGAAAGAAAAAAGGCAGTCTTTAGACATCGAATCATGATATTAAAAGAAAAAAGGCAGCCTTTAGACATCTAAATAAGAGAGTAAAAGAAGTAGTTGAAAGAAAAAAGCAAGAAAGAACGGATAAGAATGATAGAAGAATATCGGATAACTTCCAGGCAAATATTGAAATGTTCTAGAAACTTGTAAGAACTGCCAGGGGACATTCAAAACAGCCTATGATGAATGCTATAAGAGACGAGAATGGCTATATTCTGAATGATGAAGTTTTGAGTTTAAAGAGATGGAAGGAATATTTTGAAAGCGTGTTTATGAGTGAGGAGACATGTGTACTAAGTGAAGTAGAAACTCTGAAAGAAGAGGAAAGAGGTAGCGAGATAAGTATAGATGAAATAATAAAAGCATTGAAAAGCATGAAAGCGGGTAAGGCGCCCGGATATGATACAGTTTCACTCGAAATGCTAAGGGCTGGAGAGGAAGTGGTGGCAGGCCTGCTGCACACCTTGTTTAATTTATGCTGGGAACTGAAGCGGGTACCGGTAGACAGGTGCAAAGCCGTGATAGTCCCAGTATATAAAGGAAAAGGGTCGCAGCGGGACTGTAAAAACTACCGTGGCATCAGCCTTCTTAGCATTGTGGGAAAACTGTACGCTAAGGTACTGATTGAAAGGGTCATGAAAGAAACTGATGGAAAAATTTGGGATGTGCAAGCGGGATTTAGAAAGGGAATAGGATGTACAGATCAAGTCTTTTCCATGCGCATGATCGCGGAGAAGTTTCTGGCCAAAAACCAAAAGGTTTTTTGTGCGTTCATGGACTTGGAAAAGGCCTATGACAGAGTGGATAGGGATTTGCTATGGCAAACACTGAACTCATTTGGGTTGAGCGCTGGCTTGATACAGGCATTGGAGTCTCTTTATAAGAACTCTAGTGCTTGTTTTAGGATCAACGGGGTCTACTCGGACTGGTTTGACATCCATAAAGGTGTCAGACAGGGCTGTGTGGCTTCCCCGTGGCTGTTCAACCTATTTATGGACAGTTGTTTGCAAAATTTGAAAGTTGAAGAATGCGGATTAAGAATGGGTGAGTTAACCGTCAAATGCCTTTTGTACGCCGATGATCAAGTCATTCTTGCGTCGTCGGCGGCCGAGTTGCAAATGATGGTTACATTAATGAACGGATCATTAAAAGAAAGGGGTATGAAAGTGAACTCAAGTAAGACGAAGGTTATGGTTTTTGAAAGAGAAGAAAGTAAAACGATTTGTGAAATAAGAATAGAAGGGGAGTTGATCGAGCAAGTAGATGAGTTTGTATATTTGGGCTGCGTATTTAGCAGGGATGGGAGATATGATAAGGATATAGAACGACGAGTGAATGCGGGAAATAGAGTAAATGGGGCCTTGTTGCAGAAGTGAATGGCAGAGTCGGAAAGGGACGTCCTAGGCGAAAATTTATCGACCAAATTGGCGATTTATTGGAAACGGGCCAAATTAGGAGTACCCTTAACCGACGAGCATGTATGCGTAGGTGTATGGATGTGAAGGAGGCGAGAGACGTGTGTCAGGATCGTGCTAAATGGAAGTCTGTAGTCTCTGCCTACCCCTCTGTTTATGTTTGTGTTAGTGTGTTTATGTTATTATGTATGTATGTTACTAATGTCCAATGGGTGCATGCTGAATATTGTGTCCATTCCGTTCTAACCTTACATTTATTTGCTTCAATGCATTTTCCATCTTTTCTTTGATAAGTAATACATTTTTTACGGGGCTAGTTTTTGTTTATTAGATTGCGATAATTTCGCTTTCAAAGTTCAGTGCCCTCGTGTTGTCTTCCGTGAGCTCATGCTACTAATGCCAAAATTAACTTTGATTTGTTCCTAGACTTTTTATTTACGTTGTAGAAACTTGTGTATTACACAAGTTTCTACAACGTAAATAAAAAGTCTAAAGCCTAGTTAAAAAGGAGCAAAATTTGTAAACAAGAAATTTAATCATAATATACGGTCATTACTTTTTTTTACGAAAAGAGGTTGCAACATGTATGTAAGTACTATTTTGTGTGCAAAGCTGCATGTCGGTATTTATGAAGATATGTACTTGAACTTGTGTTCATTTAACAATATATTTTACACAAGTTAATTTATAATAAATAGGCTTTCCAAAAATACACATATTTTTGTAGAAGGTTTTTTTATAGGATAGGGTGACAAACGAGCACACAGTCCACCTGATGGTAAGTGGATGCTGTGGCCCATAGACATTATCATCATCATTACAGTCCTTCACAAGTCTACTGCTGAACATAGGCCTCCCCCAAAGTATGCCACAAAGCACGGTCCTGAGCCACCTGCATCCATCGACTTCCTGCATGGCCTTCACTGCTGGCCGTATGAGGACACTCAAAGTCGCTCAGCGAGCTATGGAGAGGGCTATGCTCGGGGTTTCTCTGCGTGATAGACTTAGATAATAAAATGAGGATATCCGCAGTAGAACCAGAGTGATCGACATAGCCCAACGGATTAGTAAGCTGAAGTGGTGGGAAAAAAGGTTCTCGAGTGGCAACCTCGTACCGGTAGGCGTAGTGTAGGGCGACCCCCCACTAGATAGAGTGACGACCTGGTAATGCCTCGTTTCCAGTAAAAAGGGTCTCCGGTTCTCTACACTCACTATACGAAATACAGCAGCGTTAACCTTCCATTTTACGCGGATATTGTGAGAGCGTGGTCCTTCCATGGTCGAGCCGACCCATTAGTGCTGCAACCATAATATAGCTGCAGCATGGCTCTACCACATATAAAATGCTATCCTAATTCTTTTTGACACCTTATGAAAAGTTTACGCACTCAAAACATTTTATCACATTTGGACGACCAATAGATTTATTAACACGTTCGTGGTCGGTAATTTAACTGATAGCTTCGTAAAAAATCACTAAAATTTTCTATACATTTTAGGGACACTGTTATAACCGTACTGTCGTAACACATAATAAAAAAGGTATTCCTGAAGGCAGTACGGTTATAACCGTAATACGGCTAAGGCCGTACTGCCGTGTAATATATGGGAATATGCATTGCATGATAACAGTACGGCTATAGCAGTTTAAAAATAAAAGTCAGCTTTCGTAGGAAATCATCATTCATCATTACAGCCTTTCACAAGTCCACTGCTGAACATAGGCCTCCCCCAAGTAATGCCACAAAGCACGGTCCTGAGCCACCTGCATCCATCGACTTCCTGCATGTCTTACCAGGTCGTCACTCCATCTAGTGGGGGGTCGCCCTACACTACGCCTACCGGTACGAGGCTGCCACTCGAGAACCTTTCTTCCCCATCGGTTATCGGTTCTTCGAGCTATATGGCCGGCCCATTGCCACTTCAGCTTACTAATCCGTTGGGTTATGTCGGTCACTCTGGTTTTACTGCGGATATCCTCATTTCTGAGTCTATCACGCAGAGAAACTCCGAGCATAGCCCTCTCCATAGCTCGCTGAGCGACCTTAAGCGTCCTCATACGGCCAGCAGTGAAGGAGCACGTCTCAGATCCATAAGTCATCACTGGCAACACGCACTGGTTGTACAATCTAGTTTTTAGAGATTGAGGTATACCTGACTAAAAGATATGTCGTAATTTCCCGAACGCTGCCCAGCCGAGTTGAATCCGTCGATTGACCTCTCGGTCGAAGTTGGACTTACCTAGTCGGACTATTTGTCCCAGGTAAACGTACTCGTCAACAACTTCGAGCATAGTGCTCCCAACAACTACCGGCATAGGTGTGACATGGACATTGAACATGATCTTTGTTTTGTCCATGTTCATCTTAAGACCTATCCGTTGGGAGGCACTATTGAGGTCATTGAGCATAGTGCTTAAGTCCTCCAGCGATTCTGCCATAAGGACTATATCGTCGGCAAATCGAAGGTGAGTGATGTACTCGCCATTGATGTCAATACCGTATCCTTTCCAGTCCAGTAGCTTGAAAACGTCTTCCAATGCAGCGGTGAAGAGTTTCGGGGATATAACGTCACCCTGTCTTACACCTCTCTGCAGTTGGATAGGTTTCGAGCTCTGGTTCTGTACTCGGATAGCCATCGTAGCCCTACTGTACAAACACTTCAGCACTTCGATATACCGACAGTCAACTTGGCACCGCTGAAGGGACTGTAGCACCGCCCAAATTTCGACGGAATCAAAGGCTTTCTCATAGTCCACATACGCCAGGCAAAGTGGCAGATTGTACTCTTCAGTCTTCTGTACAATCTGCCGCAGGGTATGTATGTGGTCTATGGTACTGAAGCCTTTTCGGAAACCGGCTTGTTCGGGAGGCTGGAAGTCGTCAAGTCTGCGTGCGAGACGGTTCGTAATGACTCTCGAAAACAGCACGTAGACGCGGCTCAGAAGGGAAATCGGTCTGTAGTTCTTTAAGAGAGCGCTGTCGCCTTTCTTAAAGAACAAGACCACCGCACTTCTGCTCCACGCCTCTGGAGTAGTGCCACCATGGAGGACGGAATTGAAGAGCTTCTGAAGGACTACAAGTACCGGTGTTCCACCCGCTTTCAGAAGCTCCGCTGTAATTCCATCCTCGCCTGGATCGTATCGATCGTAGGAAATATTTATTATAAAATCAATTACAGCCTAGTAATTAGTAGGAACTTACTCCAGTTCTTAATTATTTTAAATAAAATAAAACAGAAACATCTATTATAGTCAATCACAGCCTATTAATTAGTAAAAACTTACCACAGTTCTTAGTATTTTAAATACAAAAAAAATATCTCTTTAAAAATTAAAAAAAATATGTGTATAAATCAACATTTTCTTAGAATAATAGCTTCATTTTATGTATCTCCCCTCTTGACATATTTAGCGTGCCATTCCTCAAAACATGTAGGGCATAAGGGAGTTTTTTCTCGGCATCCCTTGCACCTGTATCTTGTCTCTTTGCGTTTTTTCTTTTTAGTGCAGAGGCTACAGTTCAAATATTTAAAATTCCTCTTGGAATCAGTTGAGCACGGAATATCTTCAGGCCAGTGATCCTGACTAATGCTTACCAAATTTTCTTGTTGAAGTACTTTTTTTGGAGCTCTAACTGCAGTTCGTCGACTGGAATATATGCTACCAGTTCTTATAATGTTTCGACCAGAACAACCACTCTCTAAGTTTATCATTTGTTTTATTAAATCTTCGCGATAGTCCAGAAATTCGTATTTGACATCGTTTTTAAAGTATTTTTTGTAGACAAAGAAAGAATTCCAAACAGATATATCTAAGAGATGAAAGAATACTTTCTTATACCATCGAATTGTTTTCTGTGGCGAGGAGTAATATGCAACCATTTGGTCTTTCCTATCTATTCCTCCCATATATTTATTATATTCTGAAACCTCTTCAGGCTTTTGTGAAATTTTTCCAAATCGGTTTGAAACATTTATTAGCTTAGGATGATTTCTGGTAGTTATAACGTAAACTGGACGCTTATCATACCACGCTGATACGTAAACTTGCTTTTTACGACACCAAAAAAAATCACCCTTTTTTAGTTTTATCTGTGTCAGCCCCTTAGGGTTTGTCTTTCTGTTTTTACGAAGTGTGCCATTGGTGTGGGTACGCAACTCTAGTAATTTCTGACTCAAATCGACATCATTATAAAAATTATCCATGAATATGTGATGACCTTTCATCAAGTATGGTTTCAGCAGTTTCATAACTATTTGTTCGGTTTTCTTCCCATACGTATTATCATCTTCGCCCTTACCACAGTACATAATAATATTTAGAACATATCCTGTTGCACTGGTTAGGATATAAAATTTTATACCATAACGAGCCTTCTTAGATTTATGTACTGCCTGAAATATAGTCTACCCCTGTATAAAACTAGAGATTCATCTAACGATAATTCTTTGCCAGGACCATACACACGACGAAAGTTCTCAGATAGAGCTTCAATAAAACCAGTTATCTTCTTCTCGCTTTTTGCCTCAATATCTGGTACATAAATGGCTCGTAATATTTGATCAAATCTTCTAGATGACATCACATAAGAAAATATCGGGTGGAAATTCAAAGATCAGAATATGAGAAGAGTTTTCGCCTCTATGGAATTTTAATATGGCCTTGTAATAAACAAAGCCCCAAGAAAGCTAACATTTCTTCTTTGGTTACATCACGGAAAGAACATTTTCTACTATGTCGAGTATGAGGTCTGGTTGTATTCGTCAAATTATTTCCGTAAGCATTTGTTCTAGACACAACAAAATTAAAAAGATCGTTAGAAAATATTAATTTGAAAATATCTAAAGGTTGAGCATTATCAGGTACTTTGAGTCCTTCAGATGCGTAATCAAAATGAAAAAGAGGGATCTCGGCGGTAAAGTCTACCCACTCGTCAGTGTCTTTTTGAGAATTATCACACGATATTTCGTGTACATCAGATGCATCATCGAATTGTTCATGGCACGTTAGTATAGATGGGCTATTTGCCCTGGCATTATCATCCCCTATATCGTCGTTAGATGTGTTTATAATTTGATCTGAAGTGCACGGCTGCTCCACAGGGACAGTTAAAGTTGAGTGGATTCTTACCTCTACTTCATCATCTGACACTAGAGTATCACTAGATCCGCTGAACTCTGTTCTCATCATATTTCTTGCAGTTTTTCTTGCCTCTGTAGACTCCACGTCTGAGCTCGACATATCATCATAATTAGGTTGAAATTCTTGATC
Organism: Parnassius smintheus behrii; assembly: GCA_036936625.1. NCBI lineage: Eukaryota > Metazoa > Arthropoda > Insecta > Lepidoptera > Papilionidae > Parnassius > Parnassius smintheus. The sequence goes on from JAUPFT010000013.1 coordinate 39,644,551, forward strand.
CGATCCATATTCGCCATCATCACTGTATGGGTCCCATTCTGGAGTCAACTCTGGAGTAGATGCATCCTCTAAAAGTTGCCTAATACGCTCACTATCTGTCTGCTTTTGTGCCATCTAAAAAAATATAAATGCCTACGTTATACAAATTCAATTGATAAAATTTGTTCATAATTACGTCAATACATAGCCCAAAGCTATTTTTATAGTATAACGATTATTATATTACAGTAAGATTTTATCCCTACAGTAAAGTAAAATAAGTATTTATACTCACTTTCGATTGTGGAGCGCTAGAGAAATACACGTTCTGACAAGATGGCGTCCCACACGGCACTAACTCGTGCGTCGAAGTAACACGCATACAAACACAACGGCAACAGCCGTAGTGTTGCTGTGTGCGCACACACGTCCTAAACCGACTAACAACAATACAATTTGCTCTTGTGCATTAAATTTTGACAGTACAATCGTATATTCCTCTCACAGAGTGCCAGTGGAAATGTGTTGTATATATAACTTACAGTCGTTTAGCTGCTTATACCGTACTGGCAATACGGAGAATTTGAAAGTTTACGGCAATAACCGTACTGGCGATATTTGCAATACAAAAAAAGCGGCCATAGCCGTTACCGCGCGCGAACGTGTTAATTGATAGAAATTAATAGAAAATTTAATAATTTATAAGTAATAACCTAAGCTGTAATTGTAATTGTTGTATTGTGTTTGTTCCATTTGATGGGGTACATCATTCACATTAGGTCAATAAATTAAAAGTAGTAGAGTTGAGTTGAATAAACACACTCTTGTGGCACATGATTTGACAAAAGTTGAGTAGTATTTAATGTTTATGTGTGTGAAAAATTAAAACTATTGCAATTCATACCATATTATTTTTATTTTATAGTACAGCCTATTATCAAACGAAATAAAAAACATAACTTATTAGATCTCAAAGATGTTTACAGATTGTTAAACAGACGATTCATTGTATGCGTACCATTGGCATGGAAAACCCGAAACCACATGAACAAGTTACTACCTCGCGCCCCATGCACATTAAACAAACAAGCGGATACATAAGCTATAGAGTTCACCAACTAACATACCCATAGCTGCCGAAAACTATTACTAATGTATGTGCCAAATCGATGAGAAAAACGGACAACGACCTTTCGGGCGTTTAACCAGGGGTTACAAACCTTCAATACATATGCACATTTTATATGTAGTACTTTCTTCATTTATAATGATTTTTTTATTTTTTTTTTATAATGATTGATATAATATATATTTATTAACTATTATTAAGAAGTTATGTAAAAGATCGCTGTAGAGGAAAAATCATTTAATGTTATAAAGTACTTTATTCATTTAACAACAAAAAGCATTAATTTATAAGTTTATAACACATATAAAGATTCGAGTGATAACGACACTGAATAAGTACGTACTTATTCAAAAGATAAAACTTTATTTTCAATATTATATAAGAACTTTATTTTTATTCGGTGCAATCATCACTCGTATCTTCACTTGCAATACTAATTGCTATTTATACAATCGTAGTTATATTTCATTATAGAACATTTTGCCACATGTTAGAAAGGGAGCGATCGCCTTCACGAAAGCCCGGTAAAAAGCCCACGTGTGCGAGGGAGACAACCAATGGCTCAATTCAACTCTCCTTATGACAGCAGTATTCGTAAAGCGCTTATTACATTATACAATTTTTAGGACATCTAATTAGGAAATAGGAAGGTGTAATCGTAGTTAGAACAGTTAGGATCCGATTTAGTCATATTGGAGGTCCCAATCGCTCTACTTCCTAAATTGTTTACAATTTAGGACAGTGTAATCGCAACGTTACGATTTAGAACAACCAGTCGGCACCCGTGCTTTGATACAAGCGGATGTTTTGAAGTTTTGATAGAAGTCTGATATCAGAGTGCAGTACTTTAAATCTTAATATTAATTTCCGGTGGCTATAAAACGTAATGTCACCATCAAACATTCTTTGGTACTCACACTTTATCGAAATATCGTGACTTCTTTTTCAATATGTTTGGATACCAAACTTAACAAATATTCAAACTGTTTTATAGGTGGTAGAGCCATGCTGCAGTTATATTAGTAGTATAGTTGTAGCACGAATGGATCGGCTCGACCGAGGAAGCACCACGCTCCCACAGAATACCAGCGTAAAATAGTAGCTTAATGTTGCTGTGTTTCGTATGGCGAGTGTAGAGAACCGGAGACCCCTTTTACTGGAAACGAGGCATTCCATCTTAGTCGTCACAGGTGACAACGCATCTGCATTTTGATTTGTAATCGGAGATAGATGTAGATGTCCATGGGCCGCAGCAACCACTTATCATCAGGTGGACTGTGTGCTTGTTTGTCACCCTATCCTATAAAAAAAACTGCTTAGAATCTAAAAATATATAATTATATTCATATTGGACAGTTTTTTCTCAATGACAAGTACTCTTTTCTCTTTTTTTAATATCCATTGTTCCCACCATGGCCAAGGCAAGTCCTATTTTCTGCTGTTTTGATAAATACGGCGCCATCGATCAAACGTGCAACCCCGTCGATACTTCTTTACGAATGCGGTTCGTCACGATTTAGAATTCAATTTAGTGTGATCACTAGCTTCCAATTTAGGTTCCTAATTAGATTTCCTAAAAATTGTATAGTGTAATAAGCGCTTAAGGCTACGAGGTCGAACAGAGTGCGCGGGAAATTTGAAATAGTTTGAAACAGTTTACGAGTTATTTTATTACTTGATATAATCGATTGATTCATCTTAATGAGGCAAGCTGGGCTTTTGGGCTTGTATAGAGGCTTCGCCACTGCTTTAGTTTTTTAGTTTTAGTTTACGACGGGCTGTTTTCCGCAACTCCACGACTAAGCGCGTATTTTGCGTGTGGGCAGGAATAATATGCTTATTCGAGCCATGATATCTCCTCGAAGAAGCTCAGCAGTCCCTTGATGTTGCAAGCAACTTCCGCAACTTCCGTGCCGAAATGTTTAGCCCTGTATGAAGCGACTACTGGACATGTCAGCAAAACGTGAGCCGCCGTTTCCTCCTCTCCCATGCATGCCCTGCACAGGGGGGCTGTCAGTAACACCTATGGTGAACAAATGTTTGTTAAAAGAGCCATGTCCTGTGATAGCACTTGTTACTATCCTGATCTGTGGCTTGTTCAGTCTCATTAGAACCTTGGTTAGACGACTGTTTATTTCAGGTAGGGCCTCCCTAGCTTGTCTACAGTCTACTAAATTTTTCCAAAGCTGAGCGTGTAAATTATTGAAGTATCTACGTACCAGTGAACGAACGTAGCCAAAGGGGATTGTTTTTATTGGTTCTGGCCCTATAGTTGCTAGGGCCGATCCCCTTCTGGCCAGTTCATCTGCTGCATCGTTGCCTCTAGATCCACTGTGTCCCTTAATCCATTGCGGAGTCACATTGTTGTGCTTACATACCTCATTCAATCGTTGATGGCACTCGTATATCAGTCCCGAGTTCGTCACATTGCAACTCAGAGCTTGTAGTACCGCCATACTGTCGGTCAGTATTCTGATGGAGAATTCTTTCACCTTCCTAGCATCTATTGCTATGGCCGCTTGAATGATACCCATGCATTCAGCCTGGAAGACTGTGTTGTGGGTACCCAGCGGTGTGCATATGTGGATATCAAGGTCTTCAGAGAAAGCCCCAGACCCCACACCTTCATTTGTCTTAGAGCCATCCGTGAAAACTTTGAGCTCTCTTGGACCCAATCCTTCCAGATGGTCAGTTTCCTTCAATTGTATCCTGTACTTCTTATCAAATACAAATTGTTTTGGGATCCTATCATACTTGGCTTGTAAGATAGGAATTTTTGAGTAAATTCTATCGATTATATCTGTATGGGGGACTCTACTCTTACTTAAAAGATTTAGGGTCTTGAGCCTAATGGCAGCTAAAGTTGCTTCTTGTTGTATATATAGATGAAGCGGTGTTAGCTCCAGCGTAGCCTCCAAAGCTGCTGTTGGTGTTGTCCTTATGCAGCCCGTGGCAGCCATACAAGCTAATCTCTGGTAACGCTGTAGCTTTTGTATAGTGGTGGCTTCATTGGTTTTGGTCCACCATACCAGAGAACCGTATATGATCATGGGCCGAATTACAGTTTTTTACAGCCACAGTATAATTTTTGGCGTTAAACCCCATCGTTTGCCAATCATGTTTCTGCACTGCCAGAAAGTTAAACTAACTTTGCTGATTTTGTTTTCTATGTGTTTGTTCCAGTTAAGTTTACTGTCCAAGGTAAGACCTAGGTATTTTACCTCGGAAGAAAGTTGGAGTTTTGTGCTGAAAAGACTTAGAAGATGATAGTTATTTAGCATTCGTTTTTGTGTGAACATTACTATAACCGTTTTATTTGGATTAACAGTTAGGTCATATTCCCTGCACCATCTCTCCACAATACGGAAAGCCGCTTGGGTCAGGTCGCACACAATGCTTGCTGTCTTACCAGAGACCAGTATTGTCAGATCATCTGCATAACCGACTGTGTAGAAATGATTGGTGTTTAATTTGCTGACGAGCTCATTAATGACCATATTCCACAGGAGAGGTGAAAGAACCCCACCCTGCGGGCATCCTTTCATGATCTGAATTGTCTGAGATTCACCAGCAATCTTTATTGTTCGTGTACTGAGCATGTTTACTATCCAGTCAATCAGCGCCGGTTCAACATTATGTCTACTTAGGGCACCTTTTACCACACCTTTTCGCCACTGCTATTAGACCACTGTTTCTGTTTCTCTTTATATATTTGAATTTTAAATGACGCAACACACCTCGCAGGGAAGTTTTGCTCAGGTTTGGCAACTGGTCATCTTGATTTATACTGAGCAAAATTTTGTCTAAAGTTGGTAATTCTCCTGCAAGAAAGAACTGATGCACTTTCGCTCTTATAGCTGATTTATCAAAAACTTGTCAGTTACAGACTTCTTTCTTTTATTAATTATTCCCTTTTCTGGTATTTTATGGGAATCTCCATACATGCTTAATATGCGATATGTGGTGCTCTTGCTGACTCCTGAGATCTCCGAAACCTTTTCTACCATTTTGACGTTTGAAGGAACACTACACATCATCGGGCCAGATGTTTTTAACATATTTGTATACATTACTGATAATCTCTTGTTCCCTGACCGATAAAGTGGTAGGTTTTCTCTTTTTTACTGGTGACATTAAAGGTGCTCCAGAAGATGGGCCTCTAAATAAATGACAAAAATATACTACCATAGTACTACACAACATAAATGAATATTGTTTTGGAAAATAAATACCACATGGTCACATAAAAAGAGAGCTTTAAAAAATGGTAAGGCTATGTCGTCGCATTTTTACCTATTTGTATGTACCTGCTACGTTTTTTATGGGTTGGCGCCGTCTCTTTCCACTTGACAAGGAAGGACCAAGTCCTTCACCAGATTCTCCCAAACTCATTTCGATATACAGTAAAAACTCAACTAAAACAATGCAGTGAATGCTATGAATTACCTGAGACATACACACGCAAGTGCTATCCAAATACGAATGAAAATAAAATGGCAGACCGGCCCAAAAATGGTGAATAATCTCTGGCTGCCAGTGTCACTTTTTTTTAGAACAAACTGACATAATGCGTGTTTTGTTTATTTTAAAGGGATGAATCTGCAAAGGCTCAGTATGGTGAATATATTGCTTGAAATATTTTTTTAATATGAAACTGTTATTAAATGAATTGCTGTGTTACTTACCATTAATTGAAATATAAAATATAACACATTTTTTTCAATGTACCGTAAGGTTTTACGATGTTTATAGGAACCACAGACAATATTATTTAAGAAACACAACATATATGCTGACCTAGAAGTGTGAATAATATCGATATTTAAATATTGTTATCACATCTAAATTGAGATTTTGTAAGTTACCCCTTTTCACACTCGTCTCATATCTGAGGCCATTGTCTTTTTTCCCAATCGATTTGGCACATACTATATCATTTTACATATAATCTCAATTATTAAAAATGTAATTGCAAAAAATATCTATAAAGATATTTAAAAACATATATAATCATTCAGATTTAAAGAAAATTATAAATATAAACCTATACACACTAAAACTTTATCAGTTATTAATATAACCTTTGACTTTTTTTGATAAGATATAATAGAAGGAAGAGACATTCAAAAGCAAATAATGTTTAACATTATACAAGAACAATTGCTCGAATTATTATATCACAAAGTATTCTTGTTTTATCACAAATATATCAGGCTTCACTTTGTAGGAATTCTTAGCTATATGGGTGGTGTGAGAATGTAAATAAACATGCAAAATTACTTTCTCCTGTTAATTAATTTCCATATTGATAAGAACTGTTATATTACTTACATATCAGCAATACCCAACCCAAGCAGTTCTTGCTTATGTTCGGGATACTTTATTTCTGGTACTTTGTTTTCATTTACATCATTTCGTGCTTGTTGGAAATAATAATCATAAGTTGTCTCATCTAATGTTATAAGAAGACTTAGTCTGGGAACCTACGGAGGAATTACAGTATATTGGTGATAAAATACATAATATTGTCAGAAACTTAAATTTAAATGTAATTGTGAATTGGGTATACTCCAAAAAAAACATATTTAATGTTAAAACTAATAATATCAATTCAAGGAAACGAATATCTTAAATGTAAACAAATATAAACATATAAAAATAATTCCAGCTATGTATCTTCATTTAAAAAATTGTGAATGAAAGACTCATGGAATCACAGGAAATATAATAAATAAAAGTTTCTAACCTTGAAGCGAATCCTCAACTCATAATCTCGAGAGCTGGCAAGGACCAGGCTGTTATCTTTCAGGAAATAATCAGTGCCTTTGACTCTTAATGCAAACAAAGTACGGGTAAGAGGAGGTATGTTATATTTTTTGCATAAAAGAATACACAACTCCTCAGCTGTAAAGTTGCTAGAACATGAGACGATGTTAGGTGTACGGTCAGTCACAATTGATACTTTAACAGTCTCCATCGATGCCATAGTTTATTTTGTAATCTAAAACCACAAAAACTTAGCGACGCTAAGAATGTTAACACTTGGTCTAATTTGAACGATTTAAAATAGGATTAGAATTATAATTGTATATCACATTCATGTTGTATATATTATTAGTAACATCTAAAACCTGGTGCTTTCAATAAATCTATTGAAACAAAAATGTTTATTTATAAACCAAGTAAGGTCACCATTATGTGTATTGTCTATGGTCACCACCATAGCAGGGTTGCCATTTCGAAATTTTAAGGTGCCGTGTTTTGGGAACTAGATTGCCGTGTTTTGGAATAAAAACTACAAAATTGCCGAGTACATTTTTATTTATTTTGAATTAAAACGTAAGATTAAACATGACATATAAACATTACTTTTCACAGTCATCATACAAATTTCTTATCGTATCCAAAACTTCTTTCTTCGTAACTGTTCAATTTATATTTATTATTTTCCTTCTATTCCGTCTATCATTCGTTTAGTCGGTTCGAAATTTACACAATTTCCTTGGGATCGGATAAAGTGTTTAGCTAGTAGAGTTAAATAAAGTAAATAAACAGTAGTATAACTTTTTTTATGTAATTTTCAAAAATGAAAGAATGAAATGAATACCATAAACAACGAAGTGTGTGCGAATGTAAGTCGAACTCGCGTTGAGATTTCCCCGCTCATAGAGTGATGACTACGTATAGGGAAGTCTAGTGATGTGCGTTCTAATCACTTATCGACTACGAAAAAATTTTCGAAAAAAATTAGTAACCATTGGATTGTCGTGTTTTAGAACACGACAATCCAATGGTTACTAATTAATACTGTTGGACCTTCTGCTGACCTCTCACCCGGACGGATATCAGATTTCCGTCGACGCCCCTTTGGGCTCCTCGGACCATTGTCTGGTCCGGAGTGTTGTGCCACTCACACTGAAATCGCGGTTGCATTCTGCAGGCTGCCGCCGTGTTTGGCACTATAGATCAGCCGATTGGGATGGATGCGGTCTTTCTTTGCATCCTACCCTTGGGGGGCGGGTTTGCTTCTCGCCGGATGATCCCAACGTTGTTGCGGATTCTGTTACTGATGTGGTACTTCAGGGTATGGAACTTTTTATTCCTTCCTCTGTGGTGCCCATTGGAGGCAAATCTCAGCCATGGTTTGGTCGCTCCTGTAAAATAGCATCATGCTAAAAGCAGGAGTGCTACCAAGCCTGGGTTGATGCATCAGCGTCCCGGGATGTAAACACCAGCGCTCTAAAAAAGAAGTATAATTTTGCCTCTAGGTCCTTCAAAAGAGTCATTGCCAAGGCAAAGTCAGAGCACATAGGCAGAATTGGCGAGAAACTAGTTCGCCTTCCTTCTGGAACCCGTGCATTCTGGTCTCTCGCCAAGGCTGTCCAGGGGAATTTCTGTCAGCCATCTCTTCCATCTCTGCACAGGGAGGACGACTCACTGGCCCATACTGCAAAGGAGAAAGCCGATCTTCTAGGCTCTTTCTTTGCGTCTAACTCGACTCTCGATGACGGGGGGAGTACGCCGCCAACCATTCCGCGATGTGAGTGCTCCATGCCGGAAGTGCAGTTCACACAGCGCTCGGTTCGCAAAGCACTCCTCTCCCTGAACATCCACAAGTCGAGTGGGCCTGACGGAATCCCCCCAAGCTGCTGACGTGTGCTCCAGAGTTGGCACCGTATTTAACGCGTCTTTTCCGGTACTACTACTCCCTAGGCGTAGTCCCAAAATCATGGAATACGGCTTTCGTCCACCCGATCCCTAAAAAAGGCGACCGCTCAGACCCGTCCAACTACCGGCCAATCGCCATCACCTCCTTGTTCTCCAAAACAATGGAGTCCATTGTAAACTGCCAGCTCATGAGGTACCTTGAGGATCGCCAGCTGATTAGTGACCGCCAATACGGTTTTCCCCGTGGTCGGTCAGCTGGTGATCTTCTGGTCTACCTAACTCACAGATGGTCGGAGGCAGTAGAGTTCAAGGGGGAGGCATTGGCCGTTAGTTTGGACATTGCGAAGGCCTTAGATCGGGTTTGGCACAAAGCGCTTCTTTCGAAGCTCCCTTCCTATGGGCTTCCCGAGAAATTGTGCGATAGGATCACCAGCTTTCTTGCAGATCGGAGCATCAAGGTCGGTGCGAGCTCCGATTGCAAGCCTATTAATGCTGGTGTTCCACAGGGCTGCATGCTATCGCCAACGCTATTTCTTCTGCATATCAATGATATGTTGCATACCCGTAACATTCATTGCTATGCGGATGACAGCACTGGTGATGCTCTTTACACCGGCCGAGCCAATATTTCTCGGGAAAACGTCTCCGAGTGCCGGGACAAACTTGTGTCTGAAGTCGAGTCCTTGCTGAACAGAGTCTCGGATTGGGGACGACTAAATCTAGTCCAGTTTAACCCCCAGAAGACACAAGTTTGCGCGTTAACCGCTAAAAAGAACCCCTTTGTCGTATCCCCTCAGTTTCAAGGCACTCCCCTTGTTGCCTCAGCCAGTATCGGAATCCTCGGCGTCGACATATCGAGTGACGTGCAGTTTCGTGGTCACTTGGAAGGGAAGGCCAAATTGGACTCTAAAAAGCTTGGCGTGCTTAGCAGAGCGGGACAGTATTTCATGCCGGCACACCGCCTGCAACTTTACAAGGCGCAGGTTCGGCCGCACATGGAATACTGTTCCCATCTCTGGGCTGGGGCTCCCCAGTACCAGCTCCTTCCACTTGACCGCATCCAGCGCAGAGCGGCTCGAATCGTCGACGACCGAGTGCTTTCCGATCGGCTCGATTCACTGGCGTTGCGAAGAGATGTTGCATCTCTTTGCGTATTTTATCGCATCTATCACGGGGAGTGCTCTGAGGAATTGTTCGGATTAATCCCAGCCGCCAAATTTCGTGAACGCCCTACACGGCAAACGTCCCGATACCATCCACACCATCTGGATGCTTGGCGGTCCACCACTGTACGTTTCACAAGGAGTTTTCTTCCACGTACAACCTCTCTGTGGAATAGTTTACCACCGGCGATTTTTCCGGACCGATACGACCTGGGGACCTTCAAGAAAAGAGCTTACTCCTTTCTAAAGGGTCGGCAACGCACCCGCAATTCTCCTGGTGTTGCGGTTGATCATGGGCGGCGGTAGTCACTTAACATCAGGTGAACCGCATGCTCGTTTGCCCCCTCTTCTATAAAAAAAAAATTGCCGGGGTCACGGATCATAACATTGCATCATCGAAATTAAAACGAATAAGCAATACTATTGAAGGAAAGAAGATTTGTCGGTGAGCGGCCAGCGAAGGAGACACCTGCTCCTCTCCCGCACCCCGCCGCACTGATATCGAAATATTTTTATAGTACTAGCTGAACCCATGTCCTTGACACACTTGTTCATAGCAGTGTGCATAATTAGGTCGACTAATATTTTGGTGAATAATTCTGCGAAAAGACACTTACCTATTGTTTTATTTATTAATTTTTGTGTAATTAGGTTATGGTACTGCGATGAAAACGCTTTGTTTTGGTTTTTTCCAATCTAATTGGTACATTTACATCTCTTGCGATACGGACGCTTTTATTTGTGTTATTAGCGCTTGTAAACCTCTGATCGTGATGGCAAATACACATCCGAACTACACAGCAGCTGAATATGCGGACATGATCCTAATTTACGGAGAATGTCATCAAAATGCCGCCCTTGCGATTAGAACATATCGCGAGAGATATGGCGATACAAGACAATGCCCTACTCATTCTCGCACTATTGTAGGAGCTCTTCAGCGCATCCGTGAAAACCGACCAGTGGATCCTAGGTATCAACGCCCTGATCGACCGCCTACACGACAATACCCAATCCATTTAACTGAAAATGTGATAAAACACTTCGAAGACCAACCCAAAACTAGCCTGCGCCAGAGTGCTAGGCATTTTCAAGTCCATCACAGAACGGTCCATAGGATATTAAAGCGCGAAAAGTGGCACCCATTCAAGTTTAGAAAAGTACATACTCTGCTATCGCGTGATAAAATAATAAGAGAGAGAATAATTATTGTAAGTGGTTACTGAGATAAATTGAAGAGGACAGTGACTTTCTTTCTCAAATTTGTTGGACTGATGAAAGCACGTTCACCAGAAATGGCATGTGGAACCAGCACAATCTGCACCACTGGGCACCAAAAAACCAAAATCCGCGCGTTTGGCGGGAGTCAGCCCATCAGTACTGATTTACAGGTAAATGTTTGGGCAGCTATTCATGGTGACAACATCATCGGACCCGTATTCATTGATGGGGCTTTGAACGGCGAAAGGTTTGTTAATCTATTAAATAATACGGTGTCAGAATACACAAACAACCTAAACGTCCATCGATACCAACGAAAGAAAAAAATTAAAATGAAAAATCTTTATTCGGTATCTTTTACATAGTAACATGACCAATGGCCGGAATCTCCTTTTAAGTATGATACTTGTGTTAGGAGACTCCGCTCCTTCCCAAGATTACAAAAGATACATTGTGCTATAGTAAGTATTACCTACAGCAAGATAATATCAACAATTAGGATTAAACGGTGTCAAAAGAGAAGCATTATGGTTGATAGTTAAGTGCTAACTTAAGTAAGCGCAAAAGCAATTAATTAACAATTTAATTTAAAAAAAAATTGTTAAGTTTATAATGTGTGTGTGTGTGTGTGTGTGTGTGTGTGTGTGTGTGTGTGTGTGTGCGTGCGTGTGCGTGTGCGTGCGTGTGTGTGTGTGTGTGTGTGTGTGCGTGCGTGTGCGTGTGCGTGCGTGTGTGTGTGTGTGTGTGTGTGTGTGTGTGTGTGTGTGTGTGTGTGTGTTGTGTTTGCATGCGGGTGTACTCATATATGTGAGTTAGTGAATAGAATTATGACTATATATTACACAGCATATGTTAATGTAGGATAAGGTTCTCAATTTCATCATAGTTTTTACCTCGAAGCCAACTCTGTAGTGTGTTCTTGCACGTGTGTGTCATTGTAGGGTAAAAATTCAGAATTTTATTTAATTTATTATAAATATGTGCAGATTGCCTTCTAAATTGTCTCCTAGCGTAGGCAGTTTTAACGTGGGTTACGGGTGCAACATTTAATATTCTTCTGTTATTTTGTCTATAGGGGTTGTAGGGCAGTTTTCTGTGAAGTTTTAGAATCGCGTGTAAAATGTAAAGTTTCCTTACAGATAGTAGGCCATATTGGGAATATAGACTGACGGTTGGAAACCTATAAGGTTTAAAATAAATCACTTTAAGCAAAGATCTATGAGCTCGCTCTAGTTCCAGAAATTTGGTTTTGGTGGCTCCGCCCCAGACTGTGATAGAGTAAATAAGGATAGATTGTGCGAGCGATATATATATTTGTTTTAATAAATCTGCATCGGCAACGTGTCTCAAAGTTTTAAAAATCCAAGTTAGTTTGCAAATTCTGCCAATCAGTAGGTCAATGTGGGCACTCCAAGCAAGGCGCTGGTCAACCATTACTCCAAGATATTTGGTTTTGGATATTTTATCTATGCTATCACATGAGCAATTTTGGTTGGACAAATTGTTACATGAGTGAATTTTTATTTGAAAGTCTGTATTTGGCTGAGTACTGTTATAATTTGTGAAACATATATAATTGGTCTTAGAGGCGTTTAAAGTCAATAAATTTTTATCTAACCATTGAGCTATTTGGGCCAGATCTTCTTGAGCAAAGCTATGTACTTCGTCCCATGTTGAACCAGAGAAAACTACAGCGGTGTCGTCAGCATATGAAAATAATTTACCATTACGAATATCCAAGTTACAAAGGTTGTTGATATAAATTAAAAAGAGAGTTGGTCCCAACACACTTCCCTGGGGGACACCATATGTTGTGTCTGCTAGCTCGCTAATACAGTCACCAACCCTAACACTCTGTTTACGATCACTCAAATAATCACACAGCAAAGCTAGGGGAGTACCCCTGATACCCACTGATTCCAATCTGCGCATAAGGATGGGGACAGAGACGGTATCGAAAGACTTCTGAAGATCTATAAAAACCGTAATGCACTTTTTATTTCTATCGACTTTTTCGGTAATGTGAGACGTTAACGCACTTATAGCGTCATCTGTTGAAATCCCTCGCCTAAAGCCAAATTGTGAGTTAGATATTAGTTGATATTTGTTTAGGGAGCTAATTAATCTGCTATTTATAATTTGTTTCTAATATTTTTGAAATAACCGGAAGAACTGATATGGGTCTGTAGTTACTGGCTTCGTCTCTATCTCCCTTATGTATCGGAGTGACCACAGCATGTTTGAGCGCAGTAGGAAAAATACCCTGTCTTCTGCAGAGGTTAGCTAAGTGAACAATGACGGGGGCTATTTCTTTGCCAACATGTTTCAGAAATTTCGTTTGTATACCATCCCAGCCCGCGGCACTGTTCGATTTTAATCCCATTAAAATTTCACAAACCTCATCCGGGTCAGTTTCTAATAAGACAAAAGAAAATTGGTTTAAATCACGTTTTAAAATATTATCAGCTAGAGATTTGCCAATATTTGCAAAATAGGTATTTATGTAATTTACAGATTCTTTAGGCGTTGATTTACAGTTAAGAAGTCCTATATTATTTGATTTGTTTACTTTACGATGCGTGATGTCATTTATAGATTTCCAAAGTAACCTGGGATTTTTTTTTTATTTTTAATTAGTTGATCTCTTTCGTAATTCCGTTTTAAGTTTTTAATCAAAGCATTACAGTGATTTCGATAGCGTCTATATGTTATTTTTAGGATTAAGATTTTTGGGTCACGTTTCAGTTTTTTCTGCATATTGTTTCTATTTCTTATACAACGAAGAATACCTATTGTAATCCATGGTTTTAAAATACGATTTTTGCATGGAATTGTCATGGTTATTGTGTTTGTTAAAATACATTGCCTTAATTTATCAATTAACAAATCAGTAAGATAAGTGGGATTAGTATGTAGTAGCATGTCATGAAGATCTAAATCCTTAAATGATTCGATTGCTTGTAGAAGGTTGATAGAGGTCATTATTTTAGTAGAATTAGTTTCGTCTTTTATATTGGATAGTTTTAGAAAAATCATGTCATGGTCAGTAATAGTAGCATTCAGAACGTATATAGAAGCAGCATTTTTGGATTTATTAAGTTTTAAAATAAAATGATCCAAACAGTTTTTGTTTCTAGTTGGCAGGGTATGTCCTGGTAACATGCCGTGTGTAGCTAGCATGTTTAAGTAGTTTATTTTATTTTTATGTTCGTTTGTCTGTAAATTGTCGTCATTTATTATATTTATGTTTATGTCTCCCGTAATAATTATAGTTTTAAATGTCTTTCAGTTATTCAAGTGATTATCTAGTGAATATACGAATTTTTCTGCATCGGAGGTTGATGGTGAGCGATAAATCCCTAGGATAGTGAGGTAATTTATGGTAATCTGGAGACATGAAGCATTTGAAACCAGGATCTCGGTAACCTTAACTTTATAATTCATTCTTACGTAGATTACAACTCCGTCACACCGATTTAAATGATTTGTTGTTGTAAATGATGTATAATTATTTAACTGTGGTATGGTTTTTTTGGATCAATTTGACACTCAGTCAATACTATCACATCTACCGAAAACTTGAAATGTGACAATGTAAGGCAAAGATCATCAAAATTACAATAAATACCCCTTATGTTTTGTGAAATAATTGTGAGATCTGTGTTAAGTATTTTAACTACTGAAGATGAAAAATTGATAATATTACACATGCTAGAGGTTGCAATTTCCTTTTTATCAATCTCTGTTACGGTTTTTAACAAGCTATCCATATAAAGATTGGATTAAATACTTCCCGAGGTTCACATAAATTCTATTATAAAATGAAGGAGCCATTTGAAAATTGTGACGGTTTTTATAGAACACATTTTTAACATGATTATATAAAGTACCAGTGAGCAGCTTTTTATAAATTAAATTACGAATACACATACGGATGTGGTACCAATTAGATGGCGCGCCTGCACACTCTGTAACAACAGCCAGGCAGTGGCTAAATGACACGTTTGGTGCACAATGGATTGGTATATTTGGACCTCGTAGGTGGCCAGCAAGATCGCCAGACCTCACGCCATTCGATTTTTTTTCTGGGGGTGCATCAAAAACGATGTATACGCGGAGAACGTGGATTCGGTGGAACAATTACGCCATCGAATAATAAATGCGTTTGAGAAATTGAGGGAAATGGCTATAAGTGACAATTTATTATCAAATGTGCGAGAAAACATGAAACGCCGTTTAGTTTTTTGTATCTGCCAACAAGGCGGCCTTATTGAAAATTGGCTGCCCTCACGTTTCTCGCCCTCTCTTCAGCAACAAAGCTCCTCCACAGGTCAGTGACCAATCTTTTCCGGCTCTTCCAAGCTGCATGCCTCGCCAGAGCTTACCCCTATCTCAGCCCCCTGAGGGCTTATCTCAGCCCACTAAGGGCATCTTTTGGCCCCCTCAAGGCATCTTTCGGCCACCTCAGGCCCCACCTCGGCCCCTTATGGGCCTCTCTCTTTCACAGCCCTCTCCGCTCCCAATTAACCCTTGGGACCCCAAAAAGACAAACATCCCGCTACCTTCAGCCGCCCCACAACAGGCAGACTCTATAGTCGACGATATGAACTTATGGTATACCACTATGCGTAACGTCAACTTAGGGGAGATCACCATCTTAGCGCGCAAACTGCGCGCTGCTCAGTCCCCTCAGGAGCGTCTCTTTGCTCTTATTGAGCATAACCATCTTTTAAGGTCGTTGTAACAACATAATGCCAGAGCATTCTGCTCCCGCCTAATCACACGGTCGTATCAAACCAAAGGGTTTATCGCTTGTTTCTTTTAATATCCGCGGTTTGCGAAATAACTTCCCTGAGCTTAGACTCTTTCTTCGAGATCGCGAAGCTGACCTCCTCTTCCTCCAGGAGGCCCACCTCAGTGGTAAGATCCGCAAAGGCCTCTCTAGCAAAAGTTATTCGCTTCTTCGAGATGACAGACCCGACCGCATATGCAGTGGTACTGCCATTTACAACAAAAGTCGCTTCAGTGCTCCCATATCCCCACTCCGACGCTTACCAATATGGAAGCCACCATAAGTAGAATAGCCATTTCTGGACACCAGTTTATTTTCATAGCCTCCTGCTATATCCCTAGTGGAACCCTTCTTCTTAAGAGCGAATTCGAAGCCATCCTCGCATTAGGCAATTCAGTCATTATGTTGGAGATTTTAACTCCAAGCATACTGAATGGACCTGCCTCACTACTACTAATAGTGGCAAGGTGCTGCTGAATATCACTCAGTCTCTCGACCTGACTGTCCACAGCCCCCTCGCTGTCACCCACTATCCCGACAATGTTGACCATGCTCCTGAAGTGCTAGAGTTTGCTCTAGTTAAAGGAGTCTCCCTTAACCTTAGAGCAATCGAGATTCTCGATGATCTAGGATCCGACCACCATCCTCTATCCCTCATTCTTGGCCATCAGCCACCTACAACTCCCTCTTCCAAAACCTACACCAACTGGAAGGGCTTCAGAAAATCCCTAGCCTCAGCTATGAACTCTCCGGACCCTCCCATAACCCTCTCTTCCGACATCCTCGACAGTACGGGGAAAATAGACACCGCGGTCGAAAATCTCACCACACTAATAAAAGCCAAAAAAGCTGCCCTGCCACTACTGAATATAGACTTGCGGCCCATCGCCTTCAACGCAAACTCCAATACCGACTCAAAGACTTTAGAGACCTCAAAAAGAGCAATCTCATGGAGAATATCTCCCCCTCACATACAGCGCGTACTACCAGATGGCGAGAGCCCTCCGGATAGACGCTATCACTCATACCCCCCTCACTCTCATCCCGACGGTTCTATCGCTTTCGAGGACGCAGAAAAGGCTGAGTGCTTCGCCGACAGCGCCGCCGTACAATGCTCTCCCAGCTCACAACCCGCTGACCCCTCCCATATCCAAGAATTGGAGGATGACCTCTGACCATATCACTGTACCCAAAAGATGAGATCCAAGCCCTTAATCATTTTCCGCAGAAGGTGATATTATTGGCCATAATTTTCAACGCTTGCTTCGACTTCAGCTATTGTCACACCTCTTGGAAAGAGGCAACTGTCATTGGCATTCCCAAGCCAGGCAAACCGCACCACCTCCCCTCCAATCACCGTCCCATTAGCCTCCTCAAAGCCAAGGGCAAACTTTTCGAACGGGTTATTCTCACGCACATGAGGCGCTATCTGTTACCCACAGACGGTGACACTCATTTCATTCCTCAACAATTTGGGTTCCGAGCCAAACACTCGTGCCCCCAGCAAGTTCACCGTATTGTGGAATATATCCTCAGCGGTTTTTATTCTCGTCGTCAGAAGACTATCTCGGTCTTTTTCTACATTGACAACGCATTCGATAGAGTCTGGCATGAAGACTTTCTCTACAAATTGTACGTCTTAAGCCTCCCTGACCGTCTCGTCCGCCTCGTAGCCTCCTTTCCGCTCAAGCGTCCAGCCCTCGCGACTGATTCACCCTTGTACGTCCGGATACACGCGGCCCTAATTCGGCTGCTACCGCGCTTGCATGTTGTATAATAAAACCCACATAGCTACTTAACTATAGAGATAGAGTGGAGACAAAAACTATTAAAAATTGACAGAAGAATGCGAATTAAACCTATGTATGTTTCAAAACCCAAAAATGTTATTTAAGATATTAAAAATAGTTGTGAACATTGAATTTGGAGAAAAATTAACGTATTTATTTTATTAATTTACACCTCAACGAAGAAATATTGTATTTTTTACCCATAAAATAAAGTCACAACAAACTAGACGTATTTTCCTTTTTTATGATGCATATATGTTAACGTTTAATTAGCGTTATGTAATTAAATAAATCGAAAGAAAACACCTACTCCTCGTAATTTTACCGCGATGCTTCGAGCGCTTTGGACTCGCTCGCGAAGGCAAAATATAAGCAAGATGACCGCCTATTTAAGTGCTCATACACATTTTGCAATTTACGCAACGTAAAAAAGGTAGTAACGAGATTTTATTAAGTTGGGGTTTTAAATTAAACGTCAATAATAAAATTAATTCACAGTTTATTGAAATAATAAAAATAATATTTTACAAATAATAGTATTTTATTTAAAACTAAGAATTGATAACTAAATATTTTAAAAAAAGGACTAAATGAAAACTAAAATAAATAAATAAAAAATAATAAATTATATGTGATACTGCATAAAACAACTATCATACATAAGTGTTTGTGACATTCCAGGCAGTTCCAAATCGTTCTGGTTGTAACTTGTATTAATTAAAACCATTAATATCATCACGGAAAAAAAACAAAAATAATGTATTAAAATTACGATTATGATTAAGAATCATTATAAATTATTAAGAAATAAGACTCAAAACCAGCACCACCCAAGACTAAGACCGTAAAAAATAACAAAGCAAAACATCTGGCAAACATATTTTGCTGTTTATAACGACCCTTATTTAGAACTATTGTCGTTACGTTCGTGGATATAAAACTAGCCACAACAAAAAACCTGAGTAACGCACTAACATTTTTAACGAATCTTCAATGAATATAGTTTATTTCTGTTTGTAAAGTTCATTATTATGTTTATTACGAACTAACACTCACTTGCTTATATATAATTTTACTGAAAAACAAATTAAACAAAAATAAACTTGGGCCGACAACTTGAGAGCGGCCATTTCTTTCGAAACATTTATACTTTAAAATTAAATAAGACTCGATTTTACACAAAGAACTGTGATATGTATACGTAATTATAAAGCATAAATCATCTAGTTTATTGTGACGTATAATATTCTAAGTAATATTAAATAAAACTAAAGTACTTACGACATAATCGTTGACACTCCACAAGCACTTGTTCACAAAACACCGAGAGTGGAGTAGACTGTTGTTAATTAATTACGGTTCATTCGTTAAGGCTGGTTACACTGCCATCTCGTTTGTAATACGTAAAGTAGTTCGTCAGCTATCGATTCCAAAAAACAAAACTTACAAAAATTACCGCAAATGTCTCTAGATGTCAGTTTTATAAAACTTGACGCCAAGGCTACTTCACTATCCGGGACGTACAACGCTACTTTTGTTTTGGCTAGCGTAGAAGCCATATACGTTTGAGTGGCTATTTGAAGGATCGTACCTTTCGTTTTAGACACGAAGGCACGCTATCCTCTTCTCGTCAAATCAAAACCGGTGTCCCTCAGGGCTCTGTGCTTTCCCCCCTCCTATACATACTATTTACCAACGACATTCCTATCCCGTCAAATGGTGTCAAACTAGCCCTCTTCGCAGATGACACAGCCCTCTACTCTAAAGGCAACTGCTACAGATTCGTAACAAGATCCAAAAGTCAGTTAGTGACTTAGGAGCTTGGTTCCAAAAATGGCGTATCGAGGTAAACCCGGAGAAGAGTTCCGCCGTTTGCTTCGAACATAAACGACGCCGTCTCACTGCCATTCCGCCAATCAGGATGTTAGGAACCCCTGTCCCATGGCAAACAAAAGTCAAATACTTAGGCATCACTCTTGATGCAAGGCTCACTTTCGAGCTTCATATCAAGAAAGTAACTCGCATCGCGAGATTTTACATAGGTAGCCTCAACAGCATGTCGGGCAGACACAGTAAAATTTACCTCCATAACAAGCGAACCGTATATAAGTTCCGTATACGACCGGTTATGACCTGCGCGGCGCCATTTTTGCACATGCTAAACCCAACTTAATACATGAAATTCAAATAGTTCAAAATCTCTTCTGTCGTCGGGCTACGAACTCACCCTATTATGTCCGTAATGTCGACCTCCACCGAAACTTAGATCTCCCTAAAATTCACCACTTCCTCAAATCACTCTCTGAGAGATTCTTCAAAGCCTCAGAGTCCCACTCAAATCGCCTTATTCGTGAGGCAGCTTCCTATGCAGCCCCTCTTCACACTCGCTATAGTATGCACAGGCCGAGAAACTCTCTCTCGGACCCCCCCCTCCCGCCAACAAGCTTTCGGTTGACCTGAACTGCCTCCTGGCGGCTCAGGCCGAGCCTTACTAACACATCCCGTAATCTGCCTCAGCTAGGCTCACTTCTAAGCGGCTATTCGCCGCTTGCGCCCTCTTATCCGCTAAGGAGGGTCGCGTCCGTTTACGGCTTAAAGATCTCTCGTCAGATCGTTAAGCCAATCGCAAAAGGTAGTATTTAGTGGGTAAAAGTCTCCACATAACCCCACAGCCGGCTGTGTGGTATGCTATGAGCATTTACCACCTCCCTCCCCCGTTACCGGAGGGTTGCCTTTATTTGCTTCGGGCGCAAAAAAAAAGTTGTATGTTTTAATTTTATTCACAGTTTTTTTAGTTCTTTTTTTAGGATTATGTAGTATGGTTCATCTATTTCTAATCTGTCCACATTTCTTACAAATTAACTTTCTTCGCTATGAAATCTGTCAAATATTTCACCTCATAGCTAAGTAGTGCTGTCCTGGTGGCAGACAATGTCGTGAACTTTTTTCTGTAAAAGCCATCATTGCGAAGTTAGTCAATGCCGGTCAAATTTATCGTCACAGCGAATATAACCTAATATTTCTCTGACGTTCGTACAATTGCTGTAGTTTGTGCAAAAAGGTATTATTACTCGCTCACTCCTACGACATCATTCATTGCCGGCTCAGCTGCATGTTGCTGTGCCCAACTAGCTACGTGCTGCACTATCTTGTGGCCGAACAAAACCGCAGCTGAATCTGTGTGGGGGTCTTTCTCGACATAGAGAAGGCCTTCGACAGAGTGTGGCACGCAGGGCTACTATACAAACTTATCGAATACACCTCCCTGCCGCCCATGCTTGTGCGGCTAATAGCATCGTTCCTGGAAGGGTGGAGCTACCACATCAACATCGAGGAGGCCGTATCGGTAGCACGACCGATCAAAGCACAGGTGTGTCAGAGAGCAGCTGCCTATCACCCCTTCTGTACGTGGTTTACACAAACGACATCCCCACACTCCGAGGCCGCCTGGAGAAGTGGGAAGATGATGTTGTCCTTGCGCTGTATACAGACCACAGTGCGTACTTCACGTCATCTCGTCGGGTAGAGATCGCGGCAAGGAAGTTGCAGCGACTACTGGACTTGTTACCCGAGAGGCAGGACAGATGATGCTGGCGGTCAATGTTGGGAAGATCTCCGCCTTCATGACCAGGCTGATACGCATTCCACCAACTCTGCGACTCCGTGGGCAGGATGTAGGTTGGAAAACAGCTGTCACCTACCTAGGATGCCAGATAGATCGCTCGTTGAGCATGACCCTGATGGTCGACCACGTCGTGGCTCAGGTCAGAGTCGCACGAGCGAAACTATACCGTATACTGGTATCCAAACTTCCCTTAAAAACCAAACTCACCATATACAAGACCTACGTCCGCTCACGGCTGACATACGCAGCGCCAGCCTGGTAGTCGCTGACATCGGCCTCTCAGCGCAAGAGATTGCAAGCCCAGCAGAATATTGCGCTTCAGGTAATGGTGGGAGCAGGCCGCTACGTCAGAAATGACATAATAGCCAGAGACCCCAAGATCGAGTCAATACATGAATTTGTGGCCCATACTGCGGGATGGTTTTTCAACCACGCAGATAACGGGCCACAACCACACCTACAAAACCTTGCACCCCTACATACGCGCCCAACTGACGGGCGATCACACCCACGAGAACTTCTACGCTTACCACCCGGGGAGGGAGCCGCTGGGGACGAGTGAGTTTCCCCGACACCTGACTTGATGGCGTATAGTGCGCAACATCCCAACCCACAAGCTGCGTAGCAACACCCAAGACCTGGAGAGCCATGCTCTCCGCGATGATGCCCAGGTAGAGAGGGATGGTTCGGTATCTGAGGGCCCTCCTGTCCTCAGAAGGGGGACGAAAAGGAGACGAATACTGTTATTACTGCCGGCTCACTGCGCCTGCAGCCGGTAAATTCCGAGTGATCTTATGATATCATAACTGCTTTTTATAATATATATCTGCTTTTTATAGTATCAACATTTTAAGTATTGATCTATATTACGATAAATATCCAAAAAATAGATATCGACATATCAGTAAATTTTCTAAAAAATATTTGTACTTTATGAACTTCTATTGTGTTTGTTTTACGAGTCTAGTTCAATAAATCTGTCAGTATTCCTATTCATATAAATACCACATTAGAAACATCATTTCTTATAATCAAGTGACAGTAATGTAAAATTATAAAAAATACATAGAACAAACAATTTTAAAATTAACAAACCAATATTTATCCGAAAAAAAAAACAAAAGAAAAACTAAATCAGATGTGCTTTGCTGAAAGTTGGCTTCTGCTTATATTAAAAACTGATGCCACTCCTCATACTCATAAAACTGAGGATGCAGTAGGTAAAATACTTTAGCGCTATATATGAAAGGACTCTGATGAGCTGTTAGTCCAAGATTTTAATGCATTATTTGAATTCCAGCGGGTTCAGTCAGTTGCAACAACGATGTTGCTACTGGAAATATATTGTATTTGATAGATTTTCAATACTTGCTACTTTATATCGATATATCCATACATCGTATTTTTTCGTACTGTTATTTGTAACAGCCTAATTTATTTACCTAAGTGATTTTTCACATGTCTATCATATTTATTAATTTTATTTATCTATGATGTCTATAGTCTTTGGCCGCCATTTCGAATTTAGAATAGAAGCTGTTTGTCCTCGAATGTCTTTGTTCGCATCGTTTCAAAATTTATTACTGTAATATTTTAGCTGATTTTTCGTTATTTTAAAACCGGTAAGTTAACTTTACAATTACAAATCAATTATTAGTCATTATTTGTAACTAGCTATTAAAATATTAATCAGATGCACGTGTTTTGTGTTTTACATGTACCGGTCTTTTCATTTTTTAATCTTTTTTGTTCTTTAATGAAGGCTTTATTTATATTTTTAGGCTTTTATAAGTTATAGAATCATAGATATTAAAAATTATTTAATTAGAAACTAATTAATTTACATTTTTTAATAAGGGTAGTTATACTTGCATATTGAGAGTACCCAAGTTTCCGCCAAGGTTTTAAAATCTTGTACAAATGGTATTCTTTCAGTTTTTGAACTGTATGAGCGTTTAAGTAACCTATTCGTTTCTATATGCATCGCTTATTACTGATTATTATTACTTAATTTGCAGACTATGGATGATGAATGGGATGATTCTTCTGATGTTGTGAGTATTTATGACCAAATTTTGTCTCATTGAAATAATAAAGTCTATAATCTATTAAATGTTTATATGTTCACAGTAACAACATTATTGTAAACTTATTCCTAGGTGGTGCCAGCTCCTATTAACAGCTATCACGAGAATAATGTAGATGAGGGACACAGTTTATCAAGAGGTAGAGGATTTCCCTCTTTTAATGATGATGGTATGTATGAAGTCTATTTTTGATTTAATCTTTGTTCGTTTGTAACAAAACTTTCAGTTTCACTTCTTCATTAAAGTTCAAACTTTTATGAGGGATAGATCTCCTTTATAGCCAAGGTGGAGTAGAGAAGGTGTATGCATTTAGGGTGAGAGGTCATTTCTTTATATTATAACTTTTACATCAGTCGTGGGTTTTTTTTAAATTATATATTTAAATGCCCGGAAACTCAGTTTTGAGAAAATAAAGAACAAAATTACATTTTTCTTCAATAACTTTGCTTGTTAGATGTAAACATACACATTTGAGATGCTGTATTTAGGTTAAGCAAGTTGTGTTTGTGTATTGCACTTTGCTTTGATTTAAATTAAATAACACTGCATTAGTTATAAAATGTATATGTTACATTTAAAACTATTTCCTGGTCAACGGTAATGTTGACTGACAAAAAAGTCGAAGTATTGTGTCTAAAGAATTTTGAACTAATAATATATTGGTATAAGGAGATTTTATCTGAAATATATAAGTTAAAACTTATTAGAACCAAGACTAGTAGTTAAATCACTTAGTGTTTAATATTATATAAAACTTTGTTTCCTATCAATTTCAGAACAAAGTAGTTTTTTTCTTGGTTTAACTTTTACACAACTAGCATAAATAGATAACCTTTCAACAGCTGAGTGACTGACTCTAACTGACTCTAACTTTCATACTCCATTGACTGCGGAGCTGTTTTGATTGATAATATGTATACATTTCTGAATTCTCTATGAAATTTCCTATAAACAAGTACATACATTTTTAATAAAGTCCCAAAGTAATTAGTGTAAGTAAATATTGAGTAAAGTTAAAATTGTCATATTTCTCAATGAAACAAAGTTTAATTGTTCAATTTTGTATTTATTTTAATCTTAAATCTATTGTTTACAATAGTTTATGGGCAAAATCATAGACTACAATACAATTTTTTATCAATAAACACATTAATAATAAGCTTACAAGAACCCACAATCAACTTACTGTTATTTTTTATTGTAATTGACAGGCCTGTTGGTCTAGTGGTTAGTGACCCTGACTGCTAAGGCGGAGGTTGTGGGTTCGATTCCCACTCAGGACAAATGTTTGTGTGATGAGCACGATCATTTGTTCTGTGTCTGGGTGTAATTTATCTATAATATTTATGTATTTAGAAATATATAAGTATGTTTATCAGTTGTCTAGTACCCATAACACAAGCTCTGCTTAGCTTGGGACTAGATGGCGTTGTGTGATAGTTGTGGAATATTATTATTATATTACTTACACCGACTTAGAATGTTGTTCGGACCAGATGCGGCATTAATGCATTAGTCAATAAAATAGTTTTTTTTTATTTCTTTAAAAATATATACTTAAATTCATGAAGAAACATGTGGTTTTTTTTTCAGGACAAGTTGAACCTCTCTTTTTCCTTACATGATTCAGTCATCTTTAAATAGATCTTGCTAAGTTTTACAAAGCTCATAAAGTATTTCATAAGTACTCTTAATGCCCATATCAAAATTTTAGCCCTAAGTGCCATATTTATTGAAAAATTCATTACTTTATTATTTGAACAAACAATTTTCAACAGGACTTGTAGAGAAATAAAGATCCAATCATTCCCTTAAAAGCCATAAAACCATTCAAGGGTCACTCAGCTGGTTTTTTGTAAACAACACTCAATGCACAATAATAGTGTCAAGTGACAAAGCCTTTTATAGGCGCGCGAGGTGCGCGGCGGTTATTTGTGCATCTTGTACTAGTTCATTAAAACATTTTTTATATGTGGTAGAGCCATGCTGTAGTTATATTAGTAGTATAGTTGTAGCATGAATGGGTCGACTCGACTGGAGAAGGACCACCCTCTCACAGAATACCAGCGTGAAATATTAGAAGGTGTATTTATTTCAACGATGAGAGCTGTGGTGGCTCAGAAGAGCCCCGGTAGCTCAGATGGTTAGCTCTCTCGTTAAATTTCACAGTATCAGAATCAGAAATTGTTAATTGCTATTTTAAGTGCTGATCTACCACGTGCTCGGCGGTAGGTTAGGGGTAGCACAGCGAGCACTTCTTTGCCCTAAAACACTCAGAAGTGAGGGGAGGCACAGCAGTGGGACGTAAATAGGCTGTAACTTAACTATTTCAATGATGATAGTCTGAAATAATTAGCTAAATAAATTACAGCAAGGCAACAATAAAAACTAAATGGATGGATGGATATAAGTATAAAATTGAATAAATATATAACATGGGTAGGTACTCATTTCTTTAAAAGGCTCCTGGTACTTGTTGGATTTACTGTATCTACAGTACTACTATTCATTTACGAATGGTACTGTAGGTAGCAGCAATCTTGCTCTAGGTTGAAACATAACGCAACGTTACACAATTTGCAATACTGAAACCTACAAAAAAGTAAATCAAAAAGAATTAATTTTTTTTTAAATTCTTTTTGATTTATGAATTTTACAAAGTACATACAGATAAAATGTACATTAAAAAACCTCTGAGGTGACGTTAAAAACCACAACCTGTTTATATTAGAATAAAAAATAATTCAAATATTAAATATCAAAATAAATATATTAAAAATCTATGTAAATAATTTCTATTTTTCTGTTTTAATAAATTGTTTAAAAAAGTCTTGTGTTAACATACATTGCATATCTAAATGCCACATCTAATTTTTTATAAATCGTTGAATGAGATTGGAGTCAACCAAGCTCCGTTTGTCTGCTCAAGGACGCTAGATTCTTTAGGATTCTAACAATTCAACCTAATTTGAACGTGATGCAGTATGGCAAACTTTAGTTCCTTTTTTCGCCACCCGCAAAACAGAGAACTAGAATTTACTACTGCGGGCGTCTCAGAAATGGACCCTATTGCGTATTTACATTGAAATTTTGAAAATATTGCACTTTATCCTCGTTTTGATGTACTAAAACTGTGAATCATGGAAATTTTACGTACATTTTTTCATACAGTACACTTGAGAGCAATTTTAGTGACAACTTTTTAATTAATTTATTTCTGTTAACTGGTTTTTTTTACCTCCTTGTTAATTGTTGTTTGTGTATTTCTTGTTTTTATTTGTTTTTGTTGTTAATCATCTTTGTTGTTATAATTTGAGTATTCAGATTTTGGTCTAAATATGCAGAGAATAAAGAATTCGGTGTTAAATAGACGATCCCGACAAATGCTATATTCAGTGTTTTTTTACATGAAAAAATTAGGTATTGCGAAAAACATGATAGATGTTTATAAACAGACTGAGGCGACTAATATCTTAGTAGCTACTGTACGGTGTATAGTTAAAGGAGTTAATGACTAAGAATTTCGAAAAAAAAGTCGGTGAAAATATTCAGTTACAAATTGAAATAATAAAGATACCAAATAAATTTACTCTGGCTTAACCCCCACCACAGTTCATCTGTGCTCATGTCTTGTGCCGGCAACTATACACCTCTGTCGTTGTCCCCCTCCGCGGCCATGAGTGCTGTGAAGCACTAGAATTGTTGGGAATATAAAATAAGTTAGTGTACGCAATAAAATCTGTAAAATCTAGTTTTATTAAACAAAAATTTGTTTGCAATTTTATTTAAAAATTTCCATACATTTTATCTTGTAACATTTTTTGGGTTGGCTATAGATGTCCGGTATTTGATTTTAATGTTTTTAGTTTAGGTGGCTTGTTAGGGTTAAGCTTGAACTTATTAAACTGTTCTTAGATGTTATGATAGTCGGAAATGTGTCAATTTGTTTTT
Source organism: Parnassius smintheus behrii (assembly GCA_036936625.1). Classification (NCBI taxonomy): domain Eukaryota; kingdom Metazoa; phylum Arthropoda; class Insecta; order Lepidoptera; family Papilionidae; genus Parnassius; species Parnassius smintheus. The sequence goes on from JAUPFT010000013.1 coordinate 39,671,956, forward strand.
TTTAACATGGATACAACCATAAAAAAGTTAATCACTCAGACTCAAATTGAGTTGCAGTAGAAAGCAGTCAAAAGGTTTTTCAGATAACAAAATTGTAACAATTCACATTACCTATTTACCACTATCATAGCAAAGTTTGGGGCAACCTGACTTTATATATAAGATACCCGACTCCACATAGTCTTGTCTGCCCTACCCCTAGAGTGTTTTTGTAGAGCCGTCGACGTATAGGCAGAGCAGCCCCCACCCGCCGTAGCTAATTGCAAGCACCCGCGCGAGCCGAAGCGAATGAGGCTGGTCGCCAAAGGTGACCAATAAGCCAAAGCTGCGGGAGATGAGCATGGGTGTCTGCAATTTGCTACGCAAGGGCGAAGGGGTTGCACTTCCCGCAGCGCCGAAGCTGTTGCAGTATAGATTTAGTATAGAAGAAAAGTAGGGGGCTTCTCCTGCACCAACCGTTTCCCCTTACCCCCTCACACCCCGTACGCAAGTACTGGATTTCTGTAGTTTTACCCATTATTTTTAGATAAACCCCATTTTAAACAAAGCTATATTAAATGATAAGGTGATAAAAACTTTTTTTATATAAATCCGTTTCCTTGTTTCCATTGTAAACATTCTTTTCCACATAGTTTTTGATAAAACACAACCTCTAATTGCATATATTTTATTTAAATTTTTGTCAAAACTAGTTTTGAGAAAATCTGCCAAGTTGCCAGTGCAGTTACTGGCCAAACCCAATTTTAGGAAAACTAGTTTAGCGTAGGCGAAACTAGGCAATAATGCAATTGGCTTAGCCGTTACAAAGATTCATGATTTAATACCATGCAAACAATATCTTTAACTTAATAGAAGGCAGTTCTTGCGATATTATAGACAGATGCTTTAATTTTATTTATATGTAATTTAGATTATATTTATTTGACTGCAGGTGGCTGATAAGTTTTTTTGCTACTTATATATTATAAATAAAATGTTTGTACTAAAACAACCAACTTATTTTAAAGAATTTTGGATTTTACTTTATAATTATAATTAATGTCCTTAATATTATTGGTTATACTGCATTGATTTCATTGCATTTTTGAAACTAGAAATAAACAACTGTTTTATAACCAATACGAGTAACTGTACAACAAGATGCAGATGGGAAAGAAAATGCTAAATGGAAGTGAGTGAAGATAACTTTGAGAATCCTACTGAATCGACAAACTTTTGTATATAAGTTACCACTTGTTAATAACCTGGATAGGAAGTCTGTGGACAATAAATAATGGTTAATTTAATTGAGTATAAAAAAATATTAATACTATATTGTAAAAAAAAGGTTTTTATATTTTATTTTTAGAAATTTAATACTTTTGGTGTTAAAGATATCTTATATCTTGATAATTTAGTCTGATTTTGTAATATTTTTTTTAACTTTAATACCTTGTGGAGTCTACGTGAATAAAGCTAGTGGACCAGATGGTATACTAGCTATAGTTCTAAAGGTTTGTGCACCTGAGTTGTCTCTTGTGCTGACACCACTTGTTCCGCCTCCCACTTTGGACTGGAATAGTGCCAAAATCCTGGAAGCTGGCCAACATGCAGCCTCTTCCAAAAAAGGCAGACATGCCGACCTTGTCAATTATTCTCCAATCTCAATTGCCTCCATACTCTGCAAGATTGTGGAGCATATACTGAATGACCGCCTCATGGCGTAACTAGAGCAAAATGTTCTCAGTGACCAACAGTATGAGTTTAGTCAAAATTGTTCAGCTGGGGACTATCTAGGGTATGCTACGCAGATAAGGCGAGGCACTCAAAACAGTGGGGAAGCACTTGCTGTTTCCCTTGATATCCTGGAGGCCTTTGACAGAGTTTGGCATGCTAGACTTTTGGGTAAGCTTTCCAGCATACGGCTTATCCCTTGGCCTGGGTGACTGGGTAAAGGACTTTCTGAGTGAATAGTCTCCAAGTAGTCGTCGATGGCTGCTCTCGGGGCTCCGTGCACTCCACAACTCTCTTCCTGCTGCATATTAATGATCTGCTTATGCCCGGTATCTATGGGTATGAAGATGACAGCACAATTGTGGAGAGATACCACTCAAGTGCTCGGGCCAGTCGCAATAAAATCCAGTCTTAAAGAGAAGCTTTTTGTTAAGCCTTTCATTGTTGATTTACCACACATTCAAACCAAAGAGTTGAATAAGATGCCAGCATTTGTCTTTCTCTCCAATTACAGGCTTTTGTTAAATCAGTGTGCTTCACACCATCTTAGAATACATCACCACTTCCCATCAGGTGGGATTGTAGTTAAGCACTGGCTTAGAACAGTAAGAAAAAAAATAGTGGATACTTAAATGTTACTCCAATCAATCAATCATTTCAGTTGATTTGATATTAATTTCAGTAATTTAGGATTGAACAGGATGGAATAAGTGCGAAAGATTTTTCTAAATAAAAAAGACGTCGTTTCGTATTTTATTTTGTTGGATTATTTATATTGTGTAATTATAATTGTTAATAAATTAATTTTATTTAATGTTTTTTTGAATAGTAACTTTCTATGTGTATATTGGTTACAGATTTTGGTAAAGATGTTGGGAACGGTTTTGGTGAGAAACGTGGGCGAGGCGGTCGAGGCGGAGGCAGAGGTCGCGGGGGACGTGGTGGACGTGGAGGAACAAGGGAGCACAGAGATTTTGAGACAAATGGTAATAATTTATGAATAGTTTTAAAAAGTTCTAATCTCAAACTGACATATAAACTGACATTATTACTGAGTCCAAATAGTTATTTAAATCAAACTAGTAAATAGTCATATCATATATATGGTCACTCAGCAAGTGACGACTATGCTTGTGAGATTTTTAATAATATAAAGTCTATCATATCACAATAGTATACGCAAAAGACCAAGAGTAATTGTTATAGGACAATGGAGCATTCATATGAAGTGGTAAAGCCAGCCATGTTCAGTGAAAAATTGTCAATTAGTGAGAAAAAAGCATTTTAATTTGGCAGTCTTGTCATAGATTAAAAGGATTTTCCATGTTATTATAATTATATTTATATTTTACTGTTATATCTGGAATAACAGTAAAATAAATATGGGTTAATTAATAAAAGCACTGGTTAAAGGTTGCTTACACTTTACATTCGTTTCTTTGAAATAATTGTCACAATACAATAATATAGTTTAGCATTTTAAGTTTTGTATTATCTGTTTTATTTACTTATTTCTTTCTCTTTTCATCTCAAATTAATTTACGCAATGTAGCGATTACAGCATACATATCACATGAGCTTTGCAAATTATGGCTGTTGTAGTAGTATGTACAACCTATCTGGTGTAAAAATTCTTTCCTAGTTTATTTCTATTTTGATCTAATCTTTGTTAAACAGTTAGTGCAGAGATACTTATGGTCTTTTATATAGATATTTGTATGTAATGCTTGAATTTGCTCCCTAGACCACCACTGCCTTAAGCATTTTTATTAAATGAAGATGCAACTTTGTTAATTTTTGAGTACTCACATACTTTCATAACTCAAAACCAGTTCAACTGTCCTTGTCATATGCCCTTGCTCTTTTATGTAAATATTATCTTTTTTTTTTTTTTTTTTTTTTTATAGAATAGGCTGACATACGAGCACACAGTCCACCTGATGGTAAGTGGTTGCTGCGGCCCATAGACATCTACATCTATCTTCCATTACAAATAAAAATGCAGATGCGTTGTCACCCGTGAGGACTGAGATGGAATGCCTCAATGCCTCTGCTTTGCTTTGTAATTTCCAAGCATTGCGAATTCAAAGTTAGTGTAAAAATCATTGATATTAGACAGCTTTTAGGTAAGTGTGTGTGATACAATTAACATTATAAATTATAATACACATGTTATTCTATAGAAGCCTGTATTCTGTCCTTAGTAGGGTACTTGGGATTATCCCAACAACACCTCTAACTTCTTACTAATATTGCAAGATTAGTGTAATGTTTTATTTTCATTTGGTTTAGCGTTGAGGTTGTACTCTTAATAGGTTGACATAAAAACAATCAGACTTAAAGTATAATTAATTGTGATGTATATAATTAAAAAAAATATATCATGAAATCAGATAAAACTCTTGCCATTGTAAATCCATCCATCTGGCTGAAGTTAGAAGATAATCATAATATCTTATTCAGGTGACCACTATGATGATGCCAACAATGATGATCGAGGAGACAGAGGTGATAGAGGTGAACGTGGCAGAGGTCGTGGTAGAGGGCGGGGAGGTGGAGGTGGAAGGGGTGGTCGCAATAATGATGGAGGGGAGTCAAATGAGGGAGGAGAAGAGGAAGCCAAGAAACCTCCTGTGACTTATGTACCTCCAGAACCAACTGACAACGAACAAGAAATCTTCAGTAGTACTATTAGTTCAGGCATAAATTTCGATAAATTTGACTGCATTGCTGTTAAAGTAAGTTTTTGGCATAGTAAAAATTTTAAATTGCTTTGTTTTACCAACACTATGGTTCAAGTTGTACCATGTGTCTGAAATTATTTGCAATTATAAATATTGTATATATTACGATTGTGTTTGAAGAAGTAGACATCTCATATTTAAAGAACTGGCTCAAATTTTAAGAGTCTGTACAAGAGCGGATAACAGAGATGGGGGGGGGGGACATTAGCTTACGAAAATTAGTTTATGAGATATGAGGTTTAATGATGATGAGCCTATATACATATAACTATCAAATTGTAACAGCTGAATTACACTGCTAATAATGCCAACACATACCCAAGGGTAAAAAATACGATTTACAATTTGAAATGTGTGTTACATGAAAATATTTTACTAGCAGTTGTGTCTTGGGCCTGTAACTTGCAATATGGTAGAGCCATACTGCGGCCATATTATAGTTGGCACGAATGGGTTGACTCTTCCGGACAAGGACGACACTCACAGAATGCCAGCGTAAAATAGCAGCTTAATACTACTGTGTTTTGTATGGTGGGTGTTGAGAACCGGAGACCCTTTTTACTGGATTTGAAGCATTTCATTCTAGTCCTCAGGGGTGACAACACATCTACATTTTGATTCTTAACTGAGGATGAGAATGTAGATTGTGGGCCACAACATCCACTTACCATCAGGTAAGGTACGGTAAAGTTCCATCATAAAAGAAATACATATCTTAAATTCCTCTGAAACACCTGAAGGCTGAGCTCATAAAATTCAAATCTTGGCTTTTTTTTTGGGTCTGTAATGATAATATCTGAAAGAGAACTACACATTTGATGTTAATCAAATTAATTAACATCAAAATAATATTGATGAATTTATAATTGTATTTGGGTTATCTACACTAGCTATCATTTTGGCTTAAACAATAAATCACATTAGACATAGTTATACATAAAAGCACCAGCTCACATTTGGAAAACAAATGAGATAACTAAATGATGTGTGTGTAAATGTGTATTGAATTTGGATATCTAAATAAGAAATAGCACCATATTATGTTCTTATCAGATTATGTTATCATTAGCGATGTAACGATACCGATACCGATATATCGGCCGATATAATCGGCAGGCCGATATATCGGCATCGCCGATTTAAATACAGCCGATACACAGTTTGAAAAGCGCGCGAAAAAAACGACGGCCACGTTGCCACTCCGTCTCAGAGGGCGGGTGGGGCGAAGGACGCGCCCGCCAGCAAAACGCCAATGCGGTTAACGGTCGTCACTCGTCAGGGTTTGCTTAGTTTTAGCACAGCGTGTAGAGTCACAAAAAAAGCAAGATGAGACTTTTTCAGGTATCTGGAGTGCTTGTGACAGTTTGATTAAAGAAGCAGAAGAGGAGGAACCTTTATCAAACATGTCTAGTCATCCTGAGCAAGAAGAGGTGGAATCTTATACGAGATGTCCAAATATTCCAATGAAACAAGATCCAAAGAACTATTGGAGCAATGAAGATAAATACCCAAAATTGAAAATGCTTGCACAAAAATATTTATCTTACCCAATGACCTCAGTTGCCTCAGAACGTCTTTTTTCAACTGCAGGCCTCATACAAAATGATTTGCGCAACAGATTATCTGCTAGTAATTTGAATAAACTTTGTTTCCTAAACAAAAATCTTCCTAAAGTGAACTTTGATTATTAATATTGATTTACTTTTGATTTGATGCCTTGATAAATATTACTATATTGATATGATATTTTACCTTTTTTTTCATTATTTTTAATTTCCATTTTTGCCACACTTTACAGAATGGAGTGTCTATTTATTCCATGTAACATAAGTAAGTTTTATGCACATAAAGTACATCATTCTTTATTTACTGGGTGTATTTACTACTAAGCCATCGGTATCGGTATCGCCGATTATTTTTCTCGATAATCGGTATCGGTATCGTATCGGCAAATTCATGTATCGTTACATCCCTAGTTATCATATCAGTTGCAAGGTATACAAATCTTATTGTTATTAATTTGATAAGCCTGTTAAAATCTAAATGCGATAGCTTAGGAATGTTATGATGATTTAACTCAATCATTAATGAAAAACATTCCCAGTTTCGATTAGGACATAGATTTAATTTTTATCAAATATTTGTTATCACTACCACAATCTATGACAAATTTCTGTTCACTGCATGCTCTCCCAAGTTCGATTGAAGATGTAAACACTTTAAAAAATAGACTGTCCCCTAAAGTACCAGACATCATTATCTTCTTCATCAGTTCGTTTGCTACAAATGGGCTTCTCTCCTAGGCCATAAGGATAATTTGCTTTAATAGTTACGCTTTGCAAATGGACAGGCAATCGCAGTACCAAAAACCACTTAGGATGCTTATATGCCATACATGAAAATATATCCTTATATAAATCATTAAAGCAATAATTTTTTATCTAGGTAAGTGGCGAAAATCCACCACGACCAATCGAAAGTTTCGAGTCTGCCAACTTGCGAAAGTATGTTCTAAATAACATATTAAAGTCTGGTTACAAGAAACCAACGCCCATTCAAAAACACGCCATTCCAATTATAATGTCGGGCCGAGATCTCATGGGCTGCGCGCAGACTGGTTCAGGGAAGACTGTAAGTAATAACAAGTCGTGGCTAATGTAAATGCTTAATATTGTTTTATTACTTATTATAAATATATATATCGTTTTTAAATTTCAGGCGGCTTTCCTGTTACCTATAATTAATGTTCTTCTACAAGATGAAAGAGAGCTTGTTGTTAGTCCTAATGCTCAACCACAGGTATACTTAAAACTTAATTTATCATAAATAAAATATAATTAAAACATATCATATAAACATTATGTTTAAGTCTTAAAACTAGATCTTTTACTAGTTTTTATATTTAGGTTATAATAGTGTCACCGACAAGGGAACTGACACTGCAAATATTCAATGAAGCAAGGAAGTTTTCCCATGGTTCAGTACTGAAAGTTGCTGTGGCCTATGGTGGAACTGCTGTGCGTCATCAAGGCGATAATATTTCCGTAAGTTACTTTACTGTTATGTGTATATTAGGTACAAAGGCGATGGTTTGTCTGGCGTGTATTAGCATGGGAGTCTTCCTCAGAAAACATAATGTGTGGGCGCAATAGGGACACGAGCAATAAACAAAGTAATCTAAATCACTAATTTAATTAATTAATTAATATAACTAATTTAATTGGTACAAAACACAACGAGTCGTGTGACGGTTCCCTAGTACGGTGTGGCCCGCTCGACCGCTAGCACCGAAAGGCCCTGCCGACCCACGCGGCAGGCTAGGTGCTCCTCCCGGCTAGACTGCGTCGAAGGGTTGGGTCATAACACTTGTTATGACACACACACACACACACACACACACACACACACACACACACACACACACACACACACACACACACACACACACACTCACACACCGCCTCGTTGTCAAATCAGCATTCGTATTATTTCTCCGTCCGATACGGCCATCCTACAGGACACACATCCCTGTGTGCTTATTTTTATTTTATTATATGCATAGTACATTCCAGTCCTTAAACCTCTCGACTGTCACGACTCCACCACGCGACCAAGCGCAGCCGCTGCGTCACCTTTGAGGGACCTCGCGCTATCGCAGCACGTGTAATCAAATTTTTTATTTCTCCAAAGTCTCGTGTGGGAGTCCTACAAAGCTTATAAAATAAGCTAACAAATTACATACGAATCAGGACAGCTCCCTTCAAAGACATTATCAATTCTATTTTGAAATTACATTAATTGAACCCCTCCTACTTCATTACATACAAGTCGTTACAATCACAAAATCAAACCTTTACCTGATAAACATTTTACTTTACCCACTTAACAACATTAATCCAAAAAAATAACTCAAATCTCGACACATTTCTTTCACCGCACAAGCTCTACGATAACTTACCACACTTAAGTGAACCATAAGGTAAGTTTATGTTTCAATTTCGAGAATACTGCAAATCAAGTGGCTTAAACTCGTAATTTATTTCAGTTGGGCTCACATTCTTATCACAAAGTTTTTTGTAACATATTGAAATACGTGAGAACCGATTGAGCTCTAGTACTCTAACATTCCCGAGGCCTGTTGACAGATGAGGGGATACCATAAAATGTTTAGTTTGTGGGCCACAAATTTTCGTAGATTCAATGAAACTCTATATTGACTGAACTCTATATTTAATTTCAACTAGACTACTAAACTTAATTACATTTAATTTCAACTTGACTACTAAACCTAATTAGGTACATTTAATTTAAACCAAACTAATGAACCCAATTACGTACAATAATTTAAAAAAAAAACTAATCATCAAAATTATTGTTTTACTATAATGTTACAATATCAAAATTAATAATTTAAGAAATTCAAAGTAAAACTGGCATTTAACCATCGCGGTATCTTACAAGAGACTTATTCTCACCAAATAAACAAAAACATTTAAGCTCTACATGTGATCACGGCTACGCTAGCCCAGTGACCTCCAGTCACTCATTTTTTATTTATGCGAACCCCACATAGGAACGCCGAGTCTCTCCTGGACTCCATGGTTTCCACTGAAACCCGACCTCCACCAGAGTTGACTGCTTACCGCGTACTCACGGACTACTAAGTTAGTAGACGCCGATTTCCACTCTGGTACGGTCCGATCGATCATCATGCAAACTTAAATACTCTTCAATATCAGAACTAATTTGCTATACTTTAATTTCATTATTTACACTTTGATTTTCCGGCATTTTTCGCAACTTATCGTGTGCGTATTTGTAAATACGGTTAGAATTAAGGGCTTTTTGGTTATAACGATCGCCGTCGAGAACCTCTATGACCTCAAATGGCCCTTTGAATTTTGGATCTTACTTTGTTTGATTATGTTCCTCGTTTAAATCAAAACAAAGTCACCTACCGAAAATTTATTAATCCTCGCCTTTGTCTTATAAAACTATTTTTTAATAAGATGCTGTACTCTATATTACGTAACGCATCATCTCTCACGGTATTTAAGTCAACCTTGAGTTCTACATCATCTGCTGCCATCATTGTTAGAGACCGCGCAACCCTGCCCATTAACAACTCTAAGGGACTAGCTTTCGTCATTCGGTTATTCATGGAGTTAATCGCGAGTTGGACCTCGTCTAATGACTCCTACCAAGATCTTTTTGACAATAAATCCTAGCAACAATATTTCACGACCCAACATTATATCACTTTGCAAAAGGCATCGGGCAAAAGATGTAATAATAGTTCAATTAAATTGTTATCAATAGCAACAACGCACGTAATCTGAACAGTGCTGAGTACACTCATCTGACTTAATGCCTTTTAAGGTTAAAACATTTTGTCCACTTTTACCACTAAATTTATGTGATAGACTCTACTTAGTAAGTGAGCACTAGGCATTGGAATCGTAGTGAAATGAAAAGGACTGACCTTAATGATACAAGGTACCTGCCGAGGAATTGACGAGGCACACGTCGATCCGTCGCTCGCTGTGCGGCGCCTCGGTGCTACGACCTCTATTAGGGCACCGCACCGGGTAGAAATGTTTGCTTGCTTACTACACTTGAAGCAGACAATGGGGCTGGTGGAAGTGCCTTGCTAATGGTGACGATCAGCTGGCCTCCTTCCATTGAATTATCGGCAAAGTTCCGAAGTGACACACCATGAGCGTGCATCTGCATCAGTCTTGTCCGAGTCAAATTCGGGAAGCGTCACAAGCTGGGTAGAACGCTGTGGCTTATTCAGCGCTTCGATCAGGGCTTTCATATTCGAATTTTGCATTTCGAATAATAACCGCCACTTGACGCTATTTTCTTCACGTTGTGTAACCTCAGCGCGACGTCCGTTTGTTTGCTCGGATCCCACTACTGATGTCGGTTGATGAGGTTAATTAGCATGGGAGTCTTTCTCAGAAAACATAATGTGTGGGGCGCAATAGGGTGACGAGCAATAAACAAAGTAATCTAGATCACGTAACTAATTTAATTGGTACAATACAAAACCCAAAGAGTCGTGTGACGGTTTCTAGCGCGATCCTCCCGGCTAGACTCCGTCGAAGGGTTGGGTCACAACACTTCAGCCTCGTTGTCAAATCAGCATTCGTACTTCTCCGACATATATATATATATATATATATATATATATATATATATATATATATATAATTTATGCATCGTATAAGCTTAAACCTCCTAAATATTCCCCTACTGTAATGCATCTTCGCAGTTTTTCTAAAATAGACTTTGACAAGCTTAGGAATGACGCTCTTAATCTCGATCTAGCCTCCTTAATAGCAGCATCTACTGTTGACGATAAAGTCACTATCCTTAACCACAATATTCTTAGCCTTTATGATGCTCATGCTCCTGTTCACAAGGTTAGATTGAAGCGTCCCCCTGCCCCTTGGATGACAGAGGGCATAAGGATGGCAATGGCTAGACGAAATCGTGCTTTTCTTCGTTACAAGAGAGATCGAACCGAAGAAAATTGGTTATCTTTTAAAGCAGCCAGGAATAGGTGTAATCATATGGTACGTGCAGCTAAACGCCGATATTTCCATAACTGTATTAATAACTCTTCTCCAGTTTTAGTGTGGAAATTCCTAAAATCTTTCGGTCTTTGTAGACCAGCTACGTTGGATTGTGGTCCTTCTCTGTCACTTGATAAAATCAACCAACATTTCGCTTCTGTAAAAGCACTGGACCCTACAATTCGTTCCCAAACTATGGCTTCCATTGCTTCTATGCAAATTCCTAACATTCCTACCTTTAATTTTTCTCCTGTTTCTCAGGATGATGTCAAAAAGTCAATTTTAGCAATCCAGTCCAAGGCCGTGGGTTACGACGAGATTAGTAGACATATGGTAGTATTTATACTAGAGCACCTTCTCCCGGCAATTTCCCATATAATCAATTTTTCCCTTGATTCAGGTCAGTATCCTAATCTTTGGAAGAGGGCTTTTGTAAAGCCTCTCCCAAAAGTTCCTACTCCCATTCTTCCCAATCATTTTCGTCCAATATCCATTCTACCCTTTCTTTCCAAAATTTTAGAATCCTGTGTTTACAAGCAAATTTCTACTTTTGTTTCGAAACATAACCTACTGAGTATATATCAGTCTGGGTTTCGTACTGGTCATAGTACCACTACTGCATTAATTAATGTTATTGATAATATTAAACAAGGCATGGAAGAAAAAAAAATAACAGTACTGGTACTAGTTGATTTCTCAAATGCTTTCAACACAGTTGATCACGAAATCCTTCTTTCCATACTGTCTCACCTGAATTTTGGCCCTACTGAATTGGATTGGTTTACATCTTATCTTCGCGGTCGACAGCAGTCAGTCAGAGTTGCGCAACTGTCCTCAGCGTGGGCTGATGTGGATGCTGGTGTGCCGCAAGGCGGTATTCTTTCTCCTATAATGTTTTCAATTTTTATAAACTTTATTACCTCCATCATCGACTGCTCGTACCATTTGTGTGCCGATGACCTTCAGCTTTATGTGCAAACTGAGATTGGGGATATCCATAATGGGATCAAAAACCTTAACGGCAACTTAGCAGCTATCAGGGATTGGTCAACTCGTTATGGGGTTTTGGTCAATCCTTTGAAATGCCAAGCTATACTGGTGGGTAGCTCAAGGATGCTGGCTAAGATTAACCTGACAGACTTACCTCCTATTTACTATGATAATACTACAATTCCATTCAGTAATTCTGTTAGAAATCTTGGCCTTCACATCGACAGCACGCTGAATTGGAGAACTCAGGTTTCAGATGTGAGTCGTAGTCACCGCCACGTTATGCTCTCTGTATCGTTTAAAGCATTTTCTCCCCACTAAATCTAAGATCATGCTTGTCCATTCACTTATCTTACCTATAATTGATTATGCATATGTGTGTTACCCAGACCTGTCCCAAGATCTTCTGAACAAGCTGGAACACCTCTTCAATAACTGTATAAGATTTATCTTTGGGCTCCGTAAGTATGATCATATTTCGCAATACAGATCTAAGCTAAATTGGCTTACAATCCGGCAGAGGCGCAACTCCAGAATATTACTTGTACTTTTTTCCATATTAATGATCCATCTTCGCCTTCTTATCTTAAGAGTAAATTTCATTATCTTTCCTCATCTCATGATAGGGTCCTACGCTCTTCTTCTGACAACAAAATCTGTACTCCAGTTCACTTCACCGAGTTCTATGGTAACTCCTTCACAGTTCAGGCTACACGCCTTTGGAACTCCTTGCCCGATGACATCAGAAAAGCTCCCAATAAGTACGCTTTTAAAAAGTTGGTCCATGATCATTTATTAAAGACAACGCATTCTACATGACTCATTTATTTAATATGTATTGCCGAACAGACGTATATATTCATAGTCATTTGTATATACTAATTATATATGTATTTAAATATGTTTACTTGTATGTATATCCATTTATTTATATATTTGTATATTTGTAAGGATAGATCATATATGTATAGTTTATTTATTAGTAGTTTGTATTTATTATGTAGTTAATTATCATTTGTATTGTTTTCTCTCTTATTCTATATTGCCACACCTACGTCAAACTCTCACCACTCCATGAGTTGACTGGTAGAGAATGCCTCAAGGCATTAAGTCCGCCCTTTGTATTCTTTTGTTAAGGATGCAATAAAGAATAAATAAATAAAATAAATAAATAAATATGTAGTAGCTCAGATGGTTAACGCTCGCTGTAAATATTGTTATATTTACAGCGAGCGTTAGCGCGCGTTAGAACGCGAGTAACCCGGGTTCGATCCCCGCCGTCACCAATGAAATTGGTAATTGCAATTTTTATGTGCTGATATACCACGTGCTCGGCAGTGAAGGAAAACATCGTGAGGAAACCTGCATGTCTTAGGAATAAGAAAAAAAATTATTTCGAAGACATGTGAAGTTCGCCAACACGCATTGGGGCAGCGCGGTGGACACTTCCTTGCCCTAAAACCCTCTCAGAAATGAGGGGAGGCCTTTGCCCCGCAGTGGGACGTATATAGGCTGTAACTTAACTTTTATGCTAATTTTTTTGCTTTATTTTTTATTGTAGAGGGGGTGTCACATACTGGTTGCAACACCAGGAAGGCTACATGACTTCGTAGACCGCAAGCGGGTATCATTTGAAAGTGTGCGTTTCGTTGTGCTGGATGAAGCAGATCGCATGCTTGACATGGGCTTCATGCCCACCGTCGAAAAAATGATGGAGCATCCCACCATGGTCCCTAGTGTAAGTGTATATTTAAACAATTAAACATAATTTTTATTCAATATAGATTACAAGAATACTCATCAAAAGTCATTTTTAAGTTTTACTTCTGGTTTAGAAAAAAACTGGTAAGAAAACCCAGCGAAGCTTATTTTTAAGTGAATATTTTATACAATTAAGTATCAAAACATTTAGAAAGAGATGGTAGCAATCACATAATTCCTAGAGGTTACTATCAAAGAATACTATAATACTGAATAGAATGGCTGCTAACCTTATTTTATACGAGAACCCGTGTCGGTGGTAGCACTCAATGGGGAAACCCAATTTGCTGATTGGTCATACAAATTTCAATAAATGTTAGAAACGCATTTTAATATTACATAAAATCAGACTTCAAGGCAAAAGCAATGGATACATAACGAATCTTTACAGACTGTTTCTTACGAAAGAAGGAGGAGGAAAAACTGCCTGGACAGAATGAGCGAATTGGCACATTTTAGACTTTTTATTGATGTTCACGATCATCAAAAATCGTTCAAATATTAATACATATTTATAAATAATACATATTCATTTGTTAATAGTGTGATATACACACAGAATACCAGCGTAAAATAGTAGCTCAACGCTGCTGTGTTTCGTATGGTGAGTGTAAAGAACCGGAGACACTTTACTGGAAATGAGGTATTCCATCTTAGTCCTCACGGTGACAACGCATCTGCAGTTTGATTCGTAATCGAGGGTAGGATGTAGATGTCAATGAGCCACAGCAACCACTTTTACCATCTGGTGGACTGTGTGTTCGTTTGTGATCCTTATCCTACTATTATTTTTATTTACATTATTAAAAATATACAACATGTAACAAAAACCCTGTGGTTACCGTTAACTGCGTTATCAGAATCAGTATCTAAGCATATAGAAATATTTTTTTTCCAAGAAAACACATTTAAAAAAAATTAATTTTAATGGAAAAAAAATTATTTACAAATTGTTTGTGGTTTTATTATCTCTGTATTGGCCGAGGAGTAAGAGGATTGTCAAAGACCTCGCATTACCAATACTCGTGTGAGTTAGAGGAAATAAAACCACATACAATTTGCAAACTCATTTTTTTTTATAATATAAATTTTTTTAAATGAGTTTTTTTGAAAAAAAAATATTTCTATACGCTTGGATACTGATTCCGATAACGCAGTTAACAGGAACCACAGGGTTTTTGTTACAGGTTGTATAAAAGGATATAAAATATATAGTGTTAGTGCTATTTTATGTTTTAAGAGTCAACAGCACCTGAATTATATTTATATTAATAATATTATTAATAAATATAATATGTTAATAATTATTTAATTACAAGTATAATATAAACCTACTATATATATATATATATATATATATATATATATATATATATATATATTATATGCAGTAAATTTAATGGAAATCCCCCATAGATCTGTTTTTTTTTTAAGTATTAATTGTTTTGAAATAATCACAATATCTCCTAAAAATTCTTTTGTAGAATTGTTTGAGTAATGACTCTGCGACATTAGGAAAAAGAATTCATTGACAATTCAAACTTTCAATTGAATTTTAACAACAATTTATACCGGCTTTTGAGCAATATTGTACCGACATTCCGATCTTGACTCTTTGTAGTGTGACTTAAAAGCCGGTGCAGGATTATCTGATTTTGTTTAATTATTGCTAAAATTCAATTAAAAGTAATGAGTTATGTAGTTTCATCTTGCCAGTTTTGCTATTAATTATACTCCAAATTATTTTAATTTTATTAGAGGCATTCTTAATTTTGTATCTTAAATGTGAAGACTTAGCTGTGAAGTACACTCTTTTATACATTCTTTTAAATAATTCCTTACATATTCTCTAAATGTAACACTATGATTATAATATGGATCTTTCATTTTAAAGGTCATATAACTTTATCTACTCCTTTGGATTCCTACTGTCAACCATTCACTAAACATTTTGGGACAGTTTAAAGAGAGTGTTTTAAAAGTGAATATTTTATTAAATTCAACACTACTTGTGTTTTGATAATGTTACATATAAATTATAAAAAGTCTTGTTAGTGGTAGTGAGTAAACCATTCTGTCTTGTTAGCTTAATGATATGAAATGTATCATTGGTTATTAGAGCCTAACCTGCCATAGGTTATGCTATTCTTATCTCTGTAAGTTATTCTTAAACACAAAATATTCTAAATAAATGAAAAACTATTTGTGATATATATTGCAGGGTGAGAGACAAACTCTCATGTTCTCAGCTACATTCCCGGAAGACATCCAACATTTAGCCGGACGCTTCCTCAACAATTACCTCTTCATCGCTGTCGGTATTGTCGGCGGAGCCAGTACGGATGTAGAGCAGATATTCCATCAAGTCACCAAATATGAAAAACAGAACATGCTCAAAAAACTCATTGAAGACAATGGTAAGGTTATAGACTCAAAATCAAAACATTTTTAATTCGCAAGTCTTTTTAAAGTACTTTATGAAAGTTGAAGAAGAAGAATAAGTACCTGAAATCAAGTAATTTTTAGGAAAAAGAAGCTGCGAGAAACTCATGTAGAGACTATGTTTATCTCCACTTAATATAGTTTCAACATACTTTGATTAAAAAAAACATTTGTTTACTTGGATCATTTAAACTTTTCTTTATAGTTTATGGTTTATGTATCTTGCAGATGGCAAACGCGTATTAGTGTTTGTTGAAACTAAACGTAATGCCGACTTTATAGCTGCGATGTTGTCTGAGCAGCAGATGTTGACATCGTCCATACATGGTGACCGCATGCAAAAGGAGAGAGAAGAGGCGTTATATAACTTCAAGAGCGGTCGACATTGCATACTTGTGGCAACGGCTGTCGCAGCCCGTGGCCTAGGTAAGGAATAATCCTTAATTTTGGATACATCATTTTAATTGAATTAATAAATTTTTAAGTTACATTTTAGTGTTTGTTCATACAATTCTTACAATTAAAAGAGTTAATGCTTACATACTACATATTAAACTAATACCTAATATTAAGTACCTACAATATTAATTGGGTATTCCTTTAACATTATTTGACACTATACCCATCCTTGTAAGGATATTTTAAATCCGGTATACTTATGACACCCCCACTATTAAATAGCCCTACATGTCTCTGCTGAACATAGGCCTCACCTCACTAAGGTGGGATATTTGCCTTAGTTGACACGCCCGTTATTTTTTAGTTGCCTCTGTCGTATTTAACGACACCCATGGGGGTGATATGGGGCAGTGGATATTTTTTACCGCCCTACACGGTGGGCAGGTAAATACGCGGTACATGATATATTATATCATCATCATTACAGCCCTAATAAGTTCACTGCTGAACATAGTCCTCATCTAAGGAATACCACAAAGCAAGGTCCTGAACCACTTGCGTCCGTCGACTTCCTGTGTATCTTCCAGGTTGTCACTCCATCTAGTGGGTCGTCGCCCTAAACTCCGCTTACCGATACGAGACTACCACTTGAGAAATCTTGGGGTGTCAAATATTTTGTAATATTTCTCTTCTGCCGCTTCTTACTAGATCCACAGAAAAATACTTGTGTATAATTATATTGCACTTATCTTGTTACAGATATCAAAAATGTGGACATTGTTGTTAATTACGATTTACCGAAAAGTATTGACGAATATGTGCACAGAATCGGTCGAACAGGACGTGTCGGAAACAGGGGGATGGCTGTATCATTTTTTGATGCTGATCAGGTTAGCACATACACTCACCGGCACGGAAACTTGGCCACTCGTGAATTTGCTGATTATTTGCACTGAAACGTTTTTTTAACAGTAAATTAAGGGTAAATGCATTAAATAAGTGTCTCTAATGGTTTTAGAACATAGAAATTTAATGTTTACTTCACCGAAATTTTTCTTTTCAAGATAACATGTTTTCACTAAAATTAACATCTTTCCATTGTCACTTTAAAAACACTACAAAGTTAAAAATTAAGTCTGTTTCTTTATTGTCTATCAGTTTTAATATCGGGTGTTTCCTCCTCTAGCCCTGATAACCGCTTGCATTCGATCTGGCATGCTTTGAATGATGTTTCTGACATCAACTTGCGGTATGCTGTCCCAAGCGGCCAGCGCTGCATTTCGGAGCTCATTTAGAGTTTGTGGCGGTTTGGAGCTGGACTTTATCTTTCTTTTGAGCATACCCCATACATGCTCAATTGGATTTAAGTCCGGGCTACGAGCTGGCCACTGTAATTTTTGTATTCCAACCTCTTCCAGATATTCCTCTACACAATGTGCGACGTGCGGGCGTGCATTATCGTGCATGAGGAGGAATTGGTCGTGTCCAATGAATCCCGAATAAGGCATTACGTGCTCCTGAAGAACTTCCTCGATGTATCGAGTAGCTGTAAGCCGATTATCGACGATGAACAACTCTGTACGTGCGTCGGAACTTACACCTCCCCATACCATTATTGAGCCTCCATGGAAACTCACAGTTTGGGTGGTGGTAATGGGTAGAAACCTCTCTCCTCTTTTTCTCCACACTCGTTCTCGACCGTCTGGAGCACGTAAAGCTATTCGACACTCATCTGTGAATAACACTCTAGCCCATTGCTCGTGGGTCCAATTGACATGTTCTCTTGCGAACTGAAGTCGGGCTACTCGGTGCTGTCTGAGAAGTTCTGGACCTCGTGCTGGTCTACGAGCTTTTAAATTCACTTCCTCCATTCGTCTTCTCACCGTACGCTCACTAACATTAACGCCTCTTGCGATTTGGAGCCGCTGGCGTATCTCAACAGCGGTCAGGTAGCGGTTTCTCAAAATCTCCATAACAATAAAACGATCGTCCCGGGCCGATGTGCACCTTACGCCCCCACTGCCTGGCCTGCGGGTGTAGCGGCCTGTCTCCTGGTATCGTTTCAGTGAATACTGCATTGAGGACCGTGGTACGTTAAGCACAATAGCAACTTCACGCTGTGTCAGCCCTTGGTCAATTAATGCTACTGCTTGTGCAACTTGTGCTGGTGTTAATGGCATTTTTATTGGCTTTAAAGCACCTTTAGTTATTTAATTAAGACACAAGATCACAATAATTGAATAACCTTACAGTAAACTTTTCACAACACACAAATTTAAAATGTGGAACTTAGTCGCTCAAATGACCCGATTCAACTAAAAATTAAAGAATTCGTCATGGTGCACTTAAACATAATGAATTACCCTCTTGAACTTGAGGGTAAACATTTTTTGACATACTTGCATAACAAACATTCATCAGAAACACTTAAAGCTTTTGCTATCGCGAGATAACCGCTTGGCCAAGTTTCCGTGCCGGTGAGTGTATTTAACATTTATTTAAAATATACTCATGTACATTTCCGAGATTTTAACAAACCATAAAATTCAATACCATAAACATTTTAAAATATAAACACTGTAAATAAAACCACTTATTGATGTTAATAAATAAGTGGTTTTAGTAATAGAACACGTTAATATAATGTAACAATATAATAGGAATCCAGCGAATAGTTGTTATGGTATAATTGGTTAGATCATTCTATATTCTCCTCTATTGCAATAGTCAAAATAATGGCGAATATTATACATCAAAAACGATACTTTATAATTAGTAGAGTAATAAATAACAATAACATACCCATGATAGTGGTCTCGGACATATAAAATTTTCGAAAACTAGAAAACTAGACTGAAAATAAATTAACTACCGAAAAATATATTGACTTTTTTGTAATCTATCATCAACCTACTATAATATAATAAATAAATACATGACTGATACTTCATTTAAAGAATAATCTATATAAAGAACCTTATGTGCGTTTAATGGCTTGAAACTTTTCAATATATCAATAATCACAGTTCAGAATATATTTTTTTACCTGAGTCAATGAGATTACTATTAATAGAATTATATTTAATGTAAAATTCACCAGGACGTAGCATTAACGGCAGATTTGGCAAAGATTTTGCGGCAAGCAGATCAGCCCGTACCAGACTTCCTGCAGGGTGGTGGTGGTACAGCTACATACAAAGGAAACAAATACGGTGGCAGCGACGTTAGGGTTAGTACCATGTTATTTTATTAGTAATTAACCTAAGAATGCTAAATTTAGGTTTAAAAGAGGTCTGGCAACTATTAAAAGTCAGTGTAATTAGTTAAACGACTCATGATTTAATCTCAACCCAAATTTTTAGCCAGTTGCAATAGAGCCAAATAATGATAATTAGGCTAATCAGAACTTTACTTTTATTTGACTTAGTAAACAAAAACTTCGAAAAGATGCATTACTAACTACTTGAAAAACCAGCACACACTAATATAATCTTTGTTTAATTTTATCAATTTGTGCATAATCGGAAGGAGAATGTATAAATGTAATACAGATAACCATAGGTCCTTATAACTTATTTTTCCTTTTTGCGTTCTTATCGGCACAAAATGTCACAACCCGGGCAGGGGATACCATTTTATCGGATACTTTCTAAAGCTTAAAAATAAGCTTAAAATAATTAATAAAACCTCATGGCTGATTTTAAAATATATGTCTGTATACTTTACAAATAAATCATGAGTATTATAGTATTAAATAAGTAGTGGAAAATAATATTATTTTATCAGTTTCAAATTCTTAAAAAGTGTTATTCTTTTTACACGCTCTCAACAGCGAACAGATGTAAGTTAATACTTTAGTAAACTTTTTAAAATTCTACAAGTTTGCACATTTTTTATAATATATTTTATCATTATCCTCTGATATTGCAATTCCGCTCTCAACCTTGGATAATTACAAACATTTTAATATCACAAACTTTTTTCGTCTTCTTTTAATATAGTTTTTTTCCTATATAATAAAAAAACCTAAAAAAGTAATTTTAGACATCTACTGTGCCCTTTGATGAATGCCATAAGCATAAGATCTTTCAATCATTTACGCAACCATCACAAGAAAAGCTTTTTTTGTTAATTAATATTAGTTTGTTGTCGTCATTTTCCTCCGATCATAAACTCTTACATCTGCTATGCTAGCATTGAGTTACAATACCTATAGAGTCACAATCTCTAACTGACAATACTCAAAAAATGTCCGAGCGCCGTTCCATATACCTATATATTTTGATATTATATAGTTCAAAATGACATTTGCTCGAATTTAGACGTTAACCTGCTTGTACAATGTTCAAAGTCGCTCGTATGCAATGTCATCATCATTCACTCAAGGGCACGTTATCGCGGCGCCGCGCGGTCGGCGGTGAGTGATTTAGTTTGCTAATAAAATGAAAATTATTGAAATTTAAATGAAAACATGCACTGTGGATACATAAATACGTAAATTTGGTATGATACTTACCTAAAATATGAAACACCATCCTTTTTTCGCACGTGTCTGCTGTTATTTGGGCAGGAAATCACCGAACACTTTGGCATCGCGGACGTTGTACGAGGATTGTGGTCGCCTTACAACTAAACAAAAACTCTGCGCACTTCGCAGCGTGCGCCGAGTTTTGGCGCGGACATTTTATTTGTCTGTTTGTGACTCTATAGGTATTGTAACTCAATGTATGCTAGTTTATAAGTTATAGTGCAATTAAAACATAAAAGAACATTGCATCAACATGAATTGAGCCGAAAAAATTATCTAATTCACTGTTCAGTTACATATGAATAATCCATAATTACATTTTTCAGAATTTCAGCAACACCAACTCTAATGTCAATCAAGGACAGGAGCCAGAAGAAGAGTGGTAGATGTACTTTTATGATTCGTAATATCAAGCCAGTGAGTGGTCATTTGATTGACTTCCATTAGTACAACTAGTGGTGCATAATATATGTCATTGGTGCTTATGCTCTTAAAGCTACGGTCACACTACCTTACCGTTTACCGCAATAATTATTAATTATGGCATTAAATTACTGCCTAAATTACTGCTTGAAGTAGTGTGGTTACACTAGAGTTTAACTGAACAGTGAACAATCTGTAGTGTGGCGTCTTGACCTAAAAATTACCGCGGTAATCGTCTTTGATGAAGATGCGAAAAGTCCGATACCGGAGCTTATTGCCTACCGTCATATGCCATATTGATTGACATTGTAAAATTATGGCAATAAATCGTGGCAGCTAGGTGTGCTGTTTCAATTATGGTCACACTATCTTACTGTCTACCACCCATTTACCGCAATAATTATTGCATTAAATTACTGCGTTAGTCGTACGTCTGTCTAGGTAAACTCTAGTATCGTTACACTAGAGTTTACCTACATATGTCAATAAATTAGGCGGTAAATATTATTTTTCAAGATGGAGGTTGAAGTTGCAGCTGTGTTGTGTTTTATGAGTGCCAAAAATTTAAGATTCATGTACAAATAGTACATGAAACTTAAATTTTTATAAAGCTAAAAAGACTAATAAGAAAATGGTGGTTGATAAAAGTGCACAGAAGCTGTACAAGGTTAGACTTTCGATCGTTCGATACGTGTGTCGCCGTTGAGCTCATGTTGCACACTGGACAAACTGTAGTGTGGCCACATACGCATTAATTACTGCGGTAATCTTCTTTGATGTGCGAAAACAGACCGCTGCCGGAGCTATTGTCTACCGCCATTTGCCATATTGATTGGCATTGTAAAATTATGGCCATAAACTGTGGTTTGAAGGCGGCTAGGCGTTGTTGAAGTTATGGCAATGATTATTGGCATAACACGGTAGTGTGGCCGTAGCATAAGAGAATTCAATTATAAGACCAGTAAAAAAGTATACCACAAATTTTGCCTATAGACCTTATCCTGACAAAGACTGTAACATAATATGACAAGTATTTTAGTATTATATAAACCATTTAAGTTTAAGTATGTACAAAAAACGCCGCATGTTTAATACTTCAAAACAACATTATCTAACTAAGATGCATCATTCTGTTGTACTTAAGACTAATTAGTTTTATTTTGGTTTTTCTTAGTTTGTATTGAACGTCAATGTTTTCAATATTTTGTTAATACCATGTGAAATATGCTTTCAAGTCATCACCTAGACATCTTATGTTTATAAGGATAATCTGTGATGTTTGATATAAAGGTTGCTCAGTTTAAATTTTAAATAGTTGTTATTATGCAATAGGTTTATGGTGTTGTTAAAGTTAACGCAAACCTCCAGGGTCCTAAACTATCTAGGTACACACTAACAAAAGCTAAGAAGAAACTCATTGTAGGTTCAATTTGTTTCTGATATTTTAAGTTATAGAGTTAGTTTGCTTTTAATTTTCTTTTTTCTAGAATCTCTTTTAGTTATGTTAACATAAATACAAGCATTTCATTTAAAAATGTATGTAGTGTGTATGTTCCAACATATCCAAATAACCTATTGTTATTCTTTATCACATAACAACCTAAATCTTTAGTATATAATAACCTTATAAGCCTGTGATGATTAATGTCGGTGTAGTTTAGTTTTGTTATATTTTAGTTAGTATTCGCCATAACTGTCAAGGTTCAAATTTTTTTTACATAGTTCAAGATTGTTTTGGGATTTTTTTGTTTGTGGTTAGAACAAAGATCCTACGATTTAATAAGTATTAAAAACAATATACCAGAAAATAACTTCAATCAGGATAAAAATATGAATATATTTTCGAAAAGACAATATGAAAACGTTGAAATGTAAGCACGATGTTACGATTTAATAAGTGTTAAGTACACATATACCAGAAAACAAATTCAATCAGGATAAAAGTATGGAAGATATTTTTCAAAAGGACAATATGAAAATGGTGAAACGTATTTGTTTCTTAATAAGACCACTGTTAGTGATTATATCGTAATAAGTCTTTGTTTCAGTTATATAATTACATTAAGTATAAACATTACAAACATATTTCGTTTTCTTATTTTTTTCCTAAAGTTGTCATTTTCTTAACCTTTTGAGCACCAAAGTCGTCTATACTTGACCAGCAACTGTGGGCCCTGAGCGCCAACGACGTCTATGGTTGACAAAATTAGAAACATAAAACTATAATTAGCCACAGGAATAAAAAAAGTGTTATCAAATCATCTTCGCATAATAAATCTAATATCTCAACTCTGGCGTATTCTTAACGCGTCATAAAAAATCAGTTCACTGGGCGCCGTGGTCAAGGATAGACGACACACTGATGACGTCATAAGTGATTAGCGGGGAAAAGTAGTGCAGTGCAACATGAACAATTCCTCAAAACTCAATCGCTTTTGTGAATAATTATGTACCTTTTTATTTTAATAATATAAAATTACAAATAATATAATTATGTGTTTTTTACTTAAGGTATGAAGAGCAATTTTTCATCTTGTGTTGTGCGATATTCATGCTTAACCTTTTGAGCGCCAAAGTCGCCTATACTTGACCAGCACCTGCGGGCCCTGAGCGCCAACGACGTCTATAGTTGACAAAAACCCGGCCCACAAAAATATGAACAATAGATATTGGAAAATTATTACTGGTATTTTAATTCTGCACTCCTCAAAAAAGAATAACCCAGAAACATGCGAGTATAAAAACAAGTATCGTAGAGTCACAAGTACTAAGAGTTGAATTGAGCGATTGGTTGTTTCTCTCGCACGCGTGGGCTTTTTACCGGGCTTTCGAGAAAAGATCGCTCCCTTTCCAACCTGTGGCAAAATGTTCTATAGTGAAATATAACTACGATTGTATATATAGTAATAAATATGGAGATAAAAAGCCCGGCTTTTTAGTGACTATTTATTTTTTCCTGAGAGCGGGACGCCTTTAAAATTATTATAGTTTTAACACTGACTGCCTTCTTAATCTAATGGTCGTAAACGCAATTACTGATCATGTAGTCCCAAGTTCGAAACCCGAGTCGGGTCAAGAATTATTTATTGGATTTATCTGTCACAAAATTCTCAGTAGCAGTAGTATTACACTTCGGCAATATAATCCAGAATGGCCGCCGTTACCAAAATTCAATCTGGAGCCCTTTAATATAGTTTTATAAATAAAACACATAGTTGTTTGAATCTTTTTATGATCAAAAGTGAATTTTGAACAATAAATAAATGCTAATTGGAAATAACTTATGTTATTTGATAATTTATTGTGTTAAATTCAAAAGTGTAGCTTTTCAGAATAATCACGTAACTATATATAGAGCAAGAGCCCGCTTCAGCCAGGCGCACAATATTTCATAAAACCAGAAAGTTCGTCTGCGCACGTCACCAACACAGGTAAGAACGATGAGCGACTATGTATGTAGTTTGGGTAGTGGTTACTTTGACAGGTAACAGGTAACAAAGGTGTAAAAAAAGCACCTCAAGTACATTAAAGGATAAAGCTCGGTTTTTTGATATTTTCTTTAGAATAATATTTAAAATGATGTCATCCATTGCCGGACACTTAGTATGGTTTTAACCCCCTGCCGGACACCCCCAAACTAAAAATATTGTACTTACGCTTACAATATAGTATAAAGGCTGAATTTTAGATATGTTACTTGGGGGACTATCAAAAGAAGTTACGCCAGTAGCCAGACAGTTTTCACGGTTTTTACATATTGCCAGAGGCCTTGAAAGTCTGCGGTAAGTGCGAGCGCGAGGCAATATATATTTAGGCGGGTTTGAGTGAGATGGTGAGTCTGCTCTATTGCGAACTTTTACTGCGCATCATCTGTCGCTTACATTGTATTGTGTTGAATACGTTCACTATACGTTTTATCGTTTATTTGTGTAGTTCGTGAAATAAATTTGATCGAGTTTTAGTGAAGTGTTATCATGGAAAATAAATTAATTTGTTTTGTTTGTAAAGAAAGTACCGGCAAAATAATATTGTCTTCAGAGGAAATTTTCAAAAAATGTCAAAATATTTTGAATGTCAGAAAAAAACATAACCTAAAATATAAAGATATAATTTTGCCCGATGGATATACAGACTATGGTTATCACCGGGAATGCTATAAAGCATTCATAGGGGTTATGAAAAAATATTTAATTTTTGAACCTGAAAGTTCTAAAAAAAAAATTAAAAAGTAACATCAGCCGGTGTACCTACAGATAATCGCTCTCCAACTACGCCGTTGATACCTGAGTTGACCATCGAACCATCTAATTTACAATCTTCCACTACAGAATCGTCAACAATCTCTCAAACAACTTTTATTTCTGAATCAATAGAACCACAACCTACAACTTCTCAAGAAAAACCTCATTCTCAGACTCTACCTGTAGAATCTTCAATATTGCAATCTATTCCAATTTCTGAATCGGTCGAACTCCAATCATCAACATCTGAAGAAAATGTTGAAACATTTGAATCAGATACTCGAAAAAATAATCATTCAACTCCAATAGTACATAATGTAACTGAGAGTGATGGCAGTATTAATAATAATCCAAAAGTTTGTGTATTCTGTAAGAGAAAATATAAAAAATTACGATCTAAAATGCTTTCACTTCACGAAGCAGACACCAACAAACTTAAATCTAGTGTATTACCTAATATCGAAGGTCAAGACGAGTTTACAGAATTATTAAATAGATTGGAAAATTTTTCTAGCCCGAAAATATCATACAGAATGTAGAGTCGACTTTAATAATAAAATATCTTTATTAAAAAAAACCATTCAGTAAAAGTGATTGGCATTTTCATCGAGAATATCACCAATTGGCTTTTGATGAAATAAGTGTAATCATCGAGGAAGACATAATCAAGAAAGGGCGCTGTCATTTATTAATTCATTTACACGAACTGTACATGTTCATACCTTCAAATGTTCATCGATTCATATACGGTCTCTGATATTAACGAAGCTTTTGACCGAAAAAAATTGCGAAATTTCGACTTTAGCAGCCTACCACCATGTAAAAGCGAACTGTTCCAGCAATTTCTACGAGCAAATTACATATGTTGCATTTGGAATAATGCTCACCTAAAATATCCAACCATACACAAACCACAAAATAATGGTTGGATACAAGAAAATGATCAATACCATTTTAAATGGTTTGAAGGGGATCAGCTACCAAATTATGTCAGTGATTCGTTACAAATTATATCAGGTATATAATTACTATATCAAATTATGTACATGATTTGGTTATTATTCATAATTGTATTAACTCGGTTAAATTTTTACAGAAACTGACGAAGAAGGCGATGTGGACATCAATCAAGCGGACTGGAGTAGTAGTGACGAGGATGATGAAGATATAGACGACAACAATGAAAATTCTGAGCATTATTAGGTAAATAATTTTTTGTATTCAATAATATTTTTTTAACTCTGTAATAATATTAAGAATATTTTTTACTTAATAAAAGATGGCTATCAACATATTAAAAATATTTTTTGGATTCCTTACCATAAACAATACTATTAGCTCACACAGTCAAAACTTGAATTTCTCAAAAATGTTAACAAAACTCCACAAATTTATGGATTAATTTTTTAGATTTTTTTTATTGATTTTTAGACATGAAAATTTTATTAGATAATTTTTTTACATGTATTTTTAGTCATAAATAATTTTATGGAATTATTTTGCTAAGTTATTATTTTTATTTATTGTTAAGTATAAAAAATAGTTTAGGATATAATACTGAGTAAGTAAAAGTTCGCAATAGAGCAAACTCACCATCTCACTCAAACCCGCCTAAATACATATTGCCTCGCGCTCGCACTTACCGCAGACTTTCAAGGCCTCTGGCAATATGTAAAAACCGTGAAAACTGTCCGGCTACTGGCGTAACTTCTTTTGATAGTCCCCCAAGTAACATATCTAAAATTCAGCTTTTAAACTATATTGTAAGCGTAAGTACAATTTTTTTTGAGTTTGGGGGTGTCCGGCAGGGGGTTAAAACCATACTAAGTGTCCGGCAATGGATGACATCATTTTAAATATTATTCTAAAGAAAATATCAAAAAACCGAGCTTTATCTTTTAATGTATTTGAGGTGCTTTTTTTTACACCTTTGTTACCTGTTACCTGTCGAAGTAACCACTACCCAAACTACATAGTCGCTCATCGTTCTTACCTGTGTTGGTGACGTGCGCAGACAAAATTTCTGGTTTTATGAAATATTGTGCGCCTGGCTGAAGCGGGCTCTTGGGCTAATACAAGCTATGCTGGCAAACCTGGTACGCGAATTGTCATAATGATGGCACGGGTGACAGAGATTGCATAATTGTCACGCTTTTGTTTATCAAAGCAAGACATTTTTACGTATTTTGAGGATAACGTACACAAACCTTTAAATCTGGAAAGTCCCGCCTAAAGGGGGACGTATGGTCACGTTAGGTATGAAGTTAGTCGAGACGCGGAGGCGCGCGGGTGACGCCTACGATGTTTGTAAGTTCACGTCACATTTCAATGTTTACATTGTGTGTTGAGCTTGAGCGAATGTATTATATAAAATATTGCGAGTTAAAAATTTATACTTTTTTAAAGACTTGTAGTGAAAATGGAGGGAAAGAGTTTTCCTTGTGATGAATATAAGTGTGACCATGGCGTGCAGTTTGGAATCACGGAAAATCGGAGTTCAATTTTTACAGAGTTTTCCGGAAATTTTCCACCGTTGGTCATACGAGGGGTGCATGCCAATTTTTCCAGAGTGTTTTTATTACAAAAACTTCCATTCTTTACATCGGCATGCAATTTAAAAACACGGAATTGCCCTTTAATTTTTTTCAGGTTTTCAGAACCCTTTGATCATCTTGGGCCGCTGCGGGGTGCATGCCATCAATTATTAGAGCTTCAATTTGCTTGAACTTCCGTATATTACAATGGCATGCAGTATACTATCACGGAAAAACACGAAAACTCGCTACACAAAGAAAAGCGCTTTTCCCTATGAAAAGGACGCGCGGGGGGGCTAAAGCTCCTAAAATCTTTGATATTTTAGGGTTAGTTATCAAGCCTTAAAAAGGCATGCACGACAAAATCGTGGAACGTCACCTGTCAACAGCTCCCGGTCTAAGATTCACCGTGTGCGACAGCGCGAATGATATGGGTATTAGATTAGACGTGGAAAATTAAAATCTTATATTTGTATGTACAACACTACACTAAATAATAAAAACACGATTTAACTAAATCTCAATTAACTTCCCTAGTATTTATTTTTCCAACTTTTTAAATACATTCCTTGAAATATTTTGATAAAAAAAATAAAATAAACTGATGCGCTTCGTTTAATTTACTATAAAACAATATTTGAGCCAATATCGTAACAACAAAGTACATAAAATTAACATCAACCACTAAATGAATTCAGTCAATTGCGTTTTCAACACTTCAAAAGATTAAACGGCAAACGATTTATTTTTATGATAATTTTCAAACACAAGTTCAGCATTAAATATTGCATATTAGTTTAACTTTAAGTATAGCAAATAATACAATCCTTATTTTTAGACATGTGAAATCTAAATTTTAATGAAATAAATCAAAGGAATACATGTTTGTATTGATGTATTTAAAAAATTTTTTTTGGACTATAATTGCTTTGTAAACCGCCATTTACTCCATTCTATGGGTAAAGTCATTTTATAGAAAGAAAATTGATTGGCTCTCAAGGTAGGTAAAGATGACGCTAGATGGCATAAATACGGCTAGGTAAGAAGTCTATCGTGGATGATTTTGAATTACAAACTATAGTTCATAAAAGATAGCTTGATCTCTGCGACAGCTGTCGGTAAAATCACGCCTATGAAGTCCTGAATTTCTTAGTAGTACAGACAGTACCTGTCAATGTCATACTTTATGGGCACGCCGACCTAATTAGTGCAGTGAGTATTTGAAAATTTGAAAATACTAAATAACAAATATTAGTTATATAACACAACACTTACGCACAACCAAACTCAAACACACAAACGCGCGCACGCGCACACACTCACACACACACACACACACACACACACACACACACACACACACACACACACACACACACACACACGAGCAGACGGAAACAATAAAAAAATATTAATTACATGTAAACTTGCTTGTTTTAGTGTATAAGTTGTAATTGTTGTTCACCATTGTTCATTTATATTTTATTAACTTTATTATATTTAATTTAGTAATATTTATATACTTACATGAATACGTTATTTACAGGTTACAGCCATCGATATATATATATATATATATATATATATATATATATATATATATATAGGTAAAGCAAATTGTACTAAATTGACCGAAACCGACTTTAAAACCTTGAAATAATAAAGTTAAAACTACAATTAACTATAAAGGTGCGTTGGGGCAATACTGGACGGATTTTCGACTAGTTAAGAGTCTTGCAAAAACTTTATTTTCTCGACATCCTAAAACGTCAGATTTCTGAAACATGGCGCAAATCGTTAATGGTTACACATAATTTAGCTATAAGAAGCTTTTACTTTTCAAAACTCAACAGTTTCTGCTTAAAACGTGTGCGAAGACAAGGCATAATTTTTTATATGCATGATGAAGAATTGGCCATCAAGGGGAAGACCGGACGTCGCTAAAAATCGCAAACAAAAGTGATAGGGAAAGACCAGACAGACGAAAAAATTCAAAAATTGCCTTGTTTTATAAAATACTGCGCAGCACACGCCCTACTTTTCGGAGCGACTGGCTGAAACTTGGGGTCGGGGCAGAATAAAATGGAGTCTTGTACCATATTGCTAGCTTTCAAAAATATAGCATAATTCACCGGAAATTTGAATTTTACGGTCTTACCCCATCACCGATCTTACCCCACTGCACTATATATCCGAAGACATTTCTTATATAACCCCAACTAGTCCTACTCCCATTGCAATTACGAGCCAACACTTTGAAGATACGCCAAGGAAAATTTAACAAAAAAAAAATGCCTTGACATAAAAAACGATAGCATAAAAATGCTTCAATCACAAAACGGTATTTAAAAAACAAAAGTTACAAGTTTACAAGAAATACTAGATTTTCTGACAGACATCTTTGATAAATAAAGAAAACAATTAAAAAATAAAGAGAAGAAAATAAAGAAAGCGAACTTTTAAAGAGACAATTACTTAAAAGTAAGACTGGAAAACTGCCCAGAACTAAATATTCCCCAGAGTTGAGAGAGAAGATGTTTTGCCACTTAATTATTACTCACCAAAAGCCTATTACTATGTACGTAAAACTTTTGGAACACGTTTGCCTGCCCCACGGACATTGAATAAGTGGTACAGTACCATCGATGGCCGAACTAGGTTGACTCAGGAAGCGCTGACGGCATTAAAATTGAGAGTGGAGAGTAACCCTGATAAACTTATTGTACCTTGGTCATGGATGAAATGAAAATTAAGCAATTGACGGAATACCATGCTAGCAGCTAAAAGCATTATGGCTATATCGATTCCCGATATGTACGAACCCTTGTTAGGTTCTTTATATCCGATAATTCTGATGAAGCTTCTGACGCATTAGTGTTTTATTGCTTAGTAAGGTTACGAGTTCGCCGACGTATTGAATGGGATGGACATACTTTTCGCGGCTATGTTGATATGGGAACGGGTTTAGAAGGTGATAACTTGGCAGAGGCAAAAGTAGCTTTGGTATTTATGGTTACTGCAATTAATAGTCATTTTAAAATACCTGTCGCCTTCTTTTTTGGTATTACAGGGCAGCAGCGTGCCGCTCTGGTAAAACAGTGCCTTGAGCTAACTCATGATGCTGGTGTTAAAATAGTGGCATTAACTTTCGGTTGTTGCGCTGCAAATATTTCTATGGCAGAACATCTTGGTTGCTCCTTCGAAAAGATCATACTATTAGCAAAGATCCGATAGTTGCAGTACTCGACCCCTGCCATATGATTAAATTATTTCGAAACGCATTTGAACACAATAAAATATTAATAGACAAAGATGGCAACAAAATTCACGTGCGACATCTCGTTCAGCTTAATAATCTTCAATATAAAGACACCTTTTCATTTATCTAATAAACTAAAAAATCGGCATATCAACTTTCAAAAGGAGATACCACAGACAATCAAATGTGGTATCATTATCCCTGATGCCCAAGGTGCCTGTAAGGACTCACGCTTCATTGGTCGTGTGCTTGCGTACCAGAATCGCTGGGCAAACATCAGGGACTAGCTGCTACTCAAAGCGAATAAACAGACTGACTGGTGGTTCCTCGTTGTTCAGTGCCGGAGGATCATATCCCGACACTTATGAAAACTGGGCGCCGTCCCGCATGTGTATGTGGGCGGTATTCCTTAAATTCCAGGATCCTGAAGGCAAATTCTTTGATTCTCCACCATGCAGTGGCAGAAAAGAACCCGGAATTCATGGATACCAGGGTCATTGTAACCCGTACAGCAGAATCACTGGATGTCAAGTTCAGTGAAAAAACGGCCTGCACAACCGAGCCGAAGTCCCCAGTGGAAACTGTGCTCAGCGGCAGCTCACTGAGTGACGAAGAGGACTGCATTTTTCCGTCCAATTCCGACTCGGTGGGTGAAGATGAGACCCGAGATCTGCTGGCAGACTTATTTTTGGGCGGGCGCGAGCAATGATGGTTCGTTCTAGACGAAAGGCGTCTAGAACTAGCTTAGTGCTGGCCAATTGAATCGACAGTTCCATCCACCACAGTGAGACTGTGTCGAATCAATTACAAAGTGGTTGGAGGCACATAGGACGGCAATAATCCTAATCCAGGAGCCATGGGTTGGGGCTGGTAAAATTAAGGTACGAAGGTGTCGTGTGTCTATGGAATAAACAAGCAGCCGTGCTAGCATGGGCAGGCGACAAAATTTTTATTCCCCGATTATATCCTCTGACAAGAGATAAAATTATCTTATCCCTATCCCAGAGTTTTATCCACCCTGCGAGCGTAGGCCTATGGTGGATATAATATCCACAGTAGATAAAATAGGAGATA
Organism: Parnassius smintheus behrii; assembly: GCA_036936625.1. Taxonomy (NCBI): domain Eukaryota; kingdom Metazoa; phylum Arthropoda; class Insecta; order Lepidoptera; family Papilionidae; genus Parnassius; species Parnassius smintheus. Next base: position 39,704,645 of record JAUPFT010000013.1, read on the forward strand.
AACTTATCCCGTATCCCCACGCGTACAAGGAAGCAAAGCGGAACGCCACGAAACTGTGACGATCCCGCAGTTTAAAATCCGAAAAGTGGTAAAAAGTTAACCAGTTGTTCGATAAAGTGACTATGTATAGAATGAAGTAGGTGTTAAAAAATAAAACTTACAAGATGTGGGACACCCACTGCAAAAGTGTGGTTATTCCGAGGATATACACTTTCAGCTGATGATGCATATATTCGCCACTGAGAAGCGCCACTGTAGCTACTGTCTAAATTTTAAAGAACTTATATGATTTGTTTATTGCACAGACTTTCACCATAATTCTTTTTACAATAATTTATTGCTTTCAAAATTTTTATTTTCAAAACAACTCTTAACGTATTTTACGGCGATTTATCAATACCCTGTAGCTACTTATGCGCTGTTGTGAAGAGTTTTTGAACTGTTTTTTACTGCTTACAGGTGGACATATTTTCAACTATTCTCCTATGGGAGATTGTCCTCTTTATCTCTATAATGCATGGCCGCGGTCATAGAGGAAACCGCGGTGATAGAGACGACGTCTTCGGGCGCCTCGCTTCTAGGCCTGGGTCGTGTCGTGTTTTCTGAGAATAGGATCTATATCAGATATCGAGTTTCAATATCTGATACCAAAACTTTGTATTTCAATATCTAGATATTCTGCGTACGCGTTTATACTATTTTCTAATCCGATACTTACGCTGTTGAAATCCGATACGAAGATTTTGTAGTTACGAATTGCGAATTAGTATTGCAGATATATAGTATTTGAGTAAATGTATAATATGATGTTGTCTTTGTGGAGCTAATGCAGATATAGTTAATTGTAGTTTTAACTTTATTATTTCAAGGTTTTAACTCGTTACGGTCAATTTAGTACAATTTGCTTTACCTATATATAGTATACAGAATGGGTCCCACATATATGCAATAAATGAAACCACAAGTAATACTAGTCCGTAGAAGTGTAGAAAAATTAAATATTAAATTAAGAGCCGTAAAATAAAAAGTGAAATTTTCAAACAAAATAAATATTAAAATAAATTCAGTAAAAGTGAACACTCTTCATACTGCATAGATCGGAACAAAAGTTAAATTTTAATCTATGGTAACCGCGGTTAACTATGACATATGGACGTTGAACATCTCAGTCCCGCCCGTGACCATGAGTGCTGTAAAGCGTTCGAAACGTTGGGTATTAAAAAAAAGTTAAATATACGCGATAAATTCCGTAAAAACTAGTATTATTTCAATGTGTAGTGTTCGCGTAAATATAAGAAATCATTAAGTGAACACTCTGTTTAGACAACGTACCTTGACCCCTTGGAAGAGTGACAACGTTGCACGCGGGTGGCACGCCGACAAAAGACACCGCTGTCGATATGTCGCACTCACGAGACTGTTTGATAGCGTTGGCCGAAGTTGATCCGATATACAAATCCACCTTGCGATGGTTACGGAAAATGTTGATCCGATTTAAATAAGCCGATCAGAGCACAGCAAACGATAAGATAAACGATCGGATTGGCTGAATGCAGCCGCGACGTTGCCGTTTCGTATCTTTGGCGGTACAAGCTACAGATTTAATGCGTGTTATGTAATGCATTCAGGGTGCTGTTTGGTCTACCTCGTTATTGTAATGCGCTGGGTATGTTTGCGGATGCGCGTGTGGATTGTTTCTAGACCACCATGCGTAAACGATGCACATCCCTGGTGCGCAGGGTGCGGGCTAGTTCCAATGGTATCCTGAGGGCATTTTCTGACAGATTTGAGGTCAGTACCTGAACCATTGTCATATGGTGCACGCGCTGACTAATCGGGCCTGTCTTATATATAGTTTTAAAATTAGGTAAATAGTTTTAAGTTTTACGAAAATTAGTTTTAATATTTGTATTATTACTAACATCTATGATCCTTGTGGTCGAAATAAATGACTTTTTTTTAACGAATTACTCGACAACGCCCCTTCTTGTAGCGGAAGTGGTGGCAACGGCGACATAAAGTATTCGTCTGAGTACATGTTTGCGTGCGTGTGTGTGTCTGTGTGGGTGTGTGTTTGTGTGCGTATGTGTGTGAATGGGTGTGCGAGTGTGCATGTGTGCACTGTTGGTTTGTATGTGTGAGTGTGCGTATGCGTTTGTGCGTGTGCGCATGTGTGCATGTTTGCGCGCGCGCTTGCGTGTTTGTGTGTGTGTGTGTGTGTGTTTACCATAAACCAGTTAACATGTTTTCTACATCTTCATAATCAAGATTTTTAAGGACGCGTTTACAAAATTGATAGGTATAGAATCAAACTATTACATGAGATATTTTCATGAGACCTTACCTCCGGTCTTGATGGAGTGACCTCAAAATGTAATTCGGGATTACTAGTGGAACTCTTGGACTAGTAGAACTGGGTGTGCTGAGTTTGGGTTTGTTTTGTTAGTTAAGATGAAACCGTCACAAAACAAAAGTTCTTTTCACTTTGTCTCTAGTACCAATAGGTATCCAAGCTGATATTCGGAAAAATGAATAACCTCGTAGTAACATCTTTAGGGGCAGTATCGATATCGATATTCACTTACCAGCCACACTGTTTTTCGCTGTAACCAACTGTCCTTTATATGAGCCTCACTTGCCCTCACGCGGTACCCTCTTTACTGCACTCCAGTGCACCCACCTCTGCCACCTACGTCTCCACATCTACCACCGCACCCCTCTCTAAGCCTTCGTTCTCCACCTCTGCTACCTCCGCCTCCACCATAAACTTTGCTCCATCCGCCTCAACAATAAACTCCGCTCCCTCCGCCGCCACCACCACGCGCCCTCACTATTCTTTCCGCCTCCAACACAATTCCCCGTTTCCACTATCTCCGACTTCACCACAAATTCCTCTCCTCCGCCTTCACCACATACTACGCTGCATTCACCTCCGCCTCCACGTCTCCATTCTCTGCCTCCGTTTTCTGGGGACACACACATACACACACGCACACACACACCCGCACGCACGCGCATACACACACGCGCGCTCTCGCGCACACACATAAATACAGACACACACACACACACACAGACCACAAACACACACACACACAGACCACAAACACACACACACACACAAACACACGCAAAAACACGCGCGCGAATTAAGTGGCACCCCCACCCTTACACACACACACTCGCGTGACAAATTAATTTGTAATAAAGTACTATCCATCATCTTCTAAGTGATCTATGACAAATGAATAAAATAACACAAATTCACTCACACGATAACAAAAACTCGAACAAACGTCTTTCCACAATAAAACCTGCCAAAGTTTGATCCACAAAATCAGCAGATAACGTATTTTCTTACCTTATTACTATAACGAAGTAGCCTACTGGGTTCTCTGTCACACACAGAACGCGACGTTGCCGCTTCGTGTTCGAGTACCTATTCGTCAATTATGGCTCCGGATCCACTTAGTCTAAGTAAATGTCGCATATAAATTATATATATATATATATATATATATATATATATATATATATATATATATATATATATATATATATATATATATATATATATATATATATATATATATATATATATATCGACGGTGGAAAGGAAAAAATTACTAAGCGACATATAGGCAACTTTACAGGAGAGTCGATTAAAGTTTGAAATTTTGAAAAAAAAATTCATTTAAATTGTACCGTTTATCTTACTGGTATGATTTGTATGTGTTTATTAAGATGTTTTGATCATTATTTACCTAATGTAAATAAATCTCTGCTTTGGTTACGATTGCCGAAGTTAGTGTCGCTTAGTAAAAAATTAAATAAAAATACGGATGGGAAAAACCGACCAACCGCCAACCGACCCTTAATGTAAGTACGGAAAAAAAGTAATAATCAATTACTTTCCAAGAATTTGAGAATGGAAAAAATACCTATATAATTAAAAACCATAACTATGTTCAGGGATAAGTCACTTAACACTTCATGATTAATTAATTTTTGACAGGGATTTTTTTACCAGAGTACAAATTAAAATTAGATCTTGCCTCAAATTATTCAATGAAGTTCCTAGGTTTGACAAAAAAAAACAGTAGTATTTTTTTATAAAGAATTCTTTATTAAGAAAAAACAATTATTAAATTTGGTGATTCAAAATCACGCTTACAAACCAAAACAACCTCTAAAAATAAAATAAAAAGTACACCAAGTATTACAAGGAACATATATCGTCACAGATCTTCGGTTTTATAAAAATTATATTAAGAAATCACATTTTGCAATTGTAATGCCAATCACTTAGAATTATTTAACAAACTGTAAACTTTGCAATATCTTTAAAATAATCAAATATTTTTCTTAGCATTACACCACAACATGTTATGTAATATTTATTTTTTGGCCAGCATTTTAACAGTTGTAAAACAATAATGACTATTAATTTAATATAATTATAGGCACTTACATATATCAGTCTAAAATAATTACTAGAAATATAAATACTTAAAAATAAATCATTATCCTTAAATATATTTATGTAAAAATATGAAGCCATTGATATTTCAATGATTGTTTTAAGTAACTATATCACAATGTTAATCATTAAATACTATGAATGTACCATAAAATTCTGTAAATATCAGTCAAAAATTCGTAATTATAATAACACTTACTGAATAGGTTTTCATTCATTGTTAAATCTAGATTTAGTTCCAAAATCCTTAGAACTTGAAGATTTCAGAGCTATGACATGGTAACTTAATATTTAAACTTAAATCAACTGCCAAATATTTTAAAGTAGCTTAAACCTCAAGATCCTCAATATCTGATTCAGGTAATCTGTCATTTTCTGTTTGTGAATGTGGAATGATTAAGTACTCATGTTGAAAATGACCAGGTATAACTTTGTCCTTGCAAAGTTTAGCTAAGTCATCATATTTCAGCTTTGATATAGGTAGACATGATCGATGGCATGACATAAGAGGCACTCTGGTTTTTGACTGGATTTCAATTACACTTGCATTTCCAGATTGTGCCATAGTATACTTTACTGAAACAGATTCAGGCTTATTTTTATTAAACGTTGCAATCCTTATTTTACTAATTTTTCCCGTCAAAATGCCCTTAAAATATTTTTCAGATATTGAGTCCCATTTATAAAAATCTTCAAAATGAAGATTTTCTACCTCGTATGGAAATGGATCTTTCCTTGCCGTGCTAAATACGGTGTACCATTGCGATGGTGCATAAATGATTGTCTTCTTTAAATTAGTATCTATAACAGCATGTACACTATCGACAGGCATGTAAGTGTGACCGGTTAGTAAATAGTTTATTTGTACCGTTTCAAGATTTTTGCATTCTTGCAAAGTCGAGTGTATCATCGCCAAGACAACCCGGTTCCGATTTTGCCCTGGGCAGCTGTCGCAATAAAGGAGCAAGTTTTTTATGTTACCTCTTTCATCTACCAACTTTATATACCTATTTAAAATACTGGCTATCTCGTTAGCACCCCTTTTGCCATCACTTTCATTCCAATAAAAGCAGAATACTCTGCAAGTACCATTCTCATAGAAGCACAAATTATAAACCGCTAATTTACGCGAGTAATACAACAGCATGGACTCGCCGTGTGGAGTATTTAGAACCTTTTCTATATCGAAACTTACGCATAGAGTATTAGGATCAATTTTATGGATGTTTTTGTGAGCAAAAAAACGGTTGTAGCTCTCATTTTTCTCATTTTCATGAGCAACTTTTTTTTCCGCATTAACTGGATCTGTAGTATCTGACCGCTCAAATTTTAAACATTTCAAACACTTGTCTTTTTTAGGCACGTGAAAACCTATGTTGAATTCCTCTGTAAAAATTCTACGAAATACTTTTTCACTAACAAAATCAACACTGTCGCCCTCCAAAGGTTTTTTATAAATGCTGTAGACATTTGGAATATTTTTAAATTCTTGCGGAAGGTAGACTCGGGAGGAATCATGGCGACAATAATGAGACGGTACTGCCGGTAAACTTTTAATAAATTTCACAACGTTCTCAATGGTATCTGGTTTTGTTTTATTCGGTGGTATACATTTTTCGCGTAAATCTTCCTTAGCACAGCCCCATTCAGAGTTCTTGACCGTATGGTAGATAGATTTTGCTGAAATGTCTAATGTAGCAGCCAAGAATTGCAAGCATACTACCCGCCTTCCTTCTCCTTCATTGATGTGGAATTTAAAAGTATTAATACGGGTGTCTGAGTTGGTACGTTTACGTTTTACAGCTAGTTTTTGTGTTAAATTAACCAACCAGTCTCGTCGGCGGTCTACTGTCAGTTTCCAAAAATGATCGAACACCTGCTGTCTTCTCTCATCCGAAATATTTTCGCAATTGTTGCCACATTTTTTTCCACTACATGGATTGGGTTGAAGACATTTAGCATTTACAGTTTTACCATCCTTTCGTACATATTCCTCGCCCTTGAATCGTTTTTGTTGTCGTTCTTTCTTTGAATTTTTCTTCTCCTTTCTAAAACCTTCTTCACCTACAATTGGTTCTTCTTGTATAATAACAATTACCTTTTTCTTCTGCTTAGATTTTGGGTTTTTCTTCTTCTTTGTCCTAATATCACCTACATCATCGTTTTCTGACGTCTCTGATCCCGACCATTCATCTGAATCCAAATCAGCTCCATCGCAATTAAAAAATGTAAAAAAATCTTCATCATCGGATAAGTAGTCAATATAACGTTTATTAGTTTTACAATTACGTTTACGACCTCGTCGTTTTACTGGTTTCGAATCCCCATAACGAAAGCCTTCATCAACTGTCAAATTCGTCGAAATGGTACTTGGTGTAATGGTGCTTCGAGTCTGCTCATTTGTTGTATTCAACCCATTATCGGCGATTTGGTTGGAGTTTAGAGTTGACGTACCTGGGATTTCCACGTGTGCATAATCTATATTTACTGGACCTTCACTGTAAACCTTTTCAATTTCTTCAAAAAAAGTAAGTGCCTTTGATGTACTTGCAACTGGGCTTGTCGATGCACTTATCAGCATTTCACCCTAAAATAGTGCAAATTTATATAATACTGTATAACATCATAATTGCTACCTACCTGTCCCATTCCGACTTTCAATATAAAACTAATAAAAAAAATAATTGCTATGTAAGTAAGATTAAAAATGTTTCTGATCAGCTTTTACGCCAAAATTCACGCGCACTGTACGGGCTTTATTTATTGCAATACGAATCGCTTACGATGTGTCAGCACACATAGATGTCGACACGTTTGATGTAAGTACGTATGTTCGTACGTGTTGCGCGCGTGGATGCTTGGCTAGGATAGGACAGTATCGGATAGATGATAAGTTATAAAATTTGATAGGTAGGAATATACATACCGGTGCATCATTCAACGGTTCAATCATTTCAAACAAAAGCTTTCTGCATACTTGCTTCTTGAGATTTTTCCGGTTCATACCTTTTTTTATTTGCGGTCACCTGCTCACCATAATCATCTTGTATGGGTAAATAGTCCTGTATAAAAAATCAAAACTATGTTATTGTCAAAATAAAGTTAATTATAAGTTAATCTTTAAGATATTAGAAGATAACTTACAGAGGTTTTATTATCATTTAGCGAAGTATTTGGACTGATATCTGCATTCATTAAAGCTAGGTCTATTAATTTCGATGAACGCAGTTTTTGTCGATCCATTATTCTAAAACATAGATTAAAACACGTAAAATAAAAATAACTCAAATATTATTACAACATAAGAAAAATATTATGTAACACGTTAAATAAAAATAATTACCGGTTATCTAATCTAAGCGGCGAGTCATCGGGATGCGCGGTGACACACGTGTTGACTAAGCGACAGCTTGCCGCGCAATGATTCAATTTTTTGTTCCTCACGGCCACTCGAATATTAAATCACAGCCTAACTACACGACAGTGCAAGATCAACGCGAAAAACTCAACCGACGTTTTGTTAAAAAAAGCTTTCTGGGAGAGATATCTTAACGCCAAAAAATATTTCACAACGGCAGGTCACATTTATCTAAGCGACGAAATTATAGAAAGGAAAAATATCACTAAACGACATATTTTTTGTTAATAAGAACTGGTAAAAAATATCCAAATAACAAAACATTTATATTAAGGACAGGTAAAAAGGTAAGAGGTTGCAAAAAAATAAAATTTTTAAGCGGTAAGGATTAGCTAAATAAATAATTATTTTTTCATAAGCTCGGGAAAAAGTAACTTAAAGCCAAAATAGTTTAAACCAAAAACAGGATATATTTACTAAGTAGGAATACAGTAAAGTACAAAATGTCCTAAACGTAATATTTTTTAAAATGAACAAAATTTTCGTCGGTTGGTCGCCGAAAACTCCGAAAAACCCACGAATTTTAAAATTACTAAACGACATAAAATTCATCGCAGGAGAATGAGAGTAGGACCAATCGACGCAGAAAAAAAATCCGATTCCAATGATATATATAACTCAATATCGACCAAAGTGTCGCTTAGTAATTTTTTCCTTTCCAGCGTCGATATATATATATATATATATATATATATATATATATATATATATATATATATATATATATATATATATATATATATGAATTGGATTTGATAGATTAATGCTTTTGTAAATTTATCGAAATTCTAAAATATTATTGGTGTCAAAGGTAATAATAAAATATTTACACAGTACAAGGTTGGTAATGCAGTGTCGGCTACCTTCTATTATTGTTAGCTTGGGGTATGAAATATGATTTTCCCCACGTTAAATAAAAGTTTTCCAAGATTAATGGTTTCAACAAGCTGCAATCCAAGTTTGCTGCCTACGAGGATCTCTTGGAAGTGTGTAAAAATAAACCAATAATAGAAAAATTTACCACTTTTGGTAATACTTTATTATAAAATCTAAATCAAAACTAAAAACCGGTTCGGCAGACAAACCCGCGTGGTTAATTAACTTATCGATAGCTAAAGTTGTGGCGTACATCACTATAGTGCAATACTTTCGGTTACAGTGATACCAGTTTATTTTTATAAAAATTGCACGCTTTTGCTGCGAGGTAGCAAGTTTAGACTTGACTTATTTGGCCTTTATTACCTATAATATCTTGATAAATAATGGTTATCGATTATATTAAATTATATAATATTCAGAATCATGTAAAAATTGACATGAATATATAAATCATTTTACAAAATCCACTACACATGTATATGTAATGATTATTATTCATTACAAACTGATTAAGTTATTAGGAAATACATTTTCGTTAATATAATTAACTTGTGTAGTAAATTATATTTATTTAAAAATGGATTATTTTTCACTTTATGATTTATGATGGCCACACTTGGTATTTGACAATAATAACAGAAAGTACGAGTTTTAATGATAATATTACTTGAATATTATGTTAAAAATACTCACAGATGAAAAGTCACCTTGTCCTTTTGTAGATTTAACGTTTTTGATTGTGTTTTGCATGTAAATACACTGCAATTCGGCATTTTGTCGGAGGTCGATTTACTGGCACCACAGAATAAATAATAGTACTACGTACAGAAGTTTCACTCTTTTGATGTTGACTGCTTGCCGACGTTTGATGGCCTACATAATTATTATTAATAAGATAAATTTCGCACGCAAACTAAATAAACCCTTATCGCTGCGTGCGAGTGTCCGTATTACTTTGTGGTGGAGCCACGTGTTTAAGGCTGCCGAAGTCTAGTTCCCCGGTCGAACCTTAAACCTATTACGCGAGATATTAACTAAAGTGGACTGTATATGCGGATGCTTCTACGCTTACGTAAAAGCGACTACTATAGCATGCGGTATAATGCACTCGCTCTTCCCTAAAAACTAAACTATTATGGTGCCGAATTGCTGAAAAGGAATCCTGCCTTATTAGGAGAACAACAAAATTGGAGCGGGTTAAACTATATAAGGCAGTAAATAAAGGAGTGTTGACTCACCGGGGTTTCTTCTATCCTGTTGAGCACTATAGCTGCAACTTCTGGAACTTCTTCTGGAACACTCCGGAGAGAGGCGGTGCGCGGCTATATCTCAGCCGAGGTGAGGGAACTTCTTCTAGACAGACACTCTGGGGCCCCAGGGGTGCGTCGGGAGAGAAGCGTTGTGTTTTCAGCGACGACTGCGGTGGAAAGAGCTGTTGTTCCAATGACTGGCGCGGTAGGAGAGAGGCCGCGCAACGGTCGCGCGTGCCTTATATGTCCTCGGCCCCGATGATTACGTGACATTCTAGAATCATCTTCTTGCCCCTCCCACCCCACCACCCCGATGTGTCGATGGAGGATCGAGGAGGGTATGAATGATATCGTTTTGTCGGAAAGGAACAAGCGGCTTGGCACCTCTACCGTCAAATATAATAATCCAATGGTTTTTTCCGCGCAACCATCTCCCCCGCCCTTGAAGGATTTCCTTCAAATTAACTAATACAACTAGAGCTAAGATCAACTAACAAATAACTAACTAACGCTAAGATTACTTAAATTCAACTACAATTTAATCTAGAAAGCTAATTTAAATTATGGAAGAGGCAGGGGGCACAAACGGACAACCGGACGCAAGTAAGACCCAACCGTGGTCTTAACGCGAGCTATCCTAACTACTCCGTCGGAACCGGGAAAGACCTCTTCGACAATTCCTAACGGCCAGTGGAGAGGCGGCGTATTCTCTTTGGTGAGCACAACTACAGTTCCTACAGCTAAAGGCTCAGTTGCTGTGTTCCATTTTTGCCGAGACTGCAAAGTATGCAAGTATTCCATCCTCCATCGTTTCCAAAACGATTGCACTAACCGATCTAATAATTTGTGGCGTGCGGAAATGCTAAGTCTGTTCTCATCCATACCTGCGGCTGGCAAATACTTTAAAGGCGTTAAATTCAAAAAATGTGCTGGAGTTAGAGCCAGCGGTTCCGAGGGGTCACTAGACAACGTACGACAAAGTGGGCGACTATTCATTACGCATTCAATTTGAGCGAGCACCGTACTTAGCTCTTCGAAGGACAAAATTTGATCTCCTATTACTCGGTATAAATGACTCTTTAGACTCTTGATATTAGTCTCCCAATTGCCCCCAAAATGGCTCGCGGCTGGGACGTTCAGAGACCACTCAATGCGGTTCTCGGCTAGAATGTGAGCGAACTCCGAATTATAATATTTGCTAGCTAAGAGCTCATGTAGTTCCGATAGAATACGTTTTGCACCGACGTAGTTCGTACCGTTATCCGAATACAATCTACTTACAGGGCCACGGCGGGAAAGAAATCTTTTAAATGCACCCATAAAGCCTGCTGTGCTTAGATCACCAACGAGTTCTATATGCACCGCTCGAGTAGTTAGACATACGAAAATGCAGACGTAAGCCTTTGTGGATCTTATACCACGCCCGCGAGTGAGCGTGACCTTAAACGGACCAGCGAAATCAGACCCGGTGTGCGTGAAGGGCTTTACTGATTGTATTACTCTACAAGATCTAAGTTCCACCATTTCTAACTCGTCTTGTATCTTGGCCACTCGGTTCGCAACAAACGTATCCCAACGGTGGGGTGAAGAATGAACCCAGCATAAGGCGACGGTGGAGTCGGAAAAGGCAAATATCCTTTCTATGTGAACTCTATCCCTACATGCGCTGATAACTGCGGTAATAAGCTTGGCGAGTACTAATATTGCGCAAAGCTCTAAGCGCGCCAGAGAGACAACCTTACGGGGGGAGACTCTCGACTTAGAACTAATGAGGCTAATCGAATTTCTACCATTATTCTGGACGTGGAAATATACAACGCCCCCGTAAGCCTTCTCGCTGGCGTCTGCAAACCCAACGACCTTTATGGCGCTATTCCTATCTACGTTTATATGACGCGGTATTTTAATTTCTCTTAATAAAGGAAGTTCCTCTCTAAAGCGCTGCCACAACCGAACAATGCTGTCAGGCGGCGAGTCATCCCAGTCGCATTCCAATAACCAAAGTTGTTTAATTAAAAGCTTAGCGTATAATACCACTGGAGCTACGAAACCCATGACGTCCCATAATCTAGCAACGCATGACAGTATTGTGCGCTTTGTGCATTTCTCTACGGGCGGATTTACCTTAAGGCTAAACACGTCGGACTCTGGTGACCAACATAGACCGAGTACCTTGTGTGTATCAGAATCGTCGAATTCATTTATCGCCGAAAGACGGTGTGATAGTGGGACTGTATCCAAAACCGGACGCGAATTACTAGTCCACTTCACAAGATCGAATTGACCCGATTTCATGAGCCTTATAACCTCGGCGGTGGTTAGGGTTGCCTCCTCCACGCTATCGACCGAGTACACAAAATCATCCATATATAATCCGCTTTCAATTGCCCTCTTAGCTTTAGGATAAGAGGGACCTTCATCGTGAGCGAGCTGTCTCACCGTGCGTAACGCATGAAATGGGCTCGACTTTAAACCAACACAAACGCGGTTAAATTCAAACACCATTAGAGGTTCCTTTGGGTTGAAACGATATAAAATGCGTTGGAATCTACGGTCGCATTCACGGACCCCTATGCAAAGAAACATTTGACGAATATCGGCGGATAGTGCTATACTAAACAAACGAAAATTGGCTATTATATTAAATAAACTGCCCTGTAAATTTTGCCCACTATAGAGGATATCGTTAAGCGACAGGTGAGTGCTAGTTTTAGCACTAGCGTCGAGCACTACACGTAACTTAGATGTAAGTTTGTCCTCTAATGACTCCGTGGTGTGGTATGAAATACGACGGTGTGTCTTCGTAGTTATCTAATTTCGAAGCCACAAGTGATATGTAACCTTCTCTTATATATTCGTTAATGACGCCGTCGTAAGCTTCCTTTAACTGGGGTGAAGCGAGCATCCTACGCTCCAAGCTGTAGAAACGTTTTTCCGCCATTTGACGCGAATCGCCGAGGGATAAAACATCTCCTTTAAAGGGTAGCGCTACACTATATCTACCGTCGCGATCACGAATGGTCGTGCGGACGTAAATTTCCTCGCATAACCTGTCATCTGAGCTAGCTATGGGTGGGACGTTCACCTCCTCCATCTCCCAAAATTTGCGGACCAACGACTCGAGCGGTTCGACAGCCATACCACAATAAGAGGTTGCCGAAATACTATCTATGATGGGGGCGGAGCCAAGGATCACATAGCCCAATACGGTTTCCAGCGCGTAAGGCGCGGTATGCGAAGAGTTGCCCCTGACTTTATTGTTTAACAAAAGATAAGGGAAAAGCGATGCTCCAATGAGCATGTCTATGTTTCCAGGAACGGTGTAAGTGTCGTCCGCCAGAGTCAAATTCTTAAATTCAATCATTGCCGAGGTGTCAACCGAAACGGTTGGCAACCGTTCAGTGACCCTATCTACTACTAGTGCATTTATATCAAAGTTAACATTGCGATCTATCCGAGAATAAATTTTTAAATTTATACATCCCTGTGTCGATTTACTAGTGCCTCCGATGCCTTTAATTACAGGACATGAAAGTGACCTATTTATTACTAAGCCTAAGCGCTGACAACATTGTCGCGTTATAAAGCTATTTTGGGCTCCGCTGTCCAGCAGTGCACGGACGCTTTGTTCGTTTCCACGCGAATCCCTAACCAAAATACGTGCCGTACCCAGCAACACGGTTGAAGGAGGTTGTGCTCCCATATTTGCCAATGAGCACAGAGCGACATCACCAGGTCGACCGCTAGAATCGTTGACCTTAGTAGGAGCGAATTCCTTATCCGCTTTACTTGACGCCGCTATGTTGCTATTTTCAAAATGTAATAGCGTGTGATGTTTCCTGGCGCACTTGCTACATACGGAACTCGAATTGCATTTTGCAACTAAATGCTTATCGCTTAAGCAGTTCAAACATAGGTTGTTTGTCTTTACTAATTTATAACGCTCGCTTGGTGAATATTTACGAAAAGTCGCACAATTATATAAATTACCGTGTCTATCTTTACATACTAAACAAGTATGCTGGAGTGATGTTGGCGTAGCGGTTACGTAAGTTAACGACCCTGCTATTTTAGATGGTTGAGTCTGTCTACGGTCGACGCACCTTTTATTCTCCTGTTTAACGTTCGGAGAGCGCTGTATCACCTTTATTTGATCTCGCACGAACGATGCTAATGAATGAAAGGAAGGCATCTCCGAGCTACGATGCTCCATTTCAAACGCACGCACGGTGTCGGGGTCCAACTTCTTCAGTGCAATATGGAGAAACACCACGTCCATAAGATCATTAAATTTCAAATTCTTAAGTGCAGCCACCGATGCCACAAATTTATCTAGAAATTGCTCTAAGCCGTTGATGTTCGCGGATGATATAGGTTTAAGATCGAATATCTGGTTCAAATATTCGGAAGCTAACATTCTCCTATCTTCATATTTAGTTTTAAGCGTTTCGAATATTAATAAGTAATTGTTTGCTGTAGGTGTAAAACCAGAGCAGATCGACTGTGCCCTGCCACTAAGTTTACTGATTAAGTAATATAATTTTTCGGCGTCCGATAACGATGGGTTATTGTGTATATTGTTTTGAAAACTACTGAAGAAGAAGGGCCACGTCTTAATATCACCATTAAATACCGGAATATCTATTGGCGGCAACCTAATCGAGTCGCTTGGACGTACCTGTTTTTCCGGCTTTGCTTCGTTTTGAGATAGGGATCTCGCTATTTTTTTCACGCGACACAACATATCTTCGAATGCCAGCAGCGGTTGGTAGTTCACTATGTATTTCGGGTCGATTTGTAATTCCAAATGATTAATTTGGTCTAATATTTTTTCGTAATCTATTCGTAGAGAATCTATCGTTTCAATTTCGGTCAAAAAAGTTTCCCGCACTGCTTCTATATGAATGTTCTTTATATAATCACTTATATTCTGCATACGCGAAAAAGTATGTCCCTCTTAGCATAAAGCGTTTTAATTTTGATTTCACTTCCACTAACTGCCATTTTAAACTATTATAATAAAGTTATATCAATCACAATTAATCTCACAACGCACAAACAATAAAGGATGGACACTCGGTATGCCGTATTACGTAATTAAATCAAACACCTGCGCAGCGAGTCGAGGTGACGCGTCATTTGCATTCAATAATTTTATCAAGATTGTGGGTAAGCGTATCAAACGGTTCCTATTACACTGTTTCAATTATTTAATAGGCTTTAAATTTAATCAAATACGAGCGCTATAAAACGAATAATTCTGTTTGCGAGTACCTAATCAAAATTTAAATTTAAACGAACACTATTTAAGTCTATTCTATAAATTGGAGTGCATTATCTAATTAATTAATTCAACAATTCGACCAAAATCCTGCTCGAAGGACCATAAAATGGTGGAGCCACGTGTTTAAGGCTGCCGAAGTCTAGTTCCCCGGTCGAACCTTAAACCTATTACGCGAGATATTAACTAAAGTGGACTGTATATGCGGATGCTTCTACGCTTACGTAAAAGCGACTACTGTAGCATGCGGTATAATGCACTCGCTCTTCCCTAAAAACTAAACTATTATGGTGCCGAATCGCTGAAAAGGAATCCTGCCTTATTAGGAGAACAACAAAATTGGAGCGGGTTAAACTATATAAGGCAGTAAATAAAGGAGTGTTGACTCACCGGGGTTTCTTCTATCCTGTTGAGCACTATAGCTGCAACCTCTGGAACTTCTTCTGGAACACTCCGGAGAGAGGCGGTGCGCGGCTATATCTCACCCGAGGTGAGGGAACTTCTTCTAGACAGACACTCTGGGGCCCCAGGGGTGCGTCGGGAGAGAAGCGTTGTGTTTTCAGCGACGACTGCGGTGGAAAGAGCTGTTGTTCCAATGACTGGCGCGGTAGGAAAGAGGCCGCGCAACGGTCGCGCGTGCCTTATATGTCCTCGGCCCCGATGATTACGTGACATTCTAGAATCATCTTCTTGCCCCTCCCACCCCACCACCCCGATGTGTCGATGGAGGATCGAGGAGGGTATGAATGATATCGTTTTGTCGGAAAGGAACAAGCGGCTTGGCACCTCTACCGTCAAATATAATAATCCAATGGTTTTTTCCGCGCAACCACTTTGCATCTTTTTCCATTGCCACATCACGGCTGTTTTTCCGTGGTTACTTAGGGCTGTCCAGAATATATTAAAATATATATTAAAAACACATGCAAGTATAAGTAATATATAATAATAATATGTATTAATATATGCTCATTTATCTACGATTTATGCACACTTCTATTTACGGATCAAATCAAAAATTTTGTTGCTAATCAAAGTTTTGATTTCAGTGTTTTGTGTTATTTTAGCTCAAAATATTTTAATACAAAAGGCAAGTATATGTACGTAAGTAGATATTTGGATAGTGAAGTAAATTTCTACTGAATTTTGTAATAAAGTTCGTAGATATTAAATAAATTATTACTTAATTATTTTTTGCTATAAGTATGTAACTATCTAACAATAAAAATTAAATAATTTCACGTTTCATAACTTCCTACTAAAATCCTTCGGTAATAAAGAATGATATATCTGAAATATTTTGTAGGTCATTTAGCGTCTATCCACACAACAATTATAGTAGGAACGTTGTTTTGCCATATTAAAATTTATTAAATAATGGGTAATATACATAATATATAGTTCTTAAATTACATTAAAACTTTTGAACTATTTTATCTGGAGACGCCAGCAACTTAAGGTATCTTCGATAAAGATTTAGTGGACTGTAATTTTGGTGCATACGGCAAAGGGGAAAATAAATAGGTGGGATAGCACGCACTGACCTGATGAGGGCTGCCGCGCCTTCCTCCTGGAGTGTCTGCTATACAGCTAGCTCGCCACGTGGTTCGGCGCACACGCACTCTCGGTTAACAGTTTCGTGAAGTCCCACACTCTCGACCTTTGCCCTTACGGGGGCGTCTCACACTTTTATGAGTTACAAAGACACAATGTCTGATGCGGTGAATATTAAACATAAACAGGAGAACTCAATGTTCGTCCTGCGCGGTTTGCGGTTATGTACATAAGACGCGACGGGTGGCCGTGCGTTGCGGATGGCGTAATATCACTTAGTATAATGACGCGCGCCGAGATCCTCTTTTTCACCTCGGCGGCAGCGCGTGCGGTAGGAAAGGGATGGAAGGAAGGAAACAAAAAATATGCACTAGTCATGTTGATAAAGTAGATATAACTTAGGACGAACTCAATGCGATATGTAATGTAATGTTGATAAAGTAGATTGTTAACTGGCGTTACCATTTCCTCCCGCCCTTAAAGGGTCACCTTTAAAAGACAACCGTAATATAAAAGTAAAAGGAAAACAAATAAATAAGCGGTATATAAAGTGAGAGGATGCGCTCAATGCGCATGTCTCATCTACTAACCTTACTTGGTAAGCGAGAAAATGTATATATAAATATAATATTGCGGTTTAATACTTTTTTAATATATATAAATATAAACTTAATTCCTAATTTAGATAAGTAATTATAATCAAAATAATCGTGATTTATTGTCTTGGGAGAGGGCAAATACGAGCAACAGGACGGAGATATGTTCCCTTAGTAGTTCTCACGGTCACTACTCGAACTACGCCATCCTTCGAAGGATGAACAGACTCGACAATCGCTAATGGCCAAGCAAGGGGCGGTTCATTATCATTTATCACAATTACAACCATGCCTGGTACAATAGCCGTAGACGGGGTGTTCCACTTCTGACGAACTTGTAATCCGTGAAGGTATTCCGTCCTCCACCGGTCCCAAAACGACTGAACTAATTTATCCAGTAAAGAATGCCTGTGTAACAGACTGGTAGAGTCAGATTTGACTTTGGGTGCGGGTAATGACAATAAAGGTGCGGTATTCAAAAAATGACTCGGAGTAAGAGCTGAAGGCTCTGCAGGGTCAGAACTTAATACTGTCAAGGGCCGCGAGTTTAGCAAGCACTCAATTTGCGCAAGAACAGTATTAAGCTCTTCGTATGAAAGTAACTGATGTCCGATAACTCGGAACAGATGCATTTTTACGACTTTGATCATACTCTCCCAGGCGCCTCCAAAATGAGGAGAGTTGGGACAGATGAACTTCCATGTTATACGATTCTCAGCACACTCTTGCTCAAGCTTTGGGCGGTATTCAACGTTTAGAAATTTATAGAGATCGCGAAGATACGAAGCGGCACCTTTAAAATTCGTTCCATTATCCGAATATAAAAACCGAATCGGCCCTCGTCTAGAGAGGAAACGTTTAAGCGCAGCGAGGAAACTAGAACTACTAAGATCTGTAGCGATTTCTATATGTACAGCTCGAGTCGTGAGGCATGTGAAAACACATAAGTACGCCTTCTCGCTGCGTACACCACGACGACGTACAGGAGTGTATGCGATAGGACCGGCATAATCGCAGCCCGTGTGTGTAAATGCCTTAATAGCTTGTCTTACACGACTATGGGGAAGATCAGCCATCAAAGGGTAAGTTGGACGGGGTCTAAGCCGGAAACATATATTACACTTGTAGACTCTGCTTCTCACAGTGCGGCGTGCGGAAAGTATCCAAAATTTTTGACGGAGCAATGACAATAACAATTCAGGCCCAGCGTGTAAATTTTTAATATGATAATAGTCAATGATCATGTTCACTACATGATCACTGCGCGGGAGTATAATTGGATGTTTTTGTGTGTAATCTAATGCGGAGTTCGAAAGACGACCACTAATGCGGATTAAACCATTCTCAATAAAAGGCCTTAAACGATTGAAAGCGGGCGAGCAAGGTTTGTTACCTTCAATATTTAAATATTCCACCGCAAAATGCTGTTTTTGCAGGGCGCGGAGGATTATAACCTCAGAGAAACTGAGATCATCAGCAGTCACTACAGTAGTGCTGCGGCGGGGCAATAATTTAGCAAACTTACACACGTACGCAATTATACGTAGAAGTTTACTCCAAGAAGAGATGCGGAATGCGAGCTCATAAATCGCAGAATTACAGACGGATGTGCACACAGTGTGCGACAAAATCTTCTTCTCAGGCATATTTGCAATAACCTCATTGTCTAAAGTACGAAGAGGCCATTGAGATGGATCTGACGAAGTCCACTGAGGCCCATGGAGCCACAGGGGGTTTGAAACTAATTTATTTGGCGTAACGCCACGTGAAAGTATGTCAGCGGGATTCTCAGTACCTGCGACATGATAAAAGTTATCAGCGCGAATATTGTCGGTAATCTGAACAACGCGGTTTGCAACAAAGGTCTGCCACTTGTGTGGCGAACTCTTTATCCAGTACAGAGCTACTTTTGAATCTACAAAGGCATAGACTGATATTGCAAGGTCAAGAGAATAATTGTCGAGTACTCTGCGAAGCAATTTTGAGAGTAAAACCGCTCCACAAAGCTCAAGGCGTGCAATAGATAGTGGTTTCGTCGGTGCGACTTTAGTCTTTGCACAAATCAACTGGACGGAGTTACCATTGACGCTCTTTACATGTATGTAGACTACGGCACCGTATGCGTGCTCGCTGGCGTCGGAAAACCCCAGGAGTGACGCAGTACAGTTTTTGGATACACCAACATGTCGCGGGATACGTAAATCATTAAGAGCTGGTAATTCAGCACAGAATTGCCTCCACATCTTAATAATTGGCGGTGGTGGTATGTCGTCCCAATCTAAATTAAGTTGCCAAAGCTGCTTTATTAACAATTTGGCGTACGCTACTGTGGGAGCAACGAAACCCATTATGTCCCACAGGCGAGCGACAGTAGATAAGATGGCGCGCTTAGTGCACGTCACATCAGCGGGAACAGATATCTTAAAATAAAAGGCGTCACTATCGGTAGACCAATGCAAGCCTAGTATTTTATGTGGCATTGATTTATCGAACTCTACTTCTCCTGTAATTTTATGGGAAGTAGGGAGGTCATCTAAAACAGATCGACGGTTGCTATGCCATTTTATCAGGTCCCATTGGGCACCCTTGAATAAGTCTATCAGCTGCCGAGAGGTCTCACTGGCCTCGGATTCACTGGGCATAGAGAACGCGATGTCGTCCATATATAGCGAAGTAAATGCGATACGACTCGCAAGCGGATACTTTGCGCCGTCGTCATCAATGAGCTGTCTTACCGTGCGCAATGCATGGTATGGACTCGAAGTTAAACCGAAGCACACGCGATTGAAGTGGTATAACACAAGTGGGTCTTGTGGGCGGAAGCGGTATAGGAAGCATTGGTAACGACGATCAGAATCGCGAACAACTATTTGCAGAAATTGTTGGCGACAGTCGGCTGTCATAGCGATTGGATGTAAGCGGAAAGTTAAAATTATATTGAACAAGTCGCCTTGCAAATTTGGTCCTGAATGCAGAATATCATTTAATGATCGCTCAGTGCTAGTCTTACTGCTAGCATCCAGGACGATGCGCAGACGCGTTGACTTCTTATCTTCGCGTAAGACTCCATGATGCGGTATGACATATATTGGAGCGGGTTCATGAGAGTCATACGGCGGTGCGGGGGATATATAATTTTTAGCTAAGTATTCCTTTATGACGTCATCATATGCTAACCTTAATGTAGGCGAGGCTTGAAGTTTCCTCTCCAAGCACATGAATCGTCGTCGAGAGGTTTCATAAGAATCTCCGAGAGAGTAAACGTCATCTTTAAATGGCAGGCCAACAATATATCTACCAGTAAAAGGATCGCGGGATGTCGTAGATTTATAAAACTCTTCACATTCAATGTCTGAAGGACACTGAATGGGCGGTGCGGAGGGTGGCTGTTCAAGCTCCCAAAATCGTTGCACTAATTTGTCAACGATAGGAGACTCTAGAACTGAGCAGCACGTTAAAGAATGATTTACCTGAAGTGTCGGCACTGAGCCCATAATAACGTAACCAAATACCGTACTCAAAGCTGAGGGCCCGGACAAGTCGTTAGACGAATAAATTACGTCTGGACATAGTAAGTGCGGGAAAAGGGATGCGCCTATCAAAAAATCAATTTTATTAGGCATGCTATAACATTCATCAGCGAGTCTTATGCCATGGAAGTGTGATAAGACAGATGTGTCTACCACAGCAGTGGGCAAAAGGTCGGTGATTTGATCAACAACTAGCGTTGAAATATTGAAGTTAATATTCGAGTCGAATCGTGAGAAAATTTTAATATCAATCGATTTCGATTTTACAATTTTTTCAACTCCACCGAATCCCTTTACTACAGTACATTCGGTATCGTGTTGTTGAACGCCTAAACGATGACAGCACTCTTTAGTCATAAAATGGCTTTGAGCCGCGGAGTCTAATAATATACGAATAATTTGTTTCTCTCCCTTAGCATCGTAAGCAAATACTTGAGCGGTCGATAATAAAACAGTTCTCTGCGAACGACTTGCGCGCGCGGGAGGCGGTGAACGTTGAGAAATATTCTTGAACAAAGTACACAGCGCGACGTCTGAACGCGCACCTGCGGTGAGGGGTGACGAGTGTGCGGGCGCGGGGGTTGTAGACTTCAGTGTAACTGGCTGAAGCGGTGGAGAACGCGCCAGCGCAGGGGAAGCATTATCGCTTCTGCGGTGGAAGTGCAACAATGTGTGATGTTTAAATTTACAAACTCGACAACTATAATTTGAAGAGCAACTAGACACTCGATGACTTAAACTGAGACAATTCACACATGCATTGTTACTCTTTACGCATTTAAATCGTTCCTGCGGCGTCATTTTATTAAAGTCTGCACACTTAAATAGGTGTTGATGCACAATATTATCGCACAGACACTTTGAGCAACTAGTCGTCGTGCTTACGTACGCCTGATACTTCGGCGACGAAGTATTATTACAGCGACGATTATTACCGTTACCTCGTCGATTGTTTGGTGCGCTATTAGAATTTGTACTAGAATCGGTGCGTTGCAAAACTTTGGAGCGGGTCTTAATAAAATTTACTAAATCATCAAAGGTAGGTACCATCGAGTTATGACTATATTCGAAAGAGCGAATGGTATCCGGGTCCAGCTTCTTAAGCGCGATATGAAGAACAATTAAGTCCGCGAGATTATCTAACTTCAAGTTTTGTAAAGCGCGCACTGCACTTATAAAGTTATCAGTAAATAAATCAAAATTATTTGCGGTGGCTGATTGCAATGGCTTAAATTCGAACATCTGATTAATATATGTAGATGCTAGCATACGCCGGTCTTCATATTTGTCAACGAGTGCTTGCAATAAAATTTTATAATTTTCAGCGCAAGGAGTTATACCTGAGCATACAGATAGGGCTTTGCCCGTTAGTTTACCTAGCAAATAGTATAACTTTTCAGCGTCGGTAAGCGATGTGTTGTCATGGACGGTTGATTTAAAGCTAGCATAAAATAAAGGCCATGAGCGAATGTCACCCGAAAATGGCATAAGTTCGATAGGTGGAAGTGTGAATCTGGCTTTAGATGGTGTACTAGTACTTTGTGAATTAGATTGCGAATATTGTAAATAAAGCCTATTTATTCTACCGCAAAGAGACTCAAACGCAATGAGGCTGTTATAATCAGGTTTAGCAATAGGGTTTATTTTTAATAAATGTGAATTATAATTATCTAAGACCTGTTTAAACTCAATACGTAAAGCATTGATATTAGAACTTCCATCAAGAAAACGCTCCATCGTGGAAGTGTTTGTGAGGATGTCCGAGGACATATCATATATTTTTTGCACTATTTCAAATAAAGCATCTCGTTTAGCTAACAATAAAACCAACTCAGCATCAGGTGTGCCCTCATTATCCGAGGAATCGCTATTATTCGATGCTATTTGTTTTTTAGGCGGCATTACAACTTAAGTTATGCGGCAAAAATAATATAATTATAAGCGGGTAGTCTGTAAGCGACCTCGCTACGCGGTTGAATTATTAAATATTAGTTTTGTTAACGATGAACTTTAATTGTTAACTTTTATAATAATTATGAAGTTATTTATAACGATATAATGCTTAAATATATGTGCAAATAATAAATGTAATTTAACAGTATAATCTATAGATGTAGTTAAAAGTTGATGACGTGATGTGAACATACAACAAATAATTTATATAGATAATTATATGCTTATTCATTCTATGAATATAGTTTTAAAATTACTATGAATGTCACCTATTAGGACCTATTCTAGTGTTCTAATAAGGGCGGGGTTAATCCGAAGTCGGATTAAAATATAAATAATTAATTATATAAACGCTTATTACGATAACGATCTAATAAGGGCGGAAAGTCAAGGTCAATCCAGCTCGAAGGACCATTAAAAATGGAGACGCCAGCAACTTAAGGTATCTTCGATAAAGATTTAGTGGACTGTAATTTTGGTGCATACGGCAAAGGGGAAAATAAATAGGTGGGATAGCACGCACTGACCTGATGAGGGCTGCCGCGCCTTCCTCCTGGAGTGTCTGCTATACAGCTAGCTCGCCACGTGGTTCGGCGCACACGCACTCTCGGTTAACAGTTTCGTGAAGTCCCACACTCTCGACCTTTGCCCTTACGGGGGCGTCTCACACTTTTATGAGTTACAAAGACACAATGTCTGATGCGGTGAATATTAAACATAAACAGGAGAACTCAATGTTCGTCCTGCGCGGTTTGCGGTTATGTACATAAGACGCGACGGGTGGCCGTGCGTTGCGGATGGCGTAATATCACTTAGTATAATGACGCGCGCCGAGATCCTCTTTTTCACCTCGGCGGCAGCGCGTGCGGTAGGAAAGGGAAGGAAGGAAGGAAACAAAAAATATGCACTAGTCATGTTGATAAAGTAGATATAACTTAGGACGAACTCAATGCGATATGTAATGTAATGTTGATAAAGTAGATTGTTAACTGGCGTTACCATTATCCTATAATTAAATATACTAAACACTAAAAACTATTTAACAACATTTACAAAAAGTTATATACGTAAACAGCGTTAAAATACACATGCGGGACGGCGCCCAGTTTTCATAAGGGTCGGGATATGATCCTCCGGCACTGAACAACGAGGAACCACCAGTCAGTCTGTTTATTCGCTTTGAGCAGCAGCCAGTTCCTGATGTTTACCCAGCGATTCTGGTACGCAAGCACACCACCAATGTGTCGTGAGTCCTTACAGGCACCTTGGGCATCAGGGATAATGATACCATATTTGACTGTCTGTGGTATGTCTGACTGTTTCTTTATGTCAGTGAGGTGTTAGATTTGAGGTCCAGAGTAGTAATATTCCCCTTCAACCAGCCCATAGTCTACCGGTCGTCCCACCACAGCTTCAGGACACCTTCTGTATGAACGGGTTCTCCTCTAAAAACTGGGCCTAACGGATCAGGCCTCGCTGATTATCTTCCTCTGTATAGCTACGAGGATGTCATCAGCTACCTCCTTTATTATATGACCTGAGTGTGCACACGTTAAGGTCACACCCGAATCTGCTTAAGCAGCAAACCTCCACGGTCACTACCGACTATTCAATGTGAAGTTAGTCAATTACCGCCATTAAGAAGGTGTTTGGTCATTTGGTGTTATCGACGTTAAAACTTTTTGGTGAAAAAAGTAAGTATATCTAATTTACTTTGCAGCAGTTTTAAACGTATTATAATAGTCACTTAACTTTAATATGCTATTGGTTCTTTTATTTAATAAGTGTTAAAACAATCATAAACTTGCGAGATAAGAAATCCACCACTTTTGTTGAAGTTGGAGTAGTGTTGTACCGTGGTCACCGTTGATCAGTTGTACCTTGGCCAGGAGAATATTTTTTTTAAATTATTTCACATTCACGTAATATATTCCTATTCAAATACATTTATTGTTTCAGGAATCATGCCCAGAAGCAAGGAGAAAAAGAAAAGAACACGAGTTAACGTGGATAATCTGACAAATGCGGTTAAAATTATTCGGAAGAAAAAATTCTCAACCATCGCTGTTTCCAAACGTTTTGGAATACCAAGAACAACTTTGCGTCGTCATCTAAAGCACTGTATAGAAATAGGTAGAGATGTAAGGAATTTACACAAAAACCTTGCAGTTAATCAAGTTTTTGATCGTATTGAAGAACAAAGTCTGGTTGACTTTAAAGATGCAGCACTCTTGCAATATGGATTGAATTTTGGAATACCTGAATACTGAATTTGCAAAAGCGAACGGAAAAAGTTCACTAAGAGTTAGCATACAAATAAAATGGCTGGAGATTAAGAAGCCACTAGTTTGGCTCGCTCTTCGACGTTTAAAAAACATACTGTGAGTTTAACATTTGACAATTTTAAGAAAGTCCTTTCACAATGTCCCTCTGACATAAAAGCCACTGACATCTGGAATTTGAATGAAACTGGACAACCACTCTCCATGTTCCTCCAAAAGTATTGGCCCCTCTAGGCGCGAAACAGATTGGGTCTATGACTAGTACTGAAAGGGGTACGACGGTAACTCTGATAGCAGCTATTAATGCAAGTAGTGGTTTTATTCCACCCATGTTGATATTCCCTCGTGTTAACTTCAAGGATTTTATGATAATTGGCGCTCCTGAAGGCAACGTAGGAGGCGCGAATCCATCTGGTTGGTCAAACGAGTCAATGTTTGTTAAATTCCTCCAACATTTTATCAAATATACAAAACCTACCAAAGAACAACCTGTCATTCTCTTAATGGACAATCACGGAAGTCATATCTCCGTACCGGCAATACAAATGGCAAAAGATAATGGAATAAAGCTTATTACTTTACATCTACATACTAGTAACCATATGGAACCATTAGACAAGTCAGTTTTTGGACCTTTCAAGACTTACTTTAATACAGCAGCTAACTTCGCGGTTACTAATCCTGGGTAATATCCAGGTCGTGTGGGAAAACCATTAACTTTTTATGATATTGCTGGCTTGGTGGGAAAAGCTTTTCCTCTTGCCTTCACACCAAACAATATTTGTGAAGGTTTTAGTTCAACTGGTTTTCATCCTTTAAATGAAAACATCTACACAGATTTTATGCCAGCATCCTATTCTGATCGTCCACTTGTCGTAAAATCACCCACAAGAATTGATCAGTTGCCTTTTAATCAGCCATCTACTTCAGATTTCGAAGTTATACACGGAAAATCACCAATTTTGATATCGCCGGCTTTATTTTGCCCTCATCCAAAATCCAAGCCGAACCTCGTAAAGAAACACGAAAGGGAAGACAAAAAGGAAGACCTAGAATTTTGACCGATATACCAGAAAAGTAAGAAATTGAAAATATAAAGGCTAAAAACAAGTTCCAACCAAATCTAATCAATCAGAGTCCATAAATCTTTTGGTAAAAAATAAGTTAGTGAATAAAAGGATTAAACAATGCAAATAGGATCAAAAGAAGAATTCTATCAGAAACAGAAACTAGTGAAGATTCTATCGACTATTCACTGAGTGGTACATCTGAGGATGTCTCCGACAGCGAGGTTGAGAATCTACAGGCTGAACAAGTAAATGTTAATAAAGAAAATTACAATATTGGAGACTATGTTATGTTTTGTATACGAAGGTCCCTATTTTGGGACGTGGAATCAATATCTCAAGAGGGTGTTGTGCTGAAATCAACGCAAAAATCACTTAAAAACTGGAAATGGCCTGAAAAAGAAGATTTGAACATGTAGCCTGTAAGTGAAATTACAGAAAAAGTTAAAACTGCAAAAAATTAACAAAAACAGAGAAATTTATTATGTTCCAGAGATACAGAAGTAGGTACTGGGATTTCTACTAAATTCTTGAGACTGAATAGTATACCTAGGTAATACTAGTTTTTATAAAAGCTAGTCCTAATGACAGACTAAAAAGTTAAAAGAGAAGGTACTTAAGAATGTATAAAGTTAATTGTTTAATTATTTTATTTTCCATAATTGGTAAGGTAGGTGGAGACGCCAGTAACTTAAGGTATCTTCGATAAAGATTTAGTGGACTGTAATTTTGGTGCATACGGCAAAGGGGAAAATAAATAGGTGGGATAGCACGCACTGACCTGATGAGGGCTGCCGCGCCTTCCTCCTGGAGTGTCTGCTATACAGCTAGCTCGCCACGTGGTTCGGCGCACACGCACTCTCGGAACAGTCTCGTGCAGTCCCACACTCTCCACCTTTGCCCTTACGGGGGCGTCTCACACTTTTATGAGTTACAAAGACACAATGTCTGATGCGGTGAATATTAAACATAAACAGGAGAACTCAATATTCATCCTGCGCGGTTTGCGGTTAATATATATAAGACGCGACGGGTGGCCGTGCGTTGCGGATGGCGTAATATCACTTAGTATACTGACGCGCGCCGAGATCCTCTTTTCCACCTCGGCGGCAGCGCGTGCGGTAGGAAAGGGAAGGAAGGAAGGAAACAAAAAATATGCACTAGTCATGTCGATAAAGTAGATATAACTTAGGACGAACTCAATGCGATATGTAATGTAATGTTGATAAAGTAGATTGTTAACTGGCGTTACCATTTCCTCCCGCCCTTAAAGGGTCACCTTTAAAAGACAACCGTAATATAAAAGTAAAAGGAAAAAAATAAATAAGCGGTATATAAAGTGAGAGGATGCGCTCAATGCGCATGTCTCATCTACTAACCTTACTTGGTAAGCGAGAAAATGTATACATAAATATAATATTGCGGTTTAGTACTTTTTTAATATATATAAATATAAACTTAATTCCTAATTTAGATAAATAATTATAATCAAAATAATCGCGATTTATTGTCTTGGGAGAGGGCAAATACGAGCAACAGGACGGAGATATGTTCCCTTAGTAGTTCTCACGATGCGCCGTGCTGAAAGGATCCAAAATTTTTGTCGGAGCAATGACAATAACAATTCAGGCCCAGCGTGTAAATTTTTAATATGATAATAGTCAATGATCATGTTCACTACATGATCACTGCGCGGGAGTATAATTGGATGTTTTTGCGTGTAATCTAATGCGGAGTTCGAAAGACGACCACCAATGCAGATTAAACCATTCTCAATAAAAGGCCTTAAACGGTTGAAAGCGAGCGAGCAAGGTTTGTTACCTTCAATATTTAAATATTCCACTGCAAAATGCTGTTTTTGCAGGGCGCGGAGGATTATAACCTCAGAGAAACTGAGATCATCAGCAGTCACTACAGTAGTGTTGCGGCGGGGCAATAATTTAGCAAACTTACACACGTACGCAATTATACGTAGAAGTTTACTCCAAGAAGAGATGCGGAATGCGAGCTCATAAATCGCAGAATTACAGACGGATATGCACACAGTGTGCGACAAAATCTTCTTCTCAGGCATATTTGCAATAACCTCATTGTCTAAAGTACGAAGAGGCCATTGAGATGGATCTAACGAAGTCCACTGAGGCCCATGGAGCCACAGGGGGTTTGAAACTAATTTATTTGGCGTAACGCCACGTGAAAGTATGTCAGCGGGATTCTCAGTACCTGCGACATGATAAAAGTTATCAGCGCGAATATTGTCGGTAATCTGAACAACGCGGTTTGCAACAAAGGTCTGCCACTTGTGTGGCGAACTCTTTATCCAGTACAGAGCTACTTTTGAATCTACAAAGGCATAGACTGATATTGCAAGGTCAAGAGAATAATTGTCGAGTACTCTGCGAAGCAATTTTGAGAGTAAAACCGCTCCACAAAGCTCAAGGCGTGCAATAGATAGTGGTTTCGTCGGTGCGACTTTAGTCTTTGCACAAATCAACTGGACGGAGTTACCATTGACGCTCTTTACATGTATGTAGACTACGGCACCGTATGCGTGCTCCCTGGCGTCGGAAAACCCCAGGAGTGACGCAGTACAGTTTTTGGATACACCAACATGTCGCGGGATACGTAAATCATTAAGAGCTGGTAATTCAGCACAGAATTGCCTCCACATCTTAATAATTGGCGGTGGTGGTATGTCGTCCCAATCTAAATTAAGTTGCCAAAGCTGCTTTATTAACAATTTGGCGTACGCGACTGTGGGAGCAACGAAACCCATTATGTCCCACAGGCGAGCGACAGTAG
Organism: Parnassius smintheus behrii; assembly: GCA_036936625.1. Classification (NCBI taxonomy): domain Eukaryota; kingdom Metazoa; phylum Arthropoda; class Insecta; order Lepidoptera; family Papilionidae; genus Parnassius; species Parnassius smintheus. The sequence continues at coordinate 39,733,737 of JAUPFT010000013.1, forward strand.
ATAAGATGGCGCGCTTAGTGCACGTCACATCAGCGGGAACAGATATCTTAAAATAAAAGGCGTCACTATCGGTAGACCAATGCAAGCCTAGTATTTTATGTGGCATTGATTTATCGAACTCTACTTCTCCTGTAATTTTATGGGAAGTAGGGAGGTCATCTAAAACAGATCGACGGTTGCTATGCCATTTTATCAGGTCCCATTGGGCACCCTTGAATAAGTCTATCAGCTGCCGAGAGGTCTCACTGGCCTCGGATTCACTGGGCATAGAGAACGCGATGTCGTCCATATATAGCGAAGTAAATGCGATACGACTCGCAAGCGGATACTTTGCGCCGTCGTCATCAATGAGCTGTCTTACCGTGCGCAATGCATGGTATGGACTCGAAGTTAAACCGAAGCACACGCGATTGAAGTGGTATAACACAAGTGGGTCTTGTGGACGGAAGCGGTATAGGAAGCATTGGTAACGACGATCAGAATCGCGAACAACTATTTGCAGAAATTGTTGGCGACAGTCGGCTGTCATAGCGATTGGATGTAAGCGGAAAGTTAAAATTATATTGAACAAGTCGCCTTGCAAATTTGGTCCTGAATGAAGAATATCATTTAATGATCGCCCAGTGCTAGTCTTACTGCTAGCATCCAGGACGATGCGCAGACGCGTTGACTTCTTATCTTCGCGTAAGACTCCATGATGCGGTATGACATATATTGGAGCGGGTTCATGAGAGTCATACGGCGGTGCGGGGGATATATAATTTTTAGCTAAGTATTCCTTTATGACGTCATCATATGCTAACCTTAATGTAGGCGAGGCTTGAAGTTTCCTCTCCAAGCACATGAATCGTCGTCGAGAGGTTTCATAAGAATCTCCGAGAGAGTAAACGTCATCTTTAAATGGCAGGCCAACAATATATCTACCAGTAAAAGGATCGCGGGATGTCGTAGATTTATAAAACTCTTCACATTCAATGTCTGAAGGACACTGAATGGGCGGTGCGGAGGGTGGCTGTTCAAGCTCCCAAAATCGTTGCACTAATTTGTCAACGATAGGAGACTCTAGAACTGAGCAGCACGTTAAAGAATGATTTACCTGAAGTGTCGGCACTGAGCCCATAATAACGTAACCAAATACCGTATTCAAAGCCGAGGGCCCGGACAAGTCGTTAGACGAATAAATTACGTCTGGACACAGTAAGTGCGGGAAAAGGGATGCGCCTATCAAAACATCAATTTTATTAGGCATGCTATAACATTCATCAGCGAGTCTTATGCCATGGAAGTGTGATAAGACAGATGTGTCTACCACAGCGGTGGGCAAAAGGTCGGTGATTTGATCAACAACTAGCGTTGAAATATTGAAGTTAATATTCGAGTCGAATCGTGAGAAAATTTTAATATCAATCGATTTCGATTTTACAATTTTCCAACTCCACCGAATCCCTTTACTACAGTACATTCGGTATCGTGTTGAGCCGCGGAGTCTAATAATATACGAATAATTTGTTTCTCTCCCTTAGCATCGTAAGCAAATACTTGAGCGGTTGATAATAAAACAGTTCTCTGCGAACGACTTGCGCGCGCGGGAGGCGGTGAACGTTGAGAAACATTCTTGAACGAAGTACACAGCGCGACGTCTGAACGCGCACCTGCGGTGAGGGGTGGCGAGTGTGCGGGCGCGGGGGTTGTAGACTTCAGTGTAACTGGCTGAAGCGGTGGAGAACGCGCCAGCGCAGGGGAAGCATTATCGCTTCTGCGGTGGAAGTGCAACAATGTGTGATGTTTAAATTTACAAACTCGACAACTATAATTTGAAGAGCAACTAGACACTCGATGACTTAAACTGAGACAATTCACACATGCATTGTTACTCTTTACGCATTTAAATCGTTCCTGCGGCGTCATTTTATTAAAGTCTGCACACTTAAATAGGTGTTGATGCACAATATTATCGCACAGACACCTTGAGCAACTAGTCGTCGTGCTTACGTAAGCCTGATACTTCGGCGACGAAGTATTATTACAGCGACGATTATTACCGTTACCTCGTCGATTGTTTGGTGCGCTATTAAAATTTGTACTAGAATCGGTGCGTTGCAAAACTTTGGAGCGGGTCTTAATAAAATTTACTAAATCATCAAAGGTAGGTACCATCGAGTTATGACTATATTCGAAAGAGCGAATGGTATTCGGGTCCAGCTTCTTAAGCGCGATATGAAGAACTATTAAGTCCGCGAGATTATCTAACTTTAAGTTTTGTAAAGCGCGCACTGCACTTATAAAGTTATCAGTAAATAAATCAAAATTATTTGCGGTGGCCGATTGCAATGGCTTAAATTCGAACATCTGATTAATATATGTAGATGCTAGCATACGCCGGTCTTCATATTTGTCAACGAGCGCTTGCAATAAAATTTTATAATTTTCAGCGCAAGGAGTTATACCTGAGCATACAGATAGGGCTTTGCCCGTTAGTTTACCTAGCAAATAGTATAACTTTTCAGCGTCGGTAAGCGATGTGTTGTCATGGACGGTTGATTTAAAGCTAGCATAAAATAAAGGCCATGAGCGAATGTCACCCGAAAATGGCATAAGTTCGATAGGCGGAAGTGTGAATCTGGCTTTAGATGGTGTACTAGTACTTTGTGAATTAGATTGCGAATATTGTAAATAAAGCCTATTTATTCTACCGCAAAGAGACTCAAACGCAATGAGGCTGTTATAATCAGGTTTAGCAATAGGGTTTATTTTTAATAAATGTGAATTATAATTATCTAAGACCTGTTTAAACTCAATACGTAAAGCATTAATATTAGAACTTCCATCAAGAAAACGCTCCATCGTGGAAGTGTTTATGTGGATGTCCGAGGACATATCATATATTTTTTGCACTATTTCAAATAAAGCATCTCGTTTAGCTAACAATAAAACCAATTCAGCATCAGGTGTGCCCTCATTATCCGAGGAATCGCTATTATTCGATGCTATTTGTTTTTTAGGCGGCATTACAACTTAAGTTATGCGGCAAAAATATTATAATTATAAGCGGGTAGTCTGTAAGCGACCTCGCTACGCGGTTGAATTATTAAATATTAGTTTTGTTAACGATGAACTTTAATTGTTAACTTTTATAATAATTATGAAGTTATTTACAACGAATATAATGCTTAAATATATGTGCAAATAATAAATGTAATTTAACAGTATAATCTATAGATGTAGTTAAAAGTTGATGACGTGATGTGAACATACAACAAATAATTAATATAGATAATTATATGCTTATTCATTCTATGAATATAGTTTTAAAATTACTATGAATGTCACCTATTAGAACCTATTCTAGTGTTCTAATAAGGGCGGGGTTAATCCGAAGTCGGATTAAAATATAAATAATTAATTATATAAACGCTTATTACGATAACGATCTAATAAGGGCGGAAAGTCAAGGTCAATCCAGCGAGAAGTGACCATTAAAAATGGAAAGTCAAGGTCAATCCAGCGAGAAGGACCATTAAAAATGGAGACGCCAGTAACTTAAGGTATCTTCGATAAAGATTTAGTGGACTGTAATTTTGGTGCATACGGCAAAGGGGAAAATAAATAGGTGAGATAGCACGCACTGACCTGATGAGGGCTGCCGCGCCTTCCTCCTGGAGTGTCTGCTATACAGCTAGCTCGCCACGTGGTTCGGCGCACGCGCACTCTCGGAACAGTCTCGTGCAGTCCCACACTCTCCACCTTTGCCCTTACGAGGGGCGTCTCACACTTTTATGAGTTACAAAGACACAATGTCTGATGCGGTGAATATTAAACATAAACAGGAGAACTCAATGTTCATCCTGCGCGGTTTGCGGTTAATATATATAAGACGCGACGGGTGGCCGTGCGTTGCGGATGGCGTAATATCACTTAGTATACTGACGCGCGCCGAGATCCTCTTTTCCACCTCGGCGGCAGCGCGTGCGGTAGGAAAGGGAAGGAAGGAAGGAAACAAAAAATATGCACTAGTCATGTCGATAAAGTAGATATAACTTAGGACGAACTCAATGCGATATGTAATGTAATGTTGATAAAGTAGATTGTTAACTGGCGTTACCAGTAGGTTATAACTAAGGTAGGTTACAACTTACTCAATTTTCATAGCACAAATGTTTATTAAATTTTAGTCTATTCTTTGGTTGTATTACGTCACTGCCAAAATTAGGTTAAGAAACTGTGTTTTTTAAAATAGTCGGCTGTGGCAGAATACCAGCGGTGATCTAAAATCACCACATAGCTGAGTCACAGGCCAGTTTGTCTCATTACTGTTACGTTACTTAAGTATGTTTCTAAGTTAAGTTTGTGATGATTTCTATTTGTAAATTTTTAATAATATGTGTAAACTGAGACAAATAAAAAGCTTATTATTATTATTATAATTATGTTGATTTGCTGTATATGTTACGTTATGTGTTTAAATGTACCTGTTTATGTCCCGAATAATTTAAAAGTTTTTCATGTTGTGATAAAACAGTGATTAAAAGTTTGTAATTTTTTGTTGAAAAAAAAAACACGACGATTTTGTTCACAATTTCCTAGAATTCTCGTTGTCTTAGGGTACACCGTATTACTGGCCCAGGTACATAGGGTGTGTTGTACCTTGGCCTTACTTACTATTTTATTTTAAGTTTCTAAAACACGTGGAGTACGAAATATTAATTCCTGATATTTTGATGGTGAATACTCAAATAATTAACCTTTCAAAATATTCAAATATGGTTTGTATACAAAACGTCAAATCACAATAAAAAATAGATATCTAAAAAACTGTACAACAGGTTCCCCTACTTAGTTAAACTTCAATAATATATAATATGATTATAAACAATGATAGACCGTTATGCAGTTTTTTAAATACGAGTAAATAAGGCTTCTATTTTTATTTGTTATTATCCCAAATTGAATGTGATTTATGGGTAACGTGACCAGACGTCCCGTTTTGAACGGGACTGTCCCTTTTTATAGTTACGAATCCCGGTGTTCCGAAATGAACTCTGGGACGCAAAATTGTCCCGTTTTCTGAGACCGCGCGATTTGTATTGTTGCTACTAAAAACTTTTTGAAGATCCCACATCCAAGTTATGGCTTTATTTTTATACGCTCAGTCAGCAAGTTTTCATCAAGCTGTATTGAAACTTGAAATGCAGACTGTATTGGCTGTCGAAGCTGCAAGAGAAATCAATCAACTAACAGACAATTTGACTCAGAAACAGACCAAGCAGTTTCTTCCATTTACGGTCCGTCAATTAAAAGTGAAATCGAAAGATAATGTTACTGACATAGATGAAGAATTGATGAAAAGGGCGGCTACAGAATTTTATGAAACAAGCCGTGAATATCTGGAGCAGCGGACTTGCTTTCTTACCAAATAAATGGAGATATTTTATTAAGCGGATTTAAAAAAGTTCCCCGCAAGGGAAGATGTTCAAAAATCTCTGAATGTATTAATTGAAAATGAATATATTGACTGTAATAAAGATGCAGAAGTTTTAGACGAACTACAAATTTCAGTTCTAAAGGCGATATTGATAATTTAGGTGAATATAAAAAAAAGATTCTAAGAGTTTCATTCTTACTTAGTATCACAACCAGCTATATCAAAGCAAATTTGTTCATGTGAGAAATACAAATATAACTAAACGTTTCGTATGTATATATATATATATATATATATATATATATATATATATATATATATATATATATATATAATTCGAAATTTTTAACCTTATTGAATTTTTCTGAAGAAATCACTTTAAAAAGTGTTTTTTTTTATTGACTACCTGTTAAGTGACCTAAATAAACCAATGTCCCGTTTTGAGTCAAAAAATAAATGGTCACGTTATTTATGGGCAACAAAGTTAATGCCTACCAATCGACCCTTAAGAGCCCAGTCTTTCAGAGCAAAACAGAAAAATTGCGTTCTGGTGACACATCTACACCCTCCCTGCCCCGCCACTTCATGTACCGCCACCGCAGTTATCTTTCTGGCCGTAGCGTGGAAAGTTGCTCTACTAAGATTTTCCAGTATCAATTTATCTAATATACAGGATTATTGATAATTAGCTAACAAATTTTCACATACAGATTTTCTACCTCGTATCTATTTTTGTTCCATGCTTTTATTACAAAATTCGTTACACAAAAAAAATATATTTTAAGTTTGTATAATTTTTGTTGTTTTGTTGAAAAGGTTTCTAAAAGATAATCATCTAGAACCTGTATAACATGTACTCGTATTATTGATTATTCAAATGAATCTGGCAAGTGCTAGAATGAGTCGTGCACTGAGGGTTTCGTAATAAGTCGATGACACTATCGAAAATCCGTCAAGTACGTCAAGTAGTTCTAAATACTAAAATAGATTAAAAAAAAAACTCAAAATAATTTCTATATAAGTACAAACAGTCCACTATCACACATATTTATAGTTTCTCATTAAAGTATAATGTAACTTTGTATAGCATTTACCTATATGCATGAATTACTATTCTTGTACAGCAGCATCGACGGACGACTTAGCGCTTTTTTACAATTTATTCGCAATGGCTTGAATGATGTATGGAGGGTCTTTGATTGGCATCGAGCGTTCCATGCGAGAATCAATTAGCTCAGGAAGCTAAAGAGGAAGAAAAATGACGTCCAATTTTTTTTAGATTTTGACGTTTCTGTGATCAGCATGACAATTTGCAAACATTGCGCTAAGTCTCCTATTTGACGTCCGTATATTGGACGTCGTAAGCAGTTTGACGCCACATTATATCCAAAATTGGCCATAGTGGGCGTACAATAAATTACGGGATGCTGAGGATATTACTTAATAGTTTACTTGTAGTCTACGTGTATTACTGAATAGTTTTCGTATCTAAAAATGTCATTAACTCGACATCAGCAGCTACCGGTAACAAGGAAATCTCTAGTTGAAAATCAAAAAGACGAAATTTTCCTTATGACACTTAAAAATTAAATTAAAAAAGTATTTCTATAAAAACATAATGTACTTTTTTTAAAAAAAAAAGGACATTAACCACTCGTGGTAAGCTTAAATTGCTTGTGTTACGAGTGGTTCACGCCAGTAGTCGAATGGTGGATTCGAACCCACGACCTTTTTGAGTTCGCGGTCCGCTCCCTGCCATTAGGCTACTGTCGCTTGTAAACAAAACATCATGTGCAATCCAAAAATGTATAATACTTCTATATTTCCTTGAAGAACTTACATAATATGTAGGTTAGGTACCTAATTATATACCTAATATTTAACCAAGTGCTCACACATATGCACGTTGTTAACTATTTTACTATGAATACCTTTGAATTCTATTTCTGTTCATTGCTTCAACGTTTGATTTCTATTTTCGTTTTCTGGTACAAGCATATTTTTTACGTTTATGGTCCATATCGAAATTAAAAGTTATAAAACAAATACAAAATGATTTATAAACCCTTAAAGAATTATATGCAAAAAATAATAAAGTAGAGAAACTTTCAATTCGTAACAATGCGCAACCAAGATTAGGGAAAGAGAGAGAAAGAGGAATGTTAGAGCGAGAGGAAGTGCAAAAATTTGGCACAGACAAGACGTCTGAACGCTACAGCCGCTCAGCGGCTACTAAGGAATATTGCCCGCAATTATTGTTTATAAAGTCAATATTTTATAGGTCGATCGAAATAATTATTAATTTTGAAATAAAGTGGTTTAAATTATTATTTTTTAATATTTGTCTAATTAAACACCTGCCCTTGAGAAAAAAATAATTATAGCATAAATATTTTCAGCTATTGCTATGAAACAAATAGTTTTTTATGAGGCGAAAACAGCGAAATTTAACGAAATTGAGACCTCTTATTTAAGACAATGAAAGATATTTAGAAAAAAAGAAACAGCGCATTTTGGAGATGAAGATGTTTAGCTATTAACGCGCTGAATAGATTTCGCCTTTTTATTATCGATTGCCTTATAATGGTACACGAACAAAGCTCGAAATTGCGTTGGGTGCGAGAGAGCTCTATTTACCGTTTGATTTATCTAACATAGACCACATAGATGAACCAAAAAAAAAAATTTAGCCATTACTTATAATCTGGGTATTTATGTGTTATCAAAATATTTTACTCTGAAACAATAATTTGCTGTAAAAAAAGAAATCAAAGTGGCGCTAATGATTCGATGTGAGTCAACTTTAAAAGACTGTAGCCTTAAAAGTAAAATCAGTTAAAATAATCCAATACCACCCATTTTGAATTGAAAAGATAAAAAGGACACAATGTTTCGATATCGAATTAATTTTTCTTCGCCATTTGCATATACTTATTCTGACCTTATTCTATCTTCTTTGCAAATTAGACCGGTTAATGGAAAATAACCCTGTATACAGCTTTTCTTTAAAAGCTTACTGCACTTAAAGCGGGCTACATACGAGACGATATCGGTGGCGATCTAGGGTGGAAAGATATCGGGGCTTTTATCGAGGCAGACCCTACTACACACGGGCCTGCCTAGCAGTACGCGTTTGGACTTGGAGCGGAACGCATATGCGGTATAGTTCTTCAAAATGCCTCCGACTCTCTTAAAACACCAACGTGTTGGTTTGGAATTAGCCCCCTGTTAATTTATTCGAAAATAGAAAAAGAGGAGTTGCTGGGTGAAAAATGGCTCCAAGAGACAAAAATTAAGCCACATAAACGTACTAAATGGTCTGTAATCCAAAGACATGATTAATTTTCTCCGGATGGGTGAAGACAGTGTTTACAACCTTCTAGAATTTTTCTATATTTATGATTTCGCAACTTATATAAAAACATCAATTTCTCCTACCTATGCTATTTACTTATTTCTTTTCTTTGTTAATTTCTGCTTTGGTCAAAATCGCGTTATGTACTACACACAACAAACAAAGAAATAAAATATTTTTGTATAATAATATGTATACTTTTTTTAATGTAATCGTTATTTATGGATTAAAACTATCAAAAAATGAAATAGCTTATATCTTTTTTTTAAATATAAAGAAACCTTTAATTTCAGACATACTCCCTTCTATATAATATAGTGCATTGGGGTAAGATCGGTGATGGGGTAAGACCGTAAAATTCAAATTTCCGGTGAATTATGCTATATTTTTGAAAGCTAGCAATATGGTACAAGACTCCATTTTATTCTGCCCCGACCCCAAGTTTCAGGCAGTCGCTCCGAAAAGTAGGGCGTGCGCTGCGCAGTATTTTAAACAAGGTAATTTTTGAATTTTTTCGTCTGTCCGGTCTTTCCCTATCACTTTTATTTGCGATTTGTAGCGACGTCCGGTCTTCCCCTTGATGGCCAATTCTTCATCATGCATATAAAAAATTATACCTTGTCTTCGCACCTGTTTTAAGCAGAAACTGTTGACTTTTGAAAAGTAAAAGCTTCTTATAGCTAAATAACGTGTAACCATTAACGATTTGCGCCATGTTTCAGAAATCTGACGTATACGGATGTCGAGAAAATAAAGTTTTTGCCAGACTCTTTTAACTAATCGGAAATCCGTCCGGTATAACCCAACGCACCTTAGCTTGTTTGTTGATGTGGAGATGGTGAAGGAGTAGGAGTTAGTTGTTGATGAGAGGATGAAGGCACGTAAGAGATATGAGTGCGGTCTTGTGTCGATAGCGTGGGAATAGGAGTCAGTTGTTGAGGAGAGGCTTTATCTTCTCCTTACTTACTTCATACACCCTACTTTATGAACAGCAATAAAACAATTAGTTTGGTAGGCATTCTTGACTTCGCAAGGTCACAGGCTAGGGTGGATATGATTTGAATTTCGATAGATTTTAATTAATTAATTAATTATTTTTTTTGTTTTTGTAAAATATCAGTGCCATAGGCTTCTACTCCGTTCACATGTTTAAAATGTAAAAATTTTGTTATATAAAAAAGGTCATTCAGTATCACTGTTTCGTTAACGTCCTTCCGGGCTGCTGGCAGCGACTGCCAAAAGAAATCGGGCCGATGCGCCTACACACACGCAGTACGGAGGGGTGGGGCCCCGATCTAGGAAGCATTGGCTGCATTTTTGCTGCTGCCAGCCGATTAACGAGACGATATCGGCCACGACTTAGGATGGCTCTACATACGACATGATTTAGCGTATGACGCAAAGTATTTCAGTGACCGCCCTGACCTTATGAATAATTCTAAAAAACGAACGCTTTCTTTTACCATTTAGAACATTACTAGACTAAAGTAAATAATCACATATACCTACCAAAAAGTGTTTAAGCAATGTTCTCTGTTGTTCCTTATTCATGCAACAATTTACGACGATAATTATTTATTTAGTTGCTGAAGTGCTTCTGTTTAGCGAAATGCATGGTGAAGATTATGGAGACCGAATAAATAAAATTAGAGTCCGTGTAAAATTTTTTATTTCAAAATGATTTAAAATTTAAGAGATTTATTGCAGTTTTTTTTGTCTTTAAATTTTTTCTAATTTTTAACATTGACAATTATTAATTAAAATAGCTTAAATAACTAATTAAAGTATTTTTAATGAAAATATACTTGGAAATACATAGTTACCACTAACTACTACTTTTTTAAAATAATAATACTAACAATGTCCCCGGCAACCACTGCAGTATGCTTGTGTGGTTCGCGACAGAAATCGAATTGAGGATTTAATTCCACGATTTTTGAGCTCGCGGACCTCACTCTACGATTAGGCTACGGTCGCTTTACCTTGTGATATTTTTGACAAAATATTGTAGTCCAGAATAATATAAAAATCGGTGTTGCTGTTTCCTTTTTAAAAGAAATTGATAATTAAATTTAAAAATAAACAAACATATCTACATAATTTGTGATGTTATTTTCCAGATCATAACTTATCTACAATAACCTAAATTTCTCTAGCCTTATCTTAATATAAAAACGAATACAAAATTCGGTTACTTACTTATCGTACTTTTTATACTAAATGTTAAGTCACTATTTACAATATTCATTTTGTTTTTCATATATTAATTAATCACAGATCAAGAATCAATTTAAATAAGGTTAGACATACAAGTATAACGTAAATATAAATAAAAAAGCGGTTTTCCATATTGTCCTTCAAGAAGAGAAATAATAAGTTGGAATGTATCACAGTTATGTTACAATACTTACATATCGTATACAGCATGTTTATTGTATAATTTTATATATGATATAATAATCGACATTTGCAACGCATATAAATATCACATTGAACTTCTTATGTTATTGTTTATATTTTTGTCAAAGTATAATATATTTTGTCAAATATATAAAATACCCATCCACCCCTAGCAGTTACTATTAATTAACTATTAAAGTTAATTTAAAAAAAGACAGTCAAGTCTTGTATTGCTATGATTATGTTTCTTCTTCTAGCACGCAGTAAGGTGTTGTAGAAGCATTCCAGGAATAGTACTGCACAAACCTGTAAAATTAATAAATAATAACAGCAACGGTGTCTAATTGCGCTTTGCATATTTTTACGTTATAAAAATAATTTATATTATAATTATAATATAAAACAAGTTATTAAAAAAAGTAACGACAGCCTTTGGTCATGCTATGATTATCCTAATGAGAATACTCATATTAATTAAATTAGATATGGATAAACCAAACTACGAATATTCTTAAAAGTAGAAGTATTAAAAAATTTTAAATTTTTAACAGTCATCAGGTGCACTAGGTAGGTTCGTTTGTCACATCAGTTTTATTAAAAAAAAGATAAAACTTTTGCTAAGCTTCAACCATTTGTCCAATAAAGTTCATAAAAGGGATATTCCCGCTATCGATTGCCTCATAAGGGGATCTTATACAACATGCACATAAGATGGGCGGCTGATAATTTCGCGGCCTAAGGCATTTAATGAAAGAGAAGTATATTTCATTTTTGTTCTCAACTAACGTAATGCCCCAGGTTCGCACGAGTGACATCTGGATACTATAACAGCGGCACCTACCGAGTCCAGCTATGTGCATAACTTTCACGGAAGTGCAAGCAATATGCTGACAGTTTTACCGCAATCTGGTGAACCGTATGGCAGCGCATAATATACGAACAAACTTTTTATTAGATACCCTTAGATAGTACCTTAGATTAATACCCTTACCCCTCAAGCGAAATACATTTTTCACATCTGGCGGATAACGCATTCAAATCGCCAAAAAGAATTCCTTATCTTTGTATAGACATCGACAAATCTACGACCTGGTAACACCGTTTTTAAATTGGGAAAAAGGAAATAGTCGCCAGGAGGCAGGTTTAGTATAGGGTTGAGGGCCTGTTTCGAAACTCGCGCCGTGTGGACAGAGACAGACATTTATAGTAGACCCCTTTGGCAGTTTACCAATCAGGAAAACACCTTCGCTATCCCAAAAAAGAGTCACCATATGTTTTGATGCCAACTTTTGAATCTTTCATTTCTGCGGTGGCTATTCGCAATTTTGCATTCATTGCATGGACTCCTGTTCTGATTACGAATCGTATTGGCGAATCCAGGTTCCATCAACTGTTACAATTTACACCTTGCTCCAACTATCTCCAAAAATCCTTAGTTTCTAGTCACCATTGTTTGTCGAACGGTGTTAGCATTTTGGTATCCAACGCGCAAATATCTTTCTCATTTTCAAATGCTCGTATTTTTTGCTAATTTGTTACTCTTCGTCTGTCTGTCATAATTTTATTCTTCAATCGGCCAGTACCTATTAATTTTTTGACTTTACTAAAAAAAAATTCTGTCACTACCGTCACAGGATGCCCTGTCATCGCCATACTTACAGCTCCCTCGTACTTGTTGAAATAAGTAAGTTTTGACCATGGTATACAAAGGCGGAAGGCATGATACACGATTGCCGTGTAGTGGAGATGTAAGAGTATCCACCACCCCACATCATCCCGTGAGTGTCGTAAATAGGGACAGGGGAAAACGAATCAGGAGGTGAGCAGCAGCGTCTAATAACGATAAAAAAACTGCAGTTGATAACCCGCTTGCCAAGCGTGGCAACTATGGCAATATCCCCCTATGAGGCTATCTACGAGGGAGGCCTATGCTCAGCAATGGAGTTTAGTAGGCTGTAACAGTATACGAAGACGCAGATTCCTGAAGACTGATATGTATTCGAAAATTTCTTTTGGCATTTTTCGTTTCTTTGCGAAGTATTTTATTACAGCGTGGTGTTAAATATTACTGGAACGAGACAATCGTTTTTGTGACACACACACACACGCGCGCACACACGCACGCACACGCGCACGCGCACGAGCACACGCACACGCGCACACACACACACACACACACACACACACACACACACACACACACACACACACACACACACACATACACGCACACGCACACGCTCACGCACACGCACACACACACACACACACACACACACACACACACACACACACACACACACACACACACACTCACACACACACTCACACACACACTCACACACACACTCACACACACACTCACACACTTGTCACAAACACAAACTTGTCAAATACCTACATAACATATTATTTTTTTATATATTACATATTCATTACTAAAAAGAGATACCACTGTGAACTTTGTGCTTAAATTCTATTTCTACAAGTGTTAGCTAATATCATATCACACGACTCAAAGTGACCGTGGAACGAAACGCTATTTTATGATAGACTTCCGAGTAGGCATGTCGATTCACTTAGAAAAAAATGCTCTCAGATACGATTCATATGGACCATACTAGAATCGATTCTGATTAAATCGAGCACTAAAAGACCGATTTTCGATTAATCACGATATTTTCAAACATGCATAATAATACTTATAGTAACAATAATACTTTAACAAAAGTGTAAGCTGCAAAGTACATTCCTCGATAAATCTCTTTCTCTCTTTTTTTTCTCTTTTTTAAAAAACTTTACCCCTACACTAGGATTTTCTCCTGTATCTTGGGGGCAGTTTACATACATAAATTGCACAAAGACAAACATCCAGACCCGGAACAATTATTTGTAGGCCATACAAATACTTGTTGAGTCGTCAAAATCAAATAGAAATGAATGCTACACGAACTCAATACTGTTTTTCGTTACCATAAACTTCAACATAATATTTACTCGCAGAATATTTTTCATAAATAAAGTAAAGAAAGGAAAGGTACTTACTAAAAAAAGTGACTTTTTTTAGTAAGTACGTATATTATACGTGGTAGAACCACGATGCGGCTGTATTAAGAGCGTATATTCAAATTTGCGCAAGTCAAAATCGCTCTGGAACGACGTAATATTGAAGCACACTACAATGTTCTCTGTATGCGTAACTGCTCGAGGTGGGGCGAGCGCAAGGTTACTATAATAGTTGTATCCAAAGATTTTTGTATCTAGCATGAATCATCTTGATACTATTGGAACTAAGAGAATAAAATAATTTCCACATAATAGCTTATGAGGTCGTAGCTAAGACATAGTGTATATGAGAATTAATATCCGATCTAGTCTAGGGAATTTGGTTTTAAAATCGGGACAATTACAATAGCCACAAAGAACAGATTTTTGTAGCCATTGTGGTCGCTATTATTTATATAGGTTTTTGACACAATTCACAATGTGTTTTATTATTATATAAAACTGATCAAATTAACGAATCATTTTTGGTCCAAACATCGTTGAAGACTGAATTTTCTGAATAATATGACTGTGAAAATAGTAATAAATTTTATGAACTCACAATTCATGCACTTCAAAGAGCACTCTAAAAAAAGAACGGCATAGTTCCAACGGTTTTAATACCTCACACCTTGATAGCCTAGATAAAATCCTTGCATCGGACGTATAATGTTACTTTATTTATTGAAAACAACAGTACCTACCTACAAACGATTGCAGAAATTGACTAGTGGAAGAACTTTTCCACAAGCCTTTTGCATTTTACTAAATGTATTTATCTAAGCAGTAGCATGTAAATTAGATATTGTACTGATTATTATTATTACGATGCATAGCGCAAACCGGCGATATGCATCAGGCAGTGAGAAAAAAACAAGTAAACATGATTGATATCTGCATCTTGCCATGCCAAGCAAACTTTGATGTTGACTATTTAGTACAAATTTGGTGTGCAAAACACGATTTAAGATATATTAAATTTTGCTGTCAAAATGATCTACCGAAATAGAGACTAGTTAGTGAAAATTCGGGACATTTGGTGTCCCGATCTACATTGATCGGGACAAATCCCACACAAATTGGGACACTTGGCAACACTAGCTTATGCTATCGGTGTGAATTAGTGGTTATTACATTATACAATTTTTAGGAAATCTAATTAGGAAATAGGAAGGTGTAATCGTAGTTAGAACAGTTAGGATCCGATTTAGTCAAATTGGAGGTCCTAATCGCTCTACTTCCTAAATTGCTTCCAATTTAGGACAATGTAATCACAACGTTACGATTTAGAACAACCAGTCGGCGCCCGCGCTTTGATCTAAGTGGAAATATCGTGGCTTCTTTTTCAATATGTTTGGATACCAAACTTAATAAATAATCAAACTGCTTAGAATCAACTCTTAAAAAATTTCTACAGTCGCCAGGTTCGAACATATGCACTATATTCATATGGGACAGATTTTTTCTCAATGACAAGTATTCTTTAACCCAGCATTTTCTCTTTTTTCTTTTTTTAATATCCATTGTTCCCACCACGGCTAAGGCAAGTCCTATTTTCTGCTGTTTTGATAAATACGACGCCATCGATCAAACGTGCAACCCCGTCGATACTTCTTTACGAATGCGCTTCGTCACGATTTAGAATTCAATTTAGTGTAATGTGATCACTAGCTTCCAATTTAGGTTCCTAATTAGATTTTCTAAAAATTGTATAATGTAATAAGCGCTTAACACGTACGCGCGCTGTAGCGGAAAAAAGTGATACGTCCTGTCGTTGGGAAGACCCGGAGCGTACTGAAGTGAATCGGACGTTTGCGCGTGATGATTTATAGTATTTTTAAAATAATCATATAAAATAATTAAAATAGATAAGTTTATAACCCAATACACGAAAAAAAATGACATTGAAGTGGACAGTTTTGGTGATTTTATAGTATTGTTTTTTAGTATTAAATTGAAATATTTTCGTAATTTAAGCTTTGCTATACACTAAAAGACTATATATTCCATTATGATAATGTTTAAAATAAAGTATTTTAGCTTATAATCATGGTTTTATTCCACCTAAAAGATAACTCTAACGCATATTTTCGTAAAACGCTATGAAGGGATTGTCTTCGGTCTAAAAAACCGTCATTAAAAACTATGATTTTCCGTTGCAATGTGTAAATGCAAACTAAATAAAGACTTTATCTTTCTAAATCCGTAATTTTCTGCAAATAATTTGCTCACATCGTTACGATATCACCCGATCACCCTTGTAAAAACCCTAAAACATGAAGTTTTCGACGCAAATAGCATATGCCCTCTTAATTGTAGCACGAAAGGGTAGGATTGGTCGGGGTAGGACCACACTCTCACGGAACAACAGCGCAAAATAGCAGCTTATAGTGTTTCGAAAGATGTTATCTATGATGAGTGTAGAGAACTGGAGAACCTTTTTCTGTAAACGAGCCATTCGATCTTAATCTTCAGGGGTGACAACGTAGCTACATTTTAATTGTTAATCGAGGATAAGTGAAGATGTCTATAAGCTACAGCATCCATTTACCATCAGGTGGACTGTGTGCTCATTTGACATCCTTACTCTATAAAAAAACGTAAGTAACATCTTTGGATGCGTTCATAAATACATATTTGTTGCGTTGAAACCGTGGTTGATAACTAAGTATAATACGACCGGTTCTTTTTGCGTCCGACAACAGAAAAAAATTAAAACGTATCGGAGTTCTTGAATCAGTCCGGTTACATAGGTTTTTGGATCGATTCGAACCGATGTAATGTTTCAAATCCATTATTTTACTCTTAATATATTTTTGATAATCGATTTCGGATCGACATGCCCTTTTTGGTAGCAAATTAAAAAATTTGATGTAAAATTACTGTGATTTGATATAATATGAGTTTATAATATTATATATAAAATTGATTTTATATATGATACTAGCTTTCCAGGCAGACGTTGTTCTGCCCTTTTCGACGACCATTTGTAAACCGCAAAAAAATTTTTGGGCCACTCTTGGGAATAAAAAACTATCCTATCTCTCAAGTTGGACCAAACTGCACACGGTGTGCAAATTTGATTAAAATCGGTTAAGTAGTTTAGGAGTCCATTGCGGACAATCAACGTGACACGTAATTAATATATATTAAGATTATAAACTGAGTTTGTGGTAAGGTTTAGAAACGTTCCTATTTGAAATTATAATAAATACTATAATAAATATATAGTGAACAGTATGTCAACGAAACAAAAGAAAACTATGAAACAATATTTATTGTCTAATCGATGCACAAGTGTTAAACATAATGTGGATATCATGCAGGTAGCCAAATATTAATATCCCACATTATATATTTCTCCTTAATATTTTGTGTGATGGCGTGGTGAATTCGCCAATGACACTTGAAATTCAAAAATGAGACCGCTGAGTTTACTTCATTAACATCATAGACCAATATATGTAATACTGGAGATAACATATGGGTATGTATGTAATACAAGACATTACTTTTCCGTCTAGTTTTGAAAAATCTATAATTTATGTTAAATTACGTAAAAAAATGACAAACAAAGGTCTAAGAATCTTTGTTTTATGTTATTAGTAAAATCTTATATAAACAATAATTTTATATGATTTATAGTAAATGAAAACTTAAAATAAATCACAAAATATACACAAAGAACTTTTTGTGTATGTTAAAAGAGAATTAGAATTTATGGGTCGAGGGATTTAAGGAAGCTTTTTAATTTCGTGTAACTTCATCGGCTTTGAAGAGCGATTCTTTTAACTGAATTCAGGTCAGTCAGATTATACCTTATGTATTTAGTTAGTTGCTCAATACCAGGTTGACTCAATATTTGGTAATCCAGAATTTATGCCAGCCATACTAGTAGATGGACAGTATTTATATGGTACATATATTTATGTGTAAAAAATAGTAATTACTTGTACCATATTTTTTTATAGGATAGGGTGACAAACGAGCACACAGTCCACCTGATGGTAAGTGGTTACTGTGGCCCATAGACATCTACATCTATCCTCGATTACGAATCAAAATGCAGATGCGTTGTCAACCGTGAGGACTAAGATATAATGCCTCGTTTCCAGTAAAAAGGGTCTCCGGTTCTCTACACTCACCATCTATACATATAATAAAACAGTAACGAAAAAAAAACTGTACATTGAGTATTTTCGAGAAAAAATAAGTGGCTTTTGTTAGAAAAACGTAACTGATGACAAAAAGTGACTTTTTGGAATTTTTGTCTGTTTGTCTGTGTGTATGGTACGGCTTCACGCCAAAACTACTGAATAGATTGATTTGAAATTCAGCAAAAATGTTCTTTGTAAACCAAGGAAGGCTTTAGGCTACATATTATCACGCCGTATGTTATAGGGGGTAAGCAGTATTGATTTGAAAAGGTTTTTCTCTGTAATTGAATGCACAAAATAATTGAATGCACAAAATGATATGTTATTAGTTAAAATAAAAATAAAAATTTAACTCTGGGAACATAATAATCACGCTATTTTTATAAAGGAGCGGGGCAGTAATATTATAAATTGCAAGGGAACAGCTGTTTAACAATATGTCGACCGTCAAAAATGTTTACCGCATTAAATGGTGCAAGTTTAAATCCCATAATATTGTTTTGAAAAATCGTAATTTTTGTTTAATTTTTGCACTTTTTATGTGCATTAGGAAATCCGGGAACTTTACATGTCCTACCTGAGTGTATGGAGAGTTTCACACCAATATTACTAAACAGATTGATTGGTGGTACAACAAGTTACATTATCATGAAGTCAAGTCAAACTTTTGGTTCTAAGTTATCATCCTATAGAAACGGGGGTTACCTTTGTTGTCTGTGTTGGTTGATGTGTTTAATTTTCTTACGAATAATTATTATTTTTCTACTATTACGTACTTATTCGATAACTTTTCATTATTTTGATTATCGTTAGTATCGGATTAAGAAGGAATCTAGCTGTGCCTTTTATAAAAAGATCAAATCTGTCTCGAAACTCAAGGGTTTTTAAGATGCGCAGGTTAGTTAGTGGTAGCAGTAGTTTCTCTCGAACCCACGCAGAGCGTGAACAACGGCTAGCTGCTAACCGTGAGCGTAATGCACTAAGTTTGTCCGCAGAAACTTCCACGCAGCGTCAATTACGACTAGAATTTAAACGAGTCCGCACTACTGCTTCTCGATCTCAGGAAAGTGTGGAACAACGAGAAATGCTTTTAGCTATCAATCGGGATCATCATTCTTTGTCTCGTGCATCCGAAACGGTTACACAGAGGGATCAGAGGTTGAGTTTTCAGAATATCCGCTCTGAGACTGCTCGATCACTTGAGAGCAGTCAGGAGCGTGAGATACGACTTGCGCGTGACCGAGAACGTGGGCAAAGCCAAGGGTACAGCTATAGTTATTTGAAGATCTGGAACACCTGTTGTGGAACTCCAAAGCCCAGCGACATTATAACATATATAGGAATGACGCCTTAGCAAAAGTTGTTTAATCTGATGGGCATTTCGTGTTGACTTACAAAATTGAAAGATCTGGAACGTCTCGAATCGTCTCGCACATCACGTTGTTTTCCCGTCCCCGGGCTCTTAGAATTCGAAAACAGACGTTTTAGATCTTCGATTTTGACGACCCCGTTGTCGCTGGCGTAAGCAACATCATCCGCGTACAAAGTCGCGGGCAGCAGCTAGTACGAAATACAGCAGCATTAAGCTACTATTTCACGCTGGTATTCTGTGAGAGCGTGGTCCTTCCCCGGTCGAGCCGACCCATTCGTGCTACAACTATACTACTAATATAACTGTAGCATGGCTCTACCACGTATAAAAAAAATAAAATATGGAAATATACAGCTTATAAGTTTTTACTTGTGTAATGGTTATATTGTTGATGTTTTTCGACCATACCCTGTGACAGCAATCAGATGCTTCCGTTATCCTTAAGACTGCTATGTTGTTAACTCTGTAGGAAGGGATATTATTTTGTCATCTACCATCAGGTACTAAATGTAAAATAATATCTTTTTCTCCACCATGTGACCAGTGGAAATAAAAAGTCAGACAACTTGTACACAGTCAAATATTGTTGTATGTAAATCCATAATTACTACTTCTGTATTTGATCAACTAGAGCTGATTATTGGTGTTCTGTTTAATAATGTCTTGTTTGAGATAACATGATAAAACTATGGAAATATATTGTTTATTGACATTGAAGGCAAAAGTCTTATCTCATATCTCTTATTATTGAAAAATGTCCTTCTGATACCTAACAATATTATAAATGGACATGGTTTTTTTGGCTTTAATAGTGTTTAAAATGTAAAGTATTACTTATTCAATAAATACATAAACATATAAAAGCAATTAATTCCATATCAGTTTTACCTTTCCTATCTAAAGTTTTGGAAGCCTGTGTTCATAACAAATTTCCAATTTCATATATAAACATAACCTGCTGAGTACTTTTCAGTCCGGCTTTCGTCCTGGTCACAGCACTACAACTGCCTTACTTAAAATAACTGAAGACATTAGAGAAGGAATGGAAAACAAGAAAGTTACAGTTGTGGTGCTCGTTGACTTTTCTAATGCTTTTAACACAGTTGACCATGATATCCTTCTTGCTATCCTTTCTTATTATAGGTTTGCACCGTCAGTCCTGGAATGGTTCTCATCTTATCTTCGCGGACGTCAACAGTCTGTCCACGTGGAGCAAATGACTTCACAGTGGGTTGACCTGATTTCTGGCGTACCGCAAGGCGGTATACTTATACTTTCTCCATTAATCTTCTCTATTTTTATTAATTCCATCACATCTAATATTGATTGTTCGTACCATCTGTATGCTGATAACCTACAAATTTATGTACAGTCTGACATTTCTGACATCCATTACGCGATTAACAAATTGAATTCAAATCTCAAGTCAGTCCGTGATAGGTCTATGCGTTTTGGAGTGTCTGTCAACCCTACGAAATGCCAAGCGATGATTGTGGGTAGCTCAAGGATGCTTGCTAAAATAGATGCCGCTAGTCTACCTCCCGTCTATTATAATGATCGTCTGATACCGTTCTCTCCCTCAGTTAAAAATCTTGGTCTCCATATTGATAGTACTCTGTCCTGGGGGGTTCATATCTCCGAAACATGTCGTAAAGTCTCTGGTTCTTTACGTTCTCTTTATCGATTGAAAAATTTTCTCCCCTTTAAGACTCAAATATTGCTTGTACAGTTACTTATACTACCAATCATTGATTATGCAGACGTGTGTTACCCGGATTTAAACCAAAATCTTCTCAACAAGCTAGAGCGCCTTCTCAACAATTGCGTCAGATACATTTTCAATCTCCGTAAATTTGATCATATTTCTCACTATCGCTCTCGCCTAAAATGGCTAACTATTAAACAGAGGCGTGACTCTAGAATTTTGCTTGTTCTCTTCTCTATCTTAAATGATCTATCCACTCCTTCTTATCTCAAGGAGAAATTTCAATATATTTCCCTAACGCATGATAGAACTCTGCGTTCCTCATATAATAATAAACTAAGTATCCCTCTACATTTTACTAATTTTGTTGGTAAATCCTTCACAATTCAGGCTGCACTGCTCTGTAACTCCTTGCCCGATGACGTCAGAAAAACATCTAATAAGACTGCCTTTAAAAGATTAGTACATAAGCATTTTATGAAAATATTAGATGATAGTTACCTAATATGGTTAATTTTGGTTACCTTTGTTGTTATTTTATTTATAGGTTTATATTATATATCTATTTGTATTTAAAATATGTATATATTTATGTATCTATGAATATGTATGTATATATTATATATTATCTGTATCATATTTTGGAGTATATAAGTTTATTGTATTTGTATATATGATATTAGTTTGTTTTTAAGTTTATCAGTAGTTTTTACCTTGATTTACTCTATTGTTCATTTTATTTTGTCACCTATCACATAATCTCCACACCTTCCGGGTTGACTGGGAGAGAATGCCTAATGGTATTAAGTCCGCCCTTTGTAATCTTTTTATGGTGCAATAAAGTGAAAATAAATAAATAAATAAAATATAGAAAAAGTAATATTTTGTTAAGAATCATTATTTAGTATAATCACTCTACAATATTCATTAACTTATTCAGGAGGATCACTTATAACAAATATATTTTTACCTTGCAGGCTAAAAGCTTACAGCACTGCCCGTAGGCAGAGACAAAATGATAACAGAAATATTCAAATACAGTCTATAGATACTGAAGTCATTGAAAATGTCCTTCTAATTCCTAACATTATCATAAATAGACATGTCATCATCAAATTATACTCAACGTATAACGTACTGAGCGTGGGTCAACTTTATGAAAAAAAAAGGATAAAAAGTTGCCTAAATAGGTTTGTTTTTGTTTAGTCAATATTCAACAAAATATAGGTATCTATGTAGTAATTCCTTTTTTGTAACGTTGTCCCACTGCAGGATTTCTCCTGAATCGGAGACGATGCGATTACAAACACAAATTTTCACAACTATCTGTAGGCCATAAAAATATTTGTTCCGTAAGGGAATCGAACCCCCGACCCGTAGTGCACTTAGTTAGAGATAAAAAAATATAAGTGTGTTCGGTAAGTACCTACCTATATAACTATAAAGAAATAAAACTGTAATTTACTTATCTGTCCTTACGTTATCGTTACTCCGTGGCGCACTGGCTTAGCAATGAATTGCTGCGCTGCTGTCCGTGGGTTCGAATCCCGTACGGAACAAGTATTTGTATGACCTATAAATAAGGTCTGTACTGTTCCTGATCTGGATGTTTGTCCTTGTGCAATTTATATTTGTAAACTGCCTTCATGATACAGGAAAAAATCCCATTGTGGGGGGTAACGTTTTAAAAAAAACATCTTATCCGACTATAGTGCTACCTGCTACATAAGTAAATAAAAAATATGGACCTACTGAGTACTGACGTACCTTGATAGTTTAGCTTTAGCTAAATTGTGAGTACGTGAGTATTTTCTACCTACCTACACATGTAACAGATATGTTATTAGTACACGTGGCTACATAATTATCAAACTATTCCTACCAGTATAAGCTGATCTCAAATTGTAAACGCATTATGTACAATGAGAGGTCAGCTTATACTGGATATTTCCTCATAGTGGAAGGATCTGCCCATTGTTGGTTTAGTAGTAAGCTTGAGTTTTATAGTTTTCGCCGGGTATGTATGTAATGTGACAGCCGTTTACGTATGTAATTATGTTGGTAGTAGGTCTATGAAAGTACCTGCATATATACATACCTATATAAGAAATTTTGCAAACCGATTCTAAGCCACTGCATAAATACTACTGCTACAAAAAACTAGTCAAGCGTGAATCACCATTGACTGAAGTTCTGTAGGCATTAGCTTGGTGTAGCGTTGCCAGGCGTCCGGATAAAGCCGGACACAGTCAGGCTTAGTGATTGCGTGTCCGGCCAAATTAGACGGTGTCCGGCCTGTCCGACTTTTTATATTTCATGTACTTAAATACATACTATTGCAAGTATTGAAATTATTATTGTAATAAATATTGAATGATTAATAATAAAGAACACTGATTCATTCAATTTTAATTTAAGATTTTATGGTTAAATGATATAAGCATTACTTTAAAAAATATATTATCGTGTTATACTAAGAATGGATAATTAAGGGTGTCCGGCCTTTTTATCAAAATATCCGGCTAAGCTGGATGGTCTGTCCGGCTTTTCGGTTTAGACTTGGCAACCCTAGCTTGGTAGTAAGTTTACGCTTTGCATTTTACAATCTTATATATACATATATATATATATATATATATATATATATATATATATATATATATATATATATATATATATATATATATATATATATATATATATATATATATATATATATATATATATATATATATATATATAGTACCTGGTTGACCGAGCTTTGCTCGGTATTTTTCGCTCGATTTTTTTAATTCGTGTGTTTTGGAAATTATATTTAGATACAAATTACATACTGATGAATTATAAATAATATTTTTTGATCTTAGCGACATAACAGAAAAAACTGAACTGGTTATTTGAATAAAAAATCATGAGTGCAATTATTTTTATTTAAATTTTCGTGTTTTTAAAAAATACTAAAAAAAGGGCTCGAAAAAAATATATTTTCTCAAAAAAGAAAGAAACTTGAAAAAAAAATAAAAAAGTCGGTCGGTCGGTCTGGGCTCGAACCGGGGTTTTACGATTTTGTGACCGCCCATTATACCAATAAGCTATTTATAATCATTACCAAACTGTCAAAATTTACCTTCTTATTCTAACTATATTGTAGCAGTTTTTAATTGCCTAAAAACACGGACAAAAAGACATTTTCTAAAAATAAATCTTAGCTAGATCGATTTATTATCCCCGAAACTCCCTGGACACTAAATTTTATGAAAATCGTTGGAGCCGTTTCCGAGATCCCGATTATATATATATATATATATATATATATATATATATATATACATATATACAAGAATTGCTCGTTTAATAGTATAGGATATATAAACAATATCTTTTAAGAAAAGATCTTTTAAAATAATGATGATTAAAAATTACTTACTTACTTACTTATCTTCACGCACAATCCCTAACGGGGTAGCAAGAGAGAACAGATCGCCAAGTGTCACGATCCTTACATACCTCTTTCGCTTCTTTCAGGTTCATTAGCTTCTTCATACATGCACGTCTAGGTATCCGAGTACTCTTGACCCTCCCCTCTTTGAGCAATTTGCTCACATGGTCTTCGAAAGTTAGTCTCGGTCTACCTCGACACCTTTTAATATTTACTTTCGCTCTATATATTTTCTTCACCATTCGGTCTTCACTCATTCGTTCAACGTGCCCAAACCATTGGAGTACGCCCCTATCAATTTTTGTGATAAGGTCATCTTTCAATCCTGCCATATTGCGAATCTCTTCGTTTTGCTTTCGGTCGGCTACGCTAACGCCACACATTTTACGAAGAGATCGCATCTCCACTGCATTCAACTTGCTTTTATGCTTCTTCTGGCATACCCAGTTTTCGCTGCCATATAACAAAGTCGGTACCAACACTGCGTTATGTATTGCAAGGCGTGCACTCTTCACCACGCCTTGCCTTTTTACTAATGCATTCAGGGCACCATTGACTTTGTTTCCGGCAGCAACACGCCTATCCACATCTAAATCACATCTTCCATCCCGGCTGAAAGCACTACATGATTAAAAATGATAAATACAATTAAATTATACATGTGTTTTTGTTATCCCTACATAACCAGTGTAAAACATCTTATTTTCTCGCTATTTATCAGTGTGTAATAACATAGATAAACATGATATTACCTAGTCATTTTGGCTTTAATGGTATTTGGGGTATGATAACTAATCAGTTAACCCATTAAAATACAAAGTTTACACACTGCGCCTGTCTGTATATACTGCTTTATGATGATGATCATTTATAATAAATACGATGAGTTTTTCATTGTTATATAATCAGTTTAAAATATCTACTTTAATATTTATCACTGTTTACATTACTAGACTAAAATAGTGTTCGTGTTTCGGGATATGCTAATCACTCCATACTAATATTATAAATGCGAAAGTGTGTTTTTTGTCCTTTCACGTCGCAACAGAGCGTCGGCCTGGCATGATTTTTTTATGGGGATAGTTCGGTGGCTGTAGAGTGACATAGGCTACTACTTTTTTCAGCGGAAAAACATATCATTCCCGTGGGAAAATCGAATATGTTGCAAAAGTTTGTCCTTCTTTCACGTCGCAACAGAGCGTCGGCATGGCAGGATTTTTTTTGTATGGGGATAGTTCGGTGGCTGTAGAGTGACATAGGCTACTTTTTTCAGCGGAAAAACATATCATTCCCGTGGGAAAATCGAATATACTGCAAAATTAAATTCAGCTAGGTGGCGGCACTGTGATTCTACAAGACGGACGGCGGTACGATGGACGAACACATAAGGTCAGAATATCTGGATTATTATGTCTTTTTACCAAAATTAAGGTAAAAAATGTATGGATCTGTATTTTTCCACGCAGGACCGGGAAGAGAGCGATAAAAAAATTCGTAAAAAGAGCTCAGTTTCTTTTCAAAAGTCTGCATCCCTGACGGATAATTATGCTCAGTTTCCTTTAATTAAAAAAATATCCCATTTCCATTTGGAATAAACAGGCTATTTTCATACTTTCCTATACGCTGCGTTTCAAAACATTTAAATAGGCTGACGAATTAATATTGCTCAGTTTCCTTTTAGTGGTTGCTTCTCTGACAAATCTATAAACTCAGTCAGTCATTTCCCAGTGACCATGCGGGAGAAGCCGCGGGTAACAGCTAGTCAATTAATATAAACAAAGTTCCCACACAACACATGTCTGTTTATGCTACTTTTTACAGTGATATTTTTTTCTATCTAAATACAAGCAGTTCAAAACATTTTACTTGCCATGTATGGCACGCTATATATATATATATATATATATATATATATATATATATATATATATATATATATATATATATATATATATATATATATATATTGTTGGAACTACTAAAAGAATTTTCCATCGATCTTAAAGTTCCTATAATTGCTGAATGCACCTGCAACTTTATTTTATACTATTAATTATTGAAGAGTGCACTACTTTAACTTATATGTAATACACGTGAAAACTACTGGTTTGTTTTTAGCTTATTGTAAAGATTCATATTTTAATTGTTAATTTCTCAGTATTCTCGTTAAGATGCGGAAAAACTAATATAACTATTGTAATCTATGATTATACGAAATAAATCGACATGCATTTTATAAGTCGCTAAAATTTGTGTTAGGCCCAATCTCCATACAAAAAGAAATTGTCTCCTTTGACGAATCGACTGTCATGATAGCGTTTGCCCTTCGACAGATAATTTGCTAATGACTTTATTATCGAAGGAAGGTTATGTTTACTACCAAGAAGTGTCATAATTAGTGAGATAATAATTATAAGCATTGTTAACTACCTTGGGCCACGGACTTATCAGCCGCCCTTAGTATGTCGCATTGAACTGAAATATCCGATGTGATGTTCATTGTCATTAGTACAATTGTTTAGAAGTTTAATGAATGACGAATTTATGGTTATGATATTAAATATTTTATTTTCGATTATGAGGGTACGCGAGCTTAGGCTCTTTCTCAAAATGGTACGTAGAAAAATATATACAGCGGACCCCCCATAATCCGACATGGTCTATTATTTATTATTGAATATTTTTGGACAATCTTTGCTAATGCATGATTGAACAAGTTATAACTTGTACGCTCCATCACTAGGTACTGTGCTCGACGCGTAGGATATTGTTTTGATTCAGATTGAAAAAGTTGACTCTGAAAATGGTTAAAAGATCATAATTTTTGATTATTTTACTACGTTCATTTGTTTGTACACAATTATTCCCTAATGTAAAGTTATTGCATATTTTTTCTAAGTTCTATAGCTTTAATGACGTTACTTTTATAATAAAACGATTTTAAATAAACTCTCTATTGTGTTATTTAATTTACTAAATTTGACATAAATGCATAATGAAGTATGATTTGTACTTCAGAGTACTTATTATATGTAACATGTAGAATCTTATCATTGGATCTGTAATTTGTCGGATTACTAGGTACTTATTTTTTTTTGTAAAAAAAATCCGGACTATAGGGGTCCTAGGCAGTACCTACTCTATAATCCGAAAAATTCGATAGTCCGACATTGCCACAGAACACCTAATATAGTGAATAGAAATGCCTTTGTTTCAATTTACTTGCGGTACCACTGCCGCCGCTAGTCTCCCCACTCCTTGCAGGTAGATAACACACTCAACTCATATACGCTAGTGCTTGACAAAAAACTGTCGATAAAATATCGACACGGAATAATGTAGGTAATAAATATGTGATAAAATAAAACAGTATAATGATATAATATGAAACGTAAATTTAATGAAATAAACTTAATGCTATAAAAAAACGTAAAGTAGAAAAAATAATTAATTACAAGGAGTAAAACTTATATAGTAAAATAGAAAAAATAAAATAAGACATTTTCATCATTTCAAAAACAAAATATTTATTGAAATATTTATTTATTTATTGTCCTGTAAAATGCAAATATTTATTTAAAAGTTATCTTTTTGATACTTTTTGTGCTGAGGTTTTCATTAAATGGTGAAGGCTTATACAGCAACAGCAACAGCAAGATCTGTATACCTTTCTATAATACCAAAGACCTAAAAACCCGGTTTTTTAGGTGATTTAATTATTTTCGTTTTGTTATACATTTTTAGGTTATTTATATATGCTTCCATATTGTTTAAAAAAATGAAAACCTTATCTTTGTTTTTGAAATTTATGGGTTTCTTATAGTTTAACTGATTAATATTTCGTGAATTTAAAATATCAAACAAGTCATTAAAATTTTGCAAAAAATCTACTGTGCCTTGAACCCCGGTTGGTTAGTTTTGGAACAAAAAATTAAAGCTCTAGCCACACTACTGCTCATCAGTTGCGTCGCCAGCTTAACTTTCATTTTTTGGTTGTAGAAATAAATATGGCGACGGATGAATGCCTCATTTCCAGTAAAAAGGGCCTCCGGCCACCTGCAATCACCAAGCGAAACGCAGAAGTAAACCACTCACGCACCAATCACGCTGGTTTCCTGTGAGGTCGTGGTACCACCCCGGTTCGAACCGGCCCATCCGTGCGACAGCAAGACTGACTTCATTTCAGTATAATTGCACAGAATGTCGTAAAGCGTTTCGTTTCCGAATTTTTTTTAAATTCTTTATTAATGAGCTTATTCACAATATGAATATGTCGCTCCGTTAATTCATCACCAAAAAAAACAATTACATAAGGTATACTTAAACTTATTACATTATAAAGTTTTCAAATCAATAATTAATTACAGAAAGTTGAAGAAGATATGCAATTAGTTACAAAAAGTAAAATGAAAAGTTCCCAGATCAATCACATTGAGAAGTGAGTGATCGATCCGAGAACTTCACCTTGTAAAGCTTGACTAATATTTTTATATCGTCAGAATGTGGCTTAGCTAAAATTATATTACAATCAGCGAAATCTTTTAAAATGTGGTAGCATTTCTCATTACGAAAAGCAGCGTTGTGGGCACAATCCATCAAGACATGCATTAGGTCGTCTGGAACACCGCATTGATCACAGTTCGGTGACTGGACCTTTTTCATAAGGAATGCAAACTTTCTAGATGGAATGTGTCCAGTACGCAGCCTCATTATCACTACTGCATCCTGTTTCCGAATTATAAAGTATCAAAAATATACTAGTGGCGCCACATAATTTCTTTACTGTTTTGCATAATATAGCCACGGGATGGTTTGTATTTTACTAAAATACTTTATTTATTTAGAAGATACGTAAATTTTCAGAAGTTGTCCAAACGTGAATAGTCGGATAAGCATGATCCAAAAGAACACGGCGTTTTCTTGTAGGATTAAAATCCTTTTCTTGAAAATCTGTTGAACATATTTTGCGATGTTTATTTGGCGGCAGGGAAAAAAAAACCAATTTTTTTCCCTGCCGCCAAAATCCATTTTTCCTTAACTTCTGGGTTTATCGGAAAACTAAAAAAATATAAGAATATTGATTGAATAAGAAAAAATATTTATTGTTAAATAAAAACTTACGCTTTTTATGTAACAGCAAAATTTATTTCTAAAAATAACCTGCTAGAATTGATTATACAAGGCATAGAATATCGATAGCGTCGATAAACTAAAATCTAAGCACATCCTTAATTGGCATCTGGGACCAGCGGCCATACTACGATGCGTTGAAGGGCAAAGTATCGTTCAATAAAATCGACTTAAAAATGTATTATTTTACTCACCAATGATAAAAAATTCCTTTAGAAGAACAATAACCCCTTCCTGAACAGTTTGAACTGTGCGAAACACTGCAATAGACCATTTTTAACCACGTGCACCACGACTAACACGTTACGACGGTTTGTTTCGAACTGAGCCACGAAATGCTAGTAGTTGGCTTTTAAGCCATATACACGGCGCGCATTCCCGGCTCGTATAACATTTCTACTAGCTGTATTAAGTGTTCTGTGGACACTGCCCTACAAAATGTTTGTGGGATTACCGATGATCCAATGTAACAGGTTTTTCTTTACCCAAGTCAGTGCGCTTTTTCATCTTCGGTGCATCACCACTTACCATCAGATGGGAAAGTAAACAAGCACTGACTCTAGGACTCGAACCTAGTATCGCGACGTAAATAATAAGCTTATATTTCCACATATTACGCATAGGTATTAATTATGTCATTTGCAATTTATGTTTATCAGTTATACTAGTCGTTAACATAATTGAAATGGCAATACAATTATTTTTACCGCAGACGGTTAGGTAATGTTTATTGTATTTCAATTTTTATTGTATTTGAGCTCTATTAGTCTATTTCGAATATACCTACATTACCTAGCTGATGTACCCGCTCGCCTCGCTGGACGCACGATAATATTTTATTGCGGACCTAGATGTAAAATATCATGAATTTTTTGGGGGCTATCGTAAAATCCGTTCGACTGAGCGTTCACAATGCGAAATGGGTAACTAATACTAAATTTTCATGTCAATCGGGTGTATAGTTTTAAAGATATTGGATACTGGTTCCAAGTGACAACACAGTATAGGGTACAATGTGCCCTCCGCATTATAGGATAGTAATGAAAGGAATTGTTAATTTACTTACCCAAGCAGCACGACGCAAATGATTGTAAGCCCACAGCCTATTAAGTATATTGTTCCTGGGAACGTCGTCAGCGTAGCAACGTACACTGAACTGCATACAACCGGAGCTATCAAGGGAGACAAACCCTCTATGGCACACATCATTGCGAAAACCTTTGCTATGTCCTCGACTGGCAACATTTTTGACAAGTATGATTTAATTAAAGGTCCCGATAAACCCTTAAATATTGATACAATAACACCTGAAAAATATATTAGGTTTTTAAATTTGAGTCCAAAAAATTAACAGATAAAATGTTAAAGCCGGCTTCAAACAATTAAAAAGAATAAAATAATGTTCCGCTATAAAGTTTGTGCTAAGACGGTGTTAGAACACCTTCAGAATGTTAAAATATTCTGTTTATTTCTGAAATCGGCTTTTAAACTTGAGCCAGACAAAGACTAGCTCATGTTCAAAGACTTCCATTATCACGATCCAGATACACCTCTCACGCTTCTTTCACATCCATCATACATGCTATTCGGTTAACAGTACATACTCTTTTACTTGACCCATCTTCTTGGTATATATCAGTATATAAACAAGTTGGTCGATAAATTTCAGTCTTGCCGCCCACTTTTACAGCATAATTGTCATTGATTCCTCATTCATTCTTTCTACATTATTTTACAGAATACGGGTGACAAACGAGCACTCAGTCCACCTGATGGTAAGTGGATGCTATGGCCCACAGACATCTACATTTAACTTCGATTAAGAATCAAAATGCAGATACGATGTCACCCCTGAGGACTAAGATGGAATGTCTCGATTCCAGTAAAACGGGTCTCAGGTTCTCTATATTCACAATACGAAACACAGCAGCATTAAGCTGCTATTTTACGTTGGTATTCTGTGAGAGTGTGGTCCTTCCCCGGTCGAGCCGACCCATTCATGCTACAACCATAATATAACTGCAGTGTGGCTTTACCACGTATAATATATATATATATATATATATATATATATATATATATATATATATATATATATATATACATATCCAAACCACCGAAGCAATATTTTCTTAATTATCGTCACAATATCTCGCAAACCACTACTTTTCTATTCACACAGTGTGAGAAATTGAGTGTTTTTACACTACAAGGTTATTAAAAATAATTTTTTCCCTTTTGAATGGACTAAGGACAAATACAACGATCTCAATGCCATCTAAATAGTTACATTAAAAAAATTCATCCACTATTTTGCCAACCTTAGGTGTGCAAGCTTTTCTCCAAATATATGGGGGGACCACCCCTGAAATCGGGAATCCTTCGAGATTGGTTCGGGAATCCTTCGGGATTAGTTCGGGAATCCTTCGGGATTAGTTCGGGAATCCTTCGGGATTAGTTCGGGAAAAAGTGCAAAACCAGTAGTCAATAAGAAGAAAAAGTGTAGGGAAGTGATAGGGAAAAGTGATTACTCTCTCACGGAACGGTTTGAAGATAATTGCTGTTTTATTCCCAAGAAATTCGTCCCTCAAAATTATACAGTCCACATCGAAGAATTAAAGCGTTGGGACCGGGACGACTTCGGAAGACCCGTAATCCCCGCCTGAACCTATTTTCTGAAAAGGAAGAGGTTATCGCCCTTGTGTGTTACTCCGTTGCGGAGATCACATACGTTGTTCCCGAACCCAACGTAGGCGTGATAGGAGGCCGGATCGAGAGAAGCCTCGATTCCTCCCTTCTGTTTCTTAGTTGAACGTTTACGAACGCTGAGTTTCCTTTTCAAGAGGACCTTGCGAACCCTGGTTCCTTTCCAATTGAAAAGGAACCAGGCACGCAAGGTCCTCTTGAAAAGGAACCAAGCGTTCGTAAACGTTAAACTAAGAAACAGAAGGGAGGAATCGAGGCTTCGCTCGATCCGGCCTCCTATCACGCCTACGTTGGGTTCGGGAACAACGTATGTGATCTCCGCAACGGAGTAACACACAAGGGCGATAACCTCTTCCTTTTCAGAAAATAGGTTCAGGCGGGGATTACGGGTCTTCCGAAGTCGTCCCGGTCCCAACGCCTTAATTCTTCGATGTGGACTGTATAACTTTGAGGGACGAATTTCTTGGGAATAAAACAGCAATTATCTTCAAACCGTTCCGTGAGAGAGTAATCACTTTTCCCTATCAAGCAATTACCTATTTAAAATATAGAAGAATCATGAAAATTGATTTACAATGGGCGATATCGCGTAACATACATGGAGCCGCCGGCAGCTGGCATGCAGGGCTCCGCACGCACGCACTTTTAAGGGGGCAGCAAAACAGGACATTAGATCTAGGTCATTGAAATAATATGCATCTATGTTTTTATGTCATTAAAAACGATATAATATTATTATGTACATAATATAACGAAAATATTTGTATCGAACAAGCGTGACTAACGAATACAAAGTCCACCTGATGGTAATTGGATACTGCAGCCCATAAAGACCTTTAAGATACCTAACGAAACTCAAAGTCCTCTACAAATTCAGGGGAAATAAAGAGTAGGCGGTATTGTCAGTTCTGACGCGGGCACCGAGCCATAGGTAAGTATACAAAAAAAAACGTTCAGTCGTATTGAAAACCTTTTTCAAGTCGACTAAAAATTCGCTTAACGCACCGCCCATTTCCCCTAAAACCCTCTCAGAAATGAGGGAAGGCCTGTGCCCAGCAGTGGGACGTATATAGGCTGTAACTTTACTTTACTTTTTACCGTCCATTTTATTTGGTCCTTATCTATGAAAATAATGTCATTGATCAGGTACTATAATATACATGCGCTGATATAACAGGCCGTCTGTTGGGCTCAGTAATTCATAATTTAAAATAACGCTAATTTTCAATATTATTATGACCAAGTGATTTTGAAAAGCTTTCATTTAAGACTGTCTAAGGTTTTAACAAGATATCGAACATGAAACTAAACTATGTTATAAATTTTATAGGACCTAATATATTTAAATAAAATCTTACACCTGGCCATTACGCAATGGATCCTGCCTTCGCCAGCTGAAGCCAATAAATAACCGTCACATAGAGCACGGGTAAGTAGAGACGAGCGAATAAAAAAGAATGAAAAAAAAGTCACGCACTCATTTTGTGACATAAATTTGGCACTTTAATAACTCCTTTAAATATACATAATAAGTAATAGATACGGTTGTTATCGTCGTAGTTTAAAGTCGAACAGAGGGATAACATGTAATCATTTGTGATTTTAAAATATTCTCGGAAATACCAGCTAACACAAAATATATACTTACTGAAATACATCTGCCATGTTGTCACAGCAAATGCTTTAATAATAAATTCAGCTATGGCAGACAAAAATGCTACAGTAGTCAACATTAAATCACTGACTGGCAGTAGTTTTTGTATGACTGTAACACCCAGAAAGCTGCCTACAAAAATAACAGCAGTGCTCACTGCAGTGTATGTATTAAATTCTTGCAAAGCCCAGTGCAATTTCTCTCTAACATACTGATACTCGATACCTAATGTACCAAATACAAGGAATACCGACAGAGTTCTAACTACAATGAGCAATATTATTTGAGCTTTCCCGTGATTGGGACGCGTCTTGAAGCATTCATGTGCCATTTCTTTTACGTATAACCAGTCTAGAATTTTGCTAAAGCCGCCCTGAAAGAAAATGACACAGAAGTTAAGTGGGAACAGTAACGAATCGTCACGCGAGGTCGTAATGACAATAACAAGAAACAATTTTGTAAATTAAAAAAAAACAACTGGAAATATTGATATATATTGTGCATACACCGCACAGAAGTATCTTTTTATATTTTAAACAATACGGCATCATCCGTGCCGTGAGGAGTATGGCAGCACAGGCTTTCCGTAAAATTGACAGTACTCGGGCAATATGGTTTTCGTAATTCCTTTTCATTAATGACTGCTTCGTTGGTCTAGTGGTTTTAGTAGTGCTATTGCTAATCATTAGGTCTTGAAATTTTTTCCGCTGAGAAATTCTCAGTAGCTGCCCAGAGTCAGGAAGTTGGCGGTGTCTCACCCCCGTGCCTCGGAAACACGTAAATCCGTTGGTACTGCGCCTGATCTTTCTCCGGTCGTGTCGGTTTACCGTTCCATCGGATTATGAGAGTGAGGGAGTAGAGAGTGCACCTGTGCTTGCGCATACAATTGGGCCCTATAATCCTGTCCTGCGCCGATGGCCAGTCCCCATTGAGGCTGCCTGCTGTGACCGAAATTCGGTCTGGAGGACATTATGTCATTAAGAGTATCAATAAATGAAATTGTACACTGATGCCTGTGGAAACCATGTTATTACACATCGGCATTATAAGTTCTGATTTACCACATGCCTAGTGAAGAGAAACCTGCTTGTAAGAGGAATAAAATATTTAGTGAGCAGCACAATGGACTAATCGCTCTATTATGTGCCTCTCAGAAATAAAAGGAGGCCTCTTCCCAGCGGTGGGACCTAAATAGTTCTTAACATTAATTTTTTATTGCAACAAAAAGAATTTTGTTGATATTTTTAACTTTTCCGGCTATGTTTGCCAACCATAAATAATTCAGTTATATTTTCTATTTTTTGTTTGTTGCGGAAAATAGCTCTCGTATATCCTTGACCAAAAAACAATGATCTCAATGACATTTCTTCAAGGTATCACTTGATTATAATTATTATTTTGATATAAATGTTACTGTACGTATGAGTACCATTAACAGCTTACTCAAAACTTTAAAATATTTTTTTGTAGAATTAAGGTGACAAGCCAGAATACAGTCCACCTTATGGTAAGAGATGATGTGGCACAGACAACTAAATCTATCCTTGAATTAGAATCAGAATGTATGTGTTGTTACCCCCGAGGACTAAGATGGAATGCCTTGTTTCGTGTAAAAATGAGTTTCCGGTTTTCTGTAGTCAATCGAAATACAGCAGAATGAAGCTGTTATTTTGAGCTGGTATTCTGCAAGGTCAAGGTTCTTCAACAGTTGAGCCGACCCATTAGTGCTACAAACCATAATATAGTTGTGATGTGACTCTCTCACAGATAGATAATTCAATTTAAATTTCAATAATCAGTGTTTTTTTAAATTAAATGTAAACACATGTAATGGAAAAAATATATGTACATCTATATCCTTACCTGTAGAGCGCCTGTCAAAGATTCCTCAAGGAAAATATTAGTAAATGTATACGCTATTACATTAATGCAAGCCACCAGCAGCAACAAATTGACATTACCAATATGTAAAATTAAATATGTACTCAATAATGATCCTATAACATTTCCTACTGATAATGTTGCATCAACTAAAGTCATCCTTAAAAAAAGTTTAACATAAAAATAATATAAGTACTAATATAATTTAATATGTTAAAATACTATGTGAATATTTTATTAGTATATAGTTTATCATTACCTAAATGATGTGCTTTCATTTGTAGCTATGTCACTCACATAACAATATGCACCAGTAAATAAAACTACATAACCACCAGTTACAGAAAACGGTACAATGGTTAAGATGTACAACCAAGGGTTCAAGTCTACCATGCCATAAATGACAACCAGCATTGATGTCAGTGTCATACCTAAAATTATTATTTCAAGACATACAATTTACTACCATAAAGACATAGATTATATACACCGTACAACCTTACATAATCAACAAATATTATAAATTATATTACACAAACTACACACAAAAATACAAAAAAACTAAAAAATTGTTGAATACATAAATATACAGTACAATAAATATAGTCAATGAATACACAAAGTATTTATTCTTCATAAGTAAAGTTAACCAGTTACCACTTAGTGACAGCATAAATTAACCCATCAGTTCTTTTTGTTCCAAGGTTACCTTATGAGGATACTA
Source organism: Parnassius smintheus behrii (assembly GCA_036936625.1). Classification (NCBI taxonomy): domain Eukaryota; kingdom Metazoa; phylum Arthropoda; class Insecta; order Lepidoptera; family Papilionidae; genus Parnassius; species Parnassius smintheus. The sequence goes on from JAUPFT010000013.1 coordinate 39,770,727, forward strand.
TGGGAAGTGCCAAATAAATCATATGCCTTCTCATAGGTAACATAAAAGTATAACCATTTTGTTTATGTCTGACAAATATTACTTAGATCTGTGACGAACAGCAGTGCCAGACATCTGACACTGGAATTGTCTCTCCACCTGCCAAGCATAACAATAAAGGCGAATCTTCTTTACGACAGGTGAAGCTCATGACCAGCAATGGATTTTTGTGAGGTGATAAATAAAGTAAAACAGATTGATTAGGATTTCTGATATGGCAGATGGAAACAATATAGAACATTCTAGTAAATGTTCTATTTTATTTTACTCTGCCTGTCTGCACTTCTAAGTCCACTGCTAAACATAGGTCTGAAGCAAAGGCTGCCATATAGGTGGGATATTTGCTTTTGTATCAATGTTTAGCAGGCAGGTCGGCAACTACTATTGTTATTCATTATTTTGAGTTTTTAACAAGAAGAAGCTGCTGTGCATATCCTGTTTTATTTTCCTCCATCACCTCTTACAACACCCAAGGGATTATAAGAACCCATATCTTCCATTCTGTCTAATCTAATAATTAGTTTATATAGAAAATGTTTAAATGTACACATATAACTTTCATAACAAGGCTATTTTTTATTTTAGCATTAACTTACCTAACATTGGCCACACAATCAAAGGTTTTCTACCATATGTATCCGACCACACTCCAAGAAACATTGAAAGCACAGCAGGGCATATAGACTCCATAACTATTTTCGCAGTTAACACAAATGTAGCATATTTTTGCACACTTTCTTCTAATAATTTTGTAGAATTGGATCTTATTGGAGATAAGAAACCTTTACATTCTTCTGCAGTGTGATTCAAAGAGTGCACACATGTTCGAAAGAAAATTATATTACTTATAGCTGAACCTATAATATGAAAATAATAAAAAGCTATTCAAAAGAATCACAGATTTTTGTATCAATCTAAAATTATCATTAATAAGTGTTAATCCATATGATAATCGGATGGTTCTTTTTTTCTTGTATATACAATTATTTTACAATTTATTAAGTTTTATTCATTTGATATATTTTTGATTTAAAAATAAATATAATAAATAATATTTTTAATAATTTAAATAATTGAATAAAATAAAGTAATATCAGATAATTAGTCACATGATTAAGAATTTAAGTCTAATAAAGCATTACACCAATCTTGCAATATTAGTGACAGTAAATTAAGGTGCGACTGGGGTGGCCCTTGGACCACCCTCAAGCCGGGTATATTATAACGATATAAAATATAATATTGAAAAAATTGAACTTTTTAATTTTAAAAGTTATCAGACAAATAAGTATTTTTTATTTATACGATAATCGTATGAATGACAATTTTTTAATGATACGATAATCGTATGATTAGCAACTGCATTAAAATTAAATTAAATAAAAATCCTGACTGCAAAATAGGAATAATATTTATTATCTACATTCATTGATACAAAAAAAGAACTTACCAGTCATTGACCAGCCCAACATACACAGCATTAGAGGAATTTCTATTGTAAGTTTGAATGGTCTTCCAGATGGACCTTGTATCCTTATGCCTGGACTTCTTTCCGTACGATGCTCTTCGTCATAAGCCATTGTAACGCAATTTTATTTAATAATTAAAAGTGCATAAATTATTCAATTAATTAAGTATTACTAATAATAAAACAGACCTGAAATTACGCTAGTGTTATTTAAAAACAATCACAAATATTGAAACACAATACAAAAAAGCAAAGTACACAAAGTACAAAAAAGTAAATTATTGAACATATTTGGTTGCGTGCAATAACTGGCGTTTTCTAATACACTTTAAACTATAATTATATACTTAATAACTTTTTTATAGTACGTTTCGATAGGCACTCAATACAACTCAGTTTGCATGACAGAAACATAAAAACAAAAATTATCTTCTATCTGTATCTGCAGCTGCGAGGCAGCTGCACGTGCGCAGAGTACCTTTGTATAAATAACAAAGAGATTAACTATCGCAACCAAAGCGCATTAGCGTTTAGCGCAGCGTTTGTGCTTTGGTATGGTAACGTTGTTTTTAGTCCGATAACAATAAAATACTGATCAATAAAGAAAATCTAATTATTTATATGATGTGAGTTTGTGACTTTAAATTTTGTTGCTGTATATACATATACTTGTTATGTTGTAAACACAACCACATAATAAATAATAGACACAACTAATACGACTTACGCATGTTGTTAATGATAATGATAACAATTAACAATAACATAAACAATTCATACTAGGGACGACCGATATACATCGATGCATTAATACGCCCGATTACAAATCGAGAATAACGATGCATCGAATTCAATCGATGTGTTGTTGACGCCATAGAGCAACACAGGCCACCGGCGCGGCGGAGAGGAATAGCCATAGCGCTTTTTCCCATTGCAGAATTACCTGTTATATTTTGCGGGAGGATCTGCGCACACAAAAACAATCGTCCGTCACTACTCAATTTTTTTATGCGATTCTCTTCAAATTGTCTTATTGATAATATAAATGCATGTTGCCATGCATTTATATTATCAATAGAACAATTGAAAAAAATATTGCCATATTTTTTTCAATTGTAAATAATCGTTATTTTTAAACAGTACACTTTTTGTATATTCTTTAATGAAATACGATTAAAAAAGATCCTATGACTTTTTACGATAAAGTTAGCATTTTCGGAGTTGTGAATTTTTAAAGGTTTGACAAACTCTGATCAATCGCTCAACTCTTTAATTCTGTCCTTCATGGTGGGACTACCCCAGAGGAGTGAAGCAGAAGTGCGGTAGTCTTGTTTTTTAAGAAAGGTGACAACGCTCTGTTGAAGAACTACAGCCTGATTTCCCTTTTGAGGCGCATCTAAAAGTACTGTTTAAAAGTGTCATTACGAATCCCCTCGCGTGCAGACTCGATGAGATCTATCCTCTCGAACAAGCTGGTTTCTGAAAAGGCTTTATCACCATAGACCATATACATACCCATCGTCAAATTGTACAGAAGACCGAACAGTACAATAAGTACTTTGTCTTGCGTATATGGACTACGAGAAAGCCTTTGATTCCGTAGAAATTTGGACGGGTCTAAAGTCCCTTCAGCGATGCCAAGTTGCCTGTCTGTATAATGAAGTGTTAAAGTACTTTAACACATGAGCTACGATGTCTATCCGAGTACAGAGCCAGAGTACGAAACCTATCCAACTGCAAAGAGGTGTAAAACAAAGTGACGTCATATCCTCGAAACTCTTCACCGCTGCATTCGAAGACGTTTTCAGCCTACTGGACTGAAAAGTAATAACATGAATGCCGAGTACATCAATTACCTTGAATTTGCCGACGACGACGATGTAGGACTCAAGGAAGAATCACTGGAAGACCTAAGCACTATGCTCAAAGATCTCAATAAGGCACTATTAAGTTATTTGACGAATAGGTCTTAAAATAAACATGGATAAAACAAAAATCATGTTTAACTTACATGTCACACCTATGCCGATAGTTATTGCAAGCACTTAGCTCGAAGTTGTTGACGAGTATATGTTTACCTGGGACAAATACTTTGTCCGACTAGGCAAGTCTAACTTCGACCGAGAGGTCAATCGACGGATTCAACTCGGCTGGGCAGCGTTCGGAAGATTACGAAACATCTTCTCGTCAGGTATATCTCAAAAATTGAAAACAATAGATAGTACAACCAGTGCTTGTTGTCAGTGATGACTTATGGATCTGAGACGAGGTCCTTCACTGCTTGGCGTACTCGTATGAGGACGGTCAAGGTCGCTCAGCGAGCTATGGAGAAGTCTATACTCGTGCTACTCGTACTATGCGTGATACACTTAGAAATGAGAATATCCGCAGTAGAGCCAAAGTAACCGACATAGCACAACGGGTTAGTAAACTGAAGCGGCAATGGCCCGGCCAAGTAGCTTAAAGAACCGACAACTGAGGGAAGAAAGGTTCTCGAGTGGGAGGCTTGTACCGGTAGGCGAAGTGCAGGGCGGCTACCTACGAGTGACTGACCCGGGATCGTTCTTTGTAGCATTCATTCTGGGAGGTCTATGTTTAGCAGTGATGATATGTTTAGCAGTATCTTGTGAAGGGCTGTAATGATGATAGTAAATATTTTTGCTTAGCATCGAAAAAATATTGATTGATCCTGCAGGCCATCCCTGAAACATCCTGCAAATTTAAATGCAAAGCGTTTCAAATTTCACCGAATTATGTTGTGAAATCCCGAAGTAATGTTAAAAAAAAACGTTTTTTTTTTAAATTCTTTCTCCTTCGATATCTCACGAACAAATCAACCGATTTTTATTTTTCAAACGGCATTCGACGTCATTTCTTGATTTTAAGAGCTGATTAGTTTTTAAAATCGATCGGTCAAGCCGTTTAAAGTTATTAAAAAAATGAGTTTTTAAAAAAATATTTTTGAGATTTCTCAAAATCCACTCGTCCGAATCAGTTCATATTATCAACAAATCTATTCGTCATTGAGATCTTTAGAACGCTAGAAACAGCATCTCAATCGATCAAGACGTTCAAAAGTTATGAAAGGTTTACATACTAACAGACAGACAGACAGACAGGCACACACACCACACACACACACACACACACACACACACACACACACACACACACACACACACACACACACATACGTCCGTACGGACGTTCACGTGAAATTAGTCAGAATAGCTTGCTGGGATCTCAAAACGTCGAGATCTGATGAAAACTCGATTATCGAAAATCGGGGTGAAACCACTACTTCCCTATTTTTGAAAATGTTCGATTTTCTTAGCGGGAAGTTCAAAAATACTGGGATTTTTAAAGATAAAAATTTTTCTTATATCGTTCTGAATTTTTATCTGTACACGTCAACCTATGCTCATAATTTATTATTATTATATTTATATCGTTTAAATCGATATTTTTATAATTTTCTTAATCACATAAGCTTTGGATTTTACGAATCTGTTTCCTTTATTTTGGAGTTTTTGTGTTTACCGGTATTAAACTATAACAAAACATTCGATGTGTTCCAAACAGCGATGTATTTTTTCAATATATCATTCTTACATCGAAGTCACCACGCGATACTCACCGGCACGGAAACTTGGCCAAGCGGTTATCTCGCGATAGCAAAAGCTTTAGGTGTTTCTGATGAATGTTTGTTATGCAAGTATGTCAAAAAATGTTTACCCTCAAGTTCAAGAGGGTAATTCATTATGTTTAAGTGCACCATGACGAATTCTTTAATTTTTAGTTGAATCGGGTCATTTGAGCGACTAAGTTCACATTTTAAATTTGTGTGTTGTGAAAAGTTTACTGTGAGGTTATTCAATTATTGTGATCTTGTGTCTTAATTAAATAACTAAAGGTGCTTTAAAGCCAATAAAAATGCCATTAACACCAGCACAAGTTGCACAAGCAGTAGCATTAATTGACCAAGAGCTGGCTGAAGTTGCTATTGTGCTTAACGTACCACGGTCCTCAATGCAGTATTCACTGAAACGATACCAGGAGACAGGCCGCTACACCCGCAGGCCAGGCAGTGGGGGCGTAAGGTGCACATCGGCCCGGGACGATCGTTTTATTGTTATGGAGATTTTGAGAAACCGCTACCTGACCGCTGTTGAGATACGCCAGCGGCTCCAAATCGCAAGAGGCGTTAATGTTAGTGAGCGTACGGTGAGAAGACGAATGGAGGAAGTGAATTTAAAAGCTCGTAGACCAGCACGAGGTCCAGAACTTCTCAGACAGCACCGAGTAGCCCGACTTCAGTTCGCAAGAGAACATGTCTATTGGACCCACGAGCAATGGGCTAGAGTGTTGTTCACAGATGAGTGTCGAATAGCTTTACGTGCTCCAGACGGTCGAGAACGAGTGTGGAGAAAAAGAGGAGAGAGGTTTCTACCCATTACCACCACCCAAACTGTGAGTTTCCATGGAGGCTCAATAATGGTATGGGGAGGTGTAAGTTCCGACGCACGTACAGAGTTGGTCATCGTCGATAATCGGCTTACAGCTACTCGATACATCGAGGAAGTTCTTCAGGAGCACGTAATGCCTTATTCGGGATTCATTGGACACGACCAATTCCTCCTCATGCACGATAATGCACGCCCGCACGTCGCACATTGTGTAGAGGAATATCTGGAAGAGGTTGGAATACAAAAATTACAGTGGCCAGCTCGTAGCCCGGACTTAAATCCAATTGAGCATGTATGGGGTATGCTCAAAAGAAAGATAAAGTCCAGCTCCAAACCGCCACAAACTCTAAATGAGCTCCGAAATGCAGCGCTGGCCGCTTGGGACAGCATACCGCAAGTTGATGTCAGAAACATCATTCAAAGCATGCCAGATCGAATGCAAGCGGTTATCAGGGCTAGAGGAGGAAACACCCGATATTATAACTGATAGACAATAAAGAAACAGACTTAATTTTTAACTTTGTAGTGTTTTTAAAGTGACAATGGAAAGATGTTAATTTTAGTGAAAACATGTTATCTTGAAAAGAAAAATTTCGGTGAAGTAAACATTAAATTTCTATGTTCTAAAACCATTAGAGACACTTATTGAATGCATCTACCCTTAATTTACTGTTAAAAAAACGTTTCAGTGCAAATAATCAGCAAATTCACGAGTGGCCAAGTTTCCGTGCCGGTGAGGTACATCGAAACATATCGATATTTTTTGTAAATATGCATCCTTATTTCATATGTCTGTGTATATGTATGAGTATTTTAAGCAAGCCAGCTTGCTTATTACGGTCTTAGTAAAACAGAATACCTATATAATTATAGTAGGATAACTCCCACGCCACGCGAGACTTAAATGCCTACTGTGACAGGGTTTTCACTGTCTTTTTATTTAACAGCTAAGTCTCATTTAGTTTTATAAGTAGATATAATATTTACAAATATAATACATACGGATTCGTACCTATATATAAGTCAATGACCTAAGCCCCATATTTGTTAGTTCTTTAGTTGCCTCTGAAAGAATCAATGTTGTCAAAAAATTCCCTTTTTACATTACAACAAATGCCAAATAACTAAAATACGAGCAAATTAACACTGAGCATATGGTGTCAGCCCAGATTTAATGTTTAAAATTAATTTGATCTGATGTGATACGATAATTAATCTAGGTACTATGTATAGATACATACATACATATACATGAACACTCACACCTGTCACCCTGAGGGTAGGCAGAGACTACAGACTTTCATTTGGCACGATCCTGACACACTTCTCTCGCTTCCTCCACATTCATATACTCGGCTCGTCGGTTAAGGGTACAACAAATTTGCCCAACTTGGTCGACAAACTTTCGCCTAGGACGTCCCTTTCCAACGCACCCATTTACATCTGCAACATAAATTTGCTTTGCCACTCTTTCCTCATTCATTCTTTCTACACGATCAAACCACCGAAGCATTCACTTCTTAATCCTGGTCACAGCATCATCTTGCAAACCACACTCTTCTTATATCACACAATTTCTCACACTGTCACTCAGATTCAGCCCTAATACACTGCTTAGCGACCGCATCTCTACTACATTTGTTCTACTCTCGTGTTTCTTCTGTCACACCCACCCAGTAACAGATTTACGCTTGCCTCCCTAGCCTCCCTAGGCCCGGTTCGATGCGCCGCCCTTTTTGATAAAATGTATTTCATTAATTTTGATCTAATATTTTTATATTAAAGTTACTTTATATATTGATTTTTTTAAATATAACTAATAAACGTGACAGATAAATAAATTATTTTAGGCAGATAAATATTTTTTTAAAATAATCAATTTGAAAATTTCTTTTGCCTGGCTTTGGTCCGCGCAAAAACGTCGATTATATCGTCATAATTAATTTCTTGAACTAGTTGAGCTTCAATAATGCAGTTGGCCCATGCTTGAGCATAAATAGGGTTTTACCCTTTTTAGAGTGGAAAAAGATCTTTCTTCTGAACCCGTGGAGCCTTTTTATTTTTAACATTTCGCCTCCATGGATACTTTACTATCATTTCCGCAAAATTTTGTGAATTTTTGTAATTTTGTTTTCTGAAAAAGCTCTTGACTGCTTGCCACTGCGATTCAATTCGCTGCGTTTGAGTTCCACCTTCAGCCACAAATGGATTGTCTGGGTCCGAGTGATAAACTTTTTTAGCCACCTGTTGTAAACCAAGACAAGACTAAGTGGAACAACCTGTCCAACTGGTTGAACGCCAAATAGATATATCGCCCAAAGGTGCAAAACGCCGGTCAGAGCATTAAAATGTACATCAACTCGACCGAGGAATTCCGTAGCGTGACTGGTCACCTGCGTGCTCAAGAAATCAGTTTTCACACTTACGCCCTACTAGAGTAGCGGAATCTTCGTGTCGTCGTTCGAGGACTCCCGAGGGAACTCGAGACCGTTCATATTTTCGATGACCTCACGGCCCAAAATCTCCCGAATCCGGGAAGTGCACAGAATGCACCACCAGACCGAGAAACATCGTTTTCTTGACCTCTACATTGTCACTCTGGACCTGTCTTCGGAAGGCAAGGAGATATTCAATGTCCCACGTATCTGTAACCTAATTGGGATTGCAATAGAAACCCCCCGAAATAGGGGCATCTTGGGCTACTGATGCAAACTACACGATCACGCGGCCAGAAATTGTTACGACGGGCCTAGGTGCGACAAAGCCTAGGTGACTAGGCCACCCTCTCCTGCACTCCATACCCCACCAAGCCCCCCCCCCCCGACGCCGGGGTCTTCGTGCAAGTGTAGCACTCCCGCACCTTCCGCGCCGAAACCCAATGCGTGGGTAAAGCCACCAGTCGCTTCACGGCCATTGCTACCCCCCCCCCCCTAGGTCCCACAAGGCTTATCTTCCTACGCCGCTGACTTCTCCCTAGTCTGCGGCTTCATTAGCAACATCAACTATCATCCTTGGCCCGCAAACCCCGTGGAGCAACCACCCCACAGGACAAGCTCAACGCCATGATTGAGCACATAGGATTAATCGACGCAATCTGTTCTTTCCAGTGTGCTTAAACACCTTAGTTATACACCTTAGGTACACCCATAACGGCAGTACACCCGTTAGGTAGAACTAACGACGCTCTCTGACTGTCGCGTTTTTAAGTGCAAACGGGCTCAGGGATCACAAAGAGACCTTTTTGAAGCCTAGCCATCGCGATTCCAAGATTGCAAATTACATCTTAGTTAGAAACGATAGGTTGACCAGCCCCAGGGGCGGCACCTTGATCTACTACAAGAGGTCCTTGCATTGCGTCCTGATCGACGCTCCCCGTTAGCTAACATAGAAGTCCCTATATGCAGTGGCGTAGCGTGGGGTTTCGCCGCCCGGGGCCGCCAGGAAATTCACTACCCCCCCCCCCTTTAATATTTTAATTTAAAGTTTAAATATTTTATTCAACAGAAGTAATATGCATCGTACAACTCATTGAAAGTCAATATAAACTACTACTGATTCGGAAGGAACATACATTATGTGAAGAAATGGCGCAAGAAACCCACAGGAAGTTTATCTTTTAAAATGTCAGATTGTTTACGAGGCATAACTTTATTAACTTGACACTAGGTACATACAACAATAAATAATAATAAAAATGAACGTACAATTGTATTAAAAATTATACATTGTGCTCAACACTTACAACCAACCTTTACAGGTATTGCACAAAAACATACTTAGTTATAATTATAATTAAGAGCGCCACCCATCAATGTATTTCCTTTCTCCCTAAATCAGATCAAATTTAAATCAGTAATCAGATCAAAAAAAAATCTACAAGCAACTCGATTAGTAAATTACCTGTAGTATTATTGGAATCACTTTTCGTTATTTTGCATTTGAAAAATTAAGTGAATCGTTAATTACCGCCAAAAGTGGCTACTTACGGCGGTTATCAAAGTTCTCTTAACCAATAACAATTAATATCAACTTGAACAAAATATTTATGTTACAGGGTGCCTAGTATTATTAATTATTTCTGTCACCATAACTTTTAAAATTGGATTGAAAAATGTACTTTTCGTGTTTTTTCAAAGCAGAATCTTTAACACAATCGTTAATATTAAAATGTATGTCATGTCCCATTTCCAGAATAGCTAAATTGTTTAGTCTCAACCAGGGGCGTAGCTACCGCCGTATCAGCCGTATCAATGAGACGGGGCCCCCGGGCTAAAGGGGCCCCCAGCGTGTGTAAGCAAAAATTCGTAAAATGTTATCCACAATCTCACTTAAACTCTTAGGCCGTACTTGCCGAGAAAAAAATCATATCATCAAATAGTGCACAACGTACCTAAAGAAGACCTGGCAGAAATTGTCCAATTTTCTGTAGTTTTTCGATACATCTCGATAACAGCAAAATATGATAATGTATCTAAAGAAATAATAATCTTTATGGATAAACATATTACAAGCACAAAATTTACGACGGTCATTAGCCCCTAAACTGAAAAATTCTACCTACTTTCAGGGGCTAAATTAATAGTTACCTAGACGGGTGCATAATCGGAATTCATATACATTATTTTTCTTTCGATTTTCTTCCTCTGCTGTACAGTCATTTATAGAAATATGTTAAAAAAACTGGCCCAAGATACTTAGTAGACATTATCAATAAAAATTTATACATATTTTTTGTTTGAAAGGTCAACGCCGAAATAAAAGGGGTACCTCACAGAATTACACATTCATTGAAATCTTGGCATAAAATAACTTAAAATGAAGACACACATTCAGTACTAACGTTTTGTGGAATTATTGCAAAATACGTACCAGTTCTTTGCTAAAACATCTGTTGTAGCAAAAGTAATTTAGAATACAATTGCAAAAGAGACGAATTTAGCCAGGATATTAACTTAAGTCTACTCAATAATGAAATTAGTGTAGGTAATTGCCAGGACAAATCGCAAAATTTATAAATTACGCAAGAATATTATTTAAAACGAGGCAGTTTAATTAGAATTAATTTTATTTTAATTTTGCAATACGTAATGCATGGACTGTACCGGTGTAACGTCTGTAACGGTGACGTTAACGGCATTATGTAATATGTTTTTGGTTAAATATTTGGTTATTAAAAATTAATTAATTATTAAAGTGTATGTATTAAACTGTACTTGGGGTAAAAATTCGGAAGAAAAAATGAAAGTGAACTGCGCTTATCAACCCCCGTCTATGATGGATAGATGAACACGCAGAAACAGAAACAGAAACTTTTTTGTTCAATCTAGATTATAAACAATACTTATTGAAAGTTAAACAATACTTATGAAAACTTTTTTTCCACGCGTTTGCGAGAATCCACTCTAGGGTGGATTTTTTAGGGTTGGTAAACGGAATAACCCAAAAAATATACCTACTTTTTTAGCAGTAGTATAAAATGCTTGTCAATTCTGAGTAACGACTAACAATTCATCTAAAAATATAAAATTACGCTAAAAAGGTGTCCTAGGTCTTCAAGAAACGACGCTTTATCAGCTTTAAGGAAACATAACTTTTTTAATGAATTATATTAATAATGAAAACATTGTAACAACTAAATTCTATTTCCACTAAAAGGACAAACCTTTTATCTTCACTATTTGAAATCATCAACCCTGTTTCTAAAGCTCTACAGCATGAAATAAAAAAAGCTAACATTTTAAAAATAAGAAATAAGAAATCAAAATTCATTCCATAGTTTGCTGAGCGAGTCCAGAGATAAACAAAAGAGTCGGGTGTAAAAACTGCTTCCAAAAATAATAGGAAGAAGACAACGAGTGGTTTTTTTTTATATGAAGAGGGTGAGGAAATTTCATACCCGGAATCATACCCCAAAGTCAGTGTGTACTGTAGCTGTTCAGATATATTAATGTCTCAAACCAAAAAACTGTAGAGCCTCTGAGACCTGGGTAATGTATTCGAGTACTTATTACAACCGGAGAAACTCTTATCTTTTTCAAACGAAATGTTTGAAGTATTAGAACAAGGGAAACTCAGCTGATATCTGAAAGAAGTTTTTTGAAATATGATAAAAAAATTATTTAAGTACATCCATGGGACAGGAAAGGCTATCGAACTTGACAATTATCTATCTAGGCAGGCAGTTATAACCGATGACGAGATGTTCGCCATTATGATGGGTCGGGTAAAAAGTTTCTTCGTATTTTGTTTGCATAAAATTGAAGAAAATCTCTTTGGTTATACTGTTTGTATATGGCTGCTTCTGGCTGTATCTGGCTGCTTTTAATATCAATACATAGAGGATATTAAGAAAAAGAGAAGGAACGAGTAAAAACGCTGCCGCTATTTTTCAATTGTTTTTCTGTCCGCCAAAATTAGTGAATCGAACGAAGAAATTCGACACATTCTGAAGTTTTATTACAAAAAAGGATGCAGCTCGCTCTGGTCACCTTCATACGAATAAAGTTGATGACTTTTTTTGAAAAAATGAAGGAAGTAGTTCTTTACAACATAGCCATAGAATTGAAGATTGACCACAAAACAGTTTTGAGCTATTTGAGATTTTGGCTATACAAAAAAGTTCGATATTTAGGTATCACAAGAGCTCACTGAAAGAAACCCAAGAAATCGTGGACTCATTTTCGATTCTCTATTGAAACGTAATAAAACTGTACCTTTTTGCAAAGCTCCAAAGCAGCAAATCTCTGGCGATGTGAGTGGATTATCCGCGACAAGATCGTACGGAAAAGATCATGGTCAAAGGGTAGTCAAGTCTACAGACGGTAGCGAAACCGGTATAACACGCAATAAAGTGATGCTTTGTGTATGGTGGGATAAAAAGAGCATCGTTTATTACGAGCTTTTATAACTGGGCAAAACCGTTGATTTGGATTTCTACTGCCAACAACATGTAAGACTCAAGCAAGAAATCGAGAAAAAACGGCCAGAGTAAATCATCATAAAAGAAGTGGTCTTTCATCATGATAAAGCCTGACCACACAATCTTTTGCCACACAGCAAAAATTGAGAAACCTTGGTTGGGAAGTGTTAATGCATCCACCATAATATAGCCTTGACCTTGCACCCTCAGATTTTTACCTGTTTCGGACACTTCAGAATTATTTGGGTAGTGTTAGGTTAATAACAAGAGAGGACTATCAAAACAACTTGTCGCATTTCTTGATCAAAATTCCAAAATTTCTACAGCAACGGGATTATGTCATCTACCTACAAGATGGCAACAAGTTATCAAACAAAATGGCACATACTCGTATATTTGTTAAATGTAATGAAACTTTGAAAAAAAAATTGTGTATATGAAATACGAAAAAAACTTTTTCCGTCTCCTATTAAGTCCGCCGAACTAGACAAGAAAAGCTTATATGTCGGAGCAAGTACATCATCGGTTGACAAAGCATAGGCTTTGCATCGTCTTTTAATTGATTATAATAATCAACGGTGTATAATTATTAATACTACAATTTAATAAGAGCGGTTTATCAGAAACATAACATGTAACTAGCTAGTTCTTTAAAACTCTTTTGGTTTACAAATCTCTTTATTGACCACAAATTCCTGGTAAAACAACTATTTATTCCATTATCAACTTTTAACTCAAATATGGTTTTAAATCGTAGAATAAATAATTGTCGATTTGATTAATAATCCTGATAATTGAAATTGCTTAAGTAACCTAATGAATTCAATGAGAAGTTATTGTTTAGTCAAGTATTGACCAATCAAATCGTCGACCAATCAGAGCACACCTAAGTCGTTATTACGTTTTCCTTATTGAATGAACGCGGCAACAGAATCACTTCAGTTCCTGCGCTCGTCAGTGTAGTTCTATTTTCCTGGTAAAACTTTGCAAGTATTTTTGTGAGTCTCATATTAGGAAGTGTAGAATAAAGTTGTAGTGCTAAATTAAAAGTGTGTGGTCTTAGATCTCTCTCATTACAATGGAAACAATATGCGGTAGCTCGACTGAACCCTTGTCAAATGGGGACAGTGGTGCTGCCTCACCATAAAAACAACCACTAGGTTTCCCGCTCCAACAATCATGTAGTTGTGTCCTTCACATTGCGCCGGTGTGTAATTGTGACAGGGACACACTGCAGTATGGCCAAACCGTAATTACTCTATGCTGAATGTATAGAGCGTTACGCTGTCCTATTATTGAATACAATAAATTGCGCAAGCAAGAGAGCAAGTTGAACATCAGTTCTCACATTTTTACCATTTTTAATAATTAACGCTATCCTGTTATTTCCCACACAATTTTGGCTTATTGTGTTACACCATTTAAGACATATATTTGATTTGAATTGTTTGGCTAGCTTAGTTACTAATAGTATTAATAGTAATTATTAACCTACAATCAATATATAATTTTTTCAATTCAATGCGAGCGGATTCAGGCCTTTCGTTGGGCCCCCCAACAAATTTTGATACAGGGCCCCTCTAAGGCACGCTACGCCACTGGTCTCAACCATGAAGGTTAGAGAACAGAAGAACGATCGCCGTAGAAAATAGCGTCCCAGAAATATGGACACCATAAGTGAGGCGCTGCGATCGCTCAGTTCGGTCAATAAAAGTCATTTTCAGTATATTTTTACGATCAGATGCTAAACCACTTGTACATCCACGCACAATAAAATAATTCTCTATTTTTTTAATGTTTCTTTTTGTCAAAAATTACAAAATTACGGAGCATGAAAATTTTCTCACCACCTACATGCCGGCCTAATTAGTGCATGCCCATAAAGTATGACATTGACAGGTACTATCTGTACTACTAAGAAATTCAGGACTTCATAGGCGTGATTTTTACTGACAGCTGTCGCAGAGATCAAGCTATCTTTTACGAACCATAGTGATCGTTCTCCTGTTCTCTAACCTTCATGGTCTCAACATTGAAGCAGTCGATCAGATAATTTTTTATTAACTTTAGTTTAAAAAAGTTTCTCTCGCAACTTGCTTTACTAACGGCAGATGTTCAAAAATCCTCAGCATTATTTTTTGTTTTATTTTTAATTTTTATTATGACAATGTTTGGTAAGCCATCTTCAAGTTTGGACTAAATTACGTATTTTAATAAACTCAGATAGCCGGACTTATAAGCCCTTTTTACAGTCTGGGTCTGTCGCAGCTGCAACGCATGTAGATGTGCGCGCTCCTGTTGGAACTCTTCTGTATTTATGTCCCAGCGAGCTTGACCTATGTCAAATTCTTACGGCCCAATAATTACTACAGGCATTAAAAAGGCTATTTTTGCGCTATCTATTGCTTTTGCGTTATCTACTGCTTTTATATCTACTGCTTTTGCGTTATTTATTTTTGCGCTAGATTTTGCAGCTGTTGGAATCGATCATGAGTTTCAGTAGTTACTCTGTCTACTGAAGTAAACATTGTTCGCCTCAATTCATTCTCGTACGATAACCCAACATCTATATTTTCGTCGCCAAAAATATGCCTCCTCCAGATTCGTCTTGGGGGTTCAAAAGAAATTTCAAGCTCGTCACATAAATTTTTAGCATATCGTAGAGAGTCGTTCACAAATTCCTCTTGTTTTTCTCCTAATAATATTATTATAGAATATATTCTTATAGAAGATGAAATGGCAGCGGAGCTTCTAAAACCGGATGAAAAACCGGTAAATGAAGTCCTTCAGAAGCTCTTCAATTCCGTTTTCCATGGTGGCACTACTCCGGAGGTGTAGAGCAGAAGTTGGTCTTGTTCTTCAAGAAAGGCGAAAATACTCTCTTGAAGAACTGCGGACCGATTTCCCTTCTGAGCCGCGTCTACGTGCTGTTTTCGAGAGTCATTACGAATCGTCTCGCATGCAGACTCAACAACTTTCAGCCTCCCGGACTAGCTGGTTTCCGAAAAGGCTTTAGCACTATAGACCATATATATACATACACTTCAAAGGACCGAAGAGTACAGTCTGCCACTTTGTCTTAAATGTAGACTATGAGAAAGCTTTTGATTGAAGTTTGGACAGTGCTGCAATCCCTTCAGCGGTGCAAAGTTGACTGTCGGTATATCGAAATACTGAAGTGTTTATACAGTAGGACAACGATGGTTATCCGAATACAGAACCAGGGTACGAAACAATTGCGAAACAAGGGTACAAAACAGGATAGCTATCCAAATGCAGAGAGGTGAAAGACAGGGTGACATAATATTCTCGAAACTCTTCACCGCTGGATTGAAAGACGTTTTCAAGCAACTAGACTGGATAGCATACGGTATTTACGTCAATGACGAGCACATCACTCATCTTCGATTTGACGACGATGTAGTCCTTATGGCAGAATTACTGGAGGATCTAAGCACTATGTTCAATGACCTTAATAGTGTCTCCCACCGGATTGGTCTTAAGATGAACATGGACAAAACAAAGGTTATGTGTAACCTCCACGTCGCACCTATGTCAATTGTTGTTGGTAGCACTAAGCTCAAAGTTGTTGACGAGTACGTTTACCGTTTTCAAGCAACTGGACTGAAAAGGATACGGAGTTTCTTTGCACCATAGCCTTGAATACGAGGATAACCGCAGTGGAACCGGAGCAACTGACATAGTTCAACGAATTAGTAAGCTGAAGTCAATGGGCCGGCCATATAGCTCGAAGAACCGACAACCGATGAGGAAGATAGGTTCTCAAGTGACAACCTCGGACCGGCAGACGAAGCGTAGGGCTTCCCCGCACTAGATGGAGTGACGACTTTGTAAGACATGCAGGAAGTCGATCGATGCAGCTGGCTCGGGACCGTGCTTTGTGGCATTCCTTGGGCCTATGTTCAGCAGTTGTTGTTTTGTTTGAGTACTCGCTGTCGCTTGGTGGACGTTAAACATCTCAGTCCTTCCCGTGACCATGGGTGCTGTAAAGTTCTCGAAACGTCGGGTATTAAAAAGTTAAATATACGCGATAAATTCCGTAAAAACTAGTATTATTTCAACGATTTCGGTGTTATCTAAATTATCTGCCACTATAGACAATACTGACAAGCTGGGGGTCATTGTAGAAGCGTGCTCGTCGCGACCCCTGCCAGCCCTTTTCAGGGCTGCAATTCTACACAGCTGCGCACCCATGCGAACGAGGGTTAGGGCGTCCCCCCAAGGCGACGCACACCAGCTCGTCCCCGTTGGTGTGGAATGCAGCGCGCAAAGCGGCGATGGGGACCGCCACCCGTCACGCACAGCCCGACACGGCGGAAGGTGGAGGACGGAGTGCAGAGTTGGCACGTGGAATGTTAGAGGAGGCATGAGAGATAAGACGAATGAGTTGATCGAAATAATGAAAGAAAGAGAATTAGATGTCGTGTGTATGTCGGAGACCAAACGGAAAGGCAGTGGTATTAAAGAGCTCCCTGGCGGGACGTTAGCTATATGGTCCGGAGTCCCGGAAAGCGAGAACGCCTGCTAAGGAGTGGGAGTGCTGTTGTCGTCCCGGTTGGTCGATCTTATGACTGAATACAAGGTTGTGAACTCAAGACTTCTCTGGGTTCGCTTCAAAATGGGACTGACGAAGTTATTCCTTTTGGCTGTTTATGCGCCGGTAGCTTCGTCGTCCAGGGCTGAGCTGGAGGAGTTTTGGGAGAATGTAAGAGAAGTTCTAGATTTGGTTAAGGGAAACGAAAGAACTGTTGTATGTGGTGATTTGAATGGATGGGTAGGTATCGCTCGACCAGGATACGAGTCGGTGCTTGGAAAGTTTGGCGATAAAAGGGTTAATGATGCTGGCAAGCTTATACTGGCTGTATGCAAGGAAAAGGGTCTTCTTGTGACAAACACTATGTTTAATCACAGGAAGATCCATATGTACACTAGAGAAAGAAAGAATGAGAGAAGTATGATTGATTTGTTCCTGGTAGATGACCGACTGCGAAAACAGGTGATGGATACACGAGTGTTCAGGGGTGCTGTAATTACTAGATTTAGGGGTTTGTTCGCGGGTTGGCGCCACCGGACGGCAGTAACAGAACCACAGTCGGTCTGTCGCATCCGAAGCTGGAAGCTTCAGGAAGCGGATACTAGGGACAAATATCACACGAGGGTAGCCGAAAAGCTTGACACCATCGATGGCAGGAAAGAATGTGTGGAGAGAACATGGCAGAACCTTAGGGATGGAATGGTAAGTGCAGCGGAAGAAGTATGTGGTACGACAAAAAGAGGTAGTAGTAAAAGAAGAGATGCATGGTGGAATGATGAAGTGAAAGAAGCTGTAAAAAAGAAGAAAAAAGCATGGTTAGACTACTTGGCCTCTAGCAACGATGAGCATATGAGAGAGAAGATGAAAGAAAGATATAAGCTGCAGAAAGTTTATGCGAAAACATTGATTGAGGAAGTACGTGAAAGGTGTAGAATAGAAGCGGACGAGAGGTTGTCGCACAACTTTAGGGAAAACTCCAAACTCTTCTGGAAAGAGGTTGGAAGGTCCCGGAGTGGTGCGACAGCTTTAAGAATGAACAAAGTGCTTTCGAGAACCAATGACGTCCTCTCAGAAAAATCGGACGTCATGCAGCGATGGAGTGAATTTTATAGAAAATTGTATGCGTGTCATGATCTTAGTGAAGGATCCGGGGGTGACGCCGTGACTGGCACGCCAGACACGGACCTCGATGACACTGAGGTCATCAGCATGAAAGAGATTGAACGTACGATTCGAAGTTTGAAATGTGGTAAGGCTGCGGGACTAGACAGAGTTACTGCTGAAATGGTCAAGTACGGTGGGCCTCGCGTCTGGGACAGCTTTCATCTGCTGTGCAATTTGTGCTGGCGGACGGGAGATGTCCCGGATGATTGGCGATCCGCAGTCCTTGTGCCTTTATATAAAGGTAAAGGTTCACATTTTGACTGTGGGTGCTATCGGGCGATCTGCTTGACCAGTTTAGCAAGTAAAGTTTATTCGAAGGTTTTGACACGCAGGATGCAAGAGAAATCGGAAAGATTCTTATGGGAGGCACAATGCGGATTTAGACCTGGAAGAGGATGCACGGATCAAATGTTTTCTCTCCGCATGATCACGGAGAAGCTTCTGAGTGTTAACCAGAGGATTTTCTGTGCTTTTGTGGATCTGGAGAAAGCATTTGATAAGGTTATAAGGAAGAAAATGTGGGAACTGTTGCCGGGATATGGTGTGGATGGTCGATTGTTAAGGGCTGTGCAGTCACTTTACTATGACTGTAAAGACTGTGTGCGGGTAGGGCATGACCTGTCACCCATGTTTAGCGTCCAAGCGGGCGTAAAACTGGGTTGTGTCATGTCTTCCTGGCTGTTCATACTGTATCTCGACAGCTGTTTACAGAAGCTGAAAGATAGCTGTTTGGGTGTGAAATTGGGTGACATAAAAGTTAATTGTCTGCTGTATGCTGATGATGCAGTGCTTATTGCACCATCAGAAGCAGAACTGCAGGCATTAGTCACGTGTATGAAAGAGGAATGTGAAATTAAAGGTCTCCGTTTGAATGCTAATAAAACTAAGGTTCTGGTATTTGAAAAGGACGAAGAGAGAACGAAATGTGAAATATGGGTAAATCAGGAATATCTAGAACAGGTAAATGAAATTGTATACTTGGGGAGTGCTTTCAGCCGGGATGGAAGATGTGATTTAGATGTGGATAGGCGTGTCGCTGCCGGAAACAAAGTCAATGGTGCCCTGAATGCATTAGTAAAAAGGCAAGGCGTGGTGAAGAGTGCACGCCTTGCAATACATAACGCAGTGTTGGTACCGACTTTGTTATATGGCAGCGAAACCTGGGTATGCCAGAAGAAGCATAAAAGCAAGTTGAATGCAGTGGAGATGCGATCTCTTCGTAAAATGTGTGGCGTTACCATAGCCGACCGAAAGCGAAACGAAGAGATTCGCAATATGGCAGGATTGAAAGATGACCTTATCACAAAAATTGATAGGGGCGTACTCCAATGGTTTGGGCACGTTGAACGAATGAGTGAAGACCGAATGGTGAAGAAGATATATAGAGCGAAAGTAAATATTAAAAGGTGTCAAGGTAGACCGAGACTAACTTTCGACGACCATGTGAGCAAATTGCTCGAAGAGGGGAGGGTCAAGAGTACTCGGATACCTAGACCTGCATGTATGAAGAAGTTAATGAACCTGAAAGAAGCGAAAGAGGTATGTAAGGATCGTGACACTTGGCGATCTGTTCTCTCTGGCTACCCCGTTAGGGATTGTGCGTGACGATAAGTAAGTAAGTAAGTAAGTAAGACAAGCTGATAGCTTTTCCTGTCCCATTGAGGTAATTAGATAATTTTTATATCAAAAAAATTATTTCAGCTGCTGCAGTTGCAACCGGAAGGGTGAAGAATGTACTATTATTACCCTTCGGAAAATCCGTTGCTAGGCTTTTGAATTTGATCAGCAATTAATCTATCAGTTCCTTACTTCTTTAATGGAATGAATTTTCTGAATTTCTAATTTTAAGCATTTTTTCAAAGTAATTAATTGTTAATAAAGAACACTTTTTAATTAAGTATTTCGTTTGAAAAAAATAAGAGTTTCTTTTCTAATACTTCGAATATTACGTTTGAAAAAGATAAGAGTATCTCCGGTTGTAATACTTCGAATACAATGTCTCCTAAGGTTACTTAGGTCTCAGAGGCTCTGAAATCTTTGTTTAGTTTGAGACATTAATACATGGTATTTTTGAAACACTCCCAAAAACGAAGACAGACGATAGTAACAACGATACCTTTGGACTTGGGAACAGAAGAAAATGGATCACGATGAAAAAAAATGATCTTTCCACAACGTTTTGTAAACTTTATTCACGCTCCATCATGTTAGTACAGTTAAATGAAACGACAATTTCATTTTCCGAAAAGGCTTTGGTACCATAGGTCACATACATACCCTTCGGCAAATTGTACAGAAAACCGAAGAGTGGAATCTGCTATTTTGTCTTGAGTATCTGGACTAAGAGAAAGATTTGATTCCGTCGAAAATTGGGGGGGGGGGGGGTGCTACAGTCCCTTCAGCGGTGCCAAGTTGCATGTCGGTATCGAAGTGCTGAAGTATTTGTACAGTAGGACAACGAAGGACGACGTTATGTCCCCGAAACTCTTCACTGCTGCATTAGACGAAGTTTTCAAGCTACTGATCTGGAAAGGGTATGGTATTAACATCAACGGCGAGTATATCACTCACCTTCGATTTTTTGACGATATAGTCCTTATGGCAAAATTGCTGGAGGACCTAAGCACTATGCTCAATGACCTTAATAGTGTCTCCCAACTGATTGGTCTTAAGGTGGACGTGGACAAAACAAAGGTTATGTGTAACATCCACGTCACATCTATGGCAATTGTTGGTAGCACTAAGCTCGAAGTTGTTGACTAGTATGTTTACCTGGTACAAATAGTCCGACTAGATAAATCCAACTTTAACCGAGGTCAGTCGGACGGATTCAATTCGTCTGTTCAGCCTTCGGGAGATTACGACACATCTTTTCGATTTCGTCAGGCATATCTACATCAAAAACTTAAAACGAAATTGTACAATCAGTGTGTGTTGCTAGTGATGAACTATCGATATGCGACATGGGCCTTTACTGCTGGTCGTATGAAGCTCAAGGTCGCTCAGCGAGCTACGAAGAGCATTTTTTCATTACATTGCATGAAAGTCCTAAAAACGAGGATAAACGCACGAGAACCAGAGCAACCTACAGAGTTCAACGAATTAGTAAGCTGAAGTCAATGGGCCGGCTATATAGCTCGAAGAACCGACAACCGATGAGGAAGATAGGTTCTGAAGTGGCAGCCTCGGACCGGCAGGCGAAGCGTAGGGCTTCCCCGCACTAGTTGGAGTGACGACCTGGTAAGACATGCAGGAAGTCGATCGATGCAGCTGGCTCGGGACCGTGCTTTGTAGCATTCGTTGGGCCTATGTTCAGCAGTTGTTGTTTTGTTTGATTGAATACCTGAGTACTCGCTGTCGCTTGGTGGTTCGTTCGCGTTTGCCACCGCCTACAGCGCCGGCCAGTCGCGCGCCGGGTGGTTGTCGCTAGCGCTTTGGCTATATTCGACTACGTCTCGCCTCTAATTTTTATTGCCAAAATCGTGGCGCTTGCCGCCGCTCCCTTTCGTATGCCACCCGGGGCCATGGCTCGCCTGGCACCCTCCACGCTACGCCACTGGATATTGACACTCGCACGCGGATGTAGGGTACATTTTTATTTAATACGCTGACAGATTATGATAAACGAAAGAAAAAGATATGGAGAACCAAAGAAAACCAAAAGAAAATCTGAGGTTAATAAAAAAGAGTATCTAAGGTTAGGACATCAATACAGAAAATTAATAGAGCAGCGATAGTTAACTTGAAAATTAACCATGATTGTATTGTAATCATTGTTATTTGGAGTCAAATGAAGGCTGGGCTGCATTTTCCGTTTGCGGCAAATGGTCTTACTGTAGTTGTGCTGGTATAAATGACGATGATGAAAATGCGACGTTTGCTTCGTAATTTTGTTAACAACAATAAACGGATTTTTGCAAAACTCATCTCGCCTCTATCGAGTTACCGCATCTTACCCGAGGGAGGGGGCACGATGAGGAGACGTGACTTTTGCTACTCTTTCTCAATTTTCTATTTAATTACGTGTCATATGTTGTCATTGGACTTGATCATAGAAGAGTGATTACCAAAAACGATAATTTAAAAAAAACATGATATAGACACGAAATTGTTAGTTTTATTGAGCGTTAAGACGGCACACTTAATGTTTCAAACGTTATATGCCCTCTCCCCTACATACGAGATAATCGATTTTGTTATAAACTGAAAACTTCTTTCTTAAGGCTTACTTCTTCTTCTTCTTACTTCTAGGAGTACTTATTTAAATTAGCAGACATTGGAAAGGAGGACGAGCATTTATGCGTAGAGGTATATGGATGTAAAGGAGGGCGAGAGAGGTGTGTCAGGGATCGTGCTAAACGGAAGTACGTAGTCTCTGCAATCCATCAATTGGTGCAGTAACTACTATTACATATGATAGAAAGTGATAACCTAAGATTATAAAGCGCACTGACTTAGCTTAACAAAAGCCTATTTGATCTTGCCTTTAGGACACCCACATTGTAATCGGATGGAAAGACAGATGCTGGTAAATAGTAGAAGCAAACCGTTTAATCAAACGCATGGCCAGTTGACACCAAAGGGACTTGGAGACTGGCCGAGCGTCTGGTTGTCTGATGGTGACATCGAGAGGGAGGAATTAAGTTATGCAATTTCTGCATACACTCCGAAATCTATCCTGTGGAAGAGCACCTATCAGATCTTCGCCTATTAGCCTTTTAGCACGCTTTCTCAAAAATGCTAGAAGGCATTTTGCAGCATCAGCCTACATATTGCAGCAATACTCCATGCATGCTCTTTATGTAGAGTAAGCTATCCTTGTGTGAAGTACGTCTTTGCAAGGACATCTAATTTCCTTACAGCTGCTTTGGCCCGGAACGAATGAACCGCCTTAAGATCAGATCCAAGGAAATCTCAACCTCCAACAACTGAAGTCGGTCGTTGTATTTCAGTAAACTACCTTGGAAAGAAGGAGCCAAGGTGAGTTGACTCTTTATTGCGATGAAGGGACAGCCTTCTGTTTTGGAGGCTTTGAATTTTACAAGATTTGCATTGCCCTATTCGGAGATTACCTGCAGCCTGTAGGGAGAAATTCGCACGCTCAACAATAGCTTCTCTTTCGGAACGGAGTTGATTCTGACTTGCCCGAGGACTAGATTGATATACCCTCACCACTATATGCTACATGCATCTGCGTACCCATTGATACCAGGCATGAGAGGGAGAGAGTTGCGGAGAGAACTAGTGCCTGAGGAATTCCAGGTTTAATCATTATAAGCTTAGAAGCGCAGCATTCAGTCCAATGCAAAGAGCTGTACGCTGAAAGCTTGCCTAAAAGGCTAAATGTAAGAACCAGTCAAAACCCATGACATCGGGGAAAACGGCGATTGCTATTTGATTTTTTCCTAAAGCTTCGCCTCTTGTGTCTGGTTTACACAAGAAGGTCCTCTTTTAATGTTAATATGATATTATTACCGTTAATATGATATTATTACACAGTACTATATAAACTTAGGTTAAAGAGACTTAAACTTTTTGCTAAATTAAAAAAAAATTAAGAACAAAAATTGACATTGTAGTGTGATCATTGAACGTAGTGATTACTCTTTGGTGATCTTTCATTTTGAAGTTTTACATTACATGGACGAAAAATATACACATCGCCGAAATAAAAAATAGTGCCGCGAGCGTTATACACGATTGTATATAGATATTAATTTTCCTAAATATTAAATATATTATGATTACGGTTTTCATTCCATTGCTCGCAATGTCCGCTGTATCGGCAATATCAGTTATTTTCTTGTACTGCAAGAACAGAGGCAACCGACGAAAAGGTTACATGGATGTCAAAGAAAAACCTTGAAACTAAAACTGTGAAGAAGTCTATTATATAGTATACATTGTAACGTATTGCAAATCTGCTATTAATAAAATAAAACACCATAATTATATAATAGGTAGTTTAATTTCTAAAATATACTCTATAAAAACTGTAACACATATGTACATTTCAACAATAAACTTTAAAGGGAAAGAAAGCTCGTAAATTACAATTAGTACACTGTTCCTAAAACATGCATCCTAATTCCCTGGTATGAAACATCTTTCACCACTTAGTTATATATTCTATAACAACACCAACAACATTATAGGAAATTTAATTGAGCATTTTATCAAAACAAACTGGCATAAACTCTTAACTCTACTTTGCAGCACCATATAAAACTTTGATTTATTTATTTTATACTGTTATTCTACGACTGCGGCACTCACGCACTTATAGACATATATATTTTTCTCGACATACAAAAATTGCGTCGAAATTATCTTAAAACATCTAGGTACAACGAATGAAACAATAGACGGTACATCAAGTCCTATTAACCATCACCTACTTTTATCATCAATTGTAACATATTAGACCGTAACAAAATATGACATAAAAAGGACTTCTCTGACAACTGACATAACAGAAATAATTTATTATTTCTACAATTTTTGTAACGTCCTAATATATATTAAGAAGGCAGTACATGATTCGGTACGTAAATTCTATAAAAATGTCTTTTGTATATTTTTGTTTTAAACAAACTCATCCAACAGAACAACTATGTAATTACGTTTTCAATATTTTTCAAGAAAACGATTTCAAAGTTTGAAAATATAAAATATAAATTTATAAAATTAAAACTAAACTAAAGCATACCAATGCAAGACTTCAATACACAGTAAGTTCATTCTGCGTAGATCGGACCATGAAACAATAATTAAAAAGCTGAAGAAACTCCGTGGTACTCCGGGTTCACATTGACATCGGGACGTCATTCACCTCAGTCCCCCGTGAGCCCGTGACCATGGGTGCTGGAAAGCACCCAAAGCGTCGGGTATTAAAAATAAAATAAATTAAACAAAAGTAGTTTTAATAAATATAAACGACATTAACGCTCTCTATTGAAAACTATACTGTAAGAACAATTCTGCCGTTTTTTTATAAAGAGAACTTCCGCAACGGGAACTTGTAACATCAAAATGTAAATTTCACCGTTTTTGTAATTACGTCATTGTCCTATTGGATGAGCGTAAATGCTTAACACCAATTTATACTATTTTTTTTCTAATCAATAGGTAATTTTTAATTTAAAGTTTATTTTTTATTATGATCATAAATATCGTATGTTGTATTATTAATGTTGTATACTTAATAGCTTTTTAAACTTTTATTGATGATGTGATGATATAAGAGAGTAGTAGATTGAAGAGTTCGCTATCTTTATCAAGTATAAAAAAGGAATAATGAACCACTCATAAACACTGTTTTATTTTGGAAGATTACCACACCACCAACACCCTCTCGTCAAGTATACCTCAAAACTAGAAAGCAAGAGTGTACAATCGGTGTGTGCTGCCGGGGATGACATAGGATCTGAGACCTGGCCATTTACTGTTTAGTTGCATTTACATTTACTGTGGCTATTTATTTTTTAAGCCCGAGGTCGCTCAGCGAACGATTGAGAAGGCTATGTTCAGGGCTTTTCTGCGTGATGGACTTCGAAATGATGATATCCGCGGTAGAACCACAGTAATCGACATAGGCCAACTACATAGCCACTAGATGGAGTGATGACTTAATAAGAGGTGCAGGAAGACGATGGGTGCAGGCGGTTCAGGGCCGTGTTTCTGGCATTCCGTGTCTTGTGGTCTCCGTAGAGAGGCCTACGTTCAGCAGTGGACTTGTGGACGGCTGCAATGATGTTAACGATGATGAAGATGGATTTATAATACTTTGTAAGTATAAATCGTAAATTGACATTTATTTTTCGCAGATGACATTATTACATTAACGACTTTGTTGTTATTAACATTACGAACTTACGACTTTTCTCGTGTTTTGTTAACTTAAAATAAACTCTATAAATCTTAGTATCGTAGCGTAAATAACTGATGGTTATCTTAATTAATATATATATATATATATATATATATATATATATATATATATATATATATATATATATATATATATATATATTAAGATGGTTATCTTAATATAATCGGTTATATATATATATATATAACCGATTTTAATC
Source organism: Parnassius smintheus behrii (assembly GCA_036936625.1). Taxonomy (NCBI): domain Eukaryota; kingdom Metazoa; phylum Arthropoda; class Insecta; order Lepidoptera; family Papilionidae; genus Parnassius; species Parnassius smintheus. Next base: position 39,797,428 of record JAUPFT010000013.1, read on the forward strand.
AAATTTACACACCGTGTGCAGTTTGAGCCAACTTGGGAGATAGGAGAGTTGTTTTCGCCTATGAGTAACTCACAATTTTTTTTGCGAATTTAAGGATTTTTAATAGGACACAACAAAGAGTCGTCGAAAAGGGCAGAACGACGTCTGCCTGGCAAGCTAGTTTTTATAAATTTACGGTGTAACTTAGATTCTATTGAAAGTTCAAACTGTAGAAAAACAGTCCCTCGTAGCAAAGCAATGGTGAACACAAGGATTATTGCAGATCAATTAATTTTTTCTATAGGATAGGGTGACAAACGAGCACACAGTCCACCTGATGGTAAGTGGTTGCTGCTGCCCATAGACATCTACATCTATCCTCGATTACGATTCAAAACGCAGATGCGTTGTCACCCGTGAGGACTAAGATGGAATGCATTTCAGTAAAAAGGGTCTCCGGTTCTCTACAGTAATACGAAACACAGCAGCATTAAGCTACTATTTTACGCTGGTATTCTGTGAGAGCGTGGTCCTTCCCGATCGAGCCGACCCATTCGTGCCACAACTATACTACTAATATAATTGCAGCATGGCTCTACCACGTAAATATAAAATTAAATCAGATATAATCATATTTATAAACTAAAACATGGACATTTTTGACAACTTCGCAAACAAGTGAACAAGACGATTTGGTTTTGACTTATGAGTAATGAGGGCTAATAATCTTCCGTTCACCAGACGTCGATGTTCACCAGATTTCCCTACTTTTATGAATATGTGTGGTTTAGTTTATTTATTTCTTATGTAATTAATTAAAAATTATACGTGGTAGAGCCACACTCAGCTATATTACAGTTGTAGCAAGAATGGGTCGGCTCGACCGGGGAATTACCACACTCTCACAGAATATCAGCGTAAAATAGCAGCTTAATGCTACTGTTTCGTATGGTGTGTAGAGAACCGGATATCATTTTTACTGGAATCGAGGCATTTTGATTCGTAATCGAGGTTTTAATGAAGTTGTCTGTGGGCCACAGCAATTACCTGCCATCAGGTGGACTGTGTGCTCGTTTATCACCCTTATTCTATATTAAAATAAAATAGAACTGATGGCACCACAGAAGTCGTAATAATAAGACAGTAGAAGTCGCATAGACGCGTGACCTTGTCGCATCTATGATGTTTTGACGAACATCATTCATCATATTGTGATTTATTTGCGCGGGGAACGTGGTACGTGAATTTATGTTCTTATAAATTTATAATGGTGCACTGCAGCATAATCAGTAGTAAAAACTCATCAAGGACGTGTAATTAAACTAATAGACATAATATTTCATCAGTAAGTTGATTATTTACTAATTATCGTTGTTTTAACTAATTTACATCTAGATGAATACTTTACTACGATATTTACCTTCGTAAACTCATCTATTACTTTTCATATTGTACAATTACCATTGCTGCTTTTGTTCTACCGTAATACATACACACGCTACGTTGACAAACGCACAAAGCAATGTAATGTGAAACATTAGATATTATTGTGCATTGGGTATGTTTATAATACGGTAAGATGCGACATGGGTTTTGGAAGTAATCGAGCGCTAATTCATTTTTATTGTTTTATTATAACTATTTCTGTGGGTAGTACAATTCTATTTACTATCAGTTCTATTTTTTTTTTCGAACTTAATTAACTTGCTTCCCGCTATGAAATCTTTCAAATATGCAATATATGTATCATTACATACACATATACAATATGTAACATAATTAACGCACACCCTCAGACACCTCAAGTAGTATATTATGTTATAATCTTAATACATACACTGAATTTTAGTTAAACATTTTTATGCACTGATTATTCATCAAGTTAGTTATACTAATTCCGGAAGAATGTTGTGGTCACAGTACAAATCCACGAACGCAAAGACTTTAACTTGCTTGAAATAAAGTTCATTTTTCTTTATTTTTATTGAATGACGGAATTAGTGATAATACAAATAAAACTGCACTCTTAAAAGTCTTATTGCCTTAAGTTACGGTCTATTTCAGTTTGTTTTGACTGTACAGATTTAGTGTGACTATAATTTATGTAGTTTTAATTATTTTTGGGACAAAAAATTTCCTATATTAAAAATGATAGGAATCGATTCAGTAAACGATTCTGAACCAACTACTTTCTCAAAGCGCGTTATGTTACGTGTTGTATATGCATAGGGGGAATCTACGATTCTACATTAATTCATATATTACGAGTATCAAAATACTTGTCTCGCTTTTTCTAATTTAATTTTCAAATAAAGCAAAAAGAGAAACCCATTGAAACGCAACATAGCGTGTAATTTATGCGTACAGCTTGAATGACAAGTAGACATCTTTGGTCTCTTTATATTATATCAAATATGAGAGTAAATAAACTCATATCTTTTGATTTACTAGAAAATGGCATTCGTATTGCTGTAGTATTATGTGTGACGTTATTTCACAAGAGTTGTCGTTTTAAAGCCAGTGATTTTATTCGCAATGTTAGCAATAATCGACATCAATATTATACTCGTGTGTGTTTATTTATTTTACTTACTGATGAAATTTAATTTAATTTTTTATACGTGGTAGAGCCATGCTACAGTTATATTAGTAGTATAGTTGTAGCACGAATGGGTCGGCTCGACCGGGGAAGGACCACGCTCTCACAGAATACCAGCGTGAAATAGTAGCTTAATGCTTCTGTATTTCGTATGGTGAGTGTAGAGAACCGGAGACCCTTTTTACTGAAAACGAGGCATTCCATCTTAGTCCTCACGGGTGACAACGTATCTGCATTTTGATTCGTAATCGAGGATAGATGTAGATGTCTATGGGCCACAGCAACCACTTACCATCAGGTGGACTGTGTGCTCGTTTGTCACCCTATCCTATAAAAAAAAAATATCACCCACTGAATACTTTTAAATTTTCTTGAGAGATTAGAACTTCTTTTACTGCACATAAGTCATGTTCACAAGTTTATTTATACAGGGTTATTTTTCAAAAACTAGCCAAATTTTAAACTTAAGTTAACTTAACTATAAATAATGATATATCGTTATTGCAGTTATTAAAAATATGAGTAAATAAGGCTTCCACTTTTATTTGAAGTTATCCCAAATTAAATGTAATAATGGCCAACAAGATTTTTGCCTACTGATCGACCTTTACGAATGTAATAATGCATCACAACGCATTTAGAATTTAAAAGATAAAACATTCTGTATGTTTGAGATTTTTTTTTCAATAAATTTTTCTTTACCATTTGCTTATATTAATTATTGTAAACCTTCTCTGCAAAATAACCCTGTATACCTTTAGTTACGTCATTCACCCGCAGTCCTCAGGCACTGACTGTGATAGTTGCGGTCCATGGACCGCATTTTGTAGCACAACGACTTGCTTTGGGTTGTGTGCTCTAGTAAGTAGTTCACAAAATCTAAATAAATAAAATACAAAACTAGACTAGGCTGTATGGTCTAAGACTTGCCTGCCTCAATTGGCGAGTCGTAACCTTGGACAAAGATTCATACTTCATACTTATCCTAGATCAGAACAGTTGTGTAACAATACAATAATCAATGTCAACGATAAACATCTTGTTTTTGTATAAAACATAGAATACGACCATTGATGTACAATGTACGAGTACATACGCACTAGAACAGCTATTTCAAACAAAAAAAAAAATGAGTGATACACTATGCCGTCACGCAGGTGTGGTAAATAGAGGAGTTTTGGCGGAAATTTGACAATCGACGGATTGTTTCTCTTGTTTTAACGTTAAATAATGGTTTGTAGTAGATGTTGATTCGTAAAAATAATGTGATTTTGTGTATTAAATGTCTGCGCATGTGAAGTATTAGTGGAAACGACGACAAGTGTTTCGATTTTAACATAAATCACAAATTATATTGTATTCGCTTGGGCGCCTTAAGAATTTGAGTTACCATCATCGACTGTCCGCTGGGTTTAGTTGTCGTCAAAATCTCCCATATAATTCGCAATGTGACGTATTAGCATATTGTGAAGAAAAAATCTATAAAACAAAGATCCCGAATGAAATAAAGACATGGATTAAAGGACAAGCATCCAAGCCAAAAATCTTATTAAATAAATAATTATAATAAGGGGTAAATAGAACTAAGACATCGCGCATGCACAGTTCGATTTCTGTTATCATAGATTATACGTAGGTAGAATGATCAGCATGAGTAGTATATGTTGAACGTAAAATGAAGTATATATTTCAATGGTATTAAATATTTTATCGTGATTATATGTGTTGCGAACTCCTCAGTCTACTCTATGACGTGGTCATTAGAAAAAGTTTAAAAAGCTTTTAAAAATTAACTAACACTTAAAATAACAAAAATACCATCTGCCAATACCAATACAATCTTTATATACCTTATAAAAAAGTTTATACATGGAATTGCTTCACATTATCAATCGTGTTATAATATGTAGTAATTAAAGTGCTATTTCATCCCACTTTTTACATAATCCATTCACCTATACACAGATTTATAATTAAAAAAAATATTAAAATAAACCAAATGTAATTTATCAAACACATAAATTAATAAACTTATTTCTTTTTTCTTAAACACAGCCGATCAAAGAAGTAATTGCACATCAATATAAAAAGTGAAAAAAAAAAATAGATCAAAACTAAGAAAGATTACAGAACGAAAGTAAAGTTATTGGATTCTTACACGTTATGCACTATACACGTTTATGTTTGTAGTTTTTCCGTAATAAACTTTGTAAATAATCAAAACATTTCATTTATAAACCTTTATAAATAGTAAAAATAAATTATTTACTTAAGTGCAAATATTATGTTCCAAAAGAAAATTTGGATATACATATTTAAATTCTTATATATTTCCGTAGTTTTTTAAGGCACTTTTTAAATTCTTGCACTTATGAACAGCTCTTGCGTGCGTTCACCTCCAGGTAGTTTTACTATAACAATGTTACGTCTGATGACTTCATCAATCGGGAAGAAGGCTCGGGACTCCTGGTAAAATGTTTTATTATTTTTCATAATATTCTATAACAATTAAACAGTTTCATTTAATATACCAGTTTAATGAAAAATATAAGAAAGAATCATCACCCCCTTTTGTACCTTTGTGCATAGCCATTAAAGTCCACAGCTGAACACAGGCTTCCCCCAGAGATTGCCACATAGGGGGGGATATTTGTCATAGTCGCCACGCGTGGGTTGGGAACCGCAGTTTTTTGTTATTTTTAGTAATATTAGACACTGCTGCTCATCTTCTGATTTGTTTCCCACCCACGGGACCACACGGGCCAGTGGACATTCTTACACCGCCACAACACCGTACGTACACACATTGTAAGAGAAAAAATGTGGTAAATATACCATCTCGTTTAAGCTAGGCTTAAAATGCCCAGACTGGCGACAGGCAGCAGTGGTATAGGTGTGAGACGTCTGTCACGACAATCATTGTGTGCGCGTGCGTGCGTGCGTGCGTGTGCGTGCGTGCGTGCGTGTGCGTGCGCGCGCGCGCGCGTGTGTGTGTGTGCGTGCTTGTGCGAGTGCGTGTGCGTGGGCACAACAAGCAGCATAGCTCGTTAGAAGTTACTGCAAGTGAAGTGACAGTCGAAACACATACACAGTATGAAGTTATGTGTGAGCTAAGGGTTTTGCCTTACATGTTGGGCTCCTGCTTGAAGGTGGCGGGGTCGTACTGCGGCGGCGCCAGCTGCGGCACGAGCGGCGGCGAGGCGGCACCCGCTTCCGCACCCGCTCCCGCTGCCGCTCCGCTCTCTTCACTTAACGCTTCTGTCGTTGCCCCTACAAGAGCACACGCTATATTTGTATATACTAGTGCTCGCCTAGTGGTCCAAATAAGATCGTAATTCATTACATTTAGTTTGTATATTAAATTTATTAAAATACAGGTATCTCGTACAAATATAAAACACAACTTTTTTTGCCTCGAACCACACTCCACAGCTCAGACTATTGAAATAATGACCATTAAAAATCATCAATAATATAAAGAAAATATTTGTTAGAGCAATAATAACTTTGTTTTTACTCTGAAGTTTTTGACCACAGAATATTACGTGTTTAACATTGTAATGGTAGTATGAAGGTACCCAAACGACAGACTATTACGTGTTCGACATTGCCATTATGAACGTAAACAATAAATATTTTATTTTATGTATTTATAAAACATATTATACACCACTTTTTGCCTGCCTGCTCCATACCCCCTCCCCCCCCCCCGATGCAGCGATCAATATGCTTAAAAACGGATACAAAGTTTTCTCTTCACGTGTTAATATATACCGTTCAGTGTTCCTTATACTACATACATATAGTGTGTTGCTACTGTCTTACTATTGTGCCTGAGAATTGCATAGTAAACAGTTACCCGAGTAGTAGTAGAGTAGAGAGTAGTTAGTAAGCGGCTACTGCAATCCACGGGCTTCTTTAGCCAGTTTCAAATACAGAAGTGTACAGATGTGTTGTAATATCTGAGGACTAAGATGAAATGGCTTACAACCTTATATTAGCTCCCTATACTCTTCAAACCGGAACACAGCAGTGAAAGCACTACTATTGGCGGCAGAAATAGGTAAGAAAGTTTACATTACACACTCATGCAGGCGTCAATCAATTACATCAATCATGATGGATAAAAAACGGATGGTGACTGATAGGCGTACATTACGCGCTCATGCAGGCGTCAATCACTGCATTACACGGTAGGTTATTCATCAATCACAACCGTGATTGTTGTGAAACTGACAGCCTGCATGAGCGTGTAATGTACGCCATTGGCAGACTAATAAAAAGAAAAACAAAGATTGGCATTTCTTCTTCTTTTTAAAGAGTCCTACCAGCAGGAGGTAAACGGAAGTTTTACTAAAATAAATAATTACATATATACAGGGTTATTTTGCAACGTATGCCCACATTTGCAGAGAAGTTTCAGAATAGTAATAAAAACAAGTGGTGAAAAAAATTAACAAAAAAAAACTCGAATATTTTGCCCTTTTCACCTTTTAAATTCAGAATGTGCGAAAATTACTAATTGTCATTCATAAATATCTAACGCCTACTATTTTACTATGCACGCACACATTCGTATAATTTACTCGGTTACAAATTTAGGTATCATGTCTCGCGTTTTCTCGCGCCTTGCCTTTCAGTTAATCGTTACACCGCTATGTACCCACATCCACCCAGTCGGCCGACAGTGCGCTATTTTTAAATTGTTTGAACAAAAACATTCGAACCGCAGATACTATGAAACTATGAAATGAACATTTTAAGCAACGAAATAATAGAATCGAATAGTATAGGTAATAAGCGTAAAAAATATTTTAAGAAAACGTGGTCGACCATGCAAGGAGAGAAACGAATTCCATTTTGAGGTAACAATATTAGTTATTGGGACTACTTGCGTAATTTAGTTGTAAAGACTTTATTTGGATTTTTTAAATACGCCATAATATTGACAGTCATCGGTTACGTCGTTGGTAACCAAAAATATATTTTTTAATTTTAATAGTTCGGGGAAAAAGTTTCTCCGTATTTTGTTTGTATAAAATTGAAGAAAAATCTCTTTGGTTGTACTGTTTGTTTTAATGTCAAAGATGCAGCTCGCTCTGGTATGGCAGATAAAGTCGACGCCATATTTGAAAAAGTGGAGCAAGATCGGCATATTAGTAGTTGTGTAGCATCTTGTAGCTGAGGAATTGAGGGTTGACCGCAAAACAGTTTTGACCCATTTTAAAAAGTCTGGCTATATACAAAAAAGGTCACACGAGCTCACTGAAAGAAACCTAATGAATGGTGTACTCATTTGCGATTCTCTGTTAAAACGTAATTAAAGCAAACCATTTTTGAAAAGATTGATCACTGGTGATGAAAAGTAGATCACGTACAAGAACGTGCGAAAAAAATCATGATCATGTACTCGTTTGTTACCCATATCCTGTAAAATAAATCACCAAAATGAAGATGAAGTTTCACCAAGTGACAACAATCGCGAGTATAAATTAAATTAAAAAAGTTATGTTGAATGGCGATGCCCCTAATGCTCCAGATCTTACCTCCGAGTAGCATCTCCTGCAGCAGGCTGTCGACGTGCGCGACGCCGAACAGCTTCGCGAACTGTATCTGCTCGATCATCTGCCACGTGATGCTCTGCAGCGGCGGCAGACACAGCAGCAGTTCGCCGAAGCGGCCGCGCCCGTCGTACTGCCGGTCGCTGATGTAGTCCTCCAGGTTGATCTGCACCTGGTAGCGCAGCTGCTTAATCTTCTGCGGCTGTGACAGGCCTTTCGCATCTGCGGAGGATGAATGAATTGAATTATGAAATGAATAGTCTCGAACCGAAGAACTAAACTTCTTGAAGTTGAACCTCGAACTCTCGGTACCTTGCGCGTATTTACTTGAATATTCTGGATATTTCGGTGCTAATTTATATTTATAGGCGCTGCGAGGTGCGATCGGGGAAAGTATTGAATTTGGCGAGACAAGCGAAGCTTCGGAGCGGAAAAAAGTGAATCAGTGTGATTAATTATTGGTGTTTTAAGTTTTAATTTGTGTAAAGAAAATTAAAGTGTTAATTTAGGTAATTCTATCGGCAATTTTTATTGTCACGAACCTCAAGCTCGTAACAGTATTATGAACGAATTATGAATTAATATGCATTATGAAATGAAATGTCATTTTTGTTGATATAATTAAATAGGGTTACTTTAAAAATAAAAACAAACTTGCCATTGGTGTTTACTCGCGCACTGTGAAAGCTACGGCTCTTAATTTTAGATTTCTGATTGTAACGTACAAGCAATAATTCTAAAAATATTTGCCCATTGCAATAGGAATAAATGTTTCGATAGATGATGCTACCGAAAAAGAGATATTTTTAATTTTTTGTATGATTTTAAGTTCTGCTTGCGACTGTGCCCGCGTGGAAAAGAAACTCTTTACAATATTTCACATCTTACTCGTATATTATAATATTAGGACAGTTTAACAACTGATGTGAAACGTCTTTGACGTCAGACGATGTTGCCACCCGCGTAGGATTTACTATTTCCGCCGTTGTCGCAAATATGCTAGGAGTTGTCACGAAATTGAGAATAAAATGAGTAATTTTGAATATTATATAATTCATTATCATTTCTCATTTATTACTAATTACGCATTAAGAAGCTAAAGTGGCAATGGACCGTCTATATAGCTCCAAGAACCAATAACCGATGGGGAAGAAAGATTCTCGAGTGGCAGCCTCGTACTGGTAGACGAAGTGTAGGGCGTCTCCTCACTGGATGGAGTAAGATACCTAGTAAGATATGCAGGAATTCGATGGATGCAGGGGTTCCTTGGGTTAGGCCTATGCAGCAGTGGACTTGTGAAAGATGATGATCATATCATTTCTTAACATAACTGAAAATAAAAACCTGCGGTTGCCAATCCGCCTGCGAAGCGTGTCAACTATGGCAAATATCCTCCCTCCTTCTCCCTATAAAACAATTTATAGAGGAGCTCTGTCTGTCAGTGGAATTCAATAGGCTGTAACGGTGACTAACGTCAGATTAATTATACTTACTAGGATCGAAGAATACAATGGCTTTAAGACAGGCAAACTCTGTGTCATCGATATCTATCTCCCGCAGAGGTTTCACGATCTCGTCCATAACTCGTATCCCAATCATACTAATGTCAATGTCCATGCGGCAATCTGTTAAAAAAAAAGAAATATAATATTGCTGTTATTCCTGGTACTAAGAGTAATTGTCGTTACAATTATTGACATAAATTAGAATTTTATTATTTTTCATCTATTAAAATTAGAATAATTGCGTAATTATTAGCAACTAAGTTAAAAAAAAGACATTTTATTAATCAACTAGTGATACGCCCTGGTTTCGAACGGGTGATTTTTGGATCTCGACAACAAATGCATTTATTATACAGATAAACCTTCCTCTTGAATAACTCCTGTCTAACGATGAAAACAGCATCAAAATCCGTTGCGTAGTTTAAAAGATCTAAGTTCTAAGTGTACAGATGTCGGGAAGCAACTTTCTGTTGTACTATGTATAGATTATTTTACTTGTACGACTAACGATGTTAAATAAATCTAATCTACCTTTCATCAGCCTATCACGTTGATGTTGATGCTGACGGTGGAAATGTTAAGAGATTGCATAAGCTTTATAAGTGCCAAGTCTATTATTGATACCCGTTACGTTGCATTGGAATAACACGCATATTACTGTGACCTGAAACGTTTGTTTGTTCGTTGTTTCTATGATTAAACTTCCATTCTGTAAAGCGAGAAGGAAAACCAAACAAACAATATTTTATTTTAATTTTAAATCAACAATAATTGAGAGACTTAGGAGTTTATTGGATGCTACTACTTCTTTTCTGTCTAGGAGTCCGAAATATTTTAGACTTAGAGTTTTATAGATGCTACAACTTCTTTTCTGCCTATGAGTCCGAAATATTTGGGAGACGTAGAGTTTATTAGATGCTACAACTTCTTTTATGCCTAGGATTCCGAAATATTTAAGAGACATAGAGTTTATTAGATACTATAACTTCTTTTCTGCCTAGGATTCCGAAATATTTAAGAGACTTAGAGTTTATTAGATACTATAACTTCTTTTCTGCCTATGAGTTCGAAACATTTGAAAAACTTAGAGTTTATTAGATGCTACAACTTCTTTTCTGCCTATGAGTTCGAAATATTTGGGAGACTTAGAGTTTATTAGATACTATAACTTCTTTTATGCCTAGGATTGCGAAATATTTAAGAGACTTAGAGTTTATTAGATACTATAACTTCTTTTCTGCCTATGAGTTCGAAACTTTTGAGAGACTTAGAGTTTATTAGATGCTACAACTTCTTTTATGCCTAGGATTCCAAAATATTTAAGAGACTTAGAGTTTATTAGATACTATAACTTCTTTTCTGCCTATGAGTTCGAAACATTTGAGAAACTTAGAGTTTATTAGATGCTACAACTTCTTTTATGCCTAGGATTCCGAAATATTTAAGAGACTTAGAGTTTATTAGATACTATAACTTCTTTTCTGCCTATGAGTTCGAAACATTTGAGAGACTTAGAGTTTATTAGATGCTACAACTTCTTTTATGCCTAGGATTCCGAAATATTTAAGAGACTTAGAGTTTATTAGATACTATAACTTCTTTTCTGCCTATGAGTTCGAAAAATTTGAAAAACTTAGAGTTTATTAGATGCTACAACTTCTTTTATGCCTAGGATTCCGAAATATTTAAGAGACTTAGAGTTTATTAGATACTATAACTTCTTTTCTGCCTATGAGTTCGAAACATTTGAGAGACTTAGAGTTTATTAGATGCTACAACTTCTTTTATGCCTATGATTCCGAAATATTTAAGAGACTTAGAGTTTATTAGATACTATAACTTCTTTTCTGCCTATGAGTTCGAAACATTTGAAAAACTTAGAGTTTATTAGATGCTACAACTTCTTTTATGCCTAGGATTCCGAAATATTTAAGAGACTTAGAGTTTATTAGATACTATAACTTCTTTTCCGCCTATGAGTTCGAAACATTTGAGAGACTTAGAGTTTATTAGATGCTACAACTTCTTTTATGTCTAGGATTCCGAAATATTTAAGAGACTTAGAGTTTATTAGATACTATAACTTCTTTTCTGCCTATGAGTTCGAAACATTTGAGAGACTTAGAGTTTATTAGATGCTACAACTTCTTTTATGCCTAGGATTCCGAAATATTTAAGAGACATAGAGTTTATTAGATACTATAACTTCTTTTCTGCCTAGGATTCCGAAATATTTAAGAGACTTAGAGTTTATTAGATACTATAACTTCTTTTCTGCCTATGAGTTCGAAACATTTGAAAAACTTAGAGTTTATTAGATACTATAACTTCTTTTCTGCCTATGAGTTCGAAACATTTGAGAGACTTAGAGTTTATTAGATGCTACAACTTCTTTTATGCCTAGGATCCCGAAATATTTAAGAGACTTAGAGTTTATTAGATACTATAACTTCTTTTCTGCCTATGAGTTCGAAACATTTGAGAGACTTAGAGTTTATTAGATGCTACAACTTCTTTTATGCCTAGGATTCCGAAATATTTAAGAGACTTAGAGTTTATTACATACTATAACTTCTTTTCTGCCTATGAGTTCGAAACATTTGAGAGACTTAGAGTTTATTTGATGCTACAACTTCTTTTATGCCTAGGATTCCGAAATATTTAAGAGACTTAGAGTTTATTAGATACTATAACTTCTTTTCTGCCTATGAGTTCGAAACATTTGAGAAACTTAGAGTTTATTAGATGCTACAACTTCTTTTATGCCTAGGATTCCGAAATATTTAAGAGACTTAGAGTTTATTAGATACTATAACTTCTTTTCTGCCTATGAGTTCGAAACATTTGAGAGACTTAGAGTTTATTAGATGCTACAACTTCTTTTATGCCTAGGATTCCGAAATATTTAAGAGACTTAGAGTTTATTAGATACTATAACTTCTTTTCTGCCTATGAGTTCGAAACATTTGAGAGACTTAGAGTTTATTAGATGCTACAACTTCTTTTATGCCTAGGATTCCGAAATATAAGAGACTTAGAGTTTATTAGATACTATAACTTCTTTTCTGCCTATGAGTTCGAAACATTTGAAAAACTTAGAGTTTATTAGATGCTACAACTTCTTTTATGCCTAGGATTCCGAAATATTTAAGAGACTTAGAGTTTATTAGATACTATAACTTCTTTTCTGCCTATGAGTTCGAAACATTTGAGAGACTTAGAGTTTATTAGATGCTACAACTTCTTTTATGCCTAGGATTCCGAAATATTTAAGAGACTTAGAGTTTATTAGATACTATAACTTCTTTTCTGCCTATGAGTTCGAAACATTTGAAAAACTTAGAGTTTATTAGATGCTACAACTTCTTTTATGCCTAGGATTCCGAAATATTTAAGAGACTTAGAGTTTATTAGATACTATAACTTCTTTTCTGCCTATGAGTTCGAAACATTTGAGAGACTTAGAGTTTATTAGATGCTACAACTTCTTTTATGTCTAGGATTCCGAAATATTTAAGAGACTTAGAGTTTATTAGATACTATAACTTCTTTTCTGTCTATGAGTTCGAAACATTTGAGAGACTTAGAGTTTATTAGATGCTACAACTTCTTTTATGCCTAGGATTCCGAAATATTTAAGAGACTTAGAGTTTATTAGATACTATAACTTCTTTTCTGCCTATGAGTTCGAAACATTTGAGAGACTTAGAGTTTATTAGATGCTACAACTTCTTTTATGCCTAGGATTCCGAAATATTTAAGAGACTTAGAGTTTATTAGATGCTACAACCTCTTTTCTGCCTAGGAGTACAAAATAGCAGTGCTTGCATTGCCGTGTTCCAGTCTGAAGGGTATAAGAGCCAGTATAATTACAGGCTGAGGAAAAGCCCACACCTCTCAGAAGATGGAATTTCTCAAAGGCATTTTAATGAATAACTTGCAGTCTTTGGCATTTCTAGAGTAATTATAAAGCGTTTTGTTGAAAACAGTGTACAGATAAATAGATTTGTAAATGAATTGATGTCCAGCAAATGCAGTTTTAACACAGCATAAGTTAAGGAGTCTCACATTTTATTTGTTTTAAAACATATAATTTTTATATACCTAGTAGACCAGATTTCGAATCTGTTGAAAATTTATTAGGGTTAAAGTACATTGTTTTTTAAGACTCGCTGAGTTCTTTCTTATTTTTATAATTTTGTTTTGTTTGCTCCACGTTATATGGGAAGGCAGTAAGTTAGCAGCGATTGAGCTAGTATTTACTACGAAAAAAATTAGATAAAGGGTATATGAAGCTATATGCTTTTTAAAAATTCAGGTAAATTGTAAGCCTACAAGACATTAGATCTATATTTTCTCGTAAGTTAAACGTCGGTCTATAATGATTCCTAAGTACTTCGTTGAAGACTTTCGTTATGGCAGAGCCGCCACAATTTGTGTGTGAATCTTATGTTAAAATTATTTCTCAGTTGAGTTCGATTTTTAATTTAATTCGTTTTAAGTGGAATAACTGTCAGGAAATTGGATTAATATCAGTTAGCAATTTTAGTAAGACCAGATTCTGTATCTTTGAGAATGACATTTCATGATGTTCCAGTGAAAACTACAGCAATATCATCGGCATATTATGAGGCACTGTAATCCCCATAGCCTATTAAAGTGCACTGCTAAACATAGGCCTCCCCATAGATAGTTTCAAAATAGTTTCGAAGTTTCACACCTGCCAGGTGTCCCTTTTTTAATTTTGTACATAGTTTGTTTGTACTTTGTTCATGTTTTACTTTTATTCATGTATTGTATTGGATGTAAATATTTTTTTCTTTCGCTTAAACCAACCCAAACGGCTTTTTTCAAAGCCACCGAAGCTGTGCAATTGGTGATATGTAATACAATCTATCTAGCAGTGGTATGCCTTCTGTGTGCTTTGTTAAACACGTCCTTAACAGCACTGAATATGAAACTAAAGAGTGGAGACAGATGAAGATTGGTGTATTTTTATAAAACTGATAAAAACAACAATCTATATTTTATCAACTTATATCTTGGGCTTGCCCTAGTTTAGAGCTCTAGCTTCACCACTGCTCATAGGGGTGGGGGGTGGGGGGGATATTTGCCTAAATTGGCGCGCAGTTTTTTTAGTCGTTATTATGAAGACGTTGCTGCCCATCTTCTGATTTGTTCCCTCTATCGGCTCTTACGACATCTACGGGATGATATGTTGTAGTGGATATTCTTATAGAGCCAATACGTGGTTTTATATATTGCCTGAGACCAAATCTGTAGAGAATTTTATATAACTTGTAAAACGAGTCAAATAAAAAAAGTTGATTCTTGCAAACTTTGATCTCGACTGTTTTGGCTCACGTCTACAAGATTCTATGAGTTTAGATAACATATACCAACATAAATGGTTACCCTAGTTTATAGCTGATTATCTCACGTTCCAAGGTTCAATTCCTATTAGTCTGGGCTAGTAATTCTTTTAAAGTAATTAGATTTTTCAGAAGCATATAAACGGACTGCAATTTTTTTCATTTCTCTTTGAAATTTATATATGTGAAAAACCAACATATGGGAAAACCCAGGAAATGGAATGGAAGGATATATTTTATTAAAACGTCAACAAAATCTGTAATCTAACTAAGTGTCGCGCTATATAAATTGGATTCTACAGTCGAATTGATAACCTTCGCCTAGTTATAAATCGACTGAAAATATTCAGGCAATCAGGTCTATTTAGCAATATAAATAAATAAATGTTATGGGTCACGCAAACATATTTATCAGTCTACAATATACATACAGTGGTATATCATACGAAATAAAATATATAAAGTACCTATGTAGTTGTATTGACACTATCAATAATAAAAAATCATCTATATATGTAATATCATCATCAAAACATGGCTAACTGTTTTAAAAATTTTTGTCTGTCAATTTTTGTATAGTCCGACCATAATGAAACTTCATTTTTTTATAGCATTGGGTGATAAACGAGCACATAGTCCACTTGATGGTAAGTGGATGCTGTGGCCACATTTATCCTCAACTAAGGATCGAAATGCAAATGCGTTGTCACCCCTGAGGACGAAAGATGGAATGCCTCAATTCCAGTACAAAGGGTAAGGAAAAATGAACTTTATTTCAAGCAAGTTAAAGTCTTTGCGTTCGTGGATTTGTACTGCGACCAAAACATTCTTCCGGAATTAGTAGTAACTAATTTGATAAATAATCAGTGCACAAAAATGTTTAACTAAAAATTCCGTGTATGTATTATGATTATAACATAATATACTAATTGGGGTGTCTGAGGGTGTGCGTTAATTACGTTACATATCATATACACTGTAAACAGAAAAAATTATAATTAAATCGCAATACTTTAATGATGATGACACGGTGTGAGCGTTAGATTACTAGCCCTAATTAAGACAATTTTTTTGCGCGTTACTCTTGGGAACTAAGATGTTAGTATGTGCTACCAGTAATAATTGGTTTTTAAGTTTTTGTTGCACCGTTACACTACGTCTTTTTTTTAACCGATCAATCGTTATTAGTAAAGTCTTAAACATACATAATTGGTGGACATATCCAATAATGAAAACCAGGGTGTTTAAATACTATAAATATGAGTCTTACCAATGTGATGCTTCGCAATGATGCAATTGTTGCCCAATAATAAAACATCCTTGAGATGCAGCGAGCGACGAGCGCAGCCGAGTAGCAAATGTTCGCCCGCATGTGCTCGCAGTAACGCCACCTATGAAGATGAAAGCTTATTTAAAATTAAAATAATAATAATGATAATTCCTCCTCCGTCTAATCTTCATTAGTCCACAAAATGTTATCGGCTTATCGAGCAGTGTGTAGTGTGTGTAAAGACAATACAAATAGATCGCAATTGGCAATTTTTGTGAAAAGTTGACAAAGTTTAAGTCTGACGAACGGAAGGGCAGTGTATAAAATACGAACAAACATAAATTTTTATATATAAGAAGATTTAATGACCGATAGGTGCTGTAATGGTCAGCGCTGCAGGTCCAATTGTTCCGGATCTGGGTATTTACTATTGTGAATTTTATAACTGTCAGACGTCACCATCACATACGCGAAATTCTTGTGACTCCAAAAGGGGAGTAACTATACAGGGTTATTTTACGATAAACGGCCAAATTTGCAGAGAAGTCTCAGAATAAGTATTAATAGGCAAATGGTGAAGAAAAATTAAATTAATAAAATCTCAAACATTCTGTCCTTTTTATTTTTAAATTCAAAATGTGTGGTAATGCATTATTTTAACTGGTTTTACTGCGCACGCACACATTCCTAAGGGTCGATCGGAAGACAAAAACGTTGTTGCCTATACATCACATTCAATTTGGGATAATTTCAAAGAAAAGTAGAAGCCTTTACACGTATTTACAAAAACTGTAAATCATTAGTTATATATTGGAACTTAAGTTTAAAACTTGGCTACTCTTTGAAAAATAACCCTATATATTAAAAAATATGTTAACGGAACAAAAAGAAGGATCGGAAATTATTTGATTATTGGTTATATACGAATAGATTTTTAGTCGTTACTCGGACATTTCATTAACACATTAAAATAACGTGTGATGGTGGCGTTAAGTGAATCCATTACTCTTTGTCCCGTATCTGCCGACATATACATTGTTCCCAGTCACCGATGTAGATCTGAATCTAGTGTAGGTATGTTTTATTCAAAATATTCAAAACCCAGTCGGAAAACATCGTGAATCGTTAACCGTACGCAGAATTTACAAATCCAGTTATCGACATACTACGGATTCGGAACAAACTGTTGGCTTCGTCGCGCGTAATATGGATAGTGAAATAATTTGCCAGCCTATGTCTTTATCCGATTACCACACAGCATCATCTTCGTCAAAGACATCTTCAAGCCAAGAGTGAGTAGATTTTTATTAATTTTTTTTTTTATAGAATGAGGGTGACAAACGAGCACACAGTCCACCTGATGGTAAGTGGATACTGTGGCCCATAGACATCTACATTTATCCTCGATTAAGAATCAAAACGCAGATGCGTTGTCACACTGAGGACTAATATGGATTGCCTCGTTAATTATGATCAGACATTTCGGTCTGTATGCATACCTGATCGTCTAGTTGCAAGTCAGTGAAAGCGGGGATGTACTTCGCCCACTCCACCAAGATGAGAAGCTGCTGTTTTATGGAGTCGCAAACGTCGTTGATCTTCGCCAGCTTGCGGTTGTTTATCTCCGCGTCAGTCACGTTGTTTGTCTGTCAACATAACGTCAATAGAATGGGACATGACTTTTGATGAGCCGGATGACAGGCTAAAAATGGGTGCGTGCGATACGGTCTGTCACTATTATCTTCAACAAAACCCATTTTGTGACCAGCTCCGATTCCGAATTTTTATATATATATAAAAAAAAACAACAGAATCGATTGTAATGAAGACTTAATCAGGTATTTATTAAACAAATAAGATTTGAATATCGTTGGTTTAGTGATGATTGTAATTTAAACCCACGCGCAAAACTAGAGACACGGTGACTATGTGTCTGGTTGGAGTTAAACCTGGGTATAGAATTAGAAACAGTGAATATAATAAATCCAAACCCATAAACAAATAACTAGTGTCCTTGCCAAATGGATAAAATTTATAAATAAAATATATTCAAACTAGGCAGACGTTGTTCTGCCCTTTTCGACGACCCTTTGTCATTTCCTATTAAAAATCCTTAAATTCGAAAAGAAAAAATTGTGGGTCACTCATGGGCAAAACAGCTATCCTATCTCTCAAGTTGGACCAAACTGCACACGGTGTGCAAATTTGATTAAAATCGCTTAAGTAGTTTAGGAGTCCATCGCGGACAAACAACGTGACATGTAATTTATATATAGTAAGATACGTAATAAAAGTTCAAGCTGTTTCCTAAAACTGAACAAAATGTACTCCTACCAATAGTTATTCAGTTAATACTAATATCGTCAACATCTAATTATTATTTCATATAAATCCATTAATATAAATTCTTTTATTTGTTTTTAATACACTCATAATTGTTATCAAAACTACAACTATAATATGTTGCTACTAGATTTTACATAAGTAATTAAATAATGCGTGAAAAATACTAACAAATCGTCGTATAATGTCACACTTTGCTTTACTAAATCAAACTGCTACGCAACGTTTCATTCAATATCACCTTACCTCATCTATGACCTTTCTGCTGAGCAGTTCCGCGTTTAGCAACGACACCACAGACAGTCCGTTCGCTTGTGCCGGCTCCTCATACGATGGCCTCCTGCAGTTGATCCGATCTCTTTCATTTTGCACAGCTGTAACAAACCACGTTACATAAATATCTATGATTTATCTACTTATGCGAATGAACAAGAGATCATTTTGCCTATAATCCTCAATTTTTTTTACCGAAGACTTTTTATTAGAAACGAGGCATTGCATCTTAGCCCTCAGCGGTGACAACGCAGCTGCATTTTGATTCTTAATTGCGGATAAATGTGGATGTCAATAGGCCACAGCTTCCACTTAGCATCAGGTGGACTGTGTGCTCGTTTGGGTGACAAACAGCTTCTATAAAAAAACTTTTCTTTGAGTTTATCAAAAATATATTTATATTGCCTATTGTACAATATATACAATACAATAACCCTCATTGTACGCTAGGAAAACTAATAACATAACAAGGAACAAACAAAAAGAAAAGGCGGTCTTATTGCTATGCAGCAATTTCTTCCAGACAACCTAAATAGGAAATAAAAATAAGTGAAAATTTAATTAATTAATGGATAGAGTACACTATAAAAGTTTCAATACAGTTTTGCAAAGAAACCGATTATGTTGTGGAACATATTCAATTAATATATTATTTGTTGTACAGCAATATATATTAAAACTTAAACTTAAACAAAATGAATGCTTGCACAATCTTTACTGCTTCCCATCCTAAATTATGCTGACATAAGTTATCTAGATATTACCGAAGAGCAACTTAATAAACTTGAGAGACTCCAAAATCTATATATAAGGTTCATATTTGGACTTCGTAAATATGAACATGTCTCAGAATACCGCACTCAGCTCAAGTGGCTTCCAATCCGTCTTCGTCGGAATACTCATATCCTCTCTGCTCTCTACTGCGTTTTATTTAATATATCAAGTCCTCCCTACCTTAAAGAACGTTTCCAATTTATCAGCTCCTCTCATAAACTTTCCCTTCGGTCCTTAGAAAACCTTTCCCCTTTATTTCCCCTGCACTCCTCTACTTTTGACAGTAAATCTTTTTCAGTTCTTAGAGTGAAGCTTTGGAATTCCTTACTATCAACTATATAACGTGCTCAAACAATAAATCCTTTAAAAACCAAGTTAAGAAACATTGTCTTTTCCTCTAAATTCTCCCTCCTCCTTTCATCTCTTCCTGTTGTTTTATGATCACTAGTCTGTCAATTAAGTATATTCCGGCATGTTTATTAAATTACTTTTATATTTTAGATTATGATATTATTTATAGTGTACTCCATCCATTAATTAATTAACTTTTCACTTATTTTTATTTCCTATTTAGGCTGTCTGGAAGAAATTGCTGTATAGCAATACGACCGCCTTTTCTTTTTGTTTGTTTCTTGTTATGATATTAGTTTTCCTAATGTATAATAAAGGTTATTGTATATATTGTACAATGGGCAATATAAATATATTTTTGATTAAAATATATTTATACAATAAAGGTTATTGTATTGTATTGACAATAAATCAATAATATATTAATTGATTTATTGAATATGTTCCACAACATAATCGGCTTCTTTGCAAAACTGCATTGTAACTGTTTAAGCATTATTGAGGGACATTCAAATAAACATTTTTAATAAAATTGAAATAACAAACTAACACACAGTTCAAATTTTGGTAAGTATCTACCACACCTAAGGACTAAGATGGAATCAATTTATACTACAGAAAACAACATTAAATTATACCATTACAGTATATCATAAGTTTATTACTGAACGTAGGTCTTCTTCTAGATTATCTCATATATTTGCCATAGTTATCACGATTAGCAGCCGAATCGAAAAACGAAGTTTTTTATTTTTTTGTTGTAAGGTATCAGAAATAGGCTACTGCCCATCTCCTGGTTTATTTCCTCTTCTCGACTCTAACGACATCCATTGAGTGATATGTAGGGATGGTGTTAAAATATCAGTAGTGGATTGGAGTATCCACACACAGTCCCATGTATCACGTTTACGTGGTAGAGCCATGCTGCAAAGATATTATAGTAGTATAGTTGTAGCACGAATGGGTCGGCTCGGTCGGGGAACGTTCACGCTCTCACAGAATACCAGCGTAAAATAGCAGTTTAACGTTGCTGTGTTTTGTATGGTGAGTGTAGAGAACCGGAGACCCTTTTTATTGGACACGAGGCATTCCATCTTAGTCATCACGGGTGACAAATGTATCTGTATTTTGATTCGTTATCTAGGAATAATGTAGAAGTATATGGGCCACAGTAATCACTTACCATCACGTGAACTGCGTGCTCGTTTGTCATACTTACCCTATTAAAAAAAACACGGTCGAACGGAATCGAAGATATAGGACATAAAATTAATTTGTTTTAATGTTTAAAACTTAAGTAAGTTCTCTCTACCCACGCATCAAAAACATATTAAAATAACATTTATACATTTTTATTTTTAGCGTCTGAGAGCTTTATTATAAGTGATGTCAGTACTTTAGTAACATGTAAATAATATTTTGTTAGCTACAATTACATATGAAAAAGATTATCGTTAGTCACGTGCTTGCTGCATGTGTGTAATATGTATCTACCTACTTGATTACAAAATACGCGGAATAGTACTCGGGTGCCATAATTCGAACGTACGCTGTTCCTTTGACTGTTTCCTTTAGTGTAATAAACTTGACCTAGATGCCAATAAACGCGTGAGTCAAAACATGGGTAAGTGTCCCATGTTACAATAACAATCGTGATAACCTTACGTGTATTTTTGTTTATTTCTCAACACCTCTAACAAATATCCATAAAAAATTAGAACACTTTAATTCTTTTTCAGTCAGTTTTAATTATCTATCAATTAAAAAGTTTTGTTTTGAGTTTGTCCTGATATTGCACCCATGACCTATGTCTTTGGTACACTACAGATCAAGATAAGTGTATTCACAAAAGCTATAACCATTTGATTGAGATATGAATAAAACTTACATTTTGCTATTTTGCTGTAAAATTTTCAAACTGTTACAGCCTATTAAAGACCACTGCTGAACATAGGCCTTCTCGTGAGGGGAGATATTTGCCATAGTTGCCACATACTACATGAGTGTCTCGCGTAGTTAGAATTTGGCTACACGCTAACATAAGTGGTGCGAAGGTAAATAATTCGTCATTTTTAAACAAATATAGCCGAGTTAGGTCAGGGGCTAAGCGCTCGATGTGAATTTCACAGTATGCGAGCAACCCGTGTTCGATTCCCGTCGGCACCAATTAAATTTTTAATTGTAATTTTGAATACTGATTTACTACGTTCTCGGCGGTGGAGGAAACATCGTGAGAAAACCCGCATGTCTGAAATATTAGAAAAATATTTCGAAGACATGTTGTGAATTGCGCTAACACGCATTGGAGCAACGCAGCGCGGTGTACACTTCCTTGCCCTAATACCCTCTCAAAAATGAAAGGAGGCGTTTGCCCAGGTGTTGAACGTATATGCTGTAACTTTTTACTTTTTTTTTATAAATTGTTGTACATAAATGGGATTCGTAGTATATTAAATATGCTTCATCTTTTTTATATAGGATTAAGGTGACAAGCGAGCACACAGTCCACCTGATGGTAAGCGGTTGCTGTGGCCCATAGACATCTACATCTATCCTCGTTTGCGAATCAAAATGCAGGCGCTTTGTCAGCCGAGAGGACTAAGATGGCGAGCCTCATTTACAGTAAAAAGGGTCTCCTGTTCTCTACACTCATCATACGAAACACCAGTGGCGAAGCTAGGGCTCCAAACTAGGGCAAGCCCAAGATATGGTTTTGTTGTTTTTAGCAGTTTTATAAAAATACACCAGTTTTGATCTGTCTCCACTCCTCAGTTTCATATTCAGTTCTGTCGAGGACGTGTTTACGACCATTAGACCAAGAAGCATTCAAAAGTGTTAAAACTATAATAATTTTAAAGGCGTCCCGCTCTGAGGAAAAAATTGATGGTTACTAAAAAGCCGGGCTTTTTATCTCCATACTAATTGCTATTTATACAATCGTAGTTATGTTTCATTAAAGAACATTTTACCACAGGTTAGAAAGGGAGCGATCGCCTTCTCGAAAGCCCGGTAAAAAGCCCACGTGTGCGAGGGAGACAACCAATGGCTCAATTCAACTCTCCTTATATGTATGACAGCAGTATTCCTAAGGCTATGAGGTCGCACAGAGCGTGCGGGAAATTTGAAATAGTTTAAAACAGTTTACGAGTTATTTTATTACTTGATATTATTGATTGATTCAGCTTGATAAGGCAAGCCGGGCTTCTGGGCTTGTATGGAGGCTTCGCCACTGCGAAACACAGCAGCACTAAGCCGCTATTTTATGCTGGTATTCTGTGAGGGCGTGGTCCTTCCCCGGTCGAGCCGACCCATTCGTGCTACAACTATACGATTAATATAGCGCGGCTCTAACAAATATATTGTTGCTTCATACAAAATCTAACGCTTCTCTCCTACCTTATTTATCATGACAAACTATTTGAAGTCCACTGAAGATTTGCTGATACACAACCGGAGCTGACAATACTGGGCGGGCGGTTTGGTGAGCATTCGTAAATTATATTTTTATATAAACTAGTTGCTACCGCGACCTCATCCGCGTCAATTTTTTTAATATTAGATTACTTTTTATTAGTTACTTCATAAAACGTCAGCTATCCACTACCAGTGGAAGTTACGTCACGTTACGTTACGTTGCTTTATTCGGAGATCGGAACTGACAGACAGATAGATAAGCAGACACAAAAAAGATTTCAATTGTGTTTTTATTATAAGTAAGTACTTTCACATACAATTAGTGAAATGTTGTTATTTTGACATTACAAACTATCGATATATATGTACTTCGCACTAGATATGGCATTCCGAACACTCACTATGTTCAACTAAACTGTCACCTATTATTGTGAAGATTTCGATTTCGTGCTCGTGCAGTGCGAAGCGGCGCTAATAATTATTTTATATTAAATTAAAAAAAAAATAAACGAAAATAAAAAATGTACTCGATTAATAATACAGTCTAAATAAACAATTATTTATTATCATTGAATTAATATGTACTTACGTACTAGAACAGCTATCTCAAACAAAAAATATGCACTACTCTGTGTTCGCGCGGTTTTTTTTATATCATAGAATAAACATAGGTAGAATGACCCGCATGTAATAGTATATTGTATTGTTAAATTGGTAAATTATATCGAGAACAATATTGTAATATTGTCATTTATTTTGTGTATTATATTTGTTTATTTAATATAATATTCAATGATGATTGAATGAAAATAACATGCCTCAAGAATATGCAATACTACTTTAACATTGCCTCACATCTGGCTATCTATTGTGGAAGGAGGAGTTCTACAAGCAAGTAGATGGTGTGGCGATGGGCTCACCTGTGTCTCCCATAGTCGCCGACATATTCATGGAGGACTTTGAGGAGAAAGCCCTTCTTACTGCTCCTGTAAATCCAAGGTTTCTACAAGCGGTACGTAGACGACACTTTCACAATTTTACCATCTGACAAAGTAACTGCATTTTTAGACCACCTTAACTCTCCATAAACTCTAAAATACAATTCACAATGGAGTTAGAGGCAAATAATTCTTTAGCTTTCCTAGATGTTTTAGTCATCCGAAATCCTAATAACACTATTGGTCACACTGTGTATAGGAAAAAGACCCATACCAACCGATATCTAAATGGTGAATCTCACCATCATCCTTCACAGTTAGCTACCGTGGGTAAATCTTTGTTTCAGAGAGCACGAGGGATCTGTGACAGAAAACATCTGGCTGCGGAGCTTCAGCATGTCAAGCAAGTATTGCAAGACAACAAGCTTCGGGTCCCGCGCCTACGTCACAGTGAACGAGTGAAGCCGGCCACAGTCGAGCGCGCGCCTGCTCTACTACCATATGTTAGAGGAGTCACGGACAAGATTGGCTACATCTTGAAGCGAGCGTCCATTAAGACATACTACAAGCCGCTGAAGAAGATTAGTCAATTTTTACCATCCATCAAATGTAATATTCCTCTACAAGATGCAGGTGTGTACAAGCTAGATTGTGAATGTGGTCTCTCTTACATAGGTCAAACAAAGAGATCTATAAAAACCCGCGTGAAGGAACATATAGCTGATGTGAAGCACCGACGCTCCGGGAAGTCTGCAGTCTGCGAACATGTTCAAGATCGTCCCCACCATTACATTAGATTTGATAAACCACAAATTCTCGCAAAAGAACACCGATTCCTACCAAGGATGATACGCGAGGCTATTGAAATTAAAAAACATCCAAATTTCAATAGAGAAGATGGTTGGGTGCCGCCATCTGCTTGGGATCCTATAATTAACAAAATTAAACCCAAACCCAAGCATACCACTGCAAGACTTCATGATACTATAAGCTCGTTTTGCGTAAATCGGACCAAAAATTAATATTAAAAAACTGAAGGTAGCCGGACTAACTATGACATTGGGACGTCAAACATCTCAGTCCCCCCCCGTGACCATGGGCGCTGTAAAGCATCCGAAACGTCGGGATAATAATAAAAATAAATTAATGTAATTAAACGCGATAAAATCCGTAAATAATAGTTTTATTCAATGTGTAGTGTTCGCGTAAATTTAAGAAATCATAATATTAAATGATATTATATCACAATTACATTTTAATGATATTTTTATCTAAATATTTTAAAAGGTATCTAAGTCAAATATAAAAAACATACTAAATGTATGTTTAACAAAACTTATTAACATAACATTTAAATATAAATAATTTATTTAAATTAGAATAAAAGCCGTTCATAAATGCTGGGCACGCGAGAGCTAAAAATGGACGATTTTATACCACTTTGACTTTGATATAGAAACCTAAAAATAAAATAAAAGAATAATAAGCAGATTTAAACATGAAAAATTTTGCCGAATTATAATAACTTATATATATTTCTACAAAAAATGTGTATAATAATATATTCGTCCTATAATTAAGTACCCACAGAAATGTCGCATCTGAACATATTAATTTCATAATCTATATTCTCTGACACGAGATGGCGTCTTAAGAATAATTTGTTTTATTATTAATACATAATACTTTTTTATTGATTAAGTATCTTATTAACCGATGAAAAGTAACTCCTTGGTTTTTACTGACATTTCTTGAATTATTTATGCAATATCTAAGTACATACGACGGCCACATTTTTTTATCAAGAGATTTTTTTTAAATCAACACTACACGTGACACCTCTACAAGCGCCTAGCGAGTGACTGATTAAAGTGCGGTGTATGCACCGCAGTTGAGTGGAACAGAGTAGCTGAATACAGTGTCGCCTCTAGTACGTAGTATGTAATATCTCAATGTTTATTATGACAATTTTCGCGCGTTTATATCAACTGCGCATGCGCGACTCTACTGTTTTCCGCGCATGCGCGGATACAGAGTAGAGTACATTTTTTGTTAGGAAATAGCTACCCTAGTACGTAGTACCTACATATAACTCAATGTTACAAACAGACAGTGCAATTTTATTTATTTGTATAGACATGCAGGATATAACAAATGCAAGCCCATATACCTTACAAGGTTCCATAGTTAGTCATTATTTCTTGTAATACTCAATTATAATTATGGTTGGTTCAATTACCTTCTACATATCTAGAACCTATCTAGCTAGAACATATCCACTATACCTACTTAGTATTATTTTAAATAGTATTAAGGATTATTATAAAAAATCACATATATAGTAATTCTTCCTTTGATTCATTGCTGAGTGACTAAATATTCCTATTATTATACTTTTATCAATTTAAAAATCATCTGTAAATATAACAGAAAACTAATATTGATAAGTAACCAGGTACAAATTATAATTTCGTTTTTAACAATTATGTCGGTATAGTGTATGTTTTTCTTTTATATAAATTAAAAGGGTTAAGCAAACAAAAGTGTTCGATTTTGTTGGATATAATATTAAATTGGATGTTTGTCTTTGTAAAATTTATGTAGATATGTAAACTGCCAGGATACATGAGAGAATTTATGCATAAAGCTAAAAATGATGCACTATTCGAATTTGATACGGATTTAAACGGATATTAAACAAGCTTTATGACATATGAAAATACGCTGTTTCGAAAGCCATCAAACATAAACTCTTTTTCTTCAAGCCACTGTAGCCTAATGGGGACTCAAATTCGCTATCCGACTATTGTGGTGAATGCTTAGTGTATACACAGATTGATTATGTATACTCTACATATATGTATACTCTCCTGATCTTTCTCCGGTCGTGTCGGTTTACCGTCCCATCGGATTATGAGAGTGGGGGATAGAGAGTGCACCTGTGCTTGCGCATACACTTGGGCACTATAGTCCTGTCCTGCGTTGGCTAGCCTCCGTTGAGGCAGGCCGCCGTGACCGAAATTCGGTCTGGAGGACATTATGTATAGTCAATAAGGGTGAACCACTCTATATTACCAAATATTTAAGTTTACTTAAGAGTAGTCTGACGGGAGTATTAAAGTCTAAAGGGGGAAGATGGATGGGTGATGGCACCTGCTTGGGAGCCTATAATTAACAAAATTAAACCCAAACCCAAGCACACCACTGCAAGACTTCAAGATACTGTAAGCTCATTCTGCGTAGATCGGATCAAAAATTAATATTCAAAAACTGAAGGTAGCCGGGCTTGCTATGACATTGGGACGGCAAACATCTCATTACCCCCGGACCATGGGTGCTGTAAAGCACCCGAAACGTCGGGAATTAATAATAAGTTAGTTAGTTAATTAAACGCAATAAAATCCGCAGTAAAAGTTAATTAAACGCAATAAAATCCGCAATAAAAAAGTTTTATTCACAGTATTAGTAACGTGGACAGCCTTACTGAAACAAGAGTAGTGACATCGAAAAACGAATATTAACTTGATTTTCGGATCAGAATATTTCGTGAAGTTAAAACATATTTTGTCGAACAAAATTTAGTTTACTGCAGTTTTAGTATTTTCTAACCTATATATTTTAATATAAGATAACACACTAAATATTAGTCGGAATTTAATCTCCTTGCAATGAGGAGACAGCCAAAGCTCAAAATAAATGAACCTTACATGTATTTTGTGCTAAAAGCGATAGCAAAGTACAGATTCTTAGTTTGTATTCTACACTGTTTAAGCAAGAAATCGCGACTAGGTTTGACCTGAGTGTCATACATCATCCACATTAGTAATAGTTATCTATTGTTTTATAATATTAACATATTTATTAGAGAATAATGTTGTCATCACTGCAAACAAAACAACATTGCAAACAAAAAATTAACTAGTATATCTATTAGGTACTTTTCCGACTGCGCGTAATTATCTATACAGCCTCTTATAATAATATTTATTTGTCCATTAATCAGTCAATAATTGATCATTTATCTACGAGTATAAATACACACAAATGTTGTTACATAAAGATAACTTAGAGAGCTTTTAGAAGTTACTAATTACGTGCGATTGTTTTTATATGCTTTTAAGCTAATTTTGGGAACAACGAATTTTAACCTTTGCTTATGTTATTTTTGGAAAAATGATTTCATTAGTTTTTCATGGTATAATAATTTCGAAATGCAGTTGATTTGTTCGGTTACCTAGATCGACTATTCGGATACGTTAGTACTATTGTGTATTCTGTGATTCGGGCACAGTGTAATGTTGGTAAGAATTACTTCTACATATTCGCTCAATGAAATAAAATTATGTATTACCTAGTTTGAAGAGCACCTATCCCTCAATTGCGTGCACTATCCCCGTCACCACAAATCCCAGCACAACCACTCCCCACACGTGTTTCGCCTTTACACGAAGCATCCTCAGGTGAAGTAGACTCTGCGGTGACTGACCGCTATGCATTGAGCTTAGGCCTCCGCCGTTTGAAGCATATTATACTTTTACGGTGAAGCTTCATCCAATAAGATTAAAGTATTCTTTAAATATATGTCAAAAGTGTGTTATGTCCTCACCTTCTTTTTTCATGCCAGCTTTAAAACACTTCCTTAGTCTACAATATCTGCATTGATTCCTTTTGTCTTTATTCACGACACAATTCCTGCTGAATCTGAAACAACAACATAGTATGCTTATAATACTTATTGCAAGTGTTTAATAATTTTAATAAGTTCTAAAAACAACAGAAAGAGACACTTTAATAGATATATCTTATAGATATTGTATAAAAAGTACAATATATGTATATAATAACTGTTTTGTTTAATTACCACTGATTCGGAAAAAAAACCTCTGTTCTGGGAAGAACTAGGGAGAAACTCAGCGGGATTTTTTTTAAATAA
The DNA here is from genome assembly GCA_036936625.1 of Parnassius smintheus behrii. Classification (NCBI taxonomy): domain Eukaryota; kingdom Metazoa; phylum Arthropoda; class Insecta; order Lepidoptera; family Papilionidae; genus Parnassius; species Parnassius smintheus. The sequence goes on from JAUPFT010000013.1 coordinate 39,826,740, forward strand.
CAGCTTACAATGTTACACAATTTAGCAACAAAATAAATTAGAAATAGCTTGGTAGCGATCACCACATTCCCAGAGGTTACTATTATCCATAAACCTTAATATTATAATAACCCTTTTTATACAAAGTCATTCAGATTCAGCACCAGCATACTCCGTAAAGATCGCATTTCTACAGCATTTATTCTACTTTCGTGCTTCTTCTGCCACACCCAACTTTCACTACCATACATTAAAGTGCCTTTTTGACACATTCTGACTCTTCATAAAAGAATATGTGTGAGTTCATTTTCTTTACTCATGAGGTGGTAAGGAGGTGAGATTTTTTTTCGTTGCGAGGTTGCGACATGTAACTTTGACAGACGTTACAACGCTTCCTTTTCGCATAAATTGTTTGAATATATATTATAAACAATTTGAAAATATTTGTTGATCCAACAAGTAGTATTTTTACGACATACGGCATACATATGCCGGAGTTATATTTCGACTGACATTTGTTTTCCTTTAGTTAAAATAACATTTAATCTTTAAACTAAGGAGGTTTAACATAGAGAGAACTTTACAAGATAGTGAAACTCTGTATCTGTCTAGGAGTCCTTTACTTTCCACTTCCGCGAAGCGTTTAAAACTACAGAGGTGACAATGTATTTGTATCAAGTACCTAGTGTAAGAAGTAGCATCGATGGGCGGAGGCAGTAAATCTAGTCCAGTTTGAAACCCTGAAGACACAAGTTTGCGCGTTAACCGCTAAAAAGAACCCCTTTGTCGTATCACCTTAGTTTTAAGACACTACCCTTGTTGCCTCAGCCAGAATCCTCGGCGTCGATATATCGAGTAACGAGCAGTTTCGAGGTCACTTGGAAGTGAAGGCCAAATTGACCTCAAAGTTTGGCGTGCTTAGCAGAGCGGGGCAGTATTTCATGCCGGCAACTTTACAAGATGCAGGTTCCGCCTCTCATGGAATACTGTTACTATCTCTGGGTCGGGGCTCCCCAGTGCCAGCTCCTTCCAATTGATCGCATCTGGTGCAGAAAAGTTCGAATCGTCAGCGTATAATTCCAGCCGCTTAATTTCACCATCACACATCGCCACAGAACTCGAGATACCATCCTTATCACCTGGATGATTGGCGGTCCACTATTGTGCGATTTACAAGAAGTTTTCTTCCAGGCGCAACTTCCTTGTGGAATCGACTGCCACTAAACGTGGTAGAGCCAAGCTGAAGTTATATTGTTGGTATAGTTGTAGCGCGAAGGGGTCGGCTCGACCGGGGAAGGACCACGCTCTCACAGAATACCAGCGTAAAATAGTAGCTTAAGGCTGCTGTGTTTCGTATGGTGAGTGTAGAGAACCGGATACCCCTTTTACTGGAAACGAGGCATTCCATCTTAGTCCTCACGGGTGACAACGCATCTGCATTTTGATTCGTAATCGAGGATAGATGTAGATATCTATGGGCTACAGCAACCACTTACCATCAGGGCTGTGTGATCGTTTGTCACCCTATCCTATAAAAAAACTAGCGATTTTTTCGGACGGATACAACTTAATGACCTTCAAGAATAGAGTACTCTTTTTTTAAAGGCCGGCAACGCACCTGCAATTCCCCTGATGTTGCAGTTGTTCATGGGCGTCGGTAGTTACTAACCATAGTGCTCCCTGTCATATAAAAACGAAGTTCCTAACTATCATGTTTCTACTTAAATCGTATAATAAATGTTAAATGATACGTAATTATAACTACTTCCAATAGACGACTTGAATTTATAACTCTTCTTTGAATGAGACGAAGGTTGGTCTGGTTTAATTGATTGATTGGTGATGCGCTGATTTGTTGTATGAATTTGCGCTAGATACTGCACTTGCATACACAATATGTGCATCTGTCGCGAAATTAAGGCGTCCTTCAAGTTAGTATCCTCCCTAACGATATCCGAATTTTTTTATAATTTTATTATGCCAAGATTTAGAATTAGTAATAATAGTAACTCAAAAAAAATTGTGACCTATACTTTAGGAGATATAGCCCTTTTACTCGGAGCATTCTAGATTCAAGCAGGCAGCCTCCCCTCGAAAACGCCATTACTGACTCCTTTTGATGTGATTCCTATTTTAAGATTCAGTGAGCAATTGGTGACTTTCATTTACCGAGATTGAAACATATTGCTCCAGCGGAATCGGAGTTACTCATGTCTTAGGAAGGATTCTGATTTTAGGAAAGGTCTCCGATTCTTAAAACCATACGAAAAACAACATCATTAAGCTACTGTTCCACTATGGTATTCGATGAGGGCGAGGTCCCAACCATGTATAAAAATGTTTGTACGAAAATATCGGGTACTATTAAAATTTATCTAAATAACAAAAGTTACAATAATAAAATTTATGTAAATCGTCGCACGTCAGTAAGTCAAGTGCGTAACTAACATAATTGTTATTAAATGATACTTTTACATAGGCACATACTCTCATAGTTTTAATTCAAAATAAAATCATATTTTCCACGTTACAACTTATTTCAATATTTCTTGAAGGTCACGCGCAACGTGATTTTTTTATAGTCTAGTCTTGCCTTTAGGTTTCTTTGCGTCTAATATCCTCTTCACTTACAGTTTTTGGTACTCGTAGATAATAAAATAAATACAGCAGATCACCGGTAATCCGGCCCCTGCCTAAAGCTGAGAACAAATTATCGGACGCGTCCGTCAGCCGCGGCTGACAGTCGCGGCTTAGCGGTGTGCACGGTAGCTGAGACGGCGTCCTCGGACGCCTCGCTTCGGTCATTCCAGAAAGGTTTTGTCAATCGAGAAACATGACAAACAGTGACAGCGAGGACGAATTTATAAAGTTAGCGGCAGCTGCTTTATGTCGTCCTCCAAAAAATAGGGGACCCAAACACTCCTTGTCCATGATATTAATGTAAAACGACTCGAGTATGATGAATTTCATACATTGTATCCAGACTTACAAAAAGATGATAAACGTTAAAAAATGTACTTATGAATGTACTAATATGTACTTATAAATATAGGCACTCGTGGCTATGAAAACATTCAATTAATTTTTTTCATTACACATCATGTCGCGAGCGCAGTTGGTTCGCTTGTGACACTCGAAACGTCCGCGGACGCGTCCCGTGCCCCGTTCACACTGTCCGCGGACGCGCCAAACATCTAGCCGGCCAGATTCTGTTCGGACGTCCGAACGCTCAAGAGCGACGCAAGGTCATGTCCGCGTCTTACGGCCGATAGTTTGCACAGTGTAGTACTAAATGTACTGGCTAGATCTCAATAAGCCGCGGCTGTCAGCCGCGTCCGTCAGCCGCGTCCGATAATTTGTTCTCAGCTTAATCCGACATGTAAAGACTTGTAGGTAGATTCGAATCGCGCTATGAAACCACCAGGGGGAGGGGGAGATGTCCTTTGCGAATACGTGGACAAACAGGTTGTAATTAGTTCACGCCACCATGAATCTAACTTGACGCGTATTGTCTCAGTTCAAATGTAACTAATAGTAACCAACTATGGTAGCGGCCTAGCGAGCTTTCATTATTTACTGTTTAGGTATTCATTGTGCATCACATGACATTTTTATTTTTTATTGTTTTATATTTGATATGTAATCTGACGGATTACAAGGTACTTTTTCAGAGAGTTGCGGACTCCCAGGGGGCTGTGGCAGTACTCTATAATGTGACAAATTCGATAATTCGACACCGCCTTGCAAAACGTTTGTAGGATTACAGCGGGTCCGCTGTATACCCTTTTTAAGACATCTTTAAAATTGCTATGGAATTTGTTATAATAATATTGAATTCAATGCACTCCTTATCAATAAATAATATTTATTGTGTACAGAGCAAACACGTGTGCATTAATAGGTATACTATACACTGTACTATATATCTTGCATATGCGATAAATAAGAAAAATGATAGCGAAATGTATTGTTTGTAACTTGTTGTTAGTGCTTTAATGAAAGTAAATTACTCGTAACCAAGTTTGTTTTGTAATTCAAATACAAAACATTCGAGTAATGTTTTTGCAACAGGTGCGTAAAATATGTATTTATGAATATGGTGTGCTTTTGTTTATAACTTATAGTCTACAAATACACCATATAGTACAACGTGTAGTTCATCTATACGTAAAATTTATGAGGGACATAGAACAAATATGAAACGAGGTCTAAAACGCAATACAAGAATCATTAGGTACTTGATGAGTGTTATGTTACATCGCATTTGCATCTTTTTCGTCATCATAGATACGTTAAAAACTCGAGTAATTATGATACGAGTATGAGTGATGAACATCAACTACGTTTACCAAGCGAATACTACAAACGAACGTGCCACATGTTATTGGTTTGTCCGCTTCTGTTCTGGAAATTTCGACCTGAAAAATGAAGCCCGTGGTCGTCCGAAAACTTTGGTGAACAATGACGAATTAACGGCGATCGTGGAAGCTAATGATAGTCAATCTACGACTGAATTAGTAGCAGCTTTCGACGTTAGCATCAAAACAATGTTGATCCATTTGTGTCAAATTGGCAAGGTACAAAAGCTTGATATGGAGGCCCCACGGACTCGTGCGAATTACACGTCGAGACATGACATGCATTGCACTACTCAACAGGCGCACAAACGAAGGAATTTTGAACCGCATTGTTACCAGTGACAAAAATAGATTCTGTTTGACAATCGCAAGCGCTCAGCAAGTTATTTGGATCCTAGTTCAACGCCTAATCCATGCCCTACACGAGAAATTATCCCTAGAAAAGTGATGATCACCGTTAGGTGGTCTAGCCGGTGTGATTCATCACAGCTTCTGAACAAATGGGGTGAGAAGTACTGCAGATGTGTACTGTGAAGAAATGAACACAATGATGGAGATGCTTGCTCGTTTCCAACCAGCTATGGTCAATCGCACGTCTCTGCTAACGCACGACAACGTGCGGCCTCATACTGCACAACAGACTGTCCTCAAGTTATAAGAGTTGGGGTTGCAGTACTTACCAGATCTTGCACCTACAAACTTCACAAAAAAAAAATCAATACCCAAGAGGCAGTACAAAATGCCTTTGTAGAATTTGTTGGCTCCCGTTCATGATTTCTTGAAGAAGGGCATCAATAAACTGCCACTGCATTAGCAAAGATGCAACGATTGCATAGGTGGTTAATTAATAGAAATAAAATATTATAGAATAAAATACGTTAATTTATTTCATAAAAAACGGCAATTTCACGGGAAATGATCTATTTTTTTCTATACGGACACAGGTGTAAACATCCTGAATCTCGCAAGAAAATCGGAGACTCAAGTGCACACCTCAGTCGAATTCGAATAGTTTTGTGGTGGTGGTAACTTAGAAGGATTAATGCAATCGTCGACAGTTAATGTCTTCAGGGATGGTACATATAATGCGTACACAATACACATGCAGTTTTATCGGCCGGCACTTAGCGGGGAGCCTTTTTTTATGGGATAGGGTCTTAAACGAGCACACAGTCCACCTGGTGGTAAGTGGTTGCTGTGGCCCATAGACATCTACATCTATCCTCAATTACAAATCAAAATGCAATGCGTCACCCGTGAGGACTAAAATGGAATGCCTCGTTTCTAGTAAAAAGGGTCTCCGGTTTTCTACATTTACCATACGAAACACAGCAGCATTAAGCTATTATTTTACGCTGGTATTCTGTGAGTCTGCTATCCCAGCGCCGTCGACGGCACCGGTCATTTCCATATATTTCATACATTTTTGCTTCCCCGGCAGCCGGGTCTTGCCTATGCCGTGCTGACGAGTGCAAAATCGCCCATTTGGTAATGAGATCGCCAGCCGCCTCAACAAAAGTGAATAAGCATGGCCTGACTTGACAGGCTATTATATATATATATATATATATATATATATATATATATATATATATATATATATATATATATATATATATATATATATATATATATATATATATATATATATATATTCACTTTGGTCTTGAAGGAGTAGTTATATTGAAATTCAATGGAAAAACCATTGAAGTATAATGGGAGAAACCTGAAAGTATAACTTTTGTTGTACTCATCCTCCGAAATGTATCCCGTAGAATACCGATAGACTGGCACATATCTATACATGCTCTCGAGACTACAACTTAAACTCAACCTTAACACAACTTATACTCACAACTTAAGCTCACTTATATCTTAGCTTTGATATAAGTTTTCTTTATGATTTGTGAAATTTACTAGATAGTGGTAAATAACATTAAAATACTATAAATACTTAGTATAAATTTGGTCAATTATAAATTAGTAGATGTAATAATTTCAAATCGAAGCAAATTTTCTTTAATGAAGGAGTTTGAAAGGCTTTAGGAGCCGACGTAGGGCCGTAGCAGCGAAAAGCACGAATGGTTAGGCTCGACCGCCACACACAGGAAACACGCTTACACACACCGTAAAATAGGAGCATTATGCAGATGTGTTCCGTACGGTGAGTTACGAGAACTAGAGATCCTTTTTACTGTTGGTTCCATTAGTTCTTAAGGGTGAAACTTCACCTGCATCTTAATTCTTCTTAATCAAGGATAAAATCTATCACTATAACAGGCTCTTTTGGGCTACATAGCCCAGATGCTGCATAGAGCTTTTTGCATGCTCGTCACTCTCCAACTTGTACAAAAAGAATTTTCAATGCAATAGGCGTATTACACTCACCTGCATGTGTATAAGTGGTTTTTTCTGACGCTTCTTCTGAAAAAGCCTTTGCAGCCGTCGCACGAGGACGCCCCGTAATGTTTCCCCGTTGCCCGGTCACCGCAAATGGCACAATGTTGCGACAAAGATGTAGAACTGGCGGCACTCGCTTCACTACTGCTCGTTTCTAGCTGCATGTCGCTGTCTGTAACAAGAAAATTTCTTATGAAACGTGTAACGTAGTAGGAGCCACGCTGTAGGTATATTAGCAGTATAGATGCAGCACGAGTGGGTCGGCTCGACCGGGGAAGCACCAGGCTCTCACAGAATACCAGCGTAAAATAGCAGCTTAACGCCGCTGTATTTCGTATGGTGAGTGTAGAGAACCGGATACCCTTTTTACTGGAAAAGAGACATTCCGTCTTAGTCCTCACGAGTCTACATCTACATTTCCTCAACGCATCTGCATTTTGATTCGTGATCGATGATTGATATAGATGTCTATGGGGCGCAGCAACCACTTACCATCAGGACATATATATACTTGTATATATATGTGTCACAGTCAACTAGCTTAATTAGCCGTTCAATCAACCGCCTAGCCTCTTTACTAAACAGCGCCGTTCAACTAGCGGCCTGAATAATACTCAGCCATTTGATCAAACAGCTAGGCAAATGAGTTGGATCGATGACGTTTCATTACTTGCCTAGCCACTTCATTTCAATAAAATTCCACTTTCAGCCACCTAGCGCTGAAACTCTCCAAAAGGTTAAAAATTAGCTTAATCAGCCGAGTAACAGCTTAGCCTTTTTATGTTTAACTAGGGACCTGATATACAGCTAATATTTATTTTTAGTCGTAAAAATTACGATAATTATAAAATAATATTGGAGATTTTTTACAAAAAGTTTTTTGTAAAAAATAAAGTAATTTATTGAAGTGATAAGTAAATGATTGCATGTATGGCACCTGGCCTGGTCTGGTCTGATAGTGATATCTACATATACAAAAGAGGAAGTCCCGAGTGCGGAGTGACTGACTCATCTATCAATGCACAGCCAAAACCACTCAACGTAGAAATCTGATATTTGGACAGTAGCTGCCTTTTATGACGTAGGCACTACTTCCACTAAGACAGGATTTTAGAAAATTCAACCCCTCAAAGGGAGAAAAGTGATGTTACAGTTTGTATAAAACTTTTTATTTTACAAGACGAATGGACTCGAAACTTACTAAAGGTTATGTACTCTGTAAATAGAGATAGGTGGACGTGCGTGCTTTTGCGTGTGTGCGCGTGTGTGCGTGCGTGTGCGTGTGTGGGGGGGGGGGAACTATTATAACAGCGAATTATGAAATGCGGTACAGCAGAAATTCGGTTTCTTCATAGGCTTTCGCCTGCAACCACTTTAGTATCAGGATTTTACACACCCTGTACGTTTTGTCGTATATGTTCAATGCTCTATTTATTTTATTATATAGGAATGCAGAACATGAGCTAAATTGCCTACTAGCAAAAACTGTTTTAGTACCAGAAGGCACAACCACAATATTTTTCCGCCGCTTTTTCAAGATAAATGAGTCAAAGGGTAGGGATTTGTGTGCTTTGAGGATTGTCATAATAACATATAATTGTCTAACTGAGAGTAGACCACTTATTCTATATAGTTGTTCAGTGAGAACAAACGTCTTTTTTTAAAATGCATGACCTTAATAAGGTTTCGTTGGGCTTTTTCCAAGTTAAGAAATTTGGTCTTTGCAGCTCCACCCCATACCGGAATGCAATATGTTATGATAGATTGTGCAAGGGACGTGTATATTTGGTTAAAAAGATATCTGGGAGATTCCAACTGCTTAGTACTACCAGGTATTACGTCTCTTAGGCTTTTGATTATCCAAATCAATTTTCGGGTCCTATTAATGACATGCTCAAGGTGTGGGTACCACGATAGCCTCTGATCTATAACGACTCCCAGATATTTAGTATGAGGGACTTTTTTAATTGATGGGCAGTCACAAAGCTTTGTTTTTAGCATCCTCAAAACACGTATCAAATTTAAGGCAAAAGTCAGTTTGTGGCTGCGAGTTGTTGGTAATGCTAAAGCGAATAAAATTTGTCTTAGCTGTATTCAAAGTCAAGAGATTTTGTTGCAGCCACAGAGCGACTCGAGCTAGAACACTTTCAGCACTAGTCTTGACAGCCTCCCAAGATTTATCAGCAAAATAACGTATTAATGTATTATTAAATAAAATCGAACATAAGATGGCATAGCATGCATGAGACTTGTATATTGCCAAAAATTCTGTAATAGGATCCCTTGCTCCACAATCTAATGTCCGCCAGTTTACGATGACAAACGTTTTTACAAAACCGTGCGTGTAAATTATATTTGAAATGCACAGACTTGAACCCATGAGCCCGTGACTGAAGCACCACAAAAAGTTGGCTTGAAAGTAAAACCGCTTAGATTAATGAATAAGTGCTCTTAATAGCTCACAAATTGTTTCAATTCAAATCCGTAATTGCTCACACTATTAATTAATTAGTTGTTAATCATTACAAGTACAAAATTATTTTTGCCTAATATATTCTTCTTAATACCGATGAACTTTTCTTAAAATGAATAAGTGCTCATAATTGGCGGGAAGAGGGTGTCCAAATTTGATTTCCAAATTTGTTAATTTAATATATTTTTTTTAGCTTTTAAAACGTGAGTTTAAAGTTTGTATAAAAATAATGTATTTCGAACCGCTGTAAGTCCAAACCGCTGAACGTAGAGTAATTGGAACAATAGCTTCTTTTTATTACGTAAGCATCGAAGAAAGAATTTTGGAAAATCCAAGCCCTTAAAAGGTGTAATAAGGTGGTATAGTTTGTACGAAATGTTTTAATTTACGGGGCGATATCATATTTGTATGGAGAAAAATGACATTACAAAAAAAATCTAATGGATACTAGCTGTGCTTGCGCATACACTTGGGCACTATAATCCTGTCCTGCGCCGATGGCAAGTCTCCGTTGAGGCAGGCCGCCGTAATACAATATTTTTCATACAAATTGCACCCACGGTTTATGAATTTTACCACCTTAAAGCTTAATTTTAGAAAAAATAAAAATTGATACTTAGCTTCAAATAACATAATATCTACGCTTTTCTTAATTTTTTGAAAATCTTACTATAAATTGTTAAGTTAAGAAAACAAAATAAAACAAAAAATAGTAAATTTGCGTAAGAAAACACAGTTTGCGTGGAAAAATGTTTTTTTAACATGCAAGGTGGTAAGGATACCCAAAACGAAATTTGGATAATTTTACGTACAGTTGTCGGTGAAGCTCACGGACGACTGAGGGAGTGACAAAATGAAAGTGATGCAATGACTTTATAATACGCAAATTATGAGATAGGTTACCGAGAACACGCTCGGAAAAAACTAAGTAAGCGCCAAACAATATTTATTGTTAACAAAACTTTGTTATGGTTAAAAAAATGGTTTATGAAACTTAGATGTGATACCAAGCCAAGCCTATAATTCCATGAACGTATTCGTAGAAATATTGCGGTGGCATGGAGAAATGTAACTAATTAGAGCCGACTTTGTAATTTTTTCTATCAAGAAAATTACATGTTATTATGTTTTCCTTTTATGAAATTCACGGTCATATAGTTAAAAATCATATACCAAAAATTTGGTTCGTAATCTTAAAAACTTAAAAAATATGTGCAATAGAAAAATCACCAAATTTTCGAGATACCTTAAAGTATTTACCCTTTATCGGATCGATAAAAATGGTATATGGGATTTAAGTGGCATGTTTTAGGATTATTGGAAAATACATCTCAAAGAGGTAAGTAATAATAAGGAATGAAAGAGAAGAAGAGTATGAAGAGAATAATGAATGAGTAATAAGGAATGAAAATATATAATTTTTTGAGTAAATAAATTAAAATTCCTGTTTTGGTTATAGATTAAAAACTATAAAACCCGTGTTTCATTATTTTTGACAATTCCAGCCTTCATGGTAGTAAAATTAAGGATGTAAAATTGTTTGAAATTATTATAAGTATATAAATATTATAAGATTACTATAAGAAGGTAAGAATTAAAGATATTTTGCACTAAGTTTTAATTTAAAAATATTACACTAAGGGAATGAAAGCTATTATAAAATTGTTAACTCTTTTGATGCGGTTTTTAATCAATCAATATATTATTCTTTATTGTTAATCAAACTTGTTGAAACCAAAACAATATGAAACAAATAAAGTATTCCAGACAACCTTAATCGCAAAGAATTGTCAACAACGAATGAGTCAGAGGGAGGTGTACATAAACTATACAATTAAGTTTAAAAAAAATCACAAGATAATAACAGTTGAAGAAAGTAGGATAACACAGTATGGGACAAGAAACGACGGGAAGTATGATGAGAATTATTGGAGTTCCAAGTATATACGTATATGTATGTATATGTATATTAGAGTTCGTAATTTTTACGTGGTAGAGCCATGCTGCTATTAACTATTAACTATTAGAGTATATTAGTAATATAGTTTTTTTTGCGAGCAGCTATGCAGGTCTAGGACCAGTATCACTGCGACCTAAAAGATCTATTGTGATCGCTGCTATGGCTATAGTTCACTGCTAAATCTCTTCAATGAGTAGAAGGGGTTGCTTAGCCGTGAGCTATTTCACTTCTACTGGGCGGAGTACATAGTTTACCAGATGAGTGCTACGTAGGCGCATTAAGGGTCCGCAATCAGTTTGGATGAGCAGAGGCGTTTCTTTCGTTATGGAACAGAACCGACACATCCTTAAGTTGCTTAGTCCCTGGATGGACATGTGATCTTTAAGACAACAGTGTGCAGTTTGGGCTCTTACCCTTATCCCAGGGCTTCTAAAGCGAATTTACGATCAAAAGCCCGGATTAAGGTTTTAGAATGTTTTAAGCCTGGTGTGTCAGACCAGATCTTAAGAGATTTATTGTGATAAAATTTCAATGGTCAACCGGGCTAGGCTTCAAATTGCTCAGATCCAAATTGTGTACTTTTTGAGCCCTCCCGTGCATGTTTGTCGGTAATTCGTAGTAGTGTATGTATAAAATGTAGCAGTGGGTTGGCTCGACCGGGAAGGACTACGTTTTCACAGAATAACAGCGTAAAATAGCAGCTTAACGCTGCTGTATTTTGTATGGTGAGTATAGAGAAACGGAGACCTTTTTTACTAGAAACAAGGTATTCCATTCTTAGTCCTCACGGATGACAACGCATCTGCATTTTGATTCGTGATCCAGGATAGATGTAGATGTCTATGAGCCACAGCAACCTCTAACCATCAGGTAGACTGTGTGCTCGTTTGTCACCCTTATGCTATAAAAACAGTTCCAATTAGTTTTGAGTAGATTTATGATGGAAAAAAGGGATTGAGTAGGGCGAATACGTAGTGGCAAACAATTCCACGAGCTTACAGTTATAACAGAAAATGATTTATTGAAGGAGAATGAATGTACCAGACTACGAAGTTAAGATTGATAGAGTGGTTTGAACTGTTCAAAAGACCTTAGGTTTAACTTAAGATCAGTGATCATTATAACTTGGACGCGGATATTACCGCGGGGAGAAAAGCTGAGAGGCCACGAATAGTGATTTTGCCGAACATCTAATACCGAATACTAACTATCTAATACCGGCCACGCTTTTGACCGAAGTGCCGAATAATCGGTGCAGCGCGGCGAACTGTCTACCTGTCTTATTGTAGCGCGTCCGGTGTGGTGGCAGCGTGAGCAGGGGGGCCTATTTGTTTCATTTGCAAGTTAATCGTGTCACGACACGCATTATTTGTTTATTGTTACGTCACGTTAACGTCATCGTACGTTATTGTAATGTGTATATTGTCAGATTGTGTTACTTAAAGTCTGTCAAAATATATATTGCTAAAATCATATCGTTTTGCTAATAAATTATATTCATGTTTGAGTGCTGTGTGTGACTTTTGTCCATGATTTTATATTCGGTATTCGGCTTAATAGTTCGCAATATTCGACCGAATACAGAATATTAAAAAAGTTAGAATACAGAATAGAACCCAATATTCGTGGCATGGCGTTCTAGTAAAAAATTAATAGTTTCCTTACTATCTAAAATATAGACAATGACCCTGAATATTTAATTCTCTCGCTCTAATATTTAGAACTCTTTTTAAGTTATGTACCCAAATAGCTGTCGGATTAAACATAACCACTGGATATACATATGCCTTGATTATGTGCCTAATTAACGAAATGGCCACGAAAAACCAGCTGACAACTAACGTGGTAATCATTTTCATAATGATTCAAAAGATTAAATAATTTTTTCAATTATTTTTAAATTAGACCAAGCGTGAAGCGTCAAATCGGTCGTGATGATTGAGGCAATCCATCCCTGCAACGGGAAAGGCTCATCTCCAGTTCATGGACAAGTTCACGAAGAAGTAGAATTTTATAAACTTAACCAATTCATAAAAAACGGATGTTGAAAAAGGCGTTCGTTGCTATTATTTAATGACCTAGATGAATGAAATAATAAATGTGTTAATATTGATAACAAGATATTACGAGTATTTAGGTTAGAAATCTTGCTAAGTAACAACAAAGTACTTAAGATAATAACTAATGGGTGATTTTGCTTTACTTATAAACATTACGTAATTTACATAGAAAATATGTTTTATTGCTACACTAGTCACATTGAACGAAAGCAAAATGTTATATTTTACTTTCGTTCGTTGCGTTGTAAGTTGTAGAGCAAAGCTACTATGTAGCTATATTATGGTTGTACACATTACTTAATTAACATAGAAAATATGTTTTATTGTTACACTCAAGCCACATTGAACGAAAGCAAAATGTTATATTTTGCTTTCGTTCGTTGCGTTGTACGTTGCAGAGCCAAGCTACTATGTAGCTATATTATGGTTGTAAACATTACTTAATTAACATAGAAAATATGTTTTATTGTTACACTCAAGCCACATTGAACAAAAGCAAAATGTTATACTTTGCTTTCGTTCGTTGCGTTGTAAGTTGTAGAGCCAAGCTACTATGTAGCTATATTATGGTTGTACACTTTACTTAATTAACATAGAAAATATGTTTTATTGTTACACTCAAGCCACATTGAACGAAAGCAAAATGTTATATTTTGCTTTCGTTCGTTGCGTTGTACGTTGCAGAGCCAAGCTACTATGTAGCTATATTATGGTTGTAAACATTACTTAATTAACATAGAAAATATGTTTTATTGTTACACTCAAGCCACATTGAACAAAAGCAAAATGTTATACTTTGCTTTCGTTCGTTGCGTTGTAAGTTGTAGAGCCAAGCTACTATGTAGCTATATTATGGTTGTACACATTACTTAATTAACATAGAAAATATGTTTTATTGTTACACTCAAGCCACATTGAACGAAAGCAAAATGTTATATTTTGCTTTCGTTCGTTGCGTTGTACGTTGCAGAGCCAAGCTACTATGTAGCTATATTATGGTTGTAAACATTACTTAATTAACATAGAAAATATGTTTTATTGTTACACTCAAGCCACATTGAACAAAAGCAAAATGTTATACTTTGCTTTCGTTCGTTGCGTTGTAAGTTGTAGAGCCAAGCTACTATGTAGCTATATTATGGTTGTACACATTACTTAATTAACATAGAAAATATGTTTTATTGTTACACTCAAGCCACATTGAACGAAAGCAAAATGTTATATTTTGCTTTCGTTCGTTGCGTTGTACGTTGCAGAGCCAAGCTACTATGTAGCTATATTATGGTTGTAAACATTACTTAATTAACATAGAAAATATGTTTTATTGTTACACTCAAGCCACATTGAACAAAAGCAAAATGTTATACTTTGCTTTCGTTCGTTGCGTTGTACGTTGTAGAGCCAAGCTACTATGTAGCTATATTATGGTTGTAAACATTACTTAATTAACACAGAAAATATGTTTTATTGTTACACTCAAGCCACATTGAATAAAAGCAAAATGTTATACTTTGCTTTCGTTCGTTGCGTTGTACGTTGTAGAGCCAAGCTACTATGTAGCTATATTATGGTTGTAAACATTACTTAATTAACACAGAAAATATGTTTTATTGTTACACTCAAGCCACATTGAACGAACGCAAAATGTTATATTTTGCTTTCGTTCGTTGCGTTGTACGTTGTAGAGCCAAGCTACTATGCAGCTATATTATGGTTGTAAACATTACTTAATTAACATAGAAAATATGTTTTATTGCTACACTCAAGCCACATTGAACGAAAGCAAAGTGTTATATTTTGCTTTCGTTCGTTGCGTTGTACGTTGTAGAGCCAAGCTACTATGTAGCTATATTATGGTTGTAAACATTAATTAACATAGAAAATATGTTTTATTGCTACACTCAAGCCACATTGCACGAAAGCAACATGTTACGGAGTATTTGGTATCAATGTGCATATTTTCAAAATTTATATAATATACGTGGCAGAGCTACGCTACTATGTTGTTATATTTATGGTTATAGCATGAATGCTCGAACCTCGAACGGGGCAGGATCACGCTCTCACAGAATACCAGCGTAAAATAGGGTACCTAATGCTGCTGTGTTTCATATGGTGAGTGCAGAGAACCGAAGATCCTTTTTACTGGAATCGAGGCCCTCTGGGGTGACAACGCATTAGCATTTTCATCCTTAGTTGAGGATAAATGTGGATGTCTATGGGTCAAAGAATCCACTTATTACCATCATGTAGACTGTGTGCTCGCTTGTCATCCAATGCTATAAAAAATTAAAAAAATTGACAATGATAATGAAACCTAGATTTTAATTTATCATTTTCAACCTTTTTGTATTGTAGGTTTCTATCGAGTAGACAGGAAAATTTAATGCGACGTAAGTGGTTGCATATTCCGGGGGAGAACCAAACACATGTACATATTGTACTATTATCACTTAACCCAGTAAATATTGCAGAGTAGAAACAACTTTTATTGCATGTAATTTAATTTATGATATGATTAGGTGTGACCGTGAGGCCAATTGATATTTGAATGACGTTGCGATTGTAGATGTTGATAAGTTTGGCCTAAGGAGCTATAATAACTATAATTAACTTTTGTCTGTGAGGTAACAATGTAACGTCAGTCGAAGAGGAGTAATGATCCGGTCTTGAATAATTTTGCAGTAGGTATAATATCGTAAATAAAGTGACGTTAAAAATATAGTTAAATAAAGTTGTCCATATATAGCGAAATAAAGTTGTCCATAATAGAGCTTTGATCGTAAACGCAACTACTGATCATCTGGTCTCTTATCGAATGGGCTATAAAATCAGTCTGGGTTTTTCTGTCACGAAATTCTTATTATTAGCTAAGAGGCAGTTGGCGGTATTTCAACCCCGTGTCTCGGAAAGCACGTAAAGCCGTTCTGCGCCTGATCTCTATCCGGTTGTATCAGTTTCAGTTTGCCGTTTCATGTACTAGGAGAGTGAGGGGACAAAGAATGCACCTGGACTTGTGCACAATTAACAAGTCCTGAGCAGATGGCTAATCTCAGCTGATACTAGCAACCGTAACCGGAATTCGGTCTGGTGTACAGAGTAGGTACATTATTATTATCCATAACTGATAAGGTAATCAAAGAAACTATAAAAAGCCCTCAAAATATGAAAGATCTGTCTTTTACTCACAGTCTGAATAATATCGCACAATTGTACAGTTGATGGGATTACTTACTGCTGCTTGAAATTATCTGAATGCTTGTATAAATTACACATAGTTTTCCTCGTAATACTTGGTTTTAAGTCGTCATTTAAACATCGCTCATGTTGAATGAGGCAAAAAGTTATGGGCTAGTATTAGCTGAACATTAACGTGTTCAGTGATAAAACTCATTTTGAATGAAGCTACGTGATAACAGCGATACAAATAAAACAATTAATGTTATTTATCTGTTACAAATAAACAATACAAAAAAACAACTTTTGTAAGATCTTGGTAGAAAAAGAAATTAATAGGTATATAAAACATTTTGATTTAAATGACAACAAACCTTCTTTGTTGCTGTAAACATTTCCTAGCGTGTTTAAGCAATGGCAATCATCTGGAACACTTTTATAAGGGTGCACTGGGTATGGATTCGCAGCGGTTTTGTCCCAAAGGTGAGGAGTTACCGACAACATGTATTCCGAGGTATACTCCATCGCGAACAGTTCCTGCGACGATGCCATCTCGCAGGCGAACACCGGCATTTTCCTCTGACCGTGTGGAGCAGAATGTCACCACTCGTTAATTATTATCAGTTTGTAACCGTCACAAACACCTAATTCGCTATCAAAAGCGCCGGTAGATAATTTTCACAGCGCGATTAGTGTACTTAATTCGACAGGTCTACGAATACGTCCACAACAGTGATTTTTATTTGACTACACATTTTTACTGATTGTGTAAGATTTTAAATAGACGATGACATGAACATATTTCGGAATTATGTTTTTATTTCATAGATCACAAAATATGTCTAATAACACGTGATTGATATCACGTTGTGCGGGTCACAACTCGGGTCACAATAACTCTGGTAACAACACGACCTTTCTCAAAGACGGTTCCGAAACAACTGAATTACCGAACTGACGAGCAAGTATTGAGTGTTGACGACACATATCTAGCAATATCCGCCTTAATGCCTGCGAAAATTTGCTGACAACTACGGCCTATAGACATGAATGAACCATTCGATAAATGTAGAGATCAGCAAGTCGTCTATCGCAACTGGTCCGCTGAGTCACACGTTATCGGAAATGCAGCGGATGTGGAGACAAATGCATTGCAAACGTGGAGTCATACCCAACAGCTGATCACCAGAAGCAATAGCCATATAGAGAATGTTGTTGTACATAAGCAAGCCGACCGGATGACTAATTGATTGTCACGAACGCTTTGTTTCTTTGTCATGATGCGCATGTTGCTGGCGCAATTATCTCTTCGGATACAGATAATATTTTAGAGGTTCGGTTATCTAATGTTAGGATTTGTAACTGTGTATAATTAGTGTGAAATTCAATCGTATGCTAATGACAGTATTGTTATAACACTGTTCACAGCACACCATTAGTCTCTACTGATCTACAATCTACAGTCTCAAAAGTTTAAGATTTATATCGCAGTTTAAGATTTGTAGCGTCTCAGGAAATAGCCGTTATTACTTATCATGGATAGGTATGTATCATCCCTCTTACGATATGGATTGATTGCTTGGGGAAATTCCGCTTATGCGGACAAAGCGTTTAAAATCCAAAAAAATGTATAAGAACGTTATGCGGTGTGGAATTTTATGAAAACTGTACAACATTATTTAAAAAAACCAAAATACTAGAAATGAGTATTTTTGAGAAAACGCATCCAAACATATTTCTGTCACACAATGAAGTGTTGAGAAAAGAAGATAGCCGAATTATGGGTAAATTATATACACCACAACAAAGGCTTAATATGTATAGCAAAAGTTATTTTTGTATGGCAATTAAAATATTTAAAAAGCTAGCAGATAATATAAAACTATTAAATATTAACAAATTTAAAAGATCTTTAGCTCAATGGCTTCTTGACCGTTGTTTTTACTCCGTAAAAGATTTTCTGACACATAAAATTGAGTAGGTACGAAAGTGACACTATATGTATATTGATTCAATAAAGTTATTTTTTCCTAAATCTATGAATTATGAATAACTTTGTATAAGTTACAATATAGATAGTAATATTCTTTATTAATAAAACGACTATTCATATTAATAATGTCAATGTTTTACTAATTTCAAATGTCAAATGCAATCACTATTCGGAATAATTGAAGCCTTAGTATTAATTTATATTTCACAACTTGTTAGTTATATGCTGTAATTATTGTTATTAGATTGACATAATATTATATTGACATCTTATCACTGACATTGTAAAAAACTAAGAATTGATAATTGATAATTGTGCTGTTTCTACACCGATACTGGTAAGACGTAAATGATCTTAAAAGTTATAATGCAACAACTGATTGTTGCAATTTTATGTTCTGATTTACAACGTGCTCAGCGGTAAAGGAAAACATTGTGACGAAGCCTGCATGTTTGAGAAATAAGATAAAAATATTTTGAAGACATGTGAAGTTCGCAAACACGCATTAAGGCAGCGCAGCGGACACTTCTTTGCCCTAAAACCCTCTCAGAAATGAGATCTGTGCCCGGCAGTGGGACGTATAAAGGCTGTAAATTTAACTTTTTTAGGTGATATGGATTATGGTACATATGAAGTCGTCCGGCGTTGTAGTCAACTCACTGAACAACTTTTTGTTCTAAAACTCGCTGCGGTTTGTGCCCAGTAGTGCGATGTATGTAAGCTTTTACTTTTTAAATTTTAATAAGGCATCACTGCTGATCATAAGGTTTTTTGTCAAATAGGTCGGATATTTGCAGTAGTAGCCACGCGCTAGCGGGTTGGCAACCGCAGGTTTTTATTACTTTGCCATCAATCTCCCGTTTCACTTTTCCCCTGTCGCCTCTCACGACACCCACGAACAGTAAAACAAAATTTATGAAATTTGGAAGTCCACTCGAACGTACAAAATATTTTATTGTGCCAATATACAATGGGGCCAGTGATTTGAATCAAATAACGCACAAAAACACTATGGCATGTATTAATAAAGACCATGGAACCCAACATTATTTTGTCAAAACTATATCAAGTTTAAATCAAATCAAATTCATTTATTTGCATAATACAGGTATAAGAAATAATATTTACAAAAAAAAATTAGAATATCTACACTGTATTATTACCTTATGAGGTGTGCAAATACTCTACAATATAGTCTACGCATTACTAATTCAATAATGGTGCTTTGAAATAAAATTAAGAATAAGAAGAAAAAAAAATAAAAATATTGTCAATAGTTGAGTCTAGAGTGCTAATTGTTCTCATATTAAATATGATGTTATATAAACTCGAAATTAAATATTTTTGATAATACGAACAATCAAATTCAAAATGTTGTCATACAAAATTTAAGTTAAATTATAATTTAATATACTAATCTTAATTTTAATTTTGAATATTATGTAAATAAAACATTTCTGATTCCAGGGCAATTAACTCTTCATAAAGACACATTGGAAGAAATGTCCGATATAAAACTAACTTGTATTTCCGTAGCATCTTGCCAAATTTCAATCATTTACGTCCCATATAGACACAGATAACGGGTTCTCTACAAGTGATCCAATTTTGCTACTGTTGGCACGGAATAGTATTAATGATGTTTCTAAACTAAAGCCCAAGCGAGCGAAGCCGCGGGTATAAAGCTGTAAGTATGTTAATAAATTAAGAAATTATAGCAAATGTTACAATCCTTATTTATAGACCAAATTTTAGTGTAATAAATCAAAAGAATATTTATTTTCGAGTAAAATTGCCTTACAATAGTGTCATCTCCTTTATTCTATAATTAAAGTCATTTTATCGAATAAAAGTTGATTGAATTTCAAGCCGGTACATAAAATAGACGCTAGATGGTCTCTAGTTATGAAATTGTGGGTTGTTAGTTGGTATACCTATTAAGATAATTTTATTCAATATTGTTAATTTAATATTTGATTTAATAAATTTGATATTTCTTAATATATTATTTATTTTAACAGTTAAAATTTATATTCACTACCCATCCTTAAAGCAGCGTACAAAAAGGACACCGAGATAAAGGAACAGCGTATTTAAAAAAAATAGTAGCAATGCTATTAACATCAGTAATATTCCCTTTAAACACTAATGCTAAGCTGAAAATGCTTACGTTAGGTGTTCATGATAGTAGTCGCATGGCGGATTCCAACCCAAAACCTTTTCGCGGTCCGCATCATACCATTAGGTACTATCGCTTACTATCTCATTATCTCGCAGGCTTAATATATGTTTGTCTCTTTTTAGTGTCGCTTTTGTTTCATCCAGTGTCAAATAACAACGATTCTAAAGAAGTTTCATTTCAAAAAATATCCCAAGTAGCAATTTACGAAGCGGTCTCAGTGATTCATACAAGAGTAAAACCTACACGTAAATAAGCTAATGCGACAACAGTAGGTGAAATGGGCAGTGATTTGGAGCAGATGCGGTAAACAGAAGAGCAATCGCTTTGACCGGGGCAGGTCGGGGTCGCGGCTATCTCGTCTGCGCGCCGACGACGCGGATGTCAGAGCCAATTGAAAATGGATGTCTTTCATCTCTACTACTAAATAGTAGACCTATTTAGTAGTAATTTTATTATTTTATGTGTAGTGCTATCGGTATATGCTTTTTATCGAAGGAAGGATGCAAAACGAGCACATACTGATGGTAAACGATTGATGTGGCTCAAATACACCAAGATTTGTTCTCATAATGATTTCTTAAATTTACGCGAACACTACACATTGAATAAAACTATTATTTACGGATTTTGTCGCGTTTAATTACTTTAATTTGTTTTCATTATTATCCCGACGTTTCGGGTACTTTACAGCACCCATGGTCACGGGGGGGACTGAGATGTTTGACGTCCCAATGTCATAGTTAGTCCGGCTACCTTCAGTTTTTTAATATTAATTTTTGGTCCGATTTACGCAAAACGAGCTTATAGTATCATGAAGTCTTGCAGTGGTATGCTTGGGTTTGGGTTTAATTTTGTTAATTATAGGATCCCAAGCAGATGGTAGCTATAGGTAATTTCAATAGAGAAGATGGTTGGGTGCTACCATCTGCTTGGGATCCTATAATTAACAAAACTAAACCCAAACCCAAGCATACCACTGCAAGACTTCATGATACTATAAGCTCGTTTTGCGTAAATCGGACCAAAAATTAATATTAAAAAACTGAAGGTAGCCGGACTAACTATGACATTGGGACGTCAAACATCTCAGTCCCCCCCGTGACCATGGGTGCTGTAAAGCACCCGAAACGTCGGGATAATAATCAAAACAAATTAAAGTAATTAAACGCGATAAAATCCGTAAATAATAGTTTTATTCAAGATTTGTTCTCGATAAAGAATCAAAATACAGATGCGTTGTCACTTGTTACTAATATAAAAGGTCTTCTATCCCTTTTACTAGTTAAAGTAACAGCCTATATACGTCTCACAGCTGGGCACAGGACTCCCCTCATTTCTGAGAGGGTTTTAGGGCAAGGAAGCGTCCGCCGCGCTGCCCCAATGCGTGCTGGCGAACTTCACATGTCTTCGATTTTTTTTTTCTCATTTCTCATACATGCAAGTTTCTTCACGATGTTTTCTTTCAACGTCGAGCACATGGTAAATCAGCACTTAAAATTGCAATCAACAATTTCATTGGTGCTGACGGGGATCGAACCCGGTTTTGCTCGCGTACTGCGAATTTTACAGCGAGCGCTAACCATCTGAGATACCGCGGCGGTGTACTAGTTTAGTTTAGTTTAGTTTGCGACGGGCTGTTTTCCGCAACTCCACGTCTATGCGCGTATTTTGCGTGTGGGCAGGAATAATGCGATTATTCGAGCCATGAGATCTCCCCGAAGAAGCTCAACAGTCCCTTGATGTTGCATGCAACTTCGGGGAGTGATCCTAGCGTGCCGAGATGTTTAGCCCTGTACGTAGCGACCTCCGGACATGTCAGCAACACGTGGGCCGCCGTTTCTTCCTCCCCCATACATGCCCTGCACAGGGGACTATCTGTAACACCTATAGTAAATAAATGTTTGTTAAAGGTGCCGTGTCCTGTGATAGCACTTGTTACTATCCTGATCTGCGGCTTGTTCAGTCTCATTAGAACTTTGGTTAAGCGACTGTTTATTACAGGTAGGGCCTCCCTAGCTTGTCTACAGTCTACTAGATTTTTCCAAAGCTTTTGATTATTGAATCTTAATAGTTGATTAGTGAAGTGTCTACGTACCATTGAACGAACGTTACCAAAGGGGATTGGTATGATTGGTTCCGGCCCTATAGTGGCCAGAGCCGATCCTCTTCTGGCCAGTTCGTCCGCTGCATCGTTGCCTCTGGATCCACTGTGTCCCTTTATCCATTGCAGAGTCACATTGTTGTTTTTACATACCTCATTTAATCGTTGATGGCATTCATATATTAGTCCCGAGTTCACCCCATTGCAACTCAGAGCTTGTAGTACCGCCCTACTGTCGGTCAGTATTCTGATGGGGAAGTCATTAACCTTCCTAGCATCTATTGCTATGGCCGCTTGAATGATACCCATACATTCCGCCTGAAAGACCGTGTTATAGCGGTGTGCATATGTGAATATTGAGGTCTTCAGAGAAAGCTCCAGAACCTACACCTTCATTTGTTTTAGAACCATCATCATTCTCTAAACCATTTCCCATTATCTGGGGTCGGCGCAGTAAACCTTCTTGTTTATTTGTTTGTTTGTTTGTTTGTTTGTCTTGTTCATTTGTTTTAGAACCATCGGTGAAAATTCTAAGCTCTTTTGGGCTTAATCCTTCCGGCTGGCTGTTTTCATTTAATTGTATCTTGTATTTCTTATCGAAAACAAACTGTTTAGGAATCCTATCGTATTTGGCTTGTAGGATAGGAATTTCTGAGTGAATTCTATCAATTATGCCTGTATGAGGGACACTATTCTTACTCCAAAGATTTAGGGTCTTGAGTCTGACGGCACCTAAAGTCGCTTCTTGTTGTATATGTAGATGAAGTGGAGTTAGCTCCAGCATCGCTTCCAAGGCTGCTGTTGGCGTAGTTCTTATGCAGCTTGTGGCAGCCATACATGCCAGTCTCTGGTAGAGCTGAAGCTTCTTAATTGCGGTGGCTTCATTTATTGGTGTACTAGTTATTTTCTATCTATTATATAGTATCCTGCTATATACCTACAACGATTTCACTCTGGTATTCGAGATTCCAGTGCGACTGCGATCCTTCCCTGGTCGAGCCGACGCTTTTGTGATACAGCCATAATACTCTGCACCATGACTGCCACGTATAAAACATAGCATATTTTTGTTTATATGAAAGATTTTACTTCGTCTAGTCTATAAAAGTTAGAGACCGTGTGACCTATATAATTTATAGACCTAGACTAAGGAGAAGCCCAGTCGGAACCGAGTAATATTAAAATATCACTGTGGAATGTTTTATTTGTCTCTATAATAATTTATAAAAAGATTGACGCAGTAACGGAATTCGTGCGATAAGAGAACCTTGGTAGGATTTGAGGGCGCTGGAATGTATAATGAATATAATATTATATTATAAATAGTGTTTTATCTTGTCGTTAAATGACAATAATTAACTAATAGTAATGATAGTTTATTTATTAGAAAAATCCTACTTGAACTTGAAACTATTTTTAAACAATAAAATAAAAGTATTTACGAATTTATGTATGATTTGACTGGTTTATTTTGGTACTAAAGATTTTAAAGAATTTTGAGAAAAAAATTAAAGGTCATTTATCCGGCGCAATGCTTTTTCTATGGAATGGGGGTAACAAACGAGCACGCAGACCACCTGGTCTTCGATTAAGAGAATCAAAATGCAGATGCATTGAGACTGAGGACTACCGATGGAATGCCTCGTTTCCAGTAAAAAGGGTCTTCCGATCTCTTTGGATTCAAATTTTATAGAAATGTAACATATTTACTTATGTTACATGCATATAACATATTTACTTATGTGTACATTTATTTATGTTATCACCGTTATGCAATTTCGCTTGAATATCATAATATATGACTTTTTTGATATGTAATCACATTTGTACGTGTATAAAACACCAGATGACACACAGAAATAAACTACACTTTACCTACTTTGAGACATTGGCACAGAATAAATAACAGTATGTACTTCGCATTGGCAAAATGAACGTCAACAAACGATATAATTTGTCCAAGCGACATTTATGTGTCTGACATTGACAGTATGAACGTAAAAAATGCACTATGTTATTTTAATTTTATTTATAGTATTTATAATACATATTTTAAATAAATTTTAACTTTCTGCCCTCCGTCTCCATATAAACTTAACTATCTAAATCTTGGGTAAGTAAAAAGGGTGGTACGAAGTTTTACCTTCATGTATAGTTAATACATATATAGATAAAGTTATTAAGGTTGAAATAAAATTACTTCTTATACTCCACCAAATCTAAGAAATTTCTTTTAATATCTTTCACATTTATTGGACTAGGCAATCCTACTGAAAATTCGGTACCTACAATATTCGATTCTTGAGAGATACCGATATCGATTCTTTAGAGTTCGTAATCATTTACAGTAATATCTAGACTAATAATACCAGAATGAAGCAGAAACAAATGACTCAAAACACAAAATTTATCAGTCACTTTTTTCGTATTTATTACTTACTGCTAATTTCTAGACAAAGTTATCAAAGTTAAAGACTGCACTAGATTAAAAACTTATTCAAAATTTAATCACTTTCACTACAACTAGTTGAGCTGACGTCGGCATCATCGTTGTTTACATTAAACATTATTTGATTTTCCATAATGCATTTAAAATAAATTTCTTTTTTATAGTCATCCATAACAATTTTCTTCCATCACTTATTGGCCCAGTCATCCATTGTGTAGTAGTTGTACTTTCTACAAATCCTCCTCCGGCGGATCCCACATGGCCTTTGAGTATCAAAACACATGGCAAATCATGAGGCAACCTTTTACCACGGGCACGTATCATTTGTCCATGTCTGCGGCACAGTGTGGTTGGCTTTTAGCCATGTTTTATCAATGAATATAACATTGTCCCAATTCTTAGACGATGCATTTGGTTGAATGGTCTAAGTCCCAATTGCTTATAAGTGTTATTCTTTGCATTCATGTCTATAAATAATTATTTTACGTTTGTCATTTGTTTATGGAAAGCCAATCATTCTTTGAATGGTTCTCAATTACTATACTCTACCATTGAACAAGCCGGTATAATCCAAACTTACTCGCAACTTCTCTACAGTGACGTTCACAAAATTTGCAAAAAAATAGACATGTTTAATTCATGATTCATATAACTTATGAACTTTAAAAATTAAATATTGAAATCAACAAATAGTAAATTAAAAATTATAAGGTATTCGAAGGATAGTCAGAGACTACGGACTTTCATTTGGCACAATCCTGACACACATCTCTCGCCAGTTTCACATCCATATACCTATGCATACTTGCTCGTCGGTTAACTCTTGTCCAATTTGGATTTAGTCGATAAATTTCCGTCTAGAGTGTCCTTAACTGACTCTGCCATTCATTTCTGCACAGTAAATTTACTTTGTCACTCTTTCCTTATTCGTTCTACATGACAAAACCATCGAAGCATTAATCTTAATCCTAGTGACAACA
This sequence comes from Parnassius smintheus behrii, assembly GCA_036936625.1. NCBI lineage: Eukaryota > Metazoa > Arthropoda > Insecta > Lepidoptera > Papilionidae > Parnassius > Parnassius smintheus. Next base: position 39,852,852 of record JAUPFT010000013.1, read on the forward strand.
TTATCCACCTCTACCATATTACCCAATGAACGCATTTCCACAGCACTTATTCTACTTTCAAGCTTGTGTAGGAACCAATATGTGCCCATTTTGACTTCCTAAAGAAGTGAAAAGCCTCATTCAGTGTGTACATTCACTCGACGTTCCATATCCTTAACATGGCTACCATCCCTGCTAAACACACATAATAAATACACAAACTCATCCCACTTGCTCAACCAAATTAGAAAATACCTAATCCATACACCCCATTGACTTCCTAAATTCAGCTTGCACACCCAGAATTTTTCCATCATTTTTTTATAACTATTCCAATAAACACCTTAGCATACAATTTTCCCACAATGCTAAACAGGCTGATTCCAGTAGTGTTTTACAGTAATATCTAGACTAATAATACCAGATTGAAGCAGAAACAAATGACTCAAAACACAAAATTTATCAGTTTTTTTCGTATTTATTACTTACTTCTAATTTCTAGACAACGTTATCAAAGTTAAAGACTGCACTAGTTAAAAAACTAATTCACAATTTAATCACTTTCACTACAACTAGTTGAGCTGACGTCGGCATCATCGTTGTTTACATTAAACATTATTTGATTTTCCATAATGCATTTAAAATAAATTTCTTTTTTATAGTCATCCATAACAATTTTCTTCCATCACTTATTGGCCCAGTCATCCATTGTGTAGTAGTTGTACTTTCTACAAATCCTCCTCCGGCGGATCCCACATGGCCTTTGAGTTCAAAACACATGGCAAATCATGAGGTAACCTTTTACCACGGGCACGTATCATTTGTCCATGTCTGCGGCACAGTGTGGTTGGCTTTTAGCCATGTTTTATCAATGAATATAACATTGTCCCAATTCTTAGACGATGCATTTGGTTGAATGGTCTAAGTCCCAATTGCTTATAAGTGTTATTCTTTGCATTCATGTCTATAAATAATTATTTTACGTTTGTAATTTGTTTATGGAAAGCCAATCATTCTTTGAATGGTTCTCAATTACTATACTCTACCATTGAACAAGCCGGTATAATCCAAACTTACTCGCAACTTCTCTACAGTGACGTTCACAAAATTTGCAAAAAAAATAGACTTGTTTAATTCATGATTCATATAACTTATGAACTTTAAACATTAAATATTGAAATCAACAAATAGTAAATTTAAAATTATAAAGGATTCGAGGGATAGTCAGAGACTACGGGCTTCATTTGGCACAATCCTGACACACATCTCTCGCCAGCTTCACATCCATATACCTATGCATACTTGCTCGTCGGTTAACTCTTGTCCAATTTGGATTTAGTCGATAAATTTCCGTCTAGAGCGTCCTTTACTGACTCTGCCATTCATTTCTGCACAGTAAATTTGCTTTGTCACTCTTTCCTTATACGTTCTACATGACAAAACCATCGAAGCATTCCTTTCTTAATCCTAGTGACAACATTATCCACCTCTATTATGTATATATGGGTAATATGGATTACCCAATGAGCGCATTTCCACAGCACTTATTCTACTTTCAAGCTTGTGTAGGAACCAATATATGCCCATTTTGACTTCCTACAGAAGTGAAAAGCCTCATTCACTCTGTACATTCACTCGACGTTCCATATCCTTAACATGGCTACCATCCCTGCTAAACACACATCATAAATACACAAACTCATCCCACTTGCTCAACCAAATTAGAAAATACCTAATCCATACACCCCATTGACTTTCTAAATTCAGCTTGCACACCCAGAATTTTTCCATCATTTTTTTTATAACTCTTCCAATAAACACCTTAGCATACAATTTTCCCACAATGCTAAGCAGGCTGATTCCAGTAGTTTTTTACAGTACTGCTGTGGCCCTTGTTCCTTATTTATATAATGGTACTGAAACGGCTTTGCGCCAGTCTCCCGGTACTTACTCGATTAAGTTCAGTAATAATAAAGTGTATAGTAGGCATGCTACCACTCGCACTACTTGCGCCCAAATTCTAAGGTAGCGCGTAGTTGTGGGACATTATGAATGAAATCTTAACTTTTAGAGTATAGAAAGTTTGCTCAATGGACCTGGTTAGTTACGCAACCTGCTTAGTTGCAAAAATTGATATACTATAGATTCAGTCCTGTATAGATACACTATATATCAAAGCAAGGGCAAGTAGCTATTTTAGAACTTTGTACCAAGCACTTGAACGAGTTTTTATTAATTTTAATATCATTTACTATTATAATGTCGAATAGTAATGGATGATTGTAGAGAAATATAACTGTAGGGCAAAATTATACACTTTATTCTACCAGATACCTACGGTAACATTAGATGAGTTAGTGCCATTTTGCGCTTTAAAACACTAGAAATACTTAAATTCTATAGATGGGGAGAATTATTACTACCAGGTGCGAGGTTTGCGGATCAGTGCCCCATAGACACGCCATAAGATAAGTAGATGATGATAAGTAGGGCTAGCTCTTTCCAGAAACGCATACATTCTAACCCTTAAACCCATCATTGTAGTCACGCTGCAGCTATATTATGGTTGTAACACGAAAAGGTCGGCTTGACCGGGGATTTTTTTTATAAATAATAGCATTTTGATGCTGCTGTGTTTCGTATGGTGAGTGTAGAGAATCGAAGAACCGTTTTACTGGAATCGAGACATTCCAACTTAGTCACTCAGGGGTGACAACGCATCTGTATTTCGATTCTTAATCGAGGTTAAATGAAGATGTCTATGAGCCACAGCATCCACTTATCATCAGGTGGACTGTGAGCTCGTTTGTCACCCTAATTTTATAAAAAAAGCTATGACCGTGTTTAAAAACATTAATGGTGGCGAAAACGACATTATCGGTTCGTGACTCGTGATTGTTTCTTGCAATAAACAAAAGATGTCGTGGCGGTTGTAGACGCCATTTTATTGACACGATTTGGCTTATCCATTTATAAACAAATAAAATCCTTATTAGTACGTTGCTGACTACTGCTGATTAATTATTTCCAAGGTAATTGACCCAGAAAGGATATAATAAAATTGGTAAGTTTGATATACTAAACGATTTTATTACATCTTGTATTTTTCATGTCACCAAAAAAAAAAACCTAAGCTTGCGTTGTCAAAGTAAGAAGTGATTCACATTGTATCAATATTTAATATTAATACAAAGATGTAATGATTCATCATCATTCGCTATTCACGTAAAATGTTGCACGATCAAATATTGTTTATATATCAATGATTTGATGTGTATTTCAAAACAATTTTACAAGACGGGATTTACTTATAATTTTTGTCGAGTGTAGACGAGATTTATTTATTGGGAGGGATATTTAATTTACCTATATCGCCTCCAATAATTTTTTGATTGAATTACATCTTCCATGAATTTAAGTTGCAATTGCACCTTTTCTGAGATCAAGTTAGCATAAGACCTATTATAACAAAATAATTTGCATTCATTCATCATTTATTACAGACTTACAAAGTCCTCTGCTGAATACAGTCCTCTCCATAGATTGCCTCGTAAGGGGGATATTTGCCAAAATAATAACACACAAAAACAATGTTATTTTTATATTGTCATCCGATACCGAGGTATTTTAAAAATTTCACGTCCCTAGCTCATCGGGAAGTGTTCGAAATTTGAATTGCAAGATTCCACCCGAAACGACAGACAAACAAGAAAGTGACTTAGGTACTAAAAACGTGGTAAAATTTCATTAATGCCTATCTATATATTTTTAGCACCATTAGATATTATGTAATTGCGTCTAATAAAATTGCACAACAAATGGTGCGGTTCCTTTAGCATGAGTTGCAAAAAATATTTACAGAACCTATATCATCATGGATTGTATTGGAATTGTCTTGGACTTTGTACTGCAAATGAATCACGCAAAAATAGGTCCAATGTACAAAATTGTATGTGTGTTTTTATGAATGTTTACGCAATATTAATGAAATGCTTGTAAATAAACAAACGACTAGTTATTTAAAAATAAGATGTGCGAAATTTATAGATATAATTCAATTCAATCAATAAGTATAACTCTACAAAAGTGAACTTTGTACAGTTGTACCGCTGGTGTATATATATACTTACTCATGGACAAATTTAATGGAACGTAAAAAAGTGTGTTTAAAACAAAATATCATCGATATTTTTGACAATTACTTAAGCTTATTAATTTGAATTTTGCTTATTATTCGTTAATTTAATTTAAAATACAAACGTTGATAAAACAAGCAAATAAATGAAAAATTAACCAAATTAAGAAAAAAAGTTATATACCGCCATGCTTAGGAAAAACTATAACGTGCCCCCCCCCCCCCCCCCCCAGCTCTCTGCACTGAGCGTACCGCTTTCCCGGACATCTCCACACTTTAATCCATCATCTTCCATCATCTCGCTTCAGACAAAATCTCGATTTATTTGTGAATAGGACTTGACTCCAATTTTCGTGATTGCGAGCAAAATTAACTCAAGCTACGTGATGGCATGTGGCAAGAAGGTGTCCTCTGGAAGACAAGTTTGAATTAATTTTGGTCAATTTCAGTCTTTTTCTCAATTTTTATGTTTACTGCAACTCCTCGAACTTTTTGGAGCTTCGTTGTTACCTCAGAAGATGTTAAAGTCCGGTTTCTAAGCACACTGGTAACAATGACCCGATCATGTCTACCCACAGTTTTCCGTTTACGTCCATCTTTCAAATCTCGTATACTGTCCTGTCTGCCGATACCTCGGTGCACCATAGATTTTGAACTAGTAATGTTTGCGGTTTAGGCCACATGTTTGTAGGTGCGCCCAGTTTCAATAACAGTCCTAGCAACTTGAGTAGTGTTTAGATCTGTCAGTTTATTTGCAGTAGCAATTAATACGATAAACATGGCAGTTCAGAATGTTCAAATGTAAATAAAAAGAAATGTAGGTATATTCTAGGACAGAAATATAAATAACAGATTTCTGTGGTTTAAGTTAATGACTGGCGTTAACAGTGCCATCAGCGGCACTCTTATTTTTTTTTCTTCACTTGTCCTAATAAGTTTCAGTATCATCATATTCAAAAACCTGACTAGTACGATTATTACTCGCACCAAGGATCCATATCAATCCTATTATATACTATATATGTCATAATTAGGTTTATAATTACATCCTAATAATATATATGTAACGTAAGCATCCATCATTGCTTTAACGAAATGGTAAGCCATATTGAAGGACAAACTTTCGAAGTTAAGTTTGACTGTAGAAAAAAATGTGCTTATATACATCAATCTACATTACGTTCGTTACTTCAACAAACGTAAGTTGTTAGTTTCAATAAAAAAACTTTTTGGACTTATGAAGGACTATAACGATGACGATAACCTTCCATATCCGCATCCAATCCTTTTCGATAATATGTTACATCAAATATGAGTGGATTTATATAGCATGGTGATTGTGTGTTTGTATAAACACGTGGCAGAAAATATTATCTTGCCTTGTCTTTGATATTTCAGATTTCAGATAGCATTCATAAATTTTCACTGTAGTCAATCAGTCAGTCACTTCATTATTTTTTTTTTAATTCTTGATTTGTAAATTTACTTCTACAAAAATATTTGCTAAATATTTTTGTAGAAAAATGTAGCGTTTATTATAATATGAACATAATGTGTCATATAAAATTTAATAGGTGCGTTGGGGTAAGATCAGTGATAGGACAAGACCATAAGATTCAAATTTCCGACGAATTTGCTATATTTTTAAATGCTAGCAATATGGTAACGACGAAATTTCATTCTGCCCCGACTACAAGTTCCAGCCAGTTGCTTCGGGAAGTAGCTTAGCTAAAACTGTAACTTCTTCATAGAAAAGTAGTCTCTAAATATAAGTTTTAATGGTTTAAAGCGCTGTGGGTGGGTGCGTTCGCATGCGACCGCTCGGGATATGCTGGACGCATGCGACTGCATTGGATTTTTATGGAGATTGTAGGGTTAAAATATTTATAATTCTTCACATTTAGCAGCAATATGGTAATGATGGTTTACGTTTTACCGAAATATTCTGCTTTATCAAAGTTTACCAGCATGGCTATTCATTAACTCAATGATTTTCAACATCTGATATGTTTTGAACAGAAACCGTTGAGTTTACAAAAGTAATAGCTTAACTACGTTTAACCGTTAATGATTTGCGCCATGTTCCAGAAAACTGATGTATATGGATGTCGAGAAAATAGAGTATATGCAAGACTCTTTCAAATAGTCGAAAATCCGTCCGGTATCACCCCAACGCACCTCATGTTTTGTAATTTATAAAACATCTAACAGGAGTCTAAACTCATAAATCTTTATTTGCAAGAAACTCCGTAAAAAAGATGTTACAATTTATATAGTGCAGTCACGTTAGCTAACAATAGCGTATAGCATTTAAATTATAGTAAAATATTCATAGTATGACAATATCAATTAATTATTTAAATCTTAGAAAGAATGAATGAAGTAAGAGTGACAAAGTCAATTTATGTTGCAGAAGTAAATGGAAGAGTCGGAAAGGAACATCCTAGGCCAAAAATTTATTGACTAAATTGGCGACACATTAAAAATGGGCCAAATGAAGAGTACCTTTAACCGACGATCATATATGCGTAAGTATATAGATGTGGAGAAGGCGATAAAGGTGTCAGCAGCATGCCAAATGGAAGTCTGTATTCTGCCAACCCCTCTACACAGGCGTGAGTGTTTATGTTTATGTATTTAAATCAAAAAAAATAATGTTAAATCTTTAAAGTCATAAAGTATTCGATTTTTAACCAATTAAGTATACAAATATTTCTTATATAATCTTTTGCTTAATAAATAATAATTAAAGTTCTTTCGGTTCTCAAACTCCACAATGTCAAAATTTATGTCTAGACCATATTATGTTACACAAGATTGAAATTGTTAAGTTTAAGTCTAGACCCTACTATATTACAAAAATATTGACGTTGTGGAATTTGAGTTTAAAACTCAAGACTGTCTCCGAACTCTGAATACCAGGCTTAGTCTATGTAGACACAATTACTGAATGAAATAAAGCAACAAAACAATAACAAAAATTGAAAGTGATATTTTTGTTTGATATTTATAATCTGTGATTTAAAGCACTATACAAATTTTGTTTACTGCTGTTTGTTCAGTGCTTCATTTGAAGTAATGTAACCATTCTTAATTTTGTTTACTGCCGTTTGTACTGAACAAACAGCAATAAACAAAATTTGTATAGTGTATTAAATCACATATTTTAGATATCAAACAAAAATACCACTTTGAATTTTTGTTTTGTTATGGACTTATAAATATTTAATTGCAGAAATTAAGCAAAAAATTAAGAATGGTTACATTACTTCAAATGAAATATCTTCTTGTTTATCAGGACATAGGCTCCTCACATTGAAGAAATAATCTATCTATTGCCACGCTTGGCAAGCAGATTGCTATTTGCAGTTTAGATAACATACCTGCCATATGAGATGGTTTAATGTCGTTTATCTGTTGCTTCTGGTTTTCTCCTTTGCCACTTCTAAGGCAAACTTTAAAAGTGGTAATTGTTATCAAAATATTTTCTGAACTTTTATACTAAAAAATCAAATCAAAACCCAGGGGTAATAAGAACCACTGTCTAGTAGGTGAACATGGGAGATAGAGTTTTGTTTTACCTTAGAGCAATGTGACACACATGGAGTAAAACAGTCATATAGTATCGCCTCATATTTGTTTCCAAATAGGTCACACAACAATTTTTTGTATAAAGGTTGTAATTTGCTTTGCTTTTGCTTTTTTTATAGAATGAGGGTGACAAACGAGCACACAGTCCACCTGATAGTAGGTGAATGCTGTGGCCCATAGACATTTATCCTTTATCCTGAATAAAAATCCAGATATGTTGGCATTAACACCCCTGAGGACTAAAATGGAATGCCTCATTTTCAGTAAAAAAGGGTATTAAGGGGAAATATAATCTCAAATGGCTTAGCAAGATCCTTCGTTATGCCGAAAATATTGCAGCATTAATTTCGAAAGGTAAAGTTGAAGATTAATGTTAAGGATTATGTTAGACGAAAACACGATTTCGTAAAATTTTTTCGATAGAAAAAAAATCCAAAGTTACCTCCAAAATAAACAATAAACCGCTGTTATTCATAAAATACTTTAAATAAGATCATGAAACTTTGCATACTAACTGAACTAACTATAAAGCAGTGCTTATGTTATTTACTTTGTTAAAATACCACTATTTTCACTGTAAAAAGAAATAAACTATACTATCGGCCTTTTGAAGTGTGATTCCTGCCGCACGTCACTTCGCTTTGGCCTTTGAACAGGGAGGTTGTGTCGCTTACGATCAGAATATACATTACGCAACAGGACGACGTAAAATTAAAATGGGAAATAACCATAATAAAAATAAGAAGCGACTGGCTTAGCGTTAAGAAACAGGCATAAATATGATAAACCTAATGAAATAACTGTCTAACGACCTTTCTACTTACAGTATCAGTGATTACAAACATGTCGGTACATAGCATACGACGCGCGGACAAGTGAGGACGAAATTAGAATTTGAGCTGACTTACTCTATCCTCTTAAGCAGCTATACGCTGGTTTTCTGTGACAGTGTGGTCCTTCTTTGGTCGAGCCGACCCATTCATGCTACAACTATAATATAGCTACAGCATAGCTCTACCACATATAAAAATATTGCTTTGAATTTTATTATTAGCTGTAATTTTATTTATATTTGTGTTCAACGAAAGATATAGTATATGAAACATTAAAAAGCACATTAAAATATACTTACCGACAAAAGTTATTAGGATTTTTTATTATGTGGCACTCATTCCCCATATTTCTTTACATACATCACAAAAATATAAACAATTGGATAAAAAGATTTTCATCAGACAGCTTTTGGAAATTAATATTAAGCTATTAAAACTGAAATTTTACTTATATATCAAAATAGTTTATTTATTATATTCATATATTACACTTTGTATAGACTGATTTAATGTGTTATTATAACACCTAAGAGTAAAAAAGTTTACTACATTATAAATGGTTTTGTGGTCGAGGTAGGAAAAGGGGAGATTTCCCGCCGGGCAAGGTGTTCTGCCCGGGGAGCGGCCAACACTCCATGTGATAGTTTGGAGCTGTTCTATATATACTGTTTATCATTCGGAATGTTGATAGTGTGATTTAGGCTTCGGTGTGTTTCGTTTGTGGCGCAACGACAACGCCGCTACAGTGTCAATTATATGCAATGGATGGAGTGACCACTGTGCTTTGTGGCATTCCTTTGGGTAGATGTTCAGCAGTGGACTTGTTAAAGACGGCAATGGCGATATGCAATAGTGAACATTGTGACTCTGATTACGATGAAAGTGCAGAAAATTGTTAAAATAATTAGATTAAAAACAAACTAATTTTAATTACATCTGTTCTGGATAATAAGCGTTAAACTTATTTAGCATTAGCTAAACTTATTTAGTGCAAGCCATGATTTGTCGTATATGGGTGTACAAAAATAAACAAAGCCATATGATTAATTATAGAGATACAAAAAGGCCGATCAATGTAAATCTATTTGTGTTGTTAGTATTTTGTTTTATAAACTGCTGTAAAATCTTCTCGAACATATACGTAAATATACGACACATTCATAATTGATACAAAAAGCATTCAATTGAGCTAGATAATTAACTTGTTTACTATCGTTTACACTTAAATCTGTTTAAAAACATGCATTCCTACCTTCGTCACATAGCCCCATAGTATTATTAATGATGAAGACACAAATATTTGGCTACGGAATATGTAACTAATCTAATAATTTTAAAACTTATTTCACATAAATTACACTAAATCTTAAGGAATGCATAGATCTCTAGAGGAAAATGTTTGACAAAGTGACAATGACACTTCGGCATTTGACAGTTCGGCATTGTGTTGTTATTTTTTTAATAGTGTATTCGTACGGCTGTACTTTTGCCAAGCCAAGTAACAAAATAATCTTATATTATTATGATAATTAGTTCCAAAACTTCCCCGTAATACGTTGATGTATAGTGAGTGAGACGTTGCCACTTGTCTTTTAATATGATTAAGGAGGGCCATGACTGCCACATGCGTCATACTTGTGAACAAGTGCTGTTTATAGGGGTTTGTCTGCTAAGGTTCGTTATACACTGATAAACTCCAAATTTTTATGCGTCCTTTTTTAGTAAATCATGGGACATTATAGAGCAACATGGGCCACTAGGGGATCGGAGTGGAATAGCCATAGGCAGACATTTCCCTCTGTCAAAGTATAAGTTCATGCGGTCCTATGCGCACAATAAAACTAGTTGCAGCCGCACAGCTCACTAGACTAAATCTAGTTGCACGACTGAATCGACGTCCTGCGTAATGTCAAATAGTTCAGTTTTTTGCTATAAAAAGAGACCTATCCTCTACCTCATCAAAGAACAATGGCGAAATAATATGTGATGGAATTATTAAGCGTATACTTAAGTCACCATTACAGATATCAATAAAATAATTTACTTTGAGTTATCTAATCAAGCTTATGGCCTATCACAGTCTGGAAAAAATCATCTTTCCTAATTTAAAACTAAATTGACTAGTTGTTGTGGCAAATTGTTGGTGGAATTGTTAAGCATCTACTTATGTCACGATTACAGATATCAATAAAATAATTTACTATGTATTATTTGATCAAGCTTATGGCCTGTCGAAGTCTGGAAAAAAAATCATCATACACAATTCATAACTTAATTGACTCATAGATTTAGTATACTACTTAGAGTAATTAAACACATAGTAATTACTTTGAGGTATACTAGATCTATGACTGGTTTATGGAGTGTACAGGTAAGTAGTACAGACAGTGTATTAAAAAGTGTCCGTAGAAAACTGTTAAATAAGAGTGGCGCCTCTATAGCTATGGGGTACATTTTAAAGAACGCGCTAAATATGTTATTTATTGCTTACAGATGGACACTTTTTTCAACTATTCTCCTATGAGAGATTGTTCTCCTAAGTTCTACACTCCATAGACTAGTTGTTGTAGTTATTACGATTCGTCAGTTAAGACGGGCAAAGGTCTTATACTATACAGCCGAGATTGACGTGTATTTTATTCAAAAACTCTTCTATATATACTAATGCGTTCTTTAAGGATTCCCTCTATGCTAGTAATTACCCTATATAAACATATATAAAATTATATTGACTAGTTGTTGTTGTAACGATTTGCCAATTAAGACCCTTTATATCATACGCAAGAAAAAAAGTCACATAAAATTTATTTGGGAGTTCGCCATTGGTCCTTTGTAAAAAGCTGGTGTTAACTTATTAAAGTACTAATTTAATTTAAAGTAATTTTTAATCACTTTATTGCGATTTACTTTTAAATTTGTCGCCAGTCAATAAAATACCGATTCGATCGAAAGTGAGCGAGTGGTTGCGTCCCTTTAACGTCATATCGATTGTGGCGAGGTGAATTTGAGGGTATATCGCGAAACTCGCCAGTCGTTTGTGCAGTATAAAGTTCACTGTAGGCGTGGTTAGCGATTGATACCGCCTAAGTTATTCTACGAGTGAAGTCACGCTACGAGTGCTAAGACTAGTAAAATGACAGTATTGTGGTTTTGTTCGTTGTAGTAATGCTTTTAGGGCAGACCAGGAAGATTTTTTTCTGAGATGCTGCTCTGTGTTACAATAAGATTGGTGGTGTTGCTGTTAGTTTGCATACTTTGGTGTGATTACGTCCCTCATGCTACACTAGTGTGTAATTCTGACGGGGACATTTTAAGAGGGCATAAGTAATTCGCATCGAAAGCTTTAGGTTTTTTCAAGGGCGATAACGTAATGATGTGAGCAGATCATTTGCAGAAAATTACAGCTTTAGAAAGATGAAGTTGTGGCCGTTGGAAGGAAAAGGGGAGATCTCCCGCCGGGCAAGGTGTTCTGCCCACACTCCATGTGATTGTTCGAAGATGTTCTATATATGCTGTTTATGATTCGGAATGTTGATAGCGTGATTTAAGATTCGGTGTGTTTCGCTTGCGACGCGACGACGGCGCCGCCACATCACCCCCTGCTCAGACCGGAGGTCGATAGTGCAGTCCGATTGCCAGTGTGTCCTTTTAATGCCGATGGGGAATGCATGCTGTGTGCGTAAGGGCAAGTGACACCGGTGCGAATAATATGTCGATGTGTAATGCATGCCGTACTACGCACTGGTAAGTGATGCCGTTGAGAACGATGTGCCGGAGCAAGTGTCAGAAGTCTGCCTTATAAATCTGCGGTGAGTCGAGATGAAGACAAGTTGGACTGGCTTGCATGAACTGAAGACTGCAGAAGACGATTCTCAATAGTGAATGGTGGGAGTTCTTGAGGATAATAACGAAGGCTTGAAGTTGTAGTTTCCGAAGTTTGTTGGTTGCGTGTTCATATCACGTCGGGGTCACCACTGTGGCCGTTGGAAGGAAAAGGGGAGATCTCCCGCCGGGCAAGGTGTTCTGAGCGGGGAACGGCCAACACTCCATGTGATAGTTCGGAGATGTTCTATATATGCTGTTTATGATTCGTAATGTTGATAGCGTGATTTAAGCTTCGGTGTGTTTCGCTTGCGGCGCGACGACAGCGCCGCCACAAAGTCTTTATTTATTACATTACACTTTCTCACTTACACAAAATACTTTATTTTAAGCATTATTACATCGAAATATATTACTCTTGAAGTGCAACACTAGCCTAAATTACGAAAATATTCCAAATCTAGTTATTTTAAAAATACTATAAACCAGCACACGCAGACGCCGTTCTATTCAGTACGCTCCGGGTCGTCCCAGCGAAAGGACTTATCACTTTTTCCCACCGCCACTCGCTTTTACGTTCATTCACACCGACAACGTAAAGCTGTGTTGCCAGGGGTGTCGGGACGTCCCGATTCACCCTTGATTGAGACGCCAAATGTCCCAAATTTTCACTGACCTCCTTAGTCTGTACTTTGATCAATCATTTTGACAGCAAAATTGAATATTTATGTGTAAGCTTTTATTGTATCTGCTACTACATTAAAATATGTTTGCTTTAAAATTTTCATATTTTCGCACCAAACCCGAACTAAATAGTCAACATCAAAGTTTTAAACTTTGCGCATAATTTGTTGGCGAGATACAAATATCAATCATCTTAACACGATTTTATCTCTAACTGCCTGATGCCATCCGCCCCGTCGCGCTATACATCGATGTCGTTAATTCGATGATCATTTATTACTAGTAATCAGTACAGTCCCCAACTTTCATGCTGCAAAAGTACATTTAGTAAAATGCAAAAGTCTTGTAGGTAAGTTCTTCCCCTAGTTAATTTTTTCAACTGGTTGTAGGTACTCTTGTTTTCAATAAATAAAGTAATATTATACGTCTGATACAAGGATTTTTGTCTAGGCTATCAAGGTTTGAGATATTATAATCGTTTGATTATGTATGAACGTTTGATTTTTCTATTGTATGATGGCGTTTTTGAGGGTTTTTTGAAGTGCATGCTTTGTGAGTTCATAAGGATTTTTACTATGTTCAGAATAAGATTAAGATGAGTGAAGTGCAGAGTTTGCAACGACAAGTTATGGTTCAATAAGTTTTGATTTACCGAAAAAGAAAAATGCACACAGACGAATATGCGGTTTTTCCGATGTTCTGACGAAAAATTATTCGCTCATTTGACCAGCCCCAAATAGTAATTGTAATACTATAGTACGGCCGCTGAGTTATTACCGATTTGACAGATTATTCTTAAATTAATCGATATAACCTTGCACGAGCGACACATTTGCCGAATGATTTAGAATACCTCTTTAATATAAAACTTTATGTCAAAATGTCAGAATCAAGTAATTTTCCAATAAACTCTGTTTCAAAACTTAAAATAGTTTGTAAATAATATGAAAACATTTATTTTTTGTTCTTTGGCGCGCTTTAACAAAGTTACATCGTGCGTCTAGTTTTCATAGTGATGTGCTTGATAGTATTCGGTCCGAATTCATTGGAATAGATATGATATCATTGGAATAGATATGATATTTATTTTATTTGGATATTTTTATTTTACTTATTCCTTCGAGCAACTAGACTATAATGCTACCATTTTTTTGCGTCTCCTAATTGCACTGTGTTGCCAGTATCTCTATGATTTTTAAGATTTATGTGTGATCCAAAGACAGAAATACTGTTTTCTATGATTTAAAAATAAATACAATTAAAATGATTATGTATAATTTTTAACATTCATAATATATAAAACAACATTTAATAAATATAACTTTCTCCCTCAATTAAGCAATGTTATAGGTGTATTTTTTTAAGTAATTGGCGATACTATTCTGGCAACACCCTTACCACCGCTATTTTAATCTGTTTAGTCATCTTCCGTACTCTCGTGCGCACAGACTACGTTCTCTTGTAACCGTAACCGTTGTTTTTTGACTCGGCTTTCTCCTGTTTATCGTTGCGCTTTATTGGACTAATTTTGTTTGTGTTTGGTAATTTTGTTGAAAATGCCGAAACGAGGAAAAACATTGAATAGTAAATGTCGTGAGCTTGTACTAAAGCTACAGGATTACTTTGAGCGTGAGTCACAAAATGGTGGCCCTTTGATTCCTGTCACTCAAGTGAAAGATCGGGTTTCACAAGCTTTTGGAATTGGTGCAAAAACACTATATAATATAAATAAAGAAAAATTTGGTGCTTCTGGAAGTGAAGATAATGTTTTACGCACTCCTAAGAAAAAACGAAGACAAAAGCCCGTGACAGGTGTTGATGTTTTTGATGCAGATGCAATAAGAAACCACATATATAGTTATTATACTAGGAACGAGTTTCCAACTAGACGTTTGCTTTTGGTCTCTTTAAAAGAAGCTGGCTTGTTTAAAGGCGGTAAAACGGCGTTGTCAAAACTATTGCACAAAATTGGGTTTGAATATAAAAAAACGAATAAAAGGAAAATATTAATGGAAAGATTTGATTTAATAATTAAAAGGAGCGAGTTTTTAAGAGAAGCCAGAAAAATCGAGTCTTGGGACAACGTCGTTTTTGTTGACGAAACATGGTTAAATGCGAACCACACTGTGTCACGCTCTTGGACTGACGAAACAAAAGCATCAACCTCAAAGGTTCCAATTGGAAAAGGATCGCGACTGATAATTTGTCACGCCGGTTCTGCTGGAAGTGGTTTCTCTGAAAATGGACTGCTGGCTTTCGCGTCAAAAAGTACTTCCGATTACCACGAGGAGATGGATACAGACACTTTTACGAATTGGTTCGAAAATCAATTATTACCCAGCCTGCCAGAGCCTTCTATCATAATAATGGACAACGCTTCATATCACTCGAAACAAGTGAATAAAGCGCCTACTCAGGCCGACAAGAAAGCTGATCTCGTAGCATGGCTACACCAAAATGGAATTGAAACTACTGCCGAAATGCTAAAGTCTGACTTAGTAAAGTTGGTACGCGAAAATAAAACATCAAGAGTCCGTTATGAAGTAGATGAGATAGCTCTAGCACATGGACATCGGGTACTTCGAATTCCGCCTTATCACTGCCAGTACAATGCCGTTGAGCTAATAGGGGCACAAATCAAAAGTATTGTTTTTTATCGCATAAGTTATGAATATGAATAATTTGTACTATTATAACATCCAATATTCAGCATATAAGTAAAAAGATACATAACTAAGAAATAAATATCTCATGTCCCTTACATGTAGGTAATTGTGTAACATTTCGTTTATTTAATGTAATAAATTAACGTTATTTAATGTTTACATTACAGGTTACGCAGCTCGTAATAATACGACTCCGCCATTCAGTACTAATAAAATGATGGGTCTATTAAAAGATGCTTGCAGCAAAATAACGAAAGAAGATTGGGTCAAGGTCGTCGAAAAGACTCGAAAACTAATTACAGAAGATTATGAACGCTATATAAGAGTGGACACCGTTATAGAGAATGAAATTGTCATACAAGTGACTGACAGCGATGACAGCTCTGGCGAATCTGGTTCAGAGTCTGAATAATTGTTTTAATAAATGATAGGTAGTCATTTATTAAAACATCTTGTACCTTCTCTATTCATTATAATGTGTAATAGTGTTTACAAATTTGTTTTATTTTGATATGTCCTCGACCAATTATCTACGCCCATCAAGGATACTCCACCTAATAAAGAACCTGTGTCTTTAACTATTATTGTTTTGATTTTATTTAATTACACACTATACTAGAATATTTAAAAACAAACTGTTCCCAAATGATATTAGAGTTACTGGTTCAGTCACTTCACTAGTACTGTCAATTCGTCATGTGTCAAATCGGTAATAACTCAGCGGCCGGAGTATAACTATAGTCAACCAAATCTAAGAAATACTTTTTGACAGCTGTCAGACTTATTGCACCAAGCATGCCAACCGAAAAATGGGAACGTATAATATTCGATTCCTAAAATATCGATATCGATTATTTAGAGTTGGTAATCATTTACAGTTTGGTTTGAATAATACCAGAATAAATTAAAAACGGATAATTTAAAACACAATTATGAGTTTCTCTGTATTTGTTGTTACTGCTTGTTTCAAGAGGCACAGTTATAAAAATTTGAGATTAAAACTGGATTAAAAATAAATTTATTCAATCACTTTCAGTGCAACTAGTAGAGATGTCGTTGTTTATATTAATTCTTATTTGATTTTCAAAAATGCAGTCAAAATTAACGTTTCTTTCAAAGCTATCCATAATAATTACTTTTGTTTTTCTACCACTTTTCCCAATCATCTTTTGTGACGTGGGCACATGCTTTAACGAATATAGAGGAAACAGTCCAAAAAGTTAAAGCCGAGTCACACAATAAGAACACATACATAAAATCACAAAATTACACACAGTAAGCTCTCGAAACAGAAACAGAAACTGTTTTATTCAATATAGATTATGAATAATACTTATTGAAAATCACTTTTGTCATTTACCACTGGTCCGCAAAAAAAAACCTCTGTCCTGGGAAGAACCAGCAAGAAACCCAACGGGACTAGTTTAAAAAAAAAAGAGATGCATATTACAATTTACAACACAAAACAAATTAGAAATAGCTTGGTAGCGATCACCTTTCTCAGGGGTTATTATCATCCACCAATTTCTTAATATTAAAATAACCCTTTTTATACAAACTTAGTTTAAGTACACAAAGTTCAAAAAGTTTAAATGAAGTTTTTGAAGTTTGTGTACTTACGTCAAATTTTGTATATTTTCTGGGATTTGGTTGTAAAAGGGTATACATTGTCCCAAGAATGAATTACTGACTCTCTGGAGTCGAGTAACTGGTACCGAAATGGCGGGATATTGAAATTATGTAGTGGTTATCTTAGCACGGCCTTGCCTATGAGTTTTTTTGCCTACACTTTACATGGCAACGTAAATAAATAAAATTGTTTTATTCATGATTCATGTAATTTAAGGAATTTTGAAAATAAAAATTAAATTAAACAAATAATGCATTAAAAATTAATGATTCGATTATTTGAATATTTTTACCGATTATTTGAATATTTTGCCGATTATTTGCATAACAATGAATTTTAATCATCCAAACACTACGGTAATATACATAGCGATATATCATTGAAACGACGTCATTGTAAAAAAATAATACTGGTTATTTTTTAATATTTTCTTTGTTTGAAAAATTTAAATTTAAATTAGTGATAAAAAACTATACACGTTGTAACAGTGGTAGAGCCACGCGGCAGCTTTGCTGTTGCACGTATGGGCTGGCTCAAACCGGGGTGGTACCACGACCTCACAGAATACCGGCGTGAAGTGGAAGCTCTGCTTCCGCGTTTCGTCTGGTGAGTGCAGGTGGCCGGAGGCCCAAATCCCCCCCCCCCCCATCAACATGGTAGCGGAATTAAATAATGATAGACTACCCCAGGAGGGTACCAGCACCCCTGGAGAATCCCTCGCTGAGCATCCACGACCATGTTTCTCCACTTCTGAGCGTGGGTGCTCAGGCTGCCCCGCGTATTCTGGGGGGGGGCAAAATTCCGCTCAAGACTACAACTGCTCGGGGCAAACGGAGCAACAAAACAAAGGCGACCCCTGCCACGCTGTCCGTGTATTTCTGCAATATCAGGGGACTTCACTCAAACCTAAACGCCGTCCACTACCATCTCGAGACGGCGAGGCCGGCTCTGCTCTTTCTGACCGAGACGCAGGTGTCCTCTCCGGCTGATGTTTCGTATCTATCCTACCCGGGGTACAAACTGGAACACTCTTTTGCGCCTCGGGCTGGAGTTTGCGTTTACGTCAGAGAGGACATCTGTTCTCGACGCCTCAGCAGACTTGAAGGTTCGGACCTGTCCATCCTTTGGCTACGCGTAGACAGCGACGACCATCCGCGCGTCTACGGGTGCCTCTATAGGTCCCATAGCGCTAATGCCGAAACAGACCGACTCCTCGACCACGTCCAAATGGCTGCAGATTCGTTGCTACAGCAGATCCCCTCCGCAGAGATCGTGATCCTCGGCGACTTTAACGCCCATCACGCCGAATGGCTTGGTTCACGTTTAACCGATCATGCGGGGAGATCTGTTCATGATTTTGCCTTGGCATATGGTCTGACACAACTGGTTACTTCGCCTACGCGGATTCCAGATGTGGAGGATCATGCACCTTCCCTGTTGGACCTTCTGCTGACCTCTCACCCGGACGGATATCAGATTTCCGTCGACGCCCCTTTAGGCTCCTCGGACCATTGTCTGGTCCGGAGTGTTGTGCCACTCACGCTGAAATCGCGGTTGCATTCTGCAGGCTGCCGCCGTGTTTGGCACTATAGGTCAGCCGATTGGGATGGGATGCGGTCTTTCTTTGCATCCTACCCTTGGGGGCAGGTTTGCTTCTCGCCGGATGATCCCAACGTTGTTGCGGATTCTGTTACTGATGTGGTACTTCAGGGTATGGAACTTTTTATTCCTTCCTCTGTGGTGCCCATTGGAGGCAAATCTCAGCCATGGTTTGGTCGCTCCTGTAAAATAGCATCATGCTATAAGCAGGAGTGCTACCAAGCCTGGGTTGCTGCATCAGCGTCCCGGGATGTAAACACCAGCGCTCTAAAAAAGAAGTATAATTCCGCCTCTAGGTCCTTCAAAAGAGTCATTGCCAAGGCAAAGTCAGAGCACATAGGCAGAATTGGCGAGAAACTAGTTCGCCTTCCTTCTGGAACCCGTGCATTCTGGTCTCTCGCCAAGGCTGTCCAGGGGAATTTCTGTCAGCCATCTCTTCCATCTCTGCACAGGGAGGACGACTCACTGGCCCATACTGCAAAGGAGAAAGCCGATCTTCTAGGCTCTTTCTTTGCGTCTAACTCGACTCTCGATGACGGGGGGAGTACGCCGCCGACCATCCCGCGGTGTGAGTGCTCCATGCCGGAAGTGCAGTTCACACAGCGCTCGGTTCGCAAAGCACTCCTCTCCCTGGACATCCACAAGTCGAGTGGGCCTGACGGAATCCCCCCAATTGTGCTGAGGACGTGTGCTCCGGAGTTGGCACCGGTTTTAACGCGTCTTTTCCGGTACTCCTACTCCCTAGGCGTAGTCCCAAAATCATGGAAGACGGCTTTCGTCCACCCGATCCCTAAAAAAGGCGACCGCTCAGACCCGTCCAACTACCGGCCAATCGCCATCACCTCCTTGTTCTCCAAAACAATGGAGTCCATTGTAAACTGCCAGCTCATGAGGTACCTTGAAGATCACCAGCTGATTAGTGACCGCCAATACGGTTTTCGCCGTGGTCGGTCAGCTGGTGATCTTCTGGTCTACCTCACTCACAGATGGGCGGAGGCAGTAGAGTTCAAGGGGGAGGCATTGGCCGTTAGTTTGGACATTGCGAAGGCCTTTGATCGGGTTTGGCACAAAGCGCTTCTTTCGAAGCTCCCTTCCTATGGGCTTCCCGAGAAATTGTGCGATTGGATCACCAGCTTTCTTGCAGATCGGAGCATCAAGGTCGTTGTAGACGGTGCAAGCTCCGATTGCAAGCCTATTAATGCTGGTGTTCCACAGGGCTGCGTGCTATCGCCAACGCTGTTTCTTCTGCATATCAATGATATGTTGCATACCCGTAACATTCATTGCTATGCGGACGACAGCACTGGTGATGCTCTTTACACCGGCCGAGCCAATATTTCTCGGGAAAACGTCTCCGAGTGCCGGGACAAACTTGTGTCTGAAGTCGAGTCTTTGCTGAGCAGAGTCTCGAATTGGGGACGACTAAATCTAGTCCAGTTTAACCCCCAGAAGACACAAGTTTGCGCGTTAACCGCTAAAAAGAACCCCTTTGTCGTATCCCCTCAGTTTCAAGGTACTCCCCTTGTTGCCTCCGCCAGTATCGGAATCCTCGGCGTCGACATATCGAGTGACGTGCAGTTTCGTGGTCACTTGGAAGGGAAGGCCAAATTGGCCTCTAAAAAGCTTGGCGTGCTCAGCAGAGCGGGACAGTATTTCATGCCGGCACACCGCCTGCAACTTTATAAGGCGCAGGTTCGGCCGCACATGGAATACTGTTCCCATCTCTGGGCTGGGGCTCCCCAGTACCAGCTCCTTCCACTTGACCGCATCCAGCGCAGAGCGGCTCGAATCGTCGACGACCGAGTGCTTTCCGATCGGCTCGATTCACTGGCGCTGCGAAGAGATGTTGCATCTCTTTGCGTATTTTATCGCATCTATCACGGGGAGTGCTCTGAGGAATTGTTCGGATTAATCCCAGCCGCCAAATTTCGTGAACGCACTACACGGCAAACGTCCCGATACCATCCACACCATCTGGATGCTTGGCGGTCCACCACTGTACGTTTCACAAGGAGTTTTCTTCCACGTACAACCTCTCTGTGGAATAGTTTACCACCGGCGATTTTTCCGGACCGATACGACCTGGGGACCTTCAAGAAAAGAGCTTACTCCTTTCTAAAGGGCCGGCAACGCACCCGCAATTCTCCTGGTGTTGCGGTTGATCATGGGCGGCGGTAGTCACTTAACATCAGGTGAGCCGCATGCTCGTTTGCCCCCTCTTCTATAAAAAAAAAAAAAAAAAAATGAAATATAGATAACTTCATAATTCTTCGGATTTACGTAAAGGGTTATTTTAAATCGTGTGAGTACGCTTGTGCAAAGTTATTGCGAAATGATTAATGTGAAACGTCAAAACGTATTTCTTATATTTGGTTGACTGTAATGGCGACCACAATGGCTACAAAAAATCTGCTTTTTGTGGAATTTGTATCGGCGACTGATTTTATAACCAAATTCCCGATTTTTACCTTCTGCCTCAAAGTTTGACTCACTTGATCCAGCCACATTAGTGTAAACCAATAAAATCGCAACCCATCACAATTAATGATACTTTGTTTAATGATATTATTTACTTAATTTTATACGATTATTTAATAGTGAGCAATTTGTAATTATAATGTAACTATAAAATATATATTTGACGGTCCCTTGCGTAGTGGCTTAGCAATGCGTTTTTTACTCAGAGCTTTTTTCTAGATGAAATGATTTTGATGATTCGATCAATTCGATCAACATCGATCAACACTTGTGCGGGTAGGTTCCCAACCTGTTTTTAAATTTCACAATTGTGCCTACCTCATTTTTAAGTGAGGGTCTTTTATAAATATGTGAAAGTGAAACAATTATGATAATATATACTAATATTATAAATTCGAAATTGTATCTGGACTAAAGTTTTTCGGGATAATACGAGTACCTATCATAATGCTTAACCTATTGTATACGCAACAAATTTGACTATACTTAGTTTAGTTTTGCTGGTGAAATAAAAAACGTTAACACGGAGTACATAATGGCAGCTTATTTTTCATATAATTATTATTTTTAATAATTAAAAACATGTAATAGTTAATAGTTATGCACATTATAGAAGCTTATTTCAACATTTGACTTAAATATGAATGTCATCATCATCATTATCATCATTACATCCCTTCACAAGCCCACTGCTGAACATAGGCCTCCCTCAAGGTATGCCACAAAGCACGGTCCTGAGCCACCTGCATCCATCGACTTCCTGCATGTCTTACCAGGTCGTCACTCCATCTAGTGGGGGGTCGCCCTACACTTCGCCTACCGGTACGAGGCGAAATATAAATATGAATGTAAACTTAATAAATTAAGTAGGAAAGCTTGTAGGAATCAGTTAAATAGGATAGCTCCATTTAAAGGCCAATATTTTATGAGACTACTCTCCCTCTTTCATCTGTTCCTTAAAATTATTATGATTTAAGCTGCATGAATTTTAAAAACGTAATGATCTTAACAGAGACTAGCCAAATATTAATAATATAGCTATTTTTGTTGGAGTTATAAAATTTATGTTTTAGTCTAATATTTATTTTGATATAGTTGAGTCAATCCCTAGCGTACAAGTAAAATATTTTGTTTAAAAATGAATTCACTAAAATCATACAAATTATCAACAACGTGGCTGTTTTTGTTGCAAAATATTAAATTTGATAAAATAATTAAAAATTATATATATTTTAAAGAGAATATAACATAAATTTTAACCAAAACTAGCCGTGTCATAACAGTAAAGATTCTTGCGAATGTATTTGTGAAATGTGCAAATATCAGGATTTTTTATTACTGACACCACAGTCACTCACTGAACGTGGGTTACCATTTAAAAAAATAATTAGTACCAAAGATTAACCACTATTATGCTCTAAAAAATTACAAAATATCTAAGAGCTTATTTCTTGCGTGCCAACTTGTGTTGACCTGTCATTCAAAATCGGTTAGAGTCATGAGATTTATCCTTTTCTATCTTGCATTTCTGCCATAAGGAATTTTCTTTTCCCTTGCCACTATATATTCTAAGTCAATGATTGTTTGTGGGTGGTTTTAGTTTGGAACACAGACTAACTAGTGGATGTTTGGAAATCTTTGTTGTTTGGCGTGTTGATGAGGATTAGTTGTTGGGGCGAAAGAGCTCACTTCGTTGCAAACATTGTGTGTGTTAAAATATTTTAACAACACGTCAAATCTTTCGGCAAAAGTTAAACGATACAAATTTTTTGAAGATAATAATGTGCATAATGCGGTAAGTGATCAAACAGTTTATTGAAAACTATTATTCTGTAAGACTGAAATTATCCTAACTTTTACTGTATATTTTTCATTTCTTTATTTTGTTATACAATATCCTGTAAATAAATCATCGCAGCATCTTTCTAATCGATTAATTGATATCGGCACTATAGAAATCACATAATTGATTATTTTGCCATCGATTACCATCCCTAGTGTGGAACTGTTTAGATTTTAGGTCTTATTTCAGAAAATCAAATTAATTTAATTTTTTAAGGATGAAAAGTGATACATATATACCATTTTGAAATCTAGGATAAATGGTAGTATTGTTTTAGTTTTTTGTGTGGCAGTATGTTTTATTTTAAATGAAGAGTTAAAATTAAGTGATCTTATTTTTTCAACTACGACTATAAGACACTACTGTTACTGCTACTGCGCGCTAGTGCCAGGTAACAAACATTAACTTAGGCGCGCAACACTACGTTAATTTTAACTAACCTAGCAACTTTTTTTTGCTTGGTTTGTGACTGCGATTAATAGCACGTTTATTTAAGACTACGTTAGTGAAAAATCATTGTAAAATTGGGAATTGTGTGGTCACAATACCTAATGATATGATTTAACATGGTTGGAAATAAATTTGGTCTCGTCAAGTCGCCTTTTTGTTTGCCTCTTACATTTATGATGAATAAATACCTAATCTTAAAAATAAGATACTTAGAAGGGACATATTATAATACCTACTTTATTACCAAAGTTGAAAATGAACTTCTAAAACTACTTCCGCATGAACGAGATGACATTTCATTATTTCACAATTTACTTCGGCCCGCGCACATGCACACACGCACATGGTTCGAGCGGGAAGGTGGAAGTCAACGCAGGCCGGCGCCGGCGCCGGTGAGTGGAAAAACATGCCATACAATCTATATATTTTATAAATTTTGCTAAACTGGTAGTTCCCGGCACCGGTGAATGGACAGCCGCGCAATAGAATTAAGCTAATGAACGTTATATTTATCATAAAACGTGGTTTGTGTTGCCAGTGTCATAACTTTTAGTTTCTTTTTTTCAAATGTTGTTTAACTGAATGTACCTTAACTGTAGCTTTTTATTATAAACGAAAAAATCACAATATTAATATTTATGTGACATTCGTGACTTTTGAAAGCCTGTGTAACAGGCATTGCACTGGTGAGGTGGATGTTTATGTTCCGAAGCTTTGTAAATACCACCCTATAAATTTATTATTGTTTAACGGCAACAGTTAGAACGCGACAGCGCGATTGAAAAGTGCGCACTTGTCTAGGCCAGTGATGCACAGACTTATTAAGACTAGGGGCCACTCGGGCAAATTATGAACTGATGGCGGGCCGCCAGAAGTGTAGGTAATTAAAGACAATAAAGAATTGATAATAATATATTAAAATTGAAAAAAAAAATTATTAATTTGAAGCGTGGCACTGCATAGTGCTTACAATCTTTTTTATATTTGGCTCAAATTTACTTGTAGCAACACGTAAAACTGCTCCCAAACTTTCATTTGCAAGGCGGTTTCGATTTTTGTTTTATTATTATTTAGTATTGAAAAGGTTTGTTCACATATATAGGTAGAACCAAATAAGCTGGCACATTTCAGAGCGTTTATGCGCAACTCTTTGTACGTATTTTTATCAATGCAGCGGTAAAAGCTCAGCAAGTCTCCTTCGTTGAATTTGTTGCGTAAATCTTGGTCGTTTTGAATGTCGATAATTTCTAACTGCATTGACTCTGGCGCATTTTCAACTGAAATCGTGAAAGGATTGCTGAATATGTCCAACAGAGGTTTCACTTTTTTAAACTCCGAAAATCTGTCTTAAAAAGATTGAATCAAAATATCTAGCTTTTCTACATAACTGAAATTAATCGCAGTTTTGTGGAATTTTTCAGCCATGTTCTTATAATTCGGAAAATGATTGTAATTTCCAGAATTCAATTGTGATCTGAAAAGTGTCGGCTTGCATTGAAAGAATGATACATGAGCGTAGAGCTGGGATAACAGTTGATTTTTG
Organism: Parnassius smintheus behrii; assembly: GCA_036936625.1. Lineage (NCBI taxonomy): Eukaryota > Metazoa > Arthropoda > Insecta > Lepidoptera > Papilionidae > Parnassius > Parnassius smintheus. The sequence goes on from JAUPFT010000013.1 coordinate 39,878,105, forward strand.
CCTTGAAGCAGTGTGTTCAAGACATTCAAATGATTTGTAATATCAACTAAAAGCCAAATCACACAACCAATCAGGATTTTTAAGTTCCAGGACATCCCTTTGCTTTTCCGCCAGAAATATTCCAATTTCTTCTATTAAATTTAGAAATCGTACCAGTGTCCAATCAATCCACGACTTAGCCACCTTACTTCTGTATAATACAGTAAATCTCCATATTCGCTTTCGACGTCATCAAGGAATTGTTTAAATTGCCTGTGATTGAGTCCTCGTGATTTTATGAAATTTACGGTCGAAACTACCACTTTCATGACATTTTGAAATTCAATTTTTTTTAAACAGAGGGCTTCTTGGTGTATAATGCAGTGAAACTGCATGAGATCTTCAGCGTTTGTTTTTTTTTTCTTGCAGATGCTTTTTCAGCAAAGTAACTAGCCCAGAATTGACACCAATCATCGCACCGTCAGTCACAACTCCCGATAATTTTGATAAGTCCAAATCAGTTTTTGAACACTCATCCAAAAGTACATTGAGTATATCAACTCCTCTGGTTTTTCCTTTCAATGAACACATTCCTAATAACTCTTCGAAGACTTCAAAATCTTGAGTAACACCTCGTATGAATATCAGAAGTTGAGGTGTGGATCTAATATCAGTGGATTCGTCGTGCTAACGAAAAACATTCAATGATCTTAGTTTTTTCGTTTAATTGTTCCGCAATATTACCTGACAAAGACATAATTCGACTTTGGATAGTCATACGATTCAGTTGAATTTTCTCAAACTTTTTTGCTGCTTCTGGACACATTTTTTAGCGGCAATTTCTATGCATTCTTTTACAAAACCCCCATCATTGAAGGGGCTACTTCGCTTTGCTATCATTCGAGAAATTTCATAACTAACTTCCGTAGCTGTTTCTGAATCTTGAATGGGTTTTGTAAACATAGCTTGCAGACCAATAAGCTCCCGTTTTAAAGACAACATTTTTTGCTTTTTTAATTCGCCTGTAAACTTGGTAAAAGTAGGATGCTGCGTTTCATAGTGCCTTTTTACATTATATTCCTTTGCAATCGCAATACGACCATACAAAAAAGTATTTCTCAGTCCAAATTTCTTGACACTGACGATTTTCATCTTTAACCTTACGTTTTTTACTAGGCCCTGGCTTGTCCATGTTGCGTTCTAATCCTGGCTAGGATTAACACAGCACCTAAAAACAATTACAGTACCTACTTAAATTACCCATCCTTTTTTAAATTACCAAAAATAATTGATTAAATAGGTAGGGAAACACTTATTAATAACAGAGTTTTACTTACGATTTCACAACGCAATTATACAAGGCACTTGACGGGAAATCTACGTTGAATGTGGATCAAAATATATGACACCGGCTAGTCGAGTTAAAATCTACACTAGAACTATTGACACTTCACTCAAATTAAAACCGAACTGTCGGTCGCTGCGGTTAGCGTGGCTTTTATATCGCGCGTATAGAGTCGAAAACTGTCTGGAGAAATCACGAAACCGACTCTGGAAGCTTCGTGTATCTACCTACGCGAGCAATCGGGAATTCGGGACTATTGCTATTTCGTTTGCTCTAACAATATAACTCGTGGATAAGCCGCCACCGCGCTGCCGTCGTCACCGCGCCGCCGGCCGCGGTGGTTCCTCAAGAAAACGAATTTAATCGAGATCAGCACGAACATTACAGCGCACTTAAGAGCGCGCGCGCGAGATTCAAATTACTTTTCGAACATATTTTTTTGGTTTTATTCTGGAATATAATTCAATATTTTTCGAATGTACGAGAGTATTATTTTTGCTGTCGGCGGGCCACCAGTATTCGACCGGCGGGCCGCATGCTGTCCGCGGGCATCTGTGCATCTACGGTCTAGGCCGTGAATCCTTTCTTTTATTGGTTATCAAAGTTACATTTTATTCTGTTCGTAATAAAGTATGAATTGGCTTGCCACTAAATTACGAGTTAACCATTTAGTTCTACTGGCGGAGTAATAGGTAAAAGCAAGGTTTGAAAGAGGCAAAACAAATTATAATAAATGTGCGCGATGACAGTGATTATTCGGACTAACTTTTAATTTTACGTCTATACATGGGCCGTGTAGTGGCGGTTAAGAATATCCACTACCCCATATCTTCCCGTGGGTGTCGTAAAAGGCGACAGAGGGAAACAGGCAGGAGATGGGCAGCAGCATCTTCCTGATAACAGCAACTGTACGACAAATAAAACTGCGGTTGCCAACCCGCTCGCCAAGCGTGGCAACTATGGCAATATACCCCCCATGAACAATTACACAAATAGACGGCCCCCAGTCCCCGGCGGCCCCGCTATTCCTGGCTACGGTGGCGACCATGGTAACGGCGGGGCAGGGGGTGCTAAGAATCTCCGGTGGAGGTTCGGTTGCCACCTACGACGACTCGACCTGGCAACATTTAACGTGCGTGCATTGAAGACTGACGGGAAGATCCTGGAGCTGGAAGAAGAGATAGACAAGTTACGCTGGAATATTATAGGATTATCCGAAGTCCGAAGAGAGGGGGAGGACACGGTGATTCTCGAATCCGGCAACTTGTTTGATCACCGGGAGGGCGACCATCTGTCCCAAGGGGGTGTTGGATTTATCGTCCACAAGTCTCTCGTCAACAACGTTGTAAAGATTGGGAGTGTGTCGACGAGGGTCGCGTACCTGATACTCAGAATCACCAAACGGTATTCGCTGAAGGTCATACAGGTTTACGCGCCAACCACGGCACATCCCGATGAGGAGGTGGAGGAAATGTATGAGGATATTTCCAAAGCCATGCATTCCTCTAAAACCCACTGTGTTGATGGGAGACTTCAACGCAAAACTAGGCACAAGAGAAAGCGGTGAGCTGAAGTTAGGGAAATTTGGAGTAGGGCAACGGAACCGAAGGGGCAGCAGCTGGCCGACTTTATGGAGAAAGAGGGACTCTTTGTGATGAACTCTTTCTTCCAGAAGCGGCCCCACAGGAAGTGGACCTGGTCGAGCCCCGACGGTTCGACAAAAAATGAGTTTGACTTCATTATGACGACCAGACGCCAACTGTTCAGTGATGTCTCAGTGATCGCAAGGGTGAAAACTGGCAGCGATCACCGAATGGTTAGAGGCACACGGAGCCTAAACGTTTAGTTGGAGAGGTCTCGTCTAATGAAGTCAACGCTCCGTCCCCCTCGTGCTCTGATCCAGAATCCCGAAAACTTTCAGCTCGAGTTACGTAACCGCTTTCAGTGCCTACAAGATTGCAATGCAGAGGACGATATGAATGACAAGCTCGTGGAAACTGTCCATGCGGTCGGAGCTAAGTTCTGCAAGACCCGCCGCAGAAGAACACACAAACTCTCCGATCACACTCTTAATCTCATTGCTGTTAGACGGGAGACGAGGCTGCAGTCGTCAACAGATTTGATAGCATACAGGCAACTGCACAGACAGATCTCCAAATGCATGCGGCGAGACTTACGCAACTTTAATACTGCTCGTATTAAGGAAGCGATCGAGCGGAACCAGGGCTCCAAAGTCTTTGCCAGAGATCTGTCTGCCCGTAAGAGCCAACTGTCAAAGCTGAAGACTGAGTGTGGCAGCATCGTTTCCGAGACACCTGAGATTTCGAGTGAGATTGAGGGGTTCTATAGGCAGCTGTACACATCATCGTTGGAGCCACAGTTGTGAGTAACGATCCAAGAGCAAGTCTTACCCAACACTATTCCGATGATATCCCGGACGTCAGTTTGAGTGAGATTAGAATGGCTCTCCAGCACCTTGAAAACGGCAGGGCCCCAGGCGAGGATGGAATTACAGCGGAGCTTCTGAAAGCGGGTGGAACACCGGTACTTGAAGTCCTTCAGAAGCTCTTCAATTCCGTCCTCCATGGTGGCACTACTCCAGAGGCGTGGAGCAGAAGTGCGGTGGTCTTGTTCTTTAAGAAAGGCGACAACGCTCTCTTGAAGAACTACAGACCGATTTCCCTTCTGAGCCGCGTCTACGTGCTGTATTCGAGAGTCATTACGACTCGACGACTTCCAGCCTCCCGTACAAGCCGGTCTCCGAAAAGGCTTCAGTACCATAGACCACATACATACCCTGCGGCAGATTGTACAGAATAACGAAGAGTACAATCTGCCACTTTGCCTCGCGTACGTGGACTATGAGAAAGCCTTTAATTCCGTCGAAATTTGGGCGGTGCTACAGTCCCTTCAGCGGTGCCAAGTTGACTGTCGGTATATCGAAGTGCTGAAGTGTTTGTGCAATAGGGCTACAATGGCTATCCGAGTACAGAATCAGAGCTCGAAACCTATCCAACTGCAGAGAGGTGTAAGACAGGGTGACGTTATATCCCCGAAACTCTTCACCGCTGCATTGGAAGACGTTTTCAAGCTACTTGACTGGAAAGGATACGGTATTAACATCAATGGCGAGTACATCACTCACCTTCGATTTGCCGACGATATAGTCCTTATGGCAGAATCGCTGGAGGACTTAAGCACTATGATCAATGACCTCAATAGTGCCTCTCAACGGATAGGTCTTAAGATGAACATGGACAAAACAAAGATCATGTTTAATGTCTATGTCACACCTATGCCGGTAGTTGTTGGGAGCACTATGCTCGAAGTTGTTGACGAGTACGTTTACCTGGGACAAATAGTCCGACTAGGTAAGTCCAACTTCGACCGAGAGGTCAATCGACGGATTCAACTCGGCTGGGCAGCGTTCGGGAAATTACGACATATCTTCTCGTCAGGTATTCCTCAATCTCTAAAAACTAGATTGTACAACCAGTGCGTGTTGCCAGTGATGACTTACGGATCTGAGACGTGGTCCTTCACTGCTGGCCGTATGAGGACGCTCAAGGTCGCTCAGCGAGCTATGGAGAGGGCTATGCTCGGAGTTTCTCTGCGTGATAGACTCAGAAATGAGGATATCCGCAGTAAAACCAGAGTGACCGACATAGCCCGACGGATTAGTAAGCTGAAGTGGCAATGGGCTGGCCATATAGCTCGAAGAACCGATAACCGATGGGGAAGAAAGGTTCTCGAGTGGCAGCCTCGTACCGGTAGGCGTAGTGTAGGGCGACCCCCCACTAGATGGAGTGACGGCCTGGTAAGATATGCAGGAGGTCGATGTATGCAGGTTGCTCAGGACCGTGCTTTGTGGCATTACATGGAGGAGGCCAATGTTCAGCAGTGGACTTGTGAAGGGCTGTAATGATGATGATAATGATGGTGACATGATTTCGGATTAATGAAAATATCGGATACTGAAGCTCTTTAATCTTTGATTCTTCTATTCTTTAAAAAGTAAATAAAAATAATTTGATTTTAATTACCAATTCAAATAAAGAACGTATAACCAATTAACAATTTTATTTTTCCTACTGAGAACCTAAAATCTTTCCCACACATAAATATAACAAAACTACATACAAGTCGCTAGTATGTACTTAATACTTATTATACGTAGGTCACTCAATAAATTTTGAGATGCTCGAAATTTAAAAATAGAACGCACCCGTGTTATATGTTTTTAAAAAGCAAATTTATTTAAAAATAAAACTCCATAAGCTAATTGGTCAATATAAAAAAAAACAAAGTTCTATTACTTTTTCTGCAACGCTTCCATTGCCTTTCATTTAAAATGATGGATCCTTACCGTGAACATTTGCGCGCTATGATCTATTATTATTTTATACTTGGTTTAAACGAACAATTAAGTTTACAACGGTTACAATCAGCATTAGAGGATTCAGCTCCATCACGCGCAACAATTTTTAGGTGGTTTGCTGAATTCAAAAGGGGTAAAATTAACTTTAAAGATGAACAAAGAACCGGGGCCCCGCAAACAGCAGTAACGGCAGAAAATGTATGGACTACTGAAATGTTGGTGCGAGAATCACATCGAATCACATATACGGACATAGAAAAGATTAGGCATTAGTTCGGGGAGCATTCATACCATCCTACATCAACATCTTGGAGTGAGGAAGCTTTGTTGTCGATGGATCCCTCGTTTACTCTCCGAAAGCGAAAAAGAGACTCATGTGGATTGGTGCCATGAAATGCGTCTACATTTTGAAAACGGAGCATCTAGGCGTGTTTCGGAAATCGTTACTAGTGACGAGATATGGATCTATCAATATGATCCGGAAAATAAAAGGCAGTCATCGGTATGGGTCTACTCAGGAGTCTACTCAGAGAGAGGAGGACAGTTACCGACAAAACTGCAAAGACCCCGCAACGTCGGCAAAAAAATGGTGGCTAGTTTTTTTTCGCGGAGCAGACATTCGCCGACGTCAATGCTGGAAAATTGTAGGTCAGTCAAATCTGAATGGTGTATAATACATTTGCATTGCCCAAAGCATTTCAAGCTGTGCGGGTGAGAAGACCAAAGACCGGGCTTCGGGGAATCATGCTGCATCACGATAACACCTCTTCACATACCTCCCTTAGAATAAAAGCATTTATTGAGGAATCTGGTGTTAAAACTCTAAGTCACCCACCTTACAGTCCTGACTTATTAGAAATACTACGACTACTACGATATTAGAATACTTGTTTCGAAAACGCATTTATTGCTACTAAATTTTGTGCCTTAAACTCTAATTTAATGCAAAAATGGTAGGTAGGTACTCGTAATACGTTTATACCAAATTCTTATCATACTTCGTTAATAACAAAATACATTTACTCTATTATTATTACAAAGGTTTAATGAGAAAATATTTTAATTTGGCAACATGCCTGTGAAGTTATCCAATGAGGAGTTTATTTTGTATGTTACATAATTATAATATAGTTACTTTTATGTTTTTCTACGATCTAAGGGCGTATGTGGACTATGAAAAAGCCTTCGTTTCCGTCGTAATTTAGGCGGTGCTACAGTCCCTTCAGCGGTGCCAAGTAGACTATCGGTATATCGAAGTGCTGAATTTTTTTTTTATAGGATAGGGTGACAAACGAGCACACAGTCCACCTGTTGGTAAGTGGTTGCTGTGGCCCATAGACATCTACATCCATCCTCGATTACGAATCAAAATGCAGATGAGTTGTCACCCGTGAGGACTAAGATGGAATGCCTCGTTTCCAGTAAAAAGGGTCTCCGGTTCTCTACACTCACCATACGAAATACAGCAGCATTAAGCTACTATTTCACGCTGGTATTCCGTGAGAGCGTGGTCCTTCACCGGTGGAGCCGACCCATTCGTGCTACAACTATACTACTAATATAACTGCAGCATGGCTCTACCACGTATGAAATGTTCGCACAGTAGGAGTACGATATCTATCCGAGTACAGAACCAGAGTACGAAACCTATCCATCTGCAGAAAGGCGTAAGACAGGGTGACGTTATATCTCCGAAAATCTTCACCGTTGCCTTGGAAGATTGCTCGTGTATCTTCAGTCAGTCCAAGGTCAAGAAGACATCAACAGTTTCGACTGCTTTTAAAGTATGCAAAAACAAGACATATTTTTATATACATAATGAAGAATTGCCCATCGCTACCCGTAATACTGCTTAGAGAATAAAGCTCCTAAAAGCAATTTGTCCTTTCTTTACCACTCAGAAACATAATATTTCAATATCATCTATAATTTACTAGAAACATAAATGTTCCAAACGTTTTTATTTTTATTTTATTTCTTGGCATCCGATCTTATCCCCAATCACAGAATTTTTTTTATGGGATAGGATGACAAACGACCACATAGTTCACCTGATGTTAAGTGGTTGCTGTGGCCCATAGACATCTACATCTATCTTCGATTACTAATCAAATGCAGATGCGTTGTCACCCGTGAGGACTAAGATGGAATGCCTCATTTCCAGTAAAAAGGGCCTCCGGTTCTCTACACTCACCATACGAAACATAGCAGCATCAAGCTACCATTTCACGCTGGTATTCTGTGAGAGCGTGGTCCTTCCCCGGTCGAGCCGACCCATTCGTGCTACAACTATACTACTAATATAACGGCAGCTTGGCTCTACCACGTCTGTACAATACATAATTGTACTACGCCTTAATATAAAGAAATTGTGATTTTGTGGTTCTCAAACTTTGTTATGACATAAGATGGAATCACTCTTAAGGAAAAGACCGAATGCCGCCGTTTTTATTTTACTTACTTATCTTCACGCACAATCCCTAACGGGGTAGCCAGAGAGAACAGATCGCCAAGTGTCACGATCCTTACATACCTCTTTCGCTTCTTTCAGGTTCATTAGCTTCTTCATACATGCACGTCTAGGTATCCGAGTACTCTTGACCCTCCCCTCTTCGAGCAATTTGTTCACATGGTCTTCGAAAGTTAGTCTCGGTCTACCTCGACACCTTTTAATATTTACTTTCGCTCTATATATTTTCTTCATCATTCGGTCTTCACTCATTCGTTCAACGTGCCCAAACCATTGGAGTACGCCCCTATCAATTTTTGTGATAAGGTCATCTTTCGATCGGCTATGGTAACGCCACACGTTTTACGAAGAGATCGCATCTCCACTGCATTCGACTTGCTTTTATGCTTCTTCTGGCATACCCAGGTTTCGCTGCCATATAACAAAGTCGGTACCAACACTGCGTTATGTATTGCAAGGCGTGCACTCTTCACCACGCCTTGCCTTTTGACTCATGCATTCATGGCACCATTGACTTTGTTTCCGGCAGCGACACGCCTATCCACATCTAAATCACATCTTCCATCCCGGCTGAAAGCACTCCCCAAGTATACAATCTCATTTACCTGTTCTAGACATTATTATTTTACTGGGTAAAGAAAATTCTATTATAAAAATCTAGACTGGCGGAAACTTGAAGTCTTGGCAGAATGAAATGGCGTCATATCATAATTACAGCCCTTCACAAGTCCACTGCTGAACATAGGCCTCCCCCAAGGAATGCCACAAAGCACGGACCTGAGCCACCTGCATCCATCGACTTCCTGCATGTCTTACCAGGCCATCACTCCATCTAGTGGGGGGTCGCCCTACACTACGCCTGTCGGTAGGAGGCTGCCACGTCTACCTAGCGCGCTTCGTATACCTAGTTGGAAATTTGAATGTTACGATCTTGGCCATCGCCGATCTTACCCCAACGCACCTTAAGTCACAAAATTTTACGATTTTATTTAAATTAGAAAACAAAAGACAATCGATCATTTACGTCTGAAAAGAAATCCCAGAAGATTTTTTTTAATCAGTAGTTGTTTATGCAGCCATTTATAACACAGGACGGTATAAAATTCGCAATTTTTTGTAAATACTCATAAATAGTACGTCACGCTCTCCCACTCACGCGCGTCTGGCTACTTCCTTCATGATATTGCCTAATTATCTTCGTATTGGGTGCTTCACTTCTAATAAAGGAATGTTTTTATTTTTTTATTAGTTTAATCTTAGCGCGGTCAGTCTTTTCAGGAGTACCAAATCGATAGTGATTTTACTAAATTTTAAAAAACTTCGTCCTATAATGAGGGTATCGACGACATTTTTTGCCACGAGGGCGGCGCAACTTAAAAATGAGGTACAATATTTGACAGATTTCATAGCGGGGAAGTGGAAGGGGAAGAACAATCGATAAATGGGTGTATTTAGCAGAAAAAAGCGCTAGGAAGCGCTTGTAAGCAAAATGGCGAAACTATACAATTTTCGGTCAGGACAAGTTTGCTAACTTCAGTAGCGCTGACACAATCCGCCATTTTGCTTACTTATTTTGTTTCTTTTGAAGTAGAGTTTATAAGTTGTTTTGTGCAATTAGTTTCAAGTAATATAATGACATCATCATCATCATAACAGCCCTTCACAAGTCCACTGCTGAACACAGGCCTCCCCCAAGTAACGCCACAAAGCACGGTCCTGAGCCACCTGCATCCATCGACTTGCTGCATGTCTTACCAGGTTGTCACTCCATCTAGTGGCGGGTCGCCCTACACTACGCCTACCGGTACGAGGCTGCCACTCGAGAACCTTTCTTCCCCATCGGTTATCGGTTCTTCGAGCTATATGGCCGGCCCATTGCCATTTCAGCTTACTAATCCGTTGGGCTATGTCGGTCACTCTGGTTTTAATGCGGATATCCTCCTTTCTGAGGCTATCACGCAGAGCAACTCCGAGCATAGCCCTCTCCATAGCTCGCTGAGCGACCTTGAGCGTCCTCATACGGCCAGCAGTGAAGGACCACGTCTCTGATCCGTAAGTCATCACTGGCAACACGCACTGGTTGTACACTTTAGTTTTCAGAGATTGAGGTATACCTGACGAGAAGATGTGTCGTAATTTCCCGAACGCTGCCCAGCCGAGTTGAATCCGTCGATTGACCTCTCGGTCGAAGTTGGACTTACCTAGTCGGACTATTTGTCCCAGGTAAACGTACTCGTCAACAACTTCGAGCATAGTGCTCCCAACAACTACCGGCATAGGTGTGACATGGACATTGAACATGATCTTTGTTCTGTGCATGTTCATCTTAAGACCTATCCGTTGGGAGACACCATTGAGGTCATTGAGCATAGTGCTAAGGTCCTCCAGCGATTTTGCCATAAGGAATATATCGTCGGCAAATCGAAGGTGAGTGATGTACTCGCCATTGATGTTAATACCGTATCCTTTCCAGTCCAGTAGCTTGAAAACGTCTTCCAACGCAGCGGTGAAGAGTTTCGGGGATATAACGTCACCCTGTCTTACACCTCTCTGCAGTTGGATAGGTTTCGAACTCTGGTTCTGTACTCGGATAGCCATCGTAGCCCTACTGTACGGACACTTCAGCACTTCGATATACCGACAGTCGACTTGGTACCGCTGAAGAGACTGTAGCACCGCCCAAATTTCGACGCAATCAAAGGCTTTCTCATATTCCACATACGCCAGTCAAAGTGGCATATTGTACTCTTCGGTTTTCTGTACAATCTGCCGCAGGGTATGTATGTGGTCTATGGTACTGAAGCCTTTTCGGAAACCGGCTTGTTTGGGAGGCTGGAAGTCGTCGAGTCTGCGTGCGAGACGATTCGTAATGACTCTCGAAAACAGCACGTAGACGCGGCTCAGAAGGGAAATCGGTCTGTAGTTCTTCAAGAGAGCGTTGTCGCCTTTCTTAAAGAACAAGACCACCGCACTTCTGCTCCACGCCTCTGGAGTAGTGCCACCATGGAGGACGGAATTGAAGAGCTTCTGAAGGACTTCAAGTACCGGTGTTCCACCCGCTTTCAGAAGCTCCGCTGTAATTACATCCTCGCCTGGGGCCCTGTCGTTTTTAAGGTGCTGGAGAGCCATTCTAATCTCGCTCAGACTGACGTCCGTGATATCATCGGAATAGTGTCGGGTAAGACTTGCTCTTGGATCGTTACTCACACTTGCGTGTGGCTCCAACGATGATGTGTGCAGCTGCCCAAAGAACCTCTCAATCTCACTCAAAATCTCAATCATGTCCCGGAAACGATGCTACCACACTCAGTCTTCAGCTTTGACAGTTGGCTCTTTCTGGCAGACAGATCTCTAGAGGCAAAGACTTTTGAGCCCTGGTTCCGCTCGATCGCTCCTTTAATACTTTTATAATGACATTCTTTTTTGTAATGACATTAATAAACATATTATAGATGTTATTAAAAATTCATGATTGGTAAGTTTTTAATATTTATACTTTACAAACATATATTTAAATTAGGTTAGGTTACCCGGTGAAAGCTAACTTAGTATCGTAGAGGAAAATAGCTATTTACCATTTGACAGCGCTTACCGCTTACGATCGCAATTTTGCTTACAAGCGCTTCCTAGCGCTTTTTTCTGCCTAACACAGTCATTGTAAAAGTTAATGTTAGGTTTCTGCGCTATTAGTTATATTTCATATTAATTAATAATAATTCTAATTAGATTAAAAGTAAATGAACCGAAACACAGATATTCACAAAAGTAGAAAAATTCAAACGAGAGTTAAAATTGTGTAAAAAATTAAAGAGCACACAATTGAGGCATTGTTTTGTGTACTAATATAGTAGGTACTATAGAAACTGATACATTTTATTTAAAACTAACTTCTCAATTAAATGACATTGTGTAACAAAAAACTTCATCTCAGTGTCAACTAGCGACATCTGATGGGCGGAACGTTATCGGCCCTCATATTATGCGAGGTCAGCGCGGCAGGCTTTAATAGTAGGTACATATATATTTTAGTGCATGAGCAACCAGTATCCAACAATATTCCTTTTATTAATTAACGCACACCCTCAGACACCCCAATTAGTATATTATGTTATAATCATAATACATACACTGAATTTTTAGTTAAACATTTTTATGCACTGATTATTTATCAAATTAGTTATACTAATTCCGGAAGAATGTTGTGGTCACAGTACAAATCCCTAGACACATCATCTAGACTTTAACGTGCTAGAAATAAAGTTAATTTTTCTTTATTTTTATTGAATAACAGAATTATTAATAATACAAATAAAACTGCACTCTTAAAAGTCTTATTGCCTTAAGTTACAGTCCATTTCAGTTTGTTTACATTACAGATTTAGTGTGACTATAATTTACGTAGTTTTAATTATTTTTGGGATAAAAATTACCTATATTAAAAATGAACAAACTACTTTCTCAAAGTGCGTTAATTATGTTACATGTTACACACACACACACACACACACACACACACACACACACACACACACACACACACATATATATATATATTCTTTAATAAAACATTTAAACTTGTTTAATGACAGATTTTGTTGTAAAAGAGTAAACTTTGTCCCATAAATGACTTATGTATGTTCATAGTTTAAACACTAGCTTTTATTCTCATGAAAGCTATTAATGTTTTTATGTACATACATTACATTTTCATAAATGTATTGTGATGTCAAAGTTAATATGTTTGTTTTTTAAAATTTTCTGTAAGGGATTATTTAAGTTATAAATAGTAGAAGGGTCACCAATGTTGAGACTTCTAATCTTTCTCACTGCATATGTGGCAGAACTAAGTCTGCCTAATAATTTAGATATATCGAGGCCCCATTGAAGCTTCCCGTCAATAGTATTACCAAGAACAAAAATTTAAAGAACTGTAGTATCCACAAAACTCAATTCCTCCCCATTGGTGTTCGAATTTTTAACATAAGGTTCTCTTTCATCTTCGTAAATTTAATACATTTTGCTTTATTTCTTTTTGGAGCAAATTATTGGCGTTAAACTAATGTACTAATTTCGGTAGAGCATTATTTACATAGTCAAAATTTATTGACTGCCGTTTGAGATTGAAAATTAAAGCGGTAACATCAGCAAATAATACTATATCATGATTGTTCCCTACAAGATAAGATGAGTCATTAATATAGATTAAGAACAGGAATGGGCCAAGAATCGAGCAGTGAGGAACGCAAATTGACACTACAGATCCGGAGGAACCTTTCTCATTCATAAAGATTAAATAATAATTTTAAGCGCAATATTTTTGATACCGTAATGCTGTAGTTTCCTGAATAATATCTAATGATGAACACAATCGAAAGCCTTGGAAATGTCACAAAAAATACCTAAGGCATCTTGTGAACTCTCCCAGGCATTGAAAATATATTTCATAAGCATAACACCTGCGTCAGTCGTCTAGCGACCCCTTGTAAAACCAAATTGATTTTTATATAATAGTCAACAAATAGTCTGAATTGTTGTTGTAAGAAAGTGATGGAAGGTTTTTTTACCATCTACTTTTTACTACTAAATCTCTCCAGGCGTTTGCATTTATTGGAACAATCACAATTTCCTCAATTTCCTGTTTTTTGTGCATATAAGGCAATGAAACCAGTTGTCCACAGTGATCTGAACTTAGTTTTTGAACTATTAATTTGTTGATTGGTACAACATCTGTATAGTGTCAATACAAGTTGCACTGCACTCTGCAATACGCGTAGCTTCAGACGATAAATTATCAAGATTGTATGATTTGTACAAGGAGCAAAATTTAATACCGATAAAGATACTTTCCAGGAGATTGATATAAAGTCTTCGCATACTACGAAGGTTTATTCTGTTTATTAAGCTTAACTAAAACTACCATAATTTTTTCAAAGGTATAATACCTCGAACATGGGGTTTTATAAACACTGACAACAATGAGGTGCTCAATCTCAACATATGCCATTTCTACAGTTCGCTCAACAGAGAGGCTCACAATATCTTTACAACTTCGTACTTTGTACGTTCTTTGCATGATATGGATTTACTAGCTAATATTAAGGAGCCATCACGTAACTTAGTATGTGTGTCTATACAAAGATTTCATAAATTATTGGATATTATTTTTTTATTTAAGTACACTAAAATCTCTTTTGCATTCCTTAGAAAAAAAGAATATAAAGGGCGTACTTAATGCCTGAAAGCATTCCCTACTAGTCAACCCGTTGAGTGGTGCTGATTTGACATAGGTGTGGCAATTTATGGAATAAAAGAAAAGAAAAGGAAAGAAACTAAAATATACACACATTATAAGTAACGAAATATATTTTGATATAAATTTGTGCATACATTCATTTTAATCCGTATAAGTAGATAAAAAAATATATTTATGGTTATGAGACCAGAATCAACAGAAATAATATGGTAAACAATAAAATTTGTTACAATAATTTAGTTCATCCTCATCATCATTACAGCCCTTCATAAGTCCACTGCTGAACATAGGCCTCCCCCAAGGTATGCCACAAAGCACGGTCCTGAGCCACCTGCATCCATCGACTTCCAGCATGTCTTACCAGGTCGTCACTCCATCTAGTGGGGGGTCGCCCTACACTACGCCTACCGGTACGAGGCTGCCACTCGAGAACCTTTCTTCCTGCAAATGTTGCAGAACTAAGTTTGCCTACTAATTTAGATATATGTAGGCCCCATTAAAGCTTCGCGTCAATAGTAATTACCAAGAGAAACAGTAGTATCCACAAAACTTTTAGCTACACATGTATAAAAATAAAAGACGTTTCAAATTATGCCACACTTCTTAATTTGTATTATCTTCTCCTTCTATAATAATAAATTGCTTTCCGTTAGTCTCGCTAAAACTCTAACGGCTCGAACGATTTTGATGAAATTTTTTGTGTGCGTCTGTGCGAGTCCCTAAATGGTTTAGATTCACAATTGGATCCGGTTGCAATCTAAACGACATTTTGTTGACGAACTCAAAAAGACTTGAAGAAACATTAACAGGTACATTAGAAATAGATATGTTTACATTATTGCATTCACTTGGCTTTCATTATTAATGCACGCGCTGATTTATTTCGTTCCAAGAGCAGCGGCAACATTCTATTTTTGTTATTATTAGCATTGAGTGTCTGAGAATACTGTGCTGAACGTTATTTCGAAGTTGGAGTCGTTCATCTTCACAATTACTTTTAAAACAACACCTATATAGACAGTTCAAGACATGAAGAATAGACTTAAAATTTCGTGGTATTCAAGCTTACAGAGATCGATTTTAAATACTAATTTACCACGCGCTTAGCTTTGTGAGAAAACATAGTGAGGAAATTTCAAATCATCGTGTGACTTCTAGTCTACCAAAACGCACAGCAAGTCAAACTCTTACTTGTCCTAACATTAACTCAGAAGTGGAGGCCTGTACCCAACTGTGGCACACGTATAATTCATTATTAAATGGCTATTTGAAAAACATCTCTGAATAGTCAGCCGTGTATGGTAAATGTGAACGCCTCCAAATGCCAATCGATAATCTTAGGTAGTCCAAAATTCTTATCTGAATTACTTATTCCCGCCCTACCGTATATCATGTTTTATAATCATGTTATACTCATTCTCTTCCCATGCAAAGAATCTCGGACTGTATGTCAATAGTTGATTAAAATGGAACAGCTGGAATTTTGGGATCTTTATATCGCAAAAAAAATTCTCCCCACCAATACTAAGATCACACACGTTCAGTCACTTATTATGTCGATTATTGATTATGTAAATGTGTGTTGCCCTTGCCCAGACCTATCTCAACATCATTTCAACACATTGGATCGTCTCAACAAATGCATCGGATAAATTTATGGTATTCGTAAACACAACCATGTATCTTATTTTACTACTCGGCTAAATTGGCTACCTATCCGTCAGCGCTATATGTTTTATTTTATTTTATTCTTATTGGAAAACTTACAGCTAACATCAACAATAAATAAATGAATAACAACTAGAAGGCCATTTAAAAGTTTTCACCTAAGTATAGACAATATGAACTTAAAAACAATAATTGTAGTAGGTAAAAGATAAACATTGATTAAGACAAATACGGTAAATTAACTAAATTAAACAAAAAACACTCAACAAAAGAATTTTTTTTTTGTTAGAATACTCTGTACACTTTTTCCGATTCTAAACGATCCATGTGTTCCCGAGTATTTGAAATCTAAATTTCAATACCCGAGAGATTATCACAGTCTATCAGTAGATATTACAACATCGACATAATTATGTATGTACATATAATTTCATCTTTTATCATCCTTTTCTGTTTGAACTTTGCTACACCGTCTCCTAATCGTCTATCTCTTTTTAGCCTAATGGTTGCTTGGAAGCGAATGCTCTATGGCATTAAATTCACCGTATTTATTACTTTGTGCATTAGTATAAATTTAGTATAAATTAGTAAATAAATATTATAAAGGGTACATTATATACTTTATTGTACATGATTTACTACATCACTTACAAGTTTATTACTATCTATTAATAAACAAAGACCCTGACTGAACTCAGAATACAGCTCAAATAAGAGTCATGATATTGCCTTATAAATAATATATTATACAAGACCACTCTTTTAAGGCAGTTGAGTAAAAGTATAAAGAAAACAATTTTCAGGATTTACATAACCTTTTTTTACAGAATTAAATTTGACAAAAGAGGACACAGAACGAAAAAGATAGGCGAGACCATCCACGACCAAGCTATCGGCCTCTATCAACCTGGCGTCATTCGTGAGCAATGAAATTTTTTCACTTAATTAAAATTTTCGCTAAAATCGCCAATTTGCCTGCCAAGCACGTCAATTACGACAAATTCAACGAGACCGTAGTAGGTTCTTCCGGGCTAACGAGAATAAACAAGAAGACAAAGTTGGATAGTGGATATTCCTATATCTCCACTACACGGTGGACTGAAGTAATTATTTTACTTTTACTAGTTATTATATATTTTATTAATTTTACTAGGAACCACAGGTTCGCACGCTTTCCTGTTAAAGTATAAGTCCACGCGGTCCTATGCGTACAATAAAACTAGTTACAGCCGCACTGCTCATTCGTCTCTGTTAAAGTATAAGTCCACGCGGTCCTATGCGTACAATAAAACTAGTTTCAGCCGCACTGCTCATTCGTCTCTGTTAAAGTATAAGTCCACGCGGTCCTATGCGTACAATAAAACTAGTTACAGCCGCACTGCTCATTCGTCTCTGTTAAAGTATAAGTCCACGCGGTCCTATGCGTACAATAAAACTAGTTACAGCCGCACTGCTCATTCGTCTCTGTTAAAGTATAAGTCCTCGCGGTCCTATGCGTACAATAAAACTAGTTACAGCCGCACTGCTCATTCGTCTCTGTTAAAGTATAAGTCCTCGCGGTCCTATGCGTACAATAAAACTAGTTACAGCCGCACTGCTCATTCGTCTCTGTTAAAGTATAAGTCCACGCAGTCCTATGCGTACAATAAAACTAGTTACAGCCGCACTGCTCATTCGTCTCTGTTAAAGTATAAGTCCTCGCGGTCCTATGCGTACAATAAAACTAGTTACAGCCGCACTGCTCATTCGTCTCTGTTAAAGTATAAGTCCACGCAGTCCTATGCGTACAATAAAACTAGTTACAGCCGCACTGCTCATTCGTCTCTGTTAAAGTATAAGTCCTCGCGGTCCTATGCGTACAATAAAACTAGTTACAGCCGCACTGCTCATTCGTCTCTGTTAAAGTATAAGTCCTCGCAGTCCTATGCGTACAATAAAACTAGTTACAGCCGCACTGCTCATTCGTCTCTGTTAAAGTATAAGTCCTCGCGGTCCTATGCGTACAATAAAACTAGTTACAGCCGCACTGCTCATTCGTCTCTGTTAAAGTATAAGTCCTCGCGGTCCTATGCGTACAATAAAACTAGTTACAGCCGCACTGCTCATTCGTCTCTGTTAAAGTATAAGTCCACGCAGTCCTATGCGTACAATAAAACTAGTTACAGCCGCACTGCTCATTCGTCTCTGTTAAAGTATAAGTCCTCGCGGTCCTATGCGTACAATAAAACTAGTTACAGCCGCACTGCTCATTCGTCTCTGTTAAAGTATAAGTCCACGCAGTCCTATGCGTACAATAAAACTAGTTACAGCCGCACTGCTCATTCGTCTCTGTTAAAGTATAAGTCCTCGCGGTCCTATGCGTACAATAAAACTAGTTACAGCCGCACTGCTCATTCGTCTCTGTTAAAGTATAAGTCCTCGCGGTCCTATGCGTACAATAAAACTAGTTACAGCCGCACTGCTCATTCGTCTCTGTTAAAGTATAAGTCCACGCAGTCCTATGCGTACAATAAAACTAGTTACAGCCGCACTGCTCATTCGTCTCTGTTAAAGTATAAGTCCACGCAGTCCTATGCGTACAATAAAACTAGTTACAGCCGCACTGCTCATTCGTCTCTGTTAAAGTATAAGTCCACGCAGTCCTATGCGTACAATAAAACTAGTTACAGCCGCACTGCTCATTCGTCTCTGTTAAAGTATAAGTCCTCGCGGTCCTATGCGTACAATAAAACTAGTTACAGCCGCACTGCTCATTCGTCTCTGTTAAAGTATAAGTCCACGCAGTCCTATGCGTACAATAAAACTAGTTACAGCCGCACTGCTCATTCGTCTCTGTTAAAGTATAAGTCCACGTAGTCCTATGCGTACAATAAAACTAGTTACAGCCGCACTGCTCATTCGTCTCTGTTAAAGTATAAGTCCTCGCGGTCCTATGCGTACAATAAAACTAGTTACAGCCGCACTGCTCATTCGTCTCTGTTAAAGTATAAGTCCACGCAGTCCTATGCGTACAATAAAACTAGTTACAGCCGCACTGCTCATTCGTCTCTGTTAAAGTATAAGTCCACGCAGTCCTATGCGTACAATAAAACTAGTTACAACCGCACTGCTCATTCGTCTCTGTTAAAGTATAAGTCCTCGCGGTCCTATGCGTACAATAAAACTAGTTACAGCCGCACTGCTCATTCGTCTCTGTTAAAGTATAAGTCCTCGCAGTCCTATGCGTACAATAAAACTAGTTACAGCCGCACTGCTCATTCGTCTCTGTTAAAGTATAAGTCCACGCGGTCCTATGCGTACAATAAAACTAGTTTCAGCCGCACTGCTCACTAGTCTAAATCTAGTTACACAACGAATCGACGTCCTACAAAAAGCCAAATTGTTCGGGTTTTGCTGTAATAAAGAGATCTGCCGCGTTAAATTTATAAAAAGATGGCGTAAAATTTTATATATAAGTAGTTTTTAATAACGTTATTGCTGTTTACTTCTTTTAAACTTACAAATTACAAATATAACGTCCGTGTTGATTTGGATTTGTTTACCAACATAGGTTGCTCGCTTGCATACAATGTGTGGATCGGTCGAACGAACGACTGATCTGAGTCTGTATCGGAGTTATTGCTATCACAGATTGATACTATTGCGCTTGTGTATTACTATGCTTTTATTTTGAAAGCGTTGAATTTTACAAGATTGGATAACCCTATTCGGAGACTGCCTAGTGTAATTCATATGCACTCTTCTCTTTTGGACTAGACTTGATCCTGACTGACCCGAGTACTTGGTTGGTATCTCTCTACAACCGCGCTATGGTTTGTATACTTATACAAACCATAGCGCGGTACAAGATACTGGGCATAAGCAGATCATTATTATGTAGCAGGATGAGAGTTGCAGATAGAACGGACCGCTGAGGAACTCCAGCATTACCCACCATAGAATCGGAGCAGTTATCGACAACAACTCGGAGAGACAGTTCACTCAAAAAGTCCTTTCTGAGTGAACGGTCTCCCTGAGTCGTTCGAGTTAGTTGTTTCCATCTGTCGCCTCTTACGAGATTCACGGCACGACATGAGGTAGAGGATAGTCTTTTTTTATAGGATAGGGTGACAAACGAGCACACAGTCCACCTGATGGTAAGTGGTTGCTGTGGCTCATAGACATCTACATCTAGCTTCGATTACGAATCAAAATGCAGATGAGTTGTCACCCGTGAGGACTAAGATGGAATGCCTCGTTTCCAGTAAAAAGGGTCTTCGGTTCTCTACACTCACCATACGAAACAGCAGCATCAAGCTACCATTTCACGCTGGTATTCTGTGAGAGCGTGGTCCTTCGGCGGTCGAGCTGACCCATTCGTGCTACAACTAAACAACTAATATGGCATACTGCAGCATGGCTCTATCACGTAATAGTCTGGACGCCGCCTCTACACAGTATTCCGATAACAGAATTCTAAGGCCAACCAGAGCTATTACAGTTCAAAGTGGTCAGTTCAACATTTTCGTAGGTACCTAATTTTGCTTTTAGTAATTTAATACGTATTATAAAAATCACATTAAAAACATCTATAAGACACATTATAAATGCTTAACCTACACATATAGTATTATATATGGTAATTATCTGTATTATACTAATATTGTAGAGAGTGCGAATTTTGTGAGTTCGTATATGTGGAGGGTAATCTTCGGAACCACTGCACCTATTTGAAAAATTCTTCCACCATTTAAAAGGTGCAAATAATTACAAATGGTAATAGGCTATATATTATATAAATAAATATAATTTGGCCAAAAATTACGATAATATTCGTCAACCATGTCAGAAACAGTCGAACGTCCGGAAAGCTTCAATGTCACGCACTGCGCCAATAGTTGAAGTTGCACGAAAATGATGTAGTAGTATAGCTGAATTGTTCCTCTGTAAAAGTTCTTAAAAAAGTCCGTGAGTCCGCGACAGATTATATCTATCTTCTACGGTTGACTCATAGTAGGTAACCATTTTTATATAAAACGTAAAAACTCTCGCGCGACAGGTCAGGAAATGCGGAGAATCAATTTATTTACCATGAAGTATTAAAAAAGTGACCATTACCTTACTTTATAATCGCAATAAAACAAACTGATACACTTTTTAATCCAACAAGTAACCTTGCGATGAATTAAGTAATCCGTCCAAATTATTCTCCTCCATATTATATACAAATATACTTACATGTATATGTATAGTGTATACGTTTGGTATGAATCTATCGTCAATGCAACGTTATGTAATACTGTTATTTATTTTGTGCCAACGCAACGTCTCGAAATACGGTTCAGTTCTCTAGTATATATACAGTAATCTATGGTTTAGTTCTTAAAGATTTGTGTCATTGAACCACGCATTTATAGGCTTCGTGCCAACGGTGATGACACATGGACTCTATCACAAAGTGTAGAGCCGAGAGAATGAGAACGTTAGAATGAATTGCAAGGAACACATATGAATTACCGATAGTTAGATGTTGCTGGTTTAATGGCTTAAATACTTAGGTCATACAATTAGTAAAAGGTAATAGGGAATCAAACGGAAATTAACCTTGGCATAAAATGATTTTATTTATTATATACTTAACCCAGTAATGCCTAACACGTCCATATGGACACAAAAATATGGGTAAATTTAAATGCTTAATATGGCTACACTTTATTTAATTTTAAACATTTCATTGTTTATACTATACCACTAAATGTCAAAGTTTCATTACATGTCACTGTCACTGTCATAATATAATGTTGATTCGCGGGTTTAATCATTTAATTGCCGCTAATCTCAGTTACGGTGAAATATGGATCCGAGAAGAGAGTAAGTAATATTATTTTCAAAATATTGACTTTATTTATGTTATTTTTGTGCTAAATTACTAAGACATAATTGAGTTATGTCTACAAAATGGTAAAATATTGCTTAGATTTGATTTAGCATAATATTTATAACACTGAAGTTGCCGTGTCCATAAGGACACGCTAGGCACTAAGCATTGCATTACAAAAAGTAATGTATTATTTTCAGATTCTTCGATTTCAACCAATTTCTGGGTAACGGCTCCCTAAATGAAATTCTTGATATATTGTGCGAAGATGAAGAAGGTTCTGGTGAATCTCCGATACCAGAATAAATTTTTATAGCTCCTCCTGATCCAGCTATTTTGACGGACGAGGATTCAGGTGACGAAGATAGTGGTGGAAGAGCCGAGAACTTGAATGCTCGGCAATTAACAGCTGGTGCGGAGGTAAGGTTTGAGCAACGATACCAACCTTACAGAGACACTCTTCATTTTGACGACCTTTGTGGCAGAAAAGCGAGAACATGGATCGATGGAACCTTAGAACCATTTTTGGGATCATTTCCAGAGATTGCAACTGACATCGCTAGTCAATCAGCCGTCGATTTGTTTGAGCTTTTTATTGATCACGACATTATTGACATGTTTATTCTGCAATAAAATCGCTATGCTTTATGGAAAAACTGCCCTGATCCTAAGATCACAGCTGCTGAAATGCGATGCTTTATTGCTATTCTCATTTTGAGTGGGTATTCGCCCAATGCTAACAGACGGCTCTATTGGAGCACGGAGATAGATACCCGCAATGAGCTTATTTGCAACTCTATGCGGCGCAACAGATTTGAGGAGATAATGCGATTCATGCATTGTGTCGATAATAATGAATTAGACGTGAATGACAAAATGCGGAAGTTGCGCCCTTTAGTAAATAAAATAAAGGCTAATTTTATGAAATATTTTGTCCCTGAACAAAATCTGTCATTCGACGAAACTATGGTCAAATATTATGGCCAGCATTCCTGTAAGCAATTTATCAGAGGAAAACCCATCCGGTTCGGCTACAAGATATGGAGCCTGTGTACTCCAGATGGTTACTTGATAAATTTTGAAGTTTATCAAGGCAAGGTTCCAAATGCCAATCCACTTTATGAACAGCACTTTGGAAAATGTGCCACTCCTCTTCTAACATTTATCGACGAGTTTACCGATGAAAAAAAGAAAATGCCTTATCATTTTTTCTTTGACAATCTTTTTACAAGCTTGAATCTTCTGAACTACTTTAGACAGCAAGGATATGGAGCTACAGGCACAGTGCGGGAAAACCGCCTGCAGAAGTGTCAAAAATTGACTTCGAATAAAATGTTGAAGAAAAAGCCAAGAGGTTATTATGAATCTACGATTAGCAAAGAAGATGGTGTCCTTGTAGCAAAATGGATGGATAATTCAATCGTTTGCATCGCATCTAACAATTTGGGCGTGCAACCGCTGACTACCGTGAAACGGTATTCCCAAAAAGATAAATCATTTGTTCAAGTGCCACGACCATTTCTTCTGGGTGAGTATAATAAATATATGGGTGGAGTTGACAGGATGGATGAAAATATAAACATGTATAGGATACACATCAGAGGAAAGAAGTGGTACTGGTCGCTATTTACTTGGATGCTAGATGCATGCGTGCATAATGCTTGGCAACTTCAGAGAAAGAAAGATAAGATGCCACAGCTGGAATTTCGAAGAGAAATTGTTCTTACCTACCTAAAAACTTATGGCATAGCTGCTAAAGGTGCAGGCAGACCTTCTACGTCCAAACTGGCTGATACAGCGCGGTTTGACAGCATAAATCATTACGTTCGAAAGTGTGTAAAAAAAAGAAGATGCGTCGGCCCGTACTGCAAATCAAAGAGTTCTTCTGTAAGAACAGAATGTATGAAGTGTGACGTTGGCCTATGTATACCATGTTTTGCAATGTATCACCAGAAGTAATAAACACCTACCGTTATAATGTTTTTGTTTCTTTTTATCTAACTGCATACTTTAAGATAAATTTCTCAAATCCTTAGCTATTGTAAGCGCTTAGTGTGTCCATTTGGACACGTGAATTTTCTCCAACTTCTAATATATTTGGAAAAATAAAATTTATGCTAAGTTGATAAGAACCCATCATTGAACAATATTATATATCCAAACTTAAAAAAATAAAAAATAAAAAATTCGGGCATTACTGGGTTAATATATCTTTTTAAATCATACGTAATGCCTTGAAAGCTTTTGGATAAAAATTGTCATTTGTTTTTATTGAAACGATTATGCAGCTAAATAAAAACTGAAATATCTTGTGAAGCGTTTGGTTACACATTAATAAATATGTTTTAGGATTTTAAAAAAATCCTTGGATCGAAAAATATTTTTTCCGTATGAATACAGAATGCAGATGAATATTAATACTTTATACTAATATATTTATATTTCTGAATCTATATTCATTTAGCAAGTAATAAAGTATGTTGCTTGTTTATGGTGTTTGAATTGACTTTGTCTTTTCAATATCTCAAAAAAATCTTAAAAGATATTCGGATAAAATACGGCTTAAATCGCTCCTGGAAATGGTCTTCATTAGTGCGATCAATTTTTTTTTTGTATAAGCGTGACAAACGAGTGCACAATCCACCTGATGGTAAGTGAAAGCTGTGGTACATATACATCTACATCTATCCTCGATTAAGAATTAAAATGCAGAATGCATTGTCACCTCTAAAGACTAGAATGGAATGTCTCGTTTGCAGTAAAAAGTGTCTCAAGTTACCTATACTCGCCATACATAACACAGTAGCATTAAGCTATTATTTGACGCTGATTTATTCTTTAAAATTTTGTTGTAAAATACTATTATTCAATTTTATTGCCTAAGTTACAATTGCTGATGTTGTTATAGAATAACAAATAAGGAAAACCATCACTAAAATAGAATATATATTCAATAACACATCTTACAGAAGTAGATTACGTAAGTAGATTACGCAACATTTCACACCACATAAAAACTAGTTATTTTCGAATAACTCAATATCTTTATTTTGTAGTACAAATGTAATTAATAAATTCATTACGTATTATTATTGTTATCACGAGCCGTGGTAGCTCAGATAGCTCAGTCAGTCGCTGTAAATATAACAGAACGCGAGAAACCCGGGTTCGATCCCGCCGGCACCAATGAAATTGTTAATTGCAATTTTGAGTGCTGATTTACCACGTGCTCGGCGGTGAAGGAAAACATCGCGAGGAAGCCTGCATGTCTGAGGAATAAGAAAAAAAATATTTCGAAGACATGTGAAGTTCGCCAACATGCATTGGGGCAGCGCGGCGGACACTTCCTTGCCCTAAAACCCTATCAGAAATGAGGGGAGGCCTGTGCCCAGCAGTGGGACGTATATAGGCTGTAATTTTACTTTACTAAATAAATTTATACGAAAAAAATAATAATATTGTAATGTTATTATAATTTTATAATGTTAATTTCCACTATTTTTACCAATATATCTTGCCGTGTAACTGGTGTGAATCGCTGTTGCATTCGTTTTGATGTTTGACGCTTGGTTTCGTCGTATTGTGTAAATATAGAGGTATGAATTATTATTAACCTGATGATTTTTTAAATATATTAACAACTTGTTAAAGGGCTTAGCAATCCTCTTTTCCCCCTCAGAAAGACAGAACGTGACGGGTGGCCAACCTCGTCACCGGTTTCCTCCCGGAAATTCTTCGATTAAAGGAGCGCCGGGAACTCGGTATCATTTCTTTACTTTTTTATCTCATGGTGCGAAACTAGGAGGTTGTATATTTTACGAAGGTACCACGCGGCGAGGAGCCGAGTCTGTTCTTTCGGCTTTGTCGCTCGTTTAGCACTGGCCTAAGGTTAAGCGGACGAGGCCTACGGACGCGAGCGACTTATTCCAATGAACGGAAGAGTCTGAAAGGGACGTCCTAGGCAAAAGTTTCGACCAAATTGGCGATATATTGAAAATCGTCCAAATTAAGAGTACCCTTCACCGACAAACATGTATGCGCAAGTATATGGATGTGGTCTTTGATATCGAAGGACGAATACCGGAAATTATATTTATTTACACACAATGGGTATGTCTAAGCAGTTAGGTAAGTATTTACTTTTCCCGAAATAATTAAATTACTGAAATTCATAAATTATAAATAAGGTTACGTAAGCACCGAACTGAGCATATTCTGTGGCATTGCTCTAACGAAACGTAAGTCGGATTTAAGAAACAACTTGCGAACGAACGAACGAAACGAACGAAGCGGTGAAAACTTTAATTTTTTTCCTTCATTTGCGTAATTTCATGGTGCGAGATTAATAGTAAGTACTTACCCTACAGGTGTGAATGAATGAGTTTGCAAGTAACAAAATATGTGACACAAATTAAAAAAAAAAGAATATTAACAATGCTATAAACATTACTAATATTCCCCTTAACCACTCGTGGTAAGCTTAAATTGCTTGTGTTACGAGTGGTTCACGCCAGTAGTCGAATGGCGGATTCAAACCCACGACCTTTTTGAGTTTGCGGTCCGCGCCCTGCCATTAGGCTAATGTCGCTTAAAATTAAAAATAAATAATAAATGGTCGTATCGTTTGAAAGTAGCTATGTTAACTTAGAAGCTTGAATTTTTTGTCGAGATTGATTTGAGCCAAGAAAAAAAAATTACCGAATATTGGAGAAAAGAAGAAAAGGCCGAAATTATGTCCATAGATCTTCGCATATGGGGGAAATTTTCTATAGTCTTCTATATCTTATATAGTGTTGGCAACCCTGGTTTTTTATTTTTTATCTGTTATTATAAAGGCACTGCTGCCCATCTCCTGCCGGGCGAGCATGGGCAGGGGATAAAAATTTTATCCTCCGATTATATCCACTGACAAGGGATAAAATTGTCTTATCCCCATGCCAAAGCTTTATCCACCCTGCGAGCATGGGCCTATGGTGGATATAATATTGACAGTAGATAAACTTATCCCACCGCATAGATAATATACCGTAGTTTAAAGCTATAAACTATAAAGAAGGGCACGTCCAAGGAAACAAAGCGGAACGCCACGAAACTGTAACGCTCCCGCAGTTAAAAATTCGAAAAGTGGTAAATAATTATCAGAATTTATTTTACTTAGTGTCAAAATTTGCGTATTAACGAGACGCATCTAGTGGTGTAATTTTTTTAGCCGCAAAACAATTTTTAGTGATTTTTTAAGTGAAAAACCGTTTTTTTTTCATATTAGCAAAACAGTAAATCGCTTGCGGCGCTCGATTAGTCACCACAACCTGCAAATTTTTAGTGATTTTGTGCGCCACCTAGGGACACATCATCCTCCAAAAATTTTGAATTTTTGGATAAAGGACACGTCTGAGTTATTAGAGCAAAAACGTAAACCACGTGGTTGGTGGTTTCGCGAACCAGGAGTCTGCGGCTGGAATTGAAGGCATTGATGTATAGTGTTGTATAACTCAATGATTGAAGGTGTCACTTGCGGCGTCTCGGAAAGTTCCGAAAATATATGCATCATCAGCCGGAAGTGTATATCCTCGGAATAACCCCACTTTTGCAGCTGGTGTGCCACGTCTTGTAAGTTTGTACTCTAATAACTTTTATTTTTGAGTAACGACCCTCCTTCATTTTTTTGTATATAGAGGACAAACTCATGCCCTTACTGTTGGTGAAATTTCAAATTTTTTAGGTAAGCAGTTTTTTAATAGTGAATTTTTTTGTAAAATGTATCCCTTTTCGCCATTCTGTCATAAGTTTGTTTTACGTGTAGTGGCTAGCTAAACTAAGTATTAGCTCAAAAAAAAAATGAAATTGTCGTTCACATTAGTAGTTAGGAACATTTTATGTTTATTTCATGCCCAACCTGTTTTATTCTATATTTGTTATAACATCTCTGCACATTGTTAATTTTACATATTAGATTTAGTATAGCTATAAGGTCCACTTTCTTATTATCCTATTTTAATTTTACAGTCTTTATTCCATGTTACAAATTTTTCTTGTCAACGCTACGTACTTTATATTTTTAATTAATTTAGTAGACTTTATATAGCTGATAAGTTCTTTTTTGTATATACTTACATTTTTTTCTCTCTTTTAACATTATTAACGTAAATGTTTACATTATTATTTCATGCCTTTCCTTTTATATTGTGCAATACATTAAATGTTACTAATACATTACTGTGGCGACTAGACACGTAAATAATTAATGTAGTAGTGTCATCGTAAAAAAGTAAAATTGTAAATTAAAATTTATATAGACAGTGTGCTAACTATAGAAATATTATATTAATTACTTATGTTTCTATATATATTTTAAATTGTTTTGTTTTGTTTTGTTTAGTTTTAAGATTAAGTAGATTTACATTAACTTATATTTTCTTTTACCTTTTGTTTCTTATATTGCTACTTAAACTGTAAATAATTTTTTAAACAATATGTCATTTATAATAATTGTTATATTTAGTTTAAGCATATTTCTGTCCCCTTTTTATTTTTCTATTATTCTAAATCTTTCTTTATTTTTTGTATAATATTTAAGTTAAACATTGTATCAAATCGCAGGTATTACTTCGCTTGTGATTGCATTTGTTAAAAAATATATGTATCTAGAGTTAAGCCAATTGTGAAACTGGATAATACAGACCATTTGGAGGTGGTGTAGCTCTGGAGGAAATTAAAAAAAATCTTATCTCCGCAATTACTGCCATTATAAGAAAATTACAAAATACATCAAAATTGATGTCCACTCTAAGTCACAAAGATTTAATTTTAATTGAAAATGATGAAACATGAAGAATTAAAATGTAATGATTTCAAACAAACAAAGAATAAATAATTTTATGATCATGAGTATTGTGTTATTTGTATTCCTAATATTATGTATATTAGTCTTTAAAATATTTAACAAGCTTTGCTAAAGAATTAACATATTTCTTTATTTAAACCTTTGAACTGTAACTTTACTAAGTTTGATAACTTTATTTTAAAACATTATACTTACCTAAAATATAGTATAGACCGATTCTATTATCATTAAATAATATGACTTGACCACGGACTCGCCTTGGGTATTGTTGACACAACCTATGTAATTAAATCATGGCATTGAGCTGTTGAGACTCCATAACTCAATGTTTAAGGGGTGACTACAATCTGAAAGGTTGTAGAATTTTTAACCAGGACGACTATAGTCTCATGGGACCACCTGTAAGATTATTATTGTGGCACACATGCATTGCAGTTATTTTTTGGGGAAAGGGGAATATATAATACTACTATTCTTTATTCAGAAAAAAAACTTGATTGTTAGGTTTTAGGATTTTTAAAAACTATAATTTGTTTGCTATTACCAGTTGAACAATTCAAATTAGAATTTGAGACCGCCCTTTCCTTGTACTAAACTCCAGTCTGGGATGGTTGGTGAAATATATCAACATGGGTGCAGTCAATACCATAATAATAAAAAATAGCCCTAAGAATATCTGGCAGACCATGCTCTGCTAGGTATCCTCTAGCTACATTTTGCTTTGCTTGTTATATGCCCGGAAATGACATTCACTTCAGTATTTGTCAAAATTAAAATGAAAGAAGTAAATGCACTGAAATTTTTATTTACCTACACAAGAGGCTAATTAAAGTATATTGCTCCTCACGTTCTAATGGTGGCCCCAATAACTTAGGTCAAGTATTTGCTGATTATTTGTTGTTTGAACAACAGCCGCGCCATGGTCTTGACTCATACCTCTCTAGTTGGTAACTACCATCTGCCAAGAGACTGAAAGATGTAAACTACCTACCTAGAATATATATTAAGATAAGTTAGCCACTTGAATTGATTGCAAATATACGATGTTTTTGGACAAGGTGGTTGTAATAGATGCTTAATTCAATATGCACTGGTAGTCCATCCACGGAATTAATAAGCTTTAAAGCCTCATAGAGTTCTTTACACAAATACAAAACAATCTTTGAGCATCCGAAACCGGCGTAGAAATTCGTTGTCGGGGACTTCCAATAGATTAAGTATTCTGATCACGTATAGATCGCCGATGTAATTTTCTTTCTTGTTTTTCAATTTATGACACAAAAATATAGTTGCAATAGGCTCGAGACATCTTTTTTGTATTAAAATGGTTTGAAGATAAACTTAAACCCACGTCCACGAAAGAGAATAAAATTGTCCCTTTCAAATGTCAAAAGGGGATAATTTTTTCTCTTTCCCTTGGCCCCATGTTACGGACGGGGAGATATATGTCTACTCGTTATGTCAAACGGGGATATACTATAGAGATAAAATAATTTTATCTCTTGTCAGTGGATGTAATCGGGGGATATAATTTTTGTCTCTTGCCCATGCTCGCAGGGTGGATAAAACTAAGCAAGGGATAAAAATTTTATCCCTTCCCCGGGGATATATTCTCTCCTGCCTATGCTAGCCCGGCTGGGTTGTTTCCCTCTGTTGTCAAGAGGCAACAGAACGACACCCTCGGGATGGTATGGGTTGTCTGGGGGCACGGCGGTGCCCCGCCAATTCATCCTTTTCTCGAAACATTTCAGGCAATTTTTGACCCCCTATAACTTCGTTGTGGATAAAACTAGAAGTCTGCACCAACCAGGCATTATATAAACACGATATATTTCAAATTTCATTCAATTTGAACCAGTAGTTTTAAATAAATAGATTGGCTTGGCAATCGCACTAAACAATCTAATTTAATATAATATGTATTACCTGTGAGATACATTGTGATTTCTTTGTAATTTCACGCACGGGACTGGCTCGGTGACCATGCTACGGCCGAAACTTGGCTCGGACCTGAATCGGTCTAGCGTGAGTCAACCTTGACGGTTGAAATAACAATTTTGGAAATAAAAATTACTTGGTAAAACAGTTCGTTTTCTCTACTACAATAAGCTCAAGGCAAATTTTAGATAACTTATTTATTCATTTAGTAACAATCATCCTTCCGCTGCATGTTTAGGCCAAAACTCTGTGAGACATGATTTGGGAGCTCTAATTTGTAGATTCTGTTGAATCTCAACCATCAAAAAAATAATTTTTATCTCTCAAACATCGTATACTTTAATAATGATAAAATGCATTTTCGTTATATGCCTTTTACGTAAGTAAAATATCTACGAAATTCTACATCATTTTTACGTAAAATGTATACCAAAATAATCATCAACATTTGCTTAAACTATACTATGATTTTTTACTTTATAAATCGTTACAATTATTTTTTAATTAATTCAATAAAAGTACCATATATTTCGCTGCGTCGGCCACGTGATTTTTGGCCATTTTTAATACGTGGTAGAGCCATGCTCCAGTTATATTTAGTAGTATAGTTGTAGCACGAATGGGTCGGCTCGACCGGGGAAGGACAACGCTCTCACAGAATACCAACGTCAAATAGTAGATTAATGCTTCGTAATGTTTCGTATGGTGAGTGTAGAGAACCAGAGACCCTTTTTACTGGAAGCGAGGCATTCCATCTTAGTCCTCACGGGTGACAACGCATCTACATTTTGATTTGTAATCGATAGATGTAGATGTCTATGGGCCGCAGCAACCACTTACCATCAGGTGAACTGTGTGCTCGTTTGTCACCCTATTCTATAAAAAAAACCTGAATGCACTACCGCGCCAGCGGCTCTCGAAATCGGACTTGTGTCAATTTCTTTCGAGCGCTCCGTCTCGTTTCGATATTATCGTAGTGTGCGTCGATGACCGTGGCGCTGCTATTTTGTGCTAGAGCAGTGATTCCCAAAGTGGTCTATATCGACCCCTAGGGGTCTATGAACCTGCAAGGGGTCTACGTCAGTGAAAAAAATTTTGGGGGTCCATGAAATGAAAATAGGGGTCCACGATAGTGGATCTCAACACATACACTGATAGTACCTATTTACTTACATCATACTATCTTATAATATCAAAACATATACATTATTTATAAAAGTACCTATGAAGTAAAAAATTTATTATATATGTTTATAAAATTGTGTAAGTTGTAGGATGTTGGTATTCGCTTTGTTATCGCAATACATTTTGAACTTGTAAAAACCTGAGAGTCGCAGTCTCAGAGCTTCGCTACATTGCACTGACTTGTTCAATTCGTCACTCTGTAAATACGAATATGGGACAAATACGTTTATTCGTTTCCTGAATCTTGAAAAGAGAAGTGCTAAGAAAATATTTTAAAAAATATAAACAGATAGTATATCACACAAATTATAGTGAGTCAGTGTTATTTTGTTTGAGAGTGCTGGAGAAAAGTAAGTACATTATTTTTTATTAAATTTTAGTTTCGTACTCGTAGTTAGCAAAGATAGATAAATTACGCCAATCATGACTTTAGTTATAAGTAGATTAATATTTAATCATGCAAAATTACACGAGTACTCCTCAATAGTTTCTTTTTGAAAGTTTTAGCAATCGGTATTATAATTACAGTGCAATCTCTGTAAAGTTTTAGCAATCGGTATTATAATTACAGTGCAATCTCTGTAAAGTTGGTAAAGTAAAGTTACAGCCTATATACGTCCCACTGCTGGGCACAGGCCTCCCCTCATTTCCGAGAGGGTTTTAGGGCAAGAAAATGTCCGCTACGCTGCCCCAATGCGTGTTGGCGAACTTCACATGTCTTCGAAATATTTTTTTTTCTTATTCCTCGGACATGCAGGTTTCCTTATGATGTTTTCCTTCACCGCTGAGTACGTGGTAAATCAGCACTTAAAATTGCAATTACCAATTTCATTGGTGCCGGCGGGGATCGAACCCGGTTTACTCGCGTTCTGTTATATTTACAGCGAGCGTTAACCATCTGAGCTGCCACGGCTCAATCTCCGTAATTCGAGCTAATTGTTGCAAGAAGATGTTCGACTTATGGAATGTTTTCGGAAAAATCATAAAATATTTTTAATATACAGCTGCTGGATTTTCTGTCTTATTTAAATAATTTAATTTTGCCCACAGATGACTGATGTCATGCATGTCCGAATCTTAAAAGAAACGTAGACAGTACAGTGTCGATTATTTGAAATTTGGCTTCATTCCATCATTGCCGGAAAAACAATTGCCTATCTATGTGCCTTTTATGCAACAAAGTTTTGGGCAATGACTCTATGAAACAATCTGAACTGCAAGATCATCTGAGAAGATGCCACCCTGATAAAACAGAGAAAGATTTGAAATACTTTCAAACACTCAAAGATAAACATCAGAACAGAGACCTACACTGGACAGAATGTTCGCTTCAACGTCACAAAGAAATGATGATGGTTTGCGGGCGTCTTACAATATCTCGTGACTTATAGTAAAATCCGGAAAACCGCATACTATCGGAGAGAAGTTAATTTTGCCAGCCGTTGAAGAGGTTTTAAAAACTGTTTTACACAAACCTGCATCTGATATCATTAAAAGAATTCCCTTAAGCAACAATACTGTTGACAGACGTAATGATGAAAAGAATTCTGATATTGAAAGCTTCTTATGTAATTATATAATATATATATATATATATATATATATATATATATATATATATATATATATATATATATATATATATATAATAATAATAATATTCCACAACTATCACACAACGCCATCTAGTCCCAAGCTAAGCAGAGCTTGTGTTATGGGTACTAGACAACTGATAAACATACTTATATATTTCTAAATACATAAATATTATAGATAAATTACACCCAAACACAGAACAAATGATCGTGCTCATCACACAAACATTTGTCCTGGGTGGGAATCGAACCCACGACCTCCGGCATAGCAGTCAGGGTCGCTAACCACTAGACCAACAGGCCTGTTTTATACTATATATACTATATTATTTGCAAACGACCCATTTCTCTATACAACTGGACGAGTCAACTTTACCTGATAATGCAGCATTATTATTGGCATATGTTCGTTTTATTATGAATCTAGAAATCTACGAAGAACTGCTCTTCGCAAGAACTTTGATAACCGACACTAAAGGTGAATCAATATTTCATGTTTCGAAGGATTACTTCATTGAAAAAGCAATTCCTTTATCAAATATAATATCAGTAGCTACAGATGGAGCACCTGCCATGATTGGACGTTATCGTGGATTTATAAGCTATTTAAAACAAAATGTGTCAGGGGTGTTAGCAATACATTGCGTCATCCATTGACAACATTTAGTTGCTAAAAATTTTAGTATTAGATTGCATGAATCACTTCATTTAGTCATTGATGCAGTAAACCGAATCCGAAGCAACGTGTTGAATACGCGGTTATTTGCGTAGTTGTGTGAAGAAAATGACGAACACTTTCACCAATTACTCCTTCACACTGAAGTACGCTGGCTGTCGAAAGGCTTATGTTTGACAAAATTTTTTGCACTCTTTGAGACTATTTTAGAATTTCTGGATACTTAAGATAAAATTTTGAAAGAAAATTTAATGAAGAGGAAAACAGACATCGCCTATTTAACAGATTTGTTTACAAAATTTAATATGGTTATTTTGCAATTACAAGGCGAGAGTTTAAATTTGATTAAAACAAAGTCCATCTTATCAGCGTTTCTTGCCAGAGTTAAACTAATGAAGCAAAATATTGGACGGGGCGAATTTTCTCAGTTCCCCAATTTGTCACAGACAAGCTGCTAGGAAGACGACGTTTCAACTTACGTTCAACATTTAAATGCCCTTTATTCAGATTTTGAATCTAGGTTTGAGGATATTTTTACTATGGTAATACCACCGTGGATAATTAATCCATGTGGTGACATAGAAGAAACGAATGTCATAATACAAGATGAACTGACTGAACTAAGTACAAATGAAGAACTTAAGGTTCAGTTTAAAAACGGATATCAGCAATTCTGGCTGCAAAACAACATACCCGTTACTTATTCCGCATTATGGAATATAGCGAGGAAATTTTTAGTTTCCTTTCCATCGTCATACCTGGTGGAAAGGGGGTTCAGCGCTGTTACCAATCTCCTAACGAAAAAAAGAAACAGACTGGACATCATTAGCCGAGGAAATTTAAGATTAACCCTTACAAAATTGACGCCAAATGTTGATAATTTATTATTAAAGCATCAGGTTCATCCTTCTCACTAAAAATATTGACTTATTGCTTATGTTATTTTATTTATAGTTTATTTTATGTGGTGGAGCGACGAGCCTAATGCTACCGAAGTCCAATTCCCCGGTCGAGCCTTAAACCTATTACGCGAGATATTAACCAAAGTGGACTGTATATGCGAAATGCTTCTACGTTTACATAAAATGGCGACTATAGCACGCGGTTTCCCATACAATGCACTCGCTCTTCCCTAAAACGAACTATTATTTGCCAAATCTATGAAAGGAATCCTGCTTGATTAGGAGAAAATAAATTGTAGCAGATTAACTATTAAACACAATTATATCAAGCAAGAACTATTAGGAATGTTCACTCACCGGGGTGTTGCTTCTATGCGGCTTGGGCACTATATTGTTGCGACTTCTGGAAGACACTCTGGGTAGATTCTCTGGGTAGAGAGTGCGGTGCGCGACTATTTCTCACACGAGGTGAGGCGGGTTTCCTGGAGCTCGACTGCGTCCAGGCTAAAGCGGTTGTACTAGCGGTGCGCGTGGGCAATAGCCCTTCTATCACTATTGTCTTAAGCGGTGTGGTTCCAACGACGAGCGCGGCGGGAAGAGAGTGCGCGTCGGCCGCGCGTGCCTTTTAT
This sequence comes from Parnassius smintheus behrii, assembly GCA_036936625.1. NCBI lineage: Eukaryota > Metazoa > Arthropoda > Insecta > Lepidoptera > Papilionidae > Parnassius > Parnassius smintheus. The sequence continues at coordinate 39,913,824 of JAUPFT010000013.1, forward strand.
TCCTTCGGTTGCGATGATTACGTGATATTCTAGAATCATCTTCTTTCCCCTCCCACCCCACCACCCCGATGTGTCGATAGGAGGGTATGAATGATATCGTTTGGAAAGGGATAAACGATTTGGCAAGCCTACCGTCAAATAAATAAATACGAATGGTTTTCCGCGCAACCATTATGTTTATTTAATGCTACGTACATTTTACATAACAGATACAAAACTTTATTTTGAGTAGTTTTAATTTAAATTCAATTAATAAATGTATAAATTAATATGTGTTTTCACTTTAAGTTTTTAACACTAAACTTCACTACAGTTAGAAATTTACAGGAAATCAATATCAGGTAAGTAGGGGGTCTACCCAACACGGAAAAACGTGGCAAGGGGTCTATGACACAAAAAAGTTTGGGGAACTCTGTGCTAGAGCATTGTTAACTACGCCCGCATTTTTTGATCGTTGGAAGTATTTACTTTCGTACAGTATGTTTTAATTAGTATAAAGTTCGCACATTATTATTATACCAGATAGTTAACTCATTATAGTTATTTTGATCGTAGCCGAGCTTTTTTACCAGTCGGAATGGGGAAAAATAAATACAAGTATCAATGTATCACTAAACGTTAAAAAATAAATATCCTATCTCTGGATACAAAATAATGGAGAATAAAAATGTCTGTATGCTTGCCGTATGGACTGGCCCAGATTATGCAGTAATAGTACTAAAATTCTACAAAGATGACAAAGGGCAATGCCCAGTCTTCATAGACACTTCGGCCATGAGTGCCCACATATAAAAGCATATAGATATGATAATATGCAATTAAAACAATGAAATGGTAAAGGAATTGCTTTAAAAAAAGTCGGGGTTTTGAAAATATTTGAAGTTTTTATTTTCACAAATGCAGTTTTTTTAACAACTATTTTTATCGATTTTATCGCGTTTTATTTCTTTGATTTTTAATTCCAGACATTTCGGGTGCTTTCCAGCACCCATGGTTACGGCAGACTGAGGTGACCGACGTCCCAATGTCAGCGTTAACCCGGAGTACCTTCAGATTTTTAATTTTTATTTATTGTCCGATCTACAGAATGAACTTACTGTGTCTAGAAGTCTTGCAGTGGTATGCTTGAGTTTTTAATTTCATTAATTACAGGGTCCTAAGCAGGTGGTAGTACCAAGCATCCTTCCTAAAAAAGAATTTATATATTAGATATTATATAGAATTAATATAATAAAATACACTTTACGACTAATAGTGATGACTTGCAATTCTAGCCCTAAGTAAAGATCAGCTAGGGCTTAACTTTATTCCTTCCATAATGCTGCTCCTCTGGTTATTACAGAGTTCTATCCGGTAGCAACCATTAAATCTTATATGCTCACCATAATAGTAGCGAGCTTGCTTTAATTGGTATGTGACACAAGCAATTAATATTAAGTCGCTGTAAGTTAAAACAGGAAATTCCCTAACATTTTAAAGTCTACATTTATATTTCTAAAGTCTGCCTGCCCTAGCTCTATTTAGATTGTTTTCCCTAGCATACTCAGAAAAATCATTATTTGTCTCCATATTTTGATGAACTATTTCAAGTATTTGAGCCGCATCATCCCTGTCCCTTATTTTTGTGTGCAATTTATTAACTATAGCAGAAGCCACAGCAGTCTATCATCAAATGTGTAGAAGCCCTGTTAAAGTAATTTTGATGAAATATTTTAAATTCAGTTTTAAAAATGCCATTCACCACCTCTAGTACCCATATCGACACATAGTCACGGCTCTGGATTTATTAGCATATCTTGTCATTAACTGAGATTCACCATCTGCTGGAGACATTTCTGCGACCCTTAGACATCCACATCTATCCTCAATTACAAATCAAAATGCAGATGCGTTGTCACCCGTGAGGACTAAGATCATTTTCTCGTTTCCAGTAAAAAGGGTCTCCGGTTCTCTACACTCACCATACAAAACACAGCAGCATTAAGCTACTATTTCACGCTGGTATTCTGTGAGAGGGTGCTCCTTCCCCGGTCGAGCCGACCCATTCATGCTACAACTATACTTCTAATATAACTGCAGCATGGCTCTACCAAGTATAACACACATACATAGTACTTGTCACTATGTATGTTTGTTATCGCAATATGTAGTTAATCACAAAAAAACATACTTGCAATGCTGATGGAACTGTTACAACCTGGTAAAAAACATTGTGCTTTTATATAATTAGTTAGCAGTACACTGTGTGATGTATGATCTAAGCTTTGTTGTTCTGGGTGCAATACATTACTCACTTCAGATTGCAACGAGGACGGACTAGATGATTCAGATGGTTCCCGTTCTGCAGTTGAACATGATGCTGTTCTATCAGTTCATTGCCAGCAATTATGATATACACGGCATGACAACTGAAATAATGTAAAATACAAAAAATGAAGTCAAAGTGAAAAAATAAAATAGATTTATTTCAAACTCAAATATAAATAAAATATTTATCAAGTTAAATGTTACTGCACAAGGACGGATTTAATGCCCTATATTATTTAATAATTAAGGACTGACAGACTACCAGCAGTCCAAAAACAATGAAAAATCAACTGTCTCCTTTCTTGGTAGTTGATAAAACTGGTTAATCTCATAAATAAGCTAGTATGTTTGTCAGATATAGCTAGGGCAGATGTGAAAAAATAAAACAAGTTCTTGAGTTGATATACAATCAGTGTAAAAACATGTATAATTATCAGATATATGGATCACATTTAATAAATTGAAATGTTAAACATGTTAAACACTTACCTCACGTAGCGCAAATAATTCCTCACGTGGAAAATCGAAGACAAACAATGTGTGTGATCTTATTCTCATAAGTGTCAGTGCCACAGCTGATGTATATATGTTCAAGACGAACTATTGGTGCATTTTGCGAGTGCCACACTACACGTTCACTGTACTCGAAACTTATACCTAATAAAGAAGCTACAATTATTATATTGATATTATTCAAGTAAACTCAGTTATAAAGCATTTCTTAGAGGAAGACATACCACATCGTGATATGTACCAACTATTTACCTGCTGTGTTCGAACCAATTGTTGAGAGATCAACAATTGCATTTTACTTTTACAACAGAACAATAACACGATAACAACACGTAATTTAATTCTTGTGACATAACAGTGACAGCGGCCTACCTGTCGGATACGATGTTGCCACTTAACGGTCATAAAATCTATGGAATGATATCGATTTTTATTCGATTAATAATATCATAAAAAGAATAATCTTTGACGCGTTTTAAGTTCTGCACGCTTTTTAAAATATAATTTCCTTTATTTATTGAAACTCTATTTCAAATGTATTTTTAAGAACAGTTAGCTTGTGCTGTATTGTTTTGTTATGCTTTAGAGAATTCGTGGTAAATCAGCTGGAAATTAACTTCTTGAATTATCATAACATGATTCCATTTTAAATGTTATGTTAAAAACAGATAAGAATAACAGTTAACTTGTGCAGTAGCGTTTTGTTATACTCTAAAGAATTCTTGGTAAATCAGCTAGTAATTCGCTTGTTTAATTATCATAACTATAAATGTGAAGGTTGTCAATGAATTCAACCGAGCCTATAACAACGGTTGTTTTAGTTTTTAATGGTTGACTGCCGCTTTTGATGACTTGAAATTAATAAAAACCTATTTTGCGCAATAAGTTTTTTCTCTTTGGTAATGAATAAACCACAGAAACCCCTTTAATGTATAATAGTCCTTTTTTTGATACAAGTAGCACATTTTAAGGAACCGCAAAAACAACTTTGTTATTTATACAAACACTATGAAAAACAAAATAATTTGTTGCTGGCGATAATGATAGTGGTATTTTGACTCGATTTAAAATATATGCTTGTTACTACTGAACTCTTCATGGGCCTGCGAGTCCGACTCGCACTGAACCACTTTTTTTCAACATTTAGTTTTATTCTAATAAATAGTTTTTTCGTTTAAGCGGAGCTCTTTTACTTTAGGTTTATTACCTCTTTATCTACAATAATCAATGAGTAAGTAAAGTGTGTAAATACGATTCTTAAATTGTAAAAATAATAATTGGATTTGAACATCTTAGGTAGGTATTTAGTTTTATTTATTTAGAAAATATTAATCTCACAATTATTTATTGTAATAATATAATTTATCACACAGCTAACGCCCTCATTAGCAATGTAATGGTGAAAGAATTTTCAAAATCGGTCTAGTAATTTTTGAGATTAGCCAAAAAACGTATTCATTGAAAGTAGCGCCCTCTATAATAAAATTAACCCTATATTAGATATCTAAAATTATACATAACAATCTAGTGGTGAAAGAATTCTTAAAGTTGGTCAAGTACTTTACGAGTTAAGCGAATAAAATATTCTTTGATAGTAGCTCCCTCAATAATAAAATGCATCCTACGTTTTAAGCACCATAGCAAAAAACGATTCAACATAGCCTAATCCGCACACACAGTAAAAACATAACCATCCTTTTTCGTCTGTAGTCGGTAAACATTTGGTTATAACGGTTGCGTATCGACTGCTTTGGATAAATATCCATTGTCAACGGTTATTTTAAACCTATATCATAACATCGTAATAGTTATCGAAAGATCATATATGCATGGTAATAATGACACCATAAGTAATCGATCGAAAAGGGGAATCGATTTTTTAATGATTTTTGTGATTGGCAACATTTTTTATTTTATTCACAGACTAATGAATTACGTATTTACCTAATTTTATTTTTATCTTTTCGGTACTTTTAATTTGTGCAAAAATATTCCCATTGTTTTAGGATAAATGAATACCGCGATTAATAACCATAAATAAAGATATATTTTTTTAACAAATGCACATTGTTGGGCGTTACATGGCCTAATATGGGCATCCCCCTTTTGGATTTTGAATTAATGTTACCCAAGTTACAAGCGTTTTATAAAAAGTGTGTACGGCCTGAAATTATTGACTCGAAATAAGTTCGGTCAATGCTGTTGCGTCAAATATTTTTATAATAAAAAATATGGTAATTGACTGTAAGTACCGATGAAAAAAGTATTAGTTACAGTTGGTTATTTTATATATTAAAACATGTTGCAATCGTAATATTTATTTATTTATTTGTACCACTATGCTACCGTTAATAGATGTAATCGATTATTAACCAACATCGGTTAAAAATCGATTACTGTGAAACAAAATATTTATGCGTTCTTATTTTAACACTAGGGATCATATATAATGAAAAATGTATCAAATAGGTTATAATAAATTAATTAGATAACATAAAAATGGCACACTAAAAATTTTCCATCTACCGAACTCCATCCGTAAGAAAACTTATATAGGTAATTGAAGATCAAGTTCGTTAAGTCGCTATACTCACAGTACCATAGTGCAAGCGACTGAATAGATATATGGAATAAAATATCGCTCGCGTAGGTCATCACCCACTAGGAGCGTAAAATACCTAAATTTGCATAACGCTAAAATGTAAGAGGGCTCTTAAGGAACAGAATCGGCACATCCTTGGATTGCCTAGTCCTAAGATAGCCATGTGTTTTTTAAACATCATTATCTGGGTTTGGGCTCTTGAAGTGGACTCTTCCAAAACAAAGAAATTACGAATGGGCTGCCGACGAAATATCACCTCTTATGGCTGAGATGAAATCCTCATAACCTGTAAAATTAATATTTATATTTCTTACCTTACCTTACCTTCGAACTTTTGAACACAATAATAAAAGCAAAACTGAGAGTTACTATCATCCTCTTATCTAAAAATTTTCTTATATTGAGGATGATGACTCTTATCTAAACAGATAAGATGATGGTACGGTATTGTAGTTTTATGTGCCTCCTTCCTACCAGTAGTGTAATAAATAAATATAAAATAAAGAGTTGTAAGCAGACGCTCGTTTACCTGTGGTGATCGGACCAATACAAACGACTGTTTTGTTACAATATCTCTTTATTACTCCTCACTAAACCTAGAAGTACAAGTAAAGTAAAATTACAGCGTATATATACGTCCCACTGCCCAAACGGTAGAAAAGAAACTCTAGTAAATAACTAGAGTTGTACCACAATCCACAATATCTTAAAAATCTAGTAAGGGTTCACCATTAAGTAGTATTTCTGATATTGTGTGTAAAATGCAGCGTGACAAAGCAACGTTGAATGCTAATAGGCTCAGGAAATTAATGGACACATTATGCAATATGGAAACAAGAGTGCATAATTTATCGCCTATGTTATAAATATACATCAAGTAAGTACTTACAAGTTTTAAAAAGTATACGGAATAATAGAAACAAACTCTCTATTGGCTCCTTAGGACGCATAATATAAATATTTTTCGGTTTTGCAACAATATATTTTATAGAAAAACTAATGGAAGCTGAACCATTTCTTTATTATTTTTTGAATTGCTTATGCGTTAAGAAATTTTTAATAATATTTATGTAATTTGTACAGTACAGTACACTCGTTATGCATTGACGAACACACACGAAAAATATGTTTTTTTTTCCTGTGTTATATACTGAACAGTTACACAAGTTATAGGTATTTAAAAATACAATTATTTTCAAGGCATATATGGATAAAGGCCCTTCTGAGACAACCGTGTACCGCTGGTATTACAAGTTTAAGCACAATCGACTAAATTTAATGAGACAGTAAAATAATGAAGTAGTCGCCTCTTGACGTCTGTTGTGGAAGGAGTAAACGTTCGTCACATACTGCAGATAGGATCGGGAAGCGTTAGAGATTTTATAAAAACAACTTCGTATTACGAGGATAGGTTCATGGTGGGTGTTATCAATATCACCGATGGTCAGAAGCAAGCCCGCGTGGAATGGTGCCGAGACGTCATTAGTCGTAGAAGAGGTATTTGAGGCGGATTGGAAAAATGGTTTTGAAAATTGGTTCCATTCCCCTATAAGAGTTAATTTTAAAAAACTATAAAAGTCCGTATCGTATCGTACCGTTACAACGATTATGGTACGATACGGCATGAATATAGAATAAAATTGTATGGACGGAGATCTCTTTGAATTAATAATCTAAACTTTCACCATGGAATTTTTAAAATACTTTCGCAAAACTTTCAGAGTGGACTACCTTTTGTGCATCGCCGCAGTCGCAAAAAAGTAAGCTGAGAAAAAAAAAGAGCTATTAAAACGATGTTTACGTTTACATTTTATTATTACATTACATTACAAATACATAACAATTGTTTAAAATACTAAATATCTTTTATTCATAACTTCGCTCATTTATCGCTATGAGTAAGATAAGGCAGTACTGTCAGCGCGCAATGACCCGGATTTGTAGATAACGTAGTCATACGGAATCTACGTAGAGTTTTCTAAACTATTTAAGACATTAAATTGTACGTGAACACCCCAAATTCATACTGAGATTAATGTTTTAGGGTGACAAACGAGCACACAGTCCACTTAAGTAATGTTAGGAGGATACTGTGGCCCATAGACATCTGCATTTATCCTCTATTAAGAATGGAAATTCAGATCCGTTGTCAACTCTGAGGACTAAGTACTAAGAATGCCTCGATTCCAGTAAAACAAGTCTCCGGTTTTCCAGACTCACCATACGAAACACAGCAGTATTAAGCTGGTATTTTACGCTGGTATTCTGTGAACCGACTCATCGTGTTACAACCATAATATAGCTGCAGCGTGACTCTACCACGTTAAAACTTAAACTCTGTACACCCACGTGGCTTGTTGCAAAAAGTAAATTTCTGATGATTTGAAAGCGTTGGCTCTGATGCAGCATACCTCTCCCTCTCGTACCTTTGATAAAAAAAAGCTAAATAAATTTTAAAAAGGACATGTTCACGCAGAACATACGAGTGGTATTGATAAAGGGTGGCGGTGTAAACAGCGAGAGAGAATCCATCATTCCGTCCCGTGAATTTGTTAAAGAGACTACTATGGAAAAGGAAGAGAAAACTTGAGAATATGAGAAAATGAAAGAGGGATGATATATATTTATTCCTGGAGTATACCTATCTAATATAGGTACAAAAATATAAAAAAGAAATATCAAAATTGGTTCAAAGTTGGGGATGATATCAAAAAATGATAAAAAATATACAGTCGAATTGTAAGTCTCCTCCATTTTTTACGTCTGCCAAAAAGCAGCCTTCTGTTTCGACTCGCGTCTACAATTATGTACAAAGAATTATACTGGGCAGTGGCTCAAGCTCAGATCTTCTCTCAATTGTGAGAAGGATTTAGACCAGGGAAGAGCATGCTGTGCTGTCCCAATCCGTGTTTGCAGATTTCACATACTCTCGAAATATTTATAATTTCTCTGGCTCATGGTAAAATCATATATTTTGCGATTACTTTGACCTGGTATATTTAAAGAGTAATTAAATACATATTACTTGAATATCATCCTATTTCCAATTCCTTATTTATAATTAAAACCATAGGTTTTTCGTGTTTTCGTTACATACGACCAAGCGCAGTGGAAGTTAAGGGATCTATCATTAACAGTACCAATGTGTTAAAACATAGACATGTGTAAACAGTAACCTTCAAATCAACTTGTCCGGTAAGTTGAGGCGATATTTACTGCTTAATGCGTATACTCAGTTTGAACTTAGCAAGGTCTCACTAACATAGTTTTACCAAAAATAAGTTAATCAGTAAGTAGCATTTTACGTCTTCTTAGGTAAGAAATATTAATTTAATTCATCAAGGTAAGTATTAAATTATATTGAGGTTAATTTGCGTTTGACAACCAAAGACCTTCCTAACAATTATAACCAGTTTATTTATATACTGGGAGCTTATAGGAGGGAGGTGGAAGCTGCCGGCTCGACCGGGGAAGGACCACACTCTCACAGTATTCTGTGAGAGTGTGGTCCTTCTGTGGTGTCTGTGCAGCTATTTTCCGCTGGTATTCCAGCGGAAAATAGCTGCACAACGCTGCTGTGCTTAATATAGTAATTGCAGAGAACCGGAGACCCTTTTTATTGATAACTAGGTATTCCATTCTAGACCTGACGAGTGTAGATGTAGATGTCTATGGGCCACTGCAATCACAACCAGTTCCCATCAGGTGGACTGAACCGAGCACACAGTTGTCAATGTTATCCTATAAAAAATACGAAAATGGGTATATATATTCTGATTTATGTTAATTTCTAAGAAACGCAGCGACATATATTTATTAGCAACATATGTTTAGAAGCCATCTTAATCACACATCGTCATTCCATTTGACGATAGACGCTAAAACTGACCCGCCATGAATAATGTCAAGTATTATGAGAAGAGAGCTTTTTCACGCATTTTTTGTCATTCGAAATAACCCCAAATACTATTATCTGCAACCTGGTAAATTAAAAGAAAAATACATTATTTTTTACGTAATCGTTTTTGTTCAAACGTTAAGAATACGTCTTCACTGCTTTTCTAATATTTATTCGGAATTAACCATTATGAGGGAATTCCGATAGGAGAAAAATAATTATTTGTAGTAAAAGTCAGTGATTTTCAATCCGCGATTTAAAAATGATTTATATAATAATGCCGAGTAAGTGAACTTCATAGTTAATTACACTGTTCGACGATGATTTAAAAGAGATTTGATAATATCATTATTTTATTAATGAGTGGGCTCGATTTTGAATATGTCATAACTGCCCCATTGGTGACCACAAGTGGGACTGCTTCGATCCCAGAATTGACCAGTGTGATTGAGTTCCTTTCATTATATATAGCAGCACAGTTAGACTATTGATAATAGTGATTTGTTAAATCTTTATACCCTTATAAGAATGACAGCAAAACTGCAACCAAATTACTTACCTTTTTGAACTTTCTTTGCTTGTTGATTTACCAATGTTTTTTTGTAAATCATTAAAACTATCTACAATTACTGCAAAACCTTGTAATTACCCGAAATAGTAAGTAATATGATTTATTACTATTAATTGATATAATTAATAGAAATATAAACTTCTTTTTTGAATAAGTATCTACATATTTACGTTAATGTGTTACGGTTGTCTCTATTTCGTATTACAAAATGAAAACATTGCAGGCAGGAAGGTACGTAAACCACTATTTCTTTGTGGGTTATTCCGAAGCAATATATCGTTAAAGTGTGAATACCTACGTTCTAATCAATATTTTAAAGTAACTTGGGATGGGAATAGTTTTTAATGTAAATTGAATATAAATATAACCTAAGTGTAAAGAAACATCCTTTTGAAAGCAATCAGATTTAAACCAGGATATTTCGCAATATCCTCTGCATAAGAAAAATAAAAGTCAAGTTTTAAAACCCGTAATTGAAAAAACTAAGCATGTTATCCGGGACATAAATAACAATGCCATTTACTCAAATAAATACAAGTAAAATAATAAAATTGCTAAATTAAACTTACTTCAAATAATTTGTCAAAATGTACAAATTCCATCATGTCTTTGAAATTTCTATCGATATTACCCCAATGCTCCTACTATAATTTGAGATGAATCTATCTTAAATTTTATTACTTCACAGTAAAAGTAAAGTAAAGTTACAGCCTATATACGTCCCACTGCTGGGTACGGGCCTCCCCTCATTTCTGAGAGGGTTTTGGGGCACGGAAGTGTCCACCGCGCTGCCCCAAAATGTTGGCGAACTTCACATGTCTTCGAAATTTTTTTTTCTTATTCCTCAGACATGCAGGTTTCCTCACGATGTTTTCCTTCACCGCCGAGCACGTGGTAAATCAGCGCTTAAAATTGCAATTAACAATTTCATTGGTGCCGGCGGGTATCGAACCCGGGTTCCTCGCGTTCTGTTATATATACAGCGAGCGTTAATCATCTGAGCTACCACGGCTCTCCTTCCAGTTACTTACTAGTTAGTTACTCCATCTAGTTACTTCACAGTTGGAGTAATGTGTCCAGTTTCTTTAAATAACGTAGGTAATTGGGTCTCTACCAGTCGGGGCATCCTGGTGCAATAACTTTCAGACGCTAATCGGCTAATATTCATCCTCAACGTTGCAAAGAACGTTTACGAATTTACGTGGTAGAGTCACGCTGCAGCTATGTTAGTTGCAGCACGAATAGACCGGCTCGACCGGAGGAGGGTCACGCCCTTACAATACCAGCACTGTGTTTCGTATGGTGAATGTAGAGAACCGGAGACAATATTTACCGGAAACGAGGCACTCCATTTTAGTTTTCAGGGGTGGCAACGCATTTGCGTTTAGATTCTTAATCGAGGATAAATGTAGATGTCTATGGGCCACAGCATCCACTTAATATCAGGTGGACTGAGCGCTCGTTTGTCACACTTATTTTATAAAAAAAAAAAAATATTACGTTATTTTACGAACATTATTTGCTTTGCTTTGAAGATCATAAATGTAAACTTGATAATAATAAGTGATAACACAAGCACACCTTCGTACGAAAATATGATAACTTATCGAAATTTTATCGAAGTTTTACTTGTGTGAAATACCTTATGTGAATTTAATTATTTTTAAGGTAATAGACATCCATTATCAGTTTGTGAGTGATAAATAGTCACGAACGTGCTAGCTATCCTACAAGGTGCAACTAAAATTTAGTGATTATGTAGATACCATTTACTTGCAACGTTGAATTTGAACAGTATGTGCAAAATTTACATACATAAACACTCACGCCTGTCACCCAGAGGGGTAGGCAGAGACTATAGACTTCCATTTAGCACGATCCTGACATACCTCTCTCGCCTCTTTCGCATCCATATACCTACGCATACATGCTCGTCGGTTAAGGGTACTCTTAATTTGGCCCATTTTTAGTATATCGCCAATTTGGTCGACAAACTTCCGTCTAAGACGTCCCTTTCCGACTCTTCCATTCACTTCTGCAACATATATTTGCTTTGTCAGTCTTTCCGCATTCATTCTTTCTACATGACCAAACCACCGAAGCATTCCTTTCTTAATCCTGGTCAAAACATCATCTTGCAAACGACAATCTTCTCTTATTACACAATTTCTTACCCTGTCGTTCAGATTCAGCCCTAACATACTCCTTAAGGACCGCATTTCTACTGCATTTATTCTACTCTCGTGCTTCTTCTGCCATACCCAACTTTCACTACCATACGTTAAAGTAGGGGCTAATACAGCATTGTGAATTGCCATACGTGCCTTTTTTTGACACATTCTGACTTTTCACAATAGAGTGTAGAAAATTTCTCGTCAATTTTTATGCCGTTTAACATTTTAAAGGTGTGGTTAGAGTCGATTAAGAGAAATGCTATTGGGATCAAACTGGTCATTTGAAAATCATTAGTCATTACAGCCCTTCAACAAGTCCACTGCTGAACATAGGCCTCCCTCAAGGAATGCCTCAAAACACGGTCCTGAGCCACCTGCATCCACCGACCTCCTGCATGTCTTACCAAGTCATCACTCCATCTAGTGGGGGGTCGCTCTACACTTCGCCCACCGGTATGAGGCTGCCACTCGAGAACCTTTCTTCCCTATCAGTTGCCGGTTCTTTGAGCTACATGGCTGGGCCATTGCCGCTTCAGTTAACTAACCCGTTTTGCTATGTCGGTTATTTTGGTTCTACTGCGGATACACTCATTTCTAAGTGTATCACGCAGAGCAATCTCGAGTATAGATCTTCGAACCTTTTTACTCCTTCGGTTGTCAGTTCTTCGTGCTGTATGGCCGGCCCATTGCCACTTTAGTCGAATAGTCCGTTGGGCTATGTCGTCACTCTGGTTCTACAGCAGATATCACTTATTTCTTAGTTTATTACGCAGAGAAACCCCGAGCATAGTCCTCTTCATAGCTCGCTGAGCTGCTTTGAGCTTCCTCATACGGCCAGCAGTGAAGGACCACGTCTCATATCCGTAAGTCATCACTGGCAACACGGACTGCTTACACAATCTTGTTTTCAAGTTTTGTGGTAACCTGTTCTGTATTGTATACCTTTCCCGTGTAGTGGCGGTTAAGAATACCCACTACCCCATATCTTCCCGTGGGTGTCGTAAGAGGCGACAGAGGGAGACAGGCAGGAGATGGGCAGCAGCGTCTTTCTGATAACAGCAAAATAACAATAAAAAACTGCGGTTGCCAACCGGCTCACCAAGCGTGGCAACTATGGCAATATACTATGATAATATATGATGAGGGTTACGAGGAGACGGCCCCAGTTCCCGACGGCCCCGCTCTTTTCGGCTACGGTGGCGAGTGGCGACCAATTTAGCGGCGGGGCAGGGGCTGCTAAGAATCTCCGGTGGAGGTTCGATTGCTACCTAAAATGATTATTAGATTTTAATTAGCTCTCCAGGCAGAAGTTGTTCTGCCCTTTTCGACGACCCTTTGTCATGTCCTATTATAAATCCGTAAATTCGCTAAAAAAATTGTGGGTCACTCATAGGCAATAAAATTATCCTATCTCTCAAGTTGGACCAAACCGCACACGGCGTGCAAATTACGTGACACATAATTTATATATATTAAGATTATTATCAAAGAATGTTGAAATTTAATGAGCTGTTGAATTTTAAGAATTAGATACGGAATGATAAAGAATATAACCGTGTAGTGGTGGTATAATAATACTCCATAACGTTTGAAGGTGTCGTAGAAGACGACAGGCTTCTTCCTAATATTAACTAACAAATAAAAAAAACTGCGGTTACCAAACTACCTTGATATATATGGGTTTCTTTGGCGCTTGTGGGGACCAGCACCAATTAAATAGTTAATTGCAATTTTAAATTCTGGCTTTGCGTAGAGACGTTGCATCTCTGTGCATCTTCTATCGCATTTTATACCACGTGGAGTGTTTAGAGGAATTACTTCTTCATAAAAAAATTGCATTTGATTTCATTTAACATATGCGATACAATACAATACAATACACTTTATTGTAAGCCAACAAAACATAAATATAACAAATAATGAACAAACAATGAGGGAAAAACAAAAGGCGGTCTTATTGCTACATAGCAATCTCTTCCAGACAACCCAGAAGAGGAAATTAATAAAAATAAAAATAAGATTAACGGATAGGGTGCACTAAAATAGACAAAAAAAATATACAACTTATATACTACAAAATGACAACATACTTAAGGTATATTAGTGACCATAACTAAGAGGAGGAAGAGAGACGAGTTAAAGAGACAAATAGTGTTACTTAATTTGTTTCTTGAACACATTTAAAGATTGAGCACTTTTAATGGACTGGGGTAAGGAGTTCCAGAGTCTTGCCTCCAAGAAGAGCAAAAGATTTATCATAAAATATCGAAGAGTGTACAGGACATTGGAGCGAAAGCTTTTCTTTGGACCGTAAGGAAAAATCGTGACAAGAGCTAAGAAATTTAAAACGTTCTTTTAGATAAGGAGGGCTTGATACATTAAATAAGACGCAGTAGAGCGCAGAAAGTATATGAGTATTCCGACGAAGACGGATCGGGAGCCACTTGAGTTTAGTGCGGTATTCCGAGACATAGTCATATTTAGGAAGCCCAAATATGAACCGATACAGAGATTTTGGAGTCGCTCAAGTTTATTAAGTATATGCCGACAGGTTAAAGGGAATCTTAAGAAACTGGCCAGATTTTATACACCGATTCGCTAAATAATTTTTACCACATCCGACGAAGAAATAGTTATATTCGTCTTGATGTTTTTATTTTGGACTAACGATTTCGTAATCAAGTGTTCTGAATACTGAGCTATATGAATCTGTTTATTTTTATTTCAACATGACACAATCATAAATGCGTTAGTTTCATGTTTGAACATAAAATAAATACTTCGAATGATTTCGCTCAAGGTCACCTTTATTAAATAAAAACGTGTTTCTATCCTACGTCATGTAGGAGACAACCATATTTGTACAAAATATGTATGGGCATGATTAATTCTGATAATTTATATTTTTTTACGCAATAAGTAAATTATTTTTATATATTTTTTTAGAATAGCGACAAACGACCACACACACACGACACAGTCCACCTGATGGTAAATGGGTGGTATGACCCATAGACATCTACATTTCTCCTCGATTAAGAATCAAAATGCAGACGCGTTGTCACCCCTGAGGACCAAGATAGAATGCCTCGTTTTCAGTTTCCGTTCTCTACATTCACCATATCGTTAAGCTGCTATTTGATGATAGTATTTGCTATGGGCGACAGCATTCACATTTACTCTATTAAGTGGACTATATGCTCGTTTTTCATCAGTTAATAAAAACCACGTCTTTCTAGGCGTTCTCATAGTCACATATTACGGCATCCATCAGAAGAAATGGGGTATGGCATTCTCTAACGCCGCCGCCTATCGGGTAACATTACTTTTTTTTTAAATAATTTATTAATTTCTCTTTCGTCTTAGTACTAAAAGTTATCTTTAAAGCTATTTGGTGGTATCTTCTAAGAAATTGTAAAAATAATAAAATAATGAGTTTATTTTACACAATTTTTTTTTTGGTATAATTTTTTTCAGGTTTGCGGCTTTTTCCCTTTTTAACCGACTTCAAAAGGAGGAGGTAGGTACTCAATTCGACTGAATATGTTTTAAGTGTGTTACCTCAGAACTTTTTTCCAGGTGAACCGATTTTTTTAACGATTTTTTCTAATTTTTTGTAACACAAGCATTTTAAGCTTACCACGAGTGGTTAAGGGGAATATTAGTAATGTTTATAGCGTTGTTAATATTCTTTTTTTTTAAGAAAAAAGGAAAGAAATAACGGACTCTTTCCATTCTGGTTGAATAGGCAGGATAGCAATGCTGCCAATTCTATGGTGCTCAAACCTGGCTGTTCAACAAAAATCCAACCCAACTAAAAGAAATAAAATACAAACCTGCCAAAGAGTATTGGACAGAAGAAGTAAAAAAGACGCCATAAACATCAGATAAAAAGGTAACCAACGATGTGGTGAGTATACGATAATCTGTGCTTATAATAAAGCCCTTTATTCCGATCTAATAGCATTTAACATTAAAACTTAAGATAAAAGAATCTACTAACTATAAAATTTCTCTTAGTTCGGCGTGCCATTGTTGTCTATCTTAAACAACCCTTCTCCAGTTTGTTCCTGCTGTAAGTTTTATTTCGTCTCCCCATCTTGCATGCTGCCTTCCTCGTCTTCTTTTGGTGTCCCTTGGATACCATTCTGTTACTCTCCTGCTCCACTTTCCCATCTTGTCAGGCATCATATGTCCTGACCATCTCCACTTCTGTTGATCGATTCGTTTAGTATGTCAGTAAGTTTCATTAAATTCCTGAGGTCAATATTTCTGATCTTATCCTGTCTTTTATAGCCGGTCATACTCCTCTCCATTGCTCTTTGTGCCACTGCAAGTTTTTCTCTCAATACCTTTGTGAGGGTCCAGGTTTCGCATCCGTATATTAGACAAGGTAAAATGCAAGTATTAAATGCTTTCCTTTTTATTGACATGCTTAAGTCTTTGGACTTCATGATCTCTTTTAATGACCAGTATTTCTTCCAAGCTGTTGCGATCCTAAAGTTAATTTCTTTCGTCATTTGATCTTCTATGGAAATTACTTGACCCAGATATATGTAGTCTTTTACATATTTTAGAGTATCGCCGTTTATTGTGATGTTAACTTTGTGCTGTTCGTCATTATTTTGGTCTTGTTGGGGTTCATTTTAGTCCAACTTTTATGCTTTCTTCATTTAGATTATTTATCATATATTTGAGATTTTCGGGGCGTTCTTCAATTAATACCAGGTCATCTGCAAACCTTAAATGGTGCAGTTTTGACCCGTTTATATTGATGCCATACTTATCCCAGTATAGGTTGCGGAAGATATTTTCTAACACAACAGAGAACAATTTTGGGGATAAAGGATCTTCCTGCTTCACACCTCTTTGTATGCTAAATTCATCTCCTAAAGTTTCCAAATGGATTCTGGCCTTACTGTCTGCGTAGACGTTCTTTATGATTTTAGTATACACGCTTGGTATTCCCTGTTGATTTAGACTTTCCCATATGTATTCGTGGCTTAAGCTATACAAAGGCCTTGGTATAATCTATAAAAGCTACATAGATGTTTTTATTATATTCGTCATATTTTTCTAGTACCTGTTTGATCGTATGGATATGGTCAATTGTTGAAAATCCTTTCCTGAAACCTGCTTGTTCAACGGGCTGTTGTTCATTTAACAATTTGCTAATTCTGTCCAGTATTACTTTTGCAAAAACTTTGTATACGTTTGACATCAGGCTTATCGGTCTATAATTTTCTATGTTTTCCTTATCACCTTTTTTGTATGGTAGTATTATGTGAGATTTAGTCCATGGTTTTGGAATTTGGCTACTTGTTAAGATTTCGTTAAAAATCTTCATAAGAATTGGAGTCAGTTCTTTTATATTTCCCCTCATAAGTTCGTCGTTAATTTTGTCTGTTTAATCACATTGTTTTTAATATGATTGCGAGATATTTTTGTTTGGAATTTTTTAAGTGAGCAGCGTACCATACGATGGTTTGTATTAAAGTTCAAATTGCTTATAACAGTAGTGTTGGTGAAAGCTTTTGGGTAGTTGCTTATTATATAATCAATTTCATTTTTATAAGAGCCACCCGGGGAAATCCATGTCCATTTATTATTTTTGTTCTTATTAAAGTTGGTATTTAATGCTGATAGGTTATGCTCCATTAGAAATTCAACTAGTTTCTACCCGTTGCGACTTCTTTTTCCATATCCGAACTTGCCAAGTACGTACTCGTTATTGTTTTGTCTAGCTCCAATTTGTGCATTGAAATCCCCTATAAAGATTATATGTTTGTCGGTGTTGTTTTTTATAGTTGAAGATATCTCATAATAGAAAGCTTCGAGCACTGATAGTTCGGATTTTTCAGTGGGTGCATATGCTTGTAAGATAGACCAAGGTTTCTTATATCCTGGTAGTTTCATATTAAGAATTGCTAATCTATCAGATATTCCTATCAATTCTTGTATATACTCCCTCATTGACTTTTTTATTAAAAAACCAACTTCTCTGCAACCAGCAGTTTCTCCTTTGTGATACAGTATAATAGGTGCCATGATTGCCGTGACTATTTTTTCACTCAGTCTTCGCATTTCACTTATATCCAGTATGTCGTATTTTGTATTTTCTAATGATTTTTCCAATTCTAGCAAACTTTCCCTTTCGTTCTAAGGGTTCTCGTATTTAGTGTTGCGATATGAAGTACCTCACATCTTTTAGTTGGAGGGTAGTGGTGTAGTACTCTCGCGGGGACCAACCGTGATGGGAGACTGTTAATCTGTGCTTAACAACAGACAATGATATAAAATGTTCTTCAAGCTAAAACAAACGCGTATATTTAATTTTCCATTCGTACTTATCTCAGTAATACCTATTGTATTTTAAAGTGTGACTTTTGGATTCATGTTTTTGTATTCATACATATATAATCACCTTTTTAAATTGCAGTTGGTTTCCTTGTACGTACAAGAGGCAGTTTGGGAAAAAATCATTGCTCAAGGTAACAAGATGGAATAAAAAGCAGAAATGAGAGTTATATTTACGTCTGAGCAAGTTTTAATACAATAATAGCTATGGAAATATATCTATGATACAAATTCATGACAAAACTTATTGTGCTTAGTGCAAACAATAGGAAAGTTGCATTAATTTTATTTTGCCATAAATTTATATATAAATGAAAAAAAAATAATCAATTTATAAGTATAATTAAATATTATTTTCATTAACAATTATTAGAAAAACAAGTAATTATTAATCAAAAAAGTTTAATTTTTGAATGAAAAAAACGACTTGTGATTGGTTGTGACGTCATTATATCAGTTGAGGCTGTGATCCAATCGCAATCATGTTATACTTTGTATTTTCTATATCCCCCCCCCCCCCCGGCACACACTCGTCGAGTGGCGTGGGAAGTAGCGAGGAAAGTAGGAAGAGACTTACGCTTCGCATACACCTAATCCATCATCGGCCGAAGTTTACTCGGGCGATGACGGCCGAACTCGGACGATCGAATCAAACACGACCGTCATCGTCCGATAACGCACGAAAACGGCCGATCAACTGTCGAATCCGAACTTGTTGGGATTTCTCGCCCGACTGCTGGCGTCTACAGTGCAAATTGAGTGTATTTTTTTGTCTTTATTCTGTTGTTTCTGTCAGTGTCGTTATCTACCTAAGCGACTATATACAATATGTAACGTAATTAATGCACACCCTCAGACACCCCAATTAGTACCTATATTATGTTATAGTCATAATACATACACTGAATTTATAGTTAAAATTTTTTATGCACTGATTATTTATCAAATTAGTTATACTAATTCCGGAAGAATGTTGTGGCCACAGTACAAATCCACGAACGTAAAGACTTCAAAATGCTTGAAATACAGTTCATTTTTCTTTATTTTTATTGAATGACAGAATTAGTAATTAATACAAATAAAACGGAACTCTTAAAAGTCTTATTGCCTTAAGTTACGGTCCATTTCAGTTTGTTTTGACTGTACAGATTTAGTGTGACTGCGATTTACGTAGTTTTAATTATTTTTGTGATAAAAAATTACCTATATTAAAAATAATAGGAATCGATTCAGTAAACAATTCTGAAGAAACTACTTTCTCAAAGTGCGTTAATTAATATGTTACGTGTTGTATATTGAAAATAGAAAAGAACTGTTGTAGTGTAAGCACATACACGTCCGAGTTACTCATCCGGGTAATTCTGTCTGCCATCGGCCGACAAAATCGGGTTTGGTGTACACGTACCATTAGTATGGCCGCTGTGGCCACAATACCCGTCAGCCCGTCACGCCGTACGTCATGTTCCTCGTATTGCCCATCGCTCCCTGTTTTGTCGGTGTTTTGGGCGCGAGTCAAAGTACTGGCAATATGAGCGCTCGTTACGGAAGCACGTCACGAGTTTTTTAAAAATCATAAATATTGTACCTATCATCATCATTCAGCCATATTATGACATGAGTAAAAAAGCTATCTCGACGATGGCAACGCATATTTCTTTTTATGACATTGATATACTAAGCTATAATAAATATGCGTAGCTCGCACGCTGCAACATTTACAACATTGTGTTGCAAACGCGATCGAGCTAATGCGGAGCGTACGTAGTGGTTAATTGCGCGAGTAGAGCAGTGTGCGGACACATAGGGAAACATGGCGGCAGCGCGCGGAGCAGAGCGATGAGCAGCGCGAGCATAGAGAGGCCGAGCCATTCGGATCACCATGTTTCATAACCCATAACAAAACATGTACAACCTGTATTATACAATGACATTTTTTTAACGGTGACAACGTAAACATGAGAGTTTAATCATTACTTACGTTACGGCGTTACTAAAGCGATATAGTGACGTCACTGGACACATTTGAATTTACATTATAGAAAAACCATTTTAATTATACAATTATATAAAAAATCTGTTGTTAATTTTTTTAATAATATTTAGTAAACTTTCAAATTTTTTTTTAAAAACATGCAATTTCTCTATTACACACTTGTATATTGCCTTGCCTATATTTTCTTTCGAGTAAGCAAAGAGCAATATACAACAGAATATTTTAATATTATTATTAAAATAATCTGTTGTAAATTTATTTCATTTTAAATCTGTTATTAAAAGTTATATTACTTATTGCATTACTTTAAGATAAATAAATTTTAGGGTACTAGATTGTTAAAAAAAATTGCAAAATAATATTTTGCTGCAAAAGTTTTTTAGGGTTCCGTACCCGAAGGGTAACCAACGGAACCCTATTACTAACCCTCCGCAGCGACCGTCCGTCCGTTAGTCGTTCAGCGGGCTGTATCTCATGAATGTGTATTTTATTGAGGCTATAACAATAAACAATAAAAGAAAAAATAAATTAGAAATTAAAGGGGGCTCTCCCACCAGAAACTCGCTTTTTTAGATCGATCTCAATAACAGTAACAAGTAGACGCTTGAAATGCTCAGAGTTTGTATTGTTATATTTGCTAAAAAGATTTTATGAAATCAAAATTATATTTAAAAATTAAAGGGGGTCCCCATACAGGAGACGTGTTTTTTCTTTCATAATAATCATCATCATCATCAGTCTGCGGCAGTCCACTGCTGGACATACCTCTCCCAAGGCACGTCACTAAGCGCGATCTTCGACTACATGCATCCAGTTGCTACCAGCTGTCTTGCGCAGATCGTCGGCCCATCTAGACAGGTGGCGGCCCATATTAGATTTAACTAACCGCGGTCTCCACTCTATGACCTGTGCCGTGTAGTGGCGGTTGAGAATATCCACTACCCCATATCTTCCCGTGGGTGTCATAAGAGGAAACAGAGGGAGACAGGCAGCAGATAAGCCGCAGCATCTTCCTGACAACAGAAATTATGTAATAAATAATTGTGGTTGCAAACCCGCTCACCAAGCGTGGCAAACATTCCCCCACGAGCAACGCCATAAACAAACGGCCCCCAGTCCTCGTGACCATGGTAATGGTGGGGCAGGGGGTGCTAAGAATCTCCGAAGGAGGTTCGGTTGCCACCTACGACGATCCGACCTGGCAACGTATAACGCACGTACTCTGAGGGCTGACGAGAAAATTCTAGAGCTGCAAGAAGAGGTAGACAAGGTAAACCTCGAATCCGGCAACTTGTTTTATTACCGGGAGGGCGACTATCAGTCCCAAGGATGTGTCGGATTTATCGTCCACATGTCAATATTGTAAAGATTAGGAGTGTGTCGACGAGAGTTGCGTACCTGAACCTGATACTCAAAATCACCAAACGGTATTCGCTGAAAATCATACAGGTTTACGCACCAACCTCGGCACATCCCGATGAGGAGGTGGAGGAAATGTATGAGGATATCTCTAGAGCCATGCATTCCTCCAAAACCCACTATACGGTGTTGATGGGAGACTTCAAAGCAAAACCAGGCACAAGAGAAAGCGGTGAGCTGAAGTTAGGGAAAATTGGGCTAGGGCAACGGAACCCAAGGGGCCAGTAGCTAACCGACTTCATGGAGAAAAAGGGACTCTTTATGATGAACTCTTTCTTCCAGAAGCGGCCCCACAGGAAGTAGACCAGGTCGAGCACCGACGGTTCGACAAGAAATGAGATTAACTTCAATACGACGACCAGGCTCCAACTGTTCAGTAATGTCTCAGTAATCGCGCGGGTGAATCCTGGCAGCAGTCACCAAATGGTTAGAAGCACACTGAACCTAAACGTTAAGTTGGAGAGGTCTCGTCTAATGAAGTCAACGGTCCGTCCCCCTCGTGCGCTCCGAAAACTTTCAGCTCGAATTACAAAACCGTCTTCAGTGCCTAGAAGACTGCAATACAGTGGACGATATGAATGAAAAGCTTGTGGAAACTGTCCATGCGGTCGGAGTTAAGTTCTGCAAGATCCGCCGCAAAAGGACACAAAATCTCTTCTGTCATACTCTTAATCTCATGACTCTTAGACGATAAATTAAGCTGCAGTCTTCAGCAGATTTGACAGCATACAGGCAACTGAATAGACAGATCTCCAAATACATGCGGCAGGACTTACACAACTTCAATGCAGCTTGTGTTGAAGAAGCAATTGAGCGGAACTATGGCTCCAAAGTCTTTGCCAGAAATCTGTCTGACAGAAAGATCCAACTGCCGAAGCTGAAGACTGAGTGTGGTAGCATTGTTTCCGGGACACCTGAGATTTTTGATTCTTAATAGAAGATAAATGTAGATGTCTGTGGGCCACAGCATCCACTTACCATCAGGTGGACCGTGTGCTCGTTTGTCACACTTATTCAATAAAAAAATGAACATGAACAAAATGTGTAACGTCACACCTATGCCGGTAGTTGTTGGGAGTTCTAAGCTCGAAGTTGTTGACGAGTATGTTTACCTGGGATAAATAGTCTGAATAGGTAAATCCAACTTCGGCTGAGAGGTCAATCGACGGACTCAACTGGGCTGGGCAGCGTTCGGGAAATTATGACACATCTTTTCGTCTGCTATACCTCAAAACCTGAAAACGAGACTGTACAACCAGTACGTGTTGCCAGTGATGACTTTTGGAACTGAGACGTGGCTGCTGGCTGTATAACGCTCATAGTCGCTTCCTTGGGGGGAGGCCTATGTTCAGCAGTGGACTTGTGAAGGCTGTAATGAAGATGATGATGATGATGACTCTATGACACGCCTACTCCAGTGGTTATCGCTTCTGAGATAGATGTGACCAGCCCATTGCCACTTCAATCTGCAAATACAGAAGGCTACATCGGTGACCTTGGTTCTCCGGCGGATTCCTTCGTTACGAATCTAATCCACCAGAGAAACTCTCTTAGCTCTAATAGCTCTTTCCATCGTCTGCTGTGTGACTTTGAGTTTGTAGAGTAGTCGTACTGTTAGTGTCCACGTTTCGGCTCCATATGTGAGTACCGGCAGAACGCACTGGTCGAAGACTTTGGTCTTCAATCTTTGCGATATGGGCGACGAGAAGACCTGACGAAGCTTCCCGTTTCCTTTTTTTTCTTTAACCAAAGTATTTAAAAAGTACCTACGTAGTATTAAATCTTGTACGATGGTAACCCTTCATCACTCCGACTCACACTTGGCTGGTTTTATTTTTAATTATTTTTTCTCGCTGACTTCTTAGGTCTTGTGGTAAGTACGACAGCTGATTATTTGTTTTGAATCCCGGATCGGACCAAAGTCAGTTATTAGTCTTTTCTATCAAGAAATTCTTAATAAATTGGTAAGCCGTCAGTCCTGCATTTGAACTCTTTCTATTTCCGCCCCATCGGACTATGAGAATGAAGGAATAAAATAAAATAAAGGAGCGCACCTGTTTTTGCGCACACACTCGTATACTTGGGCTTCTTCGTAACTTGGGCGTTATCAGTTTTTATGATAACGGTTACGTAATCAACATAATGTTTTCATATCGATATATAAAGCCGTTTTTAGATAATGATATGAAGCACAATTTGATTACCGTTTTTACAGTTACAGATGCCAGCATTCGATTAAAGTTCTAATGTTCACACAAAACTTATTTATAAGAAATCAAGCAAGTTTAATAAAAAATAATAGTTACTTAAAGTTACAGTTACAGTAACAACTTAAAGTTAAGTTGGTAACCAAACAACTAAAAATAGCTAACGATGAACGCGGACGAGTTTCTTTCGTCTCGTTTCCACAATTGGCAGGGTCATCAGTTGGACAGAGAGGCGGCGTATATCTAGTAGAATGATAGTCATGTACCTACGTTGCTTCGTCGCGTAGCGGAGGATACGTTACGCTATGAGAAGTTAGCTTACGTTTACGTTTAACGTTAGCTGTGTTGCGTTTAGATTCGCTTCGATTGAGCGTTATTGTATAAATACTTTTCTTTATATTATTTGTAAACCGTTTTAGTTACGTTTTGATATGTCGGACTCATGACGACATATCAAAACGTAACTATATATACATATACATGCGCTGACGGCTATTCTCCGTTAAGACTGGCTGCCGTGATGCCGTGTCCGAAATTCTGTCGATAGGACATTATCGAGTCGAGAGTTTGAAAGTGAGCATACTTTTATTCTGTATGGTGGTATCTATATTTCTTTCTGTCGTGTGTTTATGGTATGAAAATCCCCAACTTTGGTAAATGTGATTAAATACAGATACACACATCCCAATTCGAAAAAATCAGTCACAAAGTAGTCGATAAAGCATAATTTCAACCTTTTGGCCTCTTAAATAAATACCATCTTAAAGATTATTAAAAAGAATAATAAGATTAGATATGCTAAATTTTAAAGTCAGATTACAATACAACAAAACCCTTCTTTTAATTGCTTCTTACATCATGTTCGAGAAAAAGGCAGCAACAGATGCAAATTAATTTAATCGGAATTATCTACCTCAGTCTATTTCTCCTGATACCTCGCTTAGAAGCGGATTATTAAACGTTTTATAGACGATGGTTATTGTTTCCAAGTGTAATGATTAGATTGGTACTAACAGTATTGGTGTTGCAGGTATTTATTTTGGGTGCAGTGGTGTTAGATTTAGTGGTGGTAGTAGTATTGCACGAAATTGTGGATGAGAGGCAAGCGCACATTTTATTTTTCATGGAGATCATAGCTAATTAATTTTAATATTCCTAATTGTTATAGAATAAGGGTGACAAACGTCCACCTGATGGTAAGTGGATGCTGTGACACCTACATCTATGATCGATTATAATAAAAATGTAGATGCGTTGTAGTAAGTAGAATAAACCAGTAAAAAGGATTAACTGTTCTCTACACTCACTATACGAAACACAGCAGTATTAAGCTGCTATTTTACGCTGGTATTCTGTGAGAGCGTGATCCTACCCCGGTCGAGTCAATCCATTTTTGCTGCAACCATAATGTAGCTATGTTAAGTTACGTTGTATATCTTTATGTTGACTGCCTCGTTGGTCTAGTGGTTGTAGTATTGCGACTGCTGTTCATGAGGTCCTGGGTTCGAATCCCGGGTCGGACCAAAAAATCAATTATTGAGTTTTTCTGTCAAGAGATTCTCAGTAGCTGCCCGGAGTCAGGAAGTTGGCGGTGTCTCACCCCCGTGCCTCGGAAAGCACGTAAAGCTGTTGGTCCTGCGCCTGGTCTCTCTCCGGTCGTGTCGGTTTACCGTCCCATCGGATTAAGAGAGTGAGGGAATAGAGAGTGCACCTGTGCTTGAGCACTATACTTGGGCACTATAATCCTCCCCTGCGCCGATGGCTAGCCTCCGTTGAGGCAGGCCGCCGTGACCGAAATTCGGTCTGGAGGACATTATCTTTATGTTATTTTTGTTAACTAAAACTGGTTTTGTTGGGAGTGGTGGTGCTGGGAGGATTAGTGGTGACGCGGATAGTGCACGCAATCGGGGGAGGGCGGGAGGTGCTCTTCAAACAGGGTGTAACATCATTTCATTATACTGCGCATAACTGAACAAATTAATTTTTGACACTTAACAAATATAACTTTTCTTTAATTTTTCCATTCGATGCATAAAAATTTTTTTCCCTTTGTCCCATATACTTCTATACTTCTTACAAAAAATATATTTCGATTCTTGGAGTTAAGCTTTGTAATTCCTTAGTATTAAGCGTGATGAAGAAGACGCACTGGCTGCTAGGCTTCGAGATTTTTGAGGTGTCTGAAGAATAGGTATTTTCCAAGTATTTAAGTGAGAATACTTTGAAACGAAATTTTTGTGTGTGTATACTATAGTTATTTTTATGATGACCCTCGTATTAAAACAAACGGATTTTACATACTTTACGGGCCTAGGGCAATAGAAAATAATTAAGAAACTGTAGATAAAAAGGTGTACGAGTGAATATTTGGGCAATCAAAGTGGTAATGTAAGTCCCTTTAAAAATTTCATCATATTGTATTGCTCAAATTATTTACGATCAATATTAATTATGGCAATAATGCTATCTCATATGATTCATTTGTTTTTGTGTCAGTTTTTTATCTGTTTTTTTTTTTAGCTTGACCTATATGTATGTATGTTAGGGTTACCAGATTGTCGACATTCATATTATCTACAGATTACCAATAAAATAGGTTCCTACAAAATCTCCCAACAAATAGATTATCCTACTCTAATACGCTAATACGATCAGTTTATGAATGTGTTTTGTTGTTTATTTTCATTATCACCACCATCATTACAGCCCTTCACAAGTCCACTGCTGAACATAGGCCTCCCCCAAGTAATGCCACAAAGCACGGTCCTGAGCCACCTGCATCCATCGACTTCCTGCATATCTTACCAGGTCGTCACTCCATCTAGTGGGGGGTCGCCCTACACTACGCCTACCGGTACGAGGCTGCCACTCGAGAACCTTTCTTCCCCATCGGTTATCGGTTCTTCGAGCTATATGGCCGGCCCATTGCCACTTCAGCTTACTAATCCGTTGGGCTATGTCGGTTACTCCGGTTTTACTGCGGATATCCTCATTTCTGAGTCTATCACGCAGAGAAACTCCGAGCATAGCCCTCTCCATAGCTCGCTGAGCGACCTTGAGCGTCCTCATACGGCCAGCAGTGAAGGACCACGTCTCAGATCCGTAAGTCATCACTGGCAACAAGCACTGGTTGTACAGTCTCGTTTTTAAGTTTTGAGGTATACCTAACGAGAAGATGTGTTGTAATTTCCCGAACGCTGCCTAGCCGAGTTGAATCCGTCGATTAACCTCTCGGTCTAAGTTGGACTTACCTAGTCGGACTATTTGTCCCAGGTAAACTCACTCGTCAAAACTTCGAGCTTAGTAATCCCAACAACTACCGGCATGGGTGTGACATGGACATTAAATAGGATCTTTGTTTTGTCCCTGTTCATCTTAAGACCTATCTGTTGGGAGACACTATTGAGTTTATTGAGCATAGTGCTTAGGTCCTCCAGCGATTCTGCCATAAGGACTATATCATCAGCAAATTGAAGGTGAGTGATGTACTTGCCGTTGATGTTAATACCGTATCCTTTCCAGTTCAATAGCTTAAAAACGTCTTCCAAGAAGTGAAGTTTCGCGGATATAACGTCATCTTGTCTTACACCTCTTTACTGTTGGATAGGTTTCGTACTCTGGTTCTGTACTCAGATAGCCATCGTAGCCCTACTGTACAAACACTTCAGCACTTCGATATACAGAAAGTCAACTTGGCACCGCTGAAGGGACTGTAGCACCGCCCAAATTTCGACGGAATCAAAGGCTTTCTCATATTTCACATACGCCAGGCAAAGTGGCGGATTGTACTCTTCGGACTTCTGTACAATCTGCCGTAGGATGTGTGTGTGGTCTATGGTACTGAAGCCTTTTCGGAAACCGGCTTCCTCGGGAGGCTAGAAGTAGTCGAGTCTGCGTGCGTTCGTAATGACTCTCGAAAACGGCACGTAGACGCGGCTCAGAAGGGAAATTGGTTTGTAGTTCTTCAACAGAGCATTGTCACCTCTCTTGAAGAACAAGACCACCGTACTTCTGCTCCACACCTCCGTAGTGCCACCATGGACGACGGAAGTACCGGTTTTCCATCCGCTTTCAGATGCTCCGCTGTAATTCCAATTTCGCCTGGGACCTTGCCGTTTTTAAGGTGCTGGAGAGCCATTCTATTCTTGCTCAGGCTGACGTCCAGGATATCATCGCAATAGTGTCGGATAAGGCTTGCTCTTGAATCGTTACTCACACTTGCGTGTGGCTCCAACGATAATGTGTACAGTTGCCCATAGAACCTCTCAATCTCACTCAAAATCTCAGGTGTCCCGGAAACTATACTGCCACACTCAGTCTTCAGCCTTGACAGTTGGCTCTTTCTCACAGACAGACCTTTGGCA
This sequence comes from Parnassius smintheus behrii, assembly GCA_036936625.1. Taxonomy (NCBI): domain Eukaryota; kingdom Metazoa; phylum Arthropoda; class Insecta; order Lepidoptera; family Papilionidae; genus Parnassius; species Parnassius smintheus. Next base: position 39,942,229 of record JAUPFT010000013.1, read on the forward strand.
AAGACTTTGGAGCCCTTGTTCCGCTCGATCGCTTCTTCAATACGAGCTGTATTGAAGTTGCGTAAGTCCCGCCGCGTGTTTTTGGAGATCTGTCTGTTCATTTGCCTGTATGCTGTCAAATCTGCTGACGAATGCAGCTTCATCTCCTGTCTAACATCCATGAGATTAAGAGTGTCATCGGAGAACTTTTGTGTTCTTCTACGGCGGGACTTGCAGAAATTAGCTCCGACTGCATAGACAGTTTCCACGAGCTTGTCATTCATATTGTCCACTGCATTGCAAACTTCTAGGCACTGAAAACGGTTTGGTAACTCCAGCCGAAATTTTTCGGGATTCTGGATTAGAGCACGTGGGGGACGGAGCGTTGACTTCATTAGACGAGACCTTTCCAACTTAACGTTTAGGTTCAGTGTGCCTCTAACCATTCGGTGATCGTTGCCAGTTTTCACCCTTGCGATCACTGAGACATCACTGAATAGTTGGCGTCTGGTCGTCATAATGAAGTCAATCTCGTTTTTTGTCGAACCATCGGGACTCGACCAGGTCCACATTCTTTGGGGCCGCTTCCGGAAGAAAGAGTTCATCATAAAAAGTACCTCTTTCTCCATGAAATCGGTCAGCTGCTGGCCCCTTGGGTTCCGTTGCCCTATCCCTAATTTCCCCACCTTCAGCTCACCGATTTTTCATTAACACCGTATAGTGGGTTTTCAAGGAATGCATGGTTTTAGAAATATCCTCATGAATTGCGTCCACATCCTCATCGGGATGTGCCGACGTTGGTGCGTAAACCTGTACCTTTAGCGAATACCGTTTGGTGATTCTGAGTATAAGGTACGCAACCCTCGTCGACACACTCCCAATCTTTATAAATTTGTTAACGAGAGACTTGTGGACGATAAATCCAACACCTCCTTGGGACAGATGGTCATCCTCTCGGTGATAGAACCAGTTGCCGGATTCGAGAATCACCGTATCCTCCCTCTCTCTTCGGACCTCGGATAATCCTATAATATTCCAACACAACTTGTTTATCTCTTCTTCCAACTTCAGGATCTTCTCGTCAGTCCTCAGGATGCTTGCGTTGTAATTTGTCAGGTTGAGTCGTTTTAGGTGGCAACTGAACTTCCACTGGAGAACCTAGCACCCCCTGCCCTGCCGTTACCATGGTCTGGGGGCCGTCTATTTGCGTCGTTGCTCATGGGGGGTATATTGCTATAGTTGCCACGTTTGGCGAGCGAGTTGGTAACTGCAGTTTTTGTTACTTTTATCAGGAAGACGCTCCTGCCCATCTCCTGCCTGTGTCCCTCTGTCGCCTCTTACGACACCCACGGGAAGATATGGGGTAGTGGATATTCTTAACCGCCACTACACGGTTTTTGTTTATTTTGGTTGATTTAATTCCGTCGTGTCAGAATAAATGCAGATTTTAAATGATTTATGCTGTTTTATTTCAGTTTTATCAAATCACCCTAAAACTTAGAAAAATCCGGATTATCCGGACTTTAATCATAGGAAAATTCAAAAATTCGGATTTCAAAAATATCCGGATTTTGCAATCTCTAGCCATGACCATGGGTGCTGGAAAGCACTCGAAAAGTCGGGAATTAAAAATCAATTAAAATTAAACGCGATAAAATCCGTAAAAGTAGTTTTAATCAATGTGTAGTGTTCGCGTACATATAAGAAATCATTATGATAAAGATTAAATTAAAAGAAATTTATGACCTAGTTTATATCGCTGTGTGATAAAACAAATACCTTTTATACAACGATATCTATACAAATTCAACTTCAAAATATTTATTGTAAGTTAAATGTTACACTTGACGTTAATTTAAAATACGATGCAGGTATCTTACAACTTAACCACCGTTTTTGGGTTTTAAAACAAAGTTGTTAGTTATAATTAAACAATTAAGTAATCAAAATGATTTAAAAAAAAAACTAGATCACGTATAATAAATTAAAGAATACTAAAGAAATGTATAATAATATAGGTAAGAAATTTAATTAGATTTATCGAGGAGTAGTTTAATTTTTATAATTTAATTTTTTTAAAGACTTACATTTGACACGATCCTGAACCCTGATACACCTCTCTCGCTTCTTTTTCATTTATATATATCTGCTCATATACGCTCGTCGGTTAGAGACTCTCTTTATTTTATTCATTTTCAATATATCGCTAATTTTGTCGATACACTTGGCCACTAACTACTGCATCATAAATTTGATTTGTCAATCTTTTCTAATTCATTGTTTACGTGTCCAAACCATCAGCATTTCGACAACATTGATTTTATTAACATGCTTCTTCCGCCACACCCAACGTTCACTAGTACCATATTAATGTCCTCCAGACCGAATTTCGGCCACGGTGGCCTGCCTCAACGGAGGCTAGCCAACGGCGCAGGAAAGGATTATAGTGCCCAAGTGTATGCGCAAGCACAGGTGCACACTCTATTCCCTCACTCTCATAATCCGATGGGACGGTCAACCCACACGACCGGAGAGAGATCAGGCGCAGGACCAACAATTTACGTGCTTTCCGAGGCACGGGGGTGAGACACCGCCAACTTCCTGACTCCGGGCAGATACTGAGAATTTCTTGACAGAAAAACTCAATAATTGATTTTTTGGCCCGATCCGGGATTCGAAACCAGGACCTCATGATCAACAGTCGCACTACTGCAACCGCTAGACTAACGAGGCAATACTACTAGTACCATATATCTACTAAAGGAGGTAGAGACTAACATACCTATCATTTTGATTTGCTGCTACACGTGTCTCTTATGGCACGTATGGCAGGCACATTCTGACTTCCCTCAATAGAGGAAAGAGTCCCATTCACTCCTTATCAAAAATTGCAATAACAGTATACCTTTATTTATACATTTGAACTGAAGTTTAAAATTTGGCTACTCTTTGAAAAATGGTTACCTCGTCGTTCTATATCCTTGTCATATCCACCTTATCTGCTAAAGACATATCCGAAATTAAAAAAACGCATCTACTTGCTCAACCTCAATGGATAGCATCCGATAGAATTCTAAAATGGTTGACTAGACGTTAATTAGCCAGATAAGAAATATTACTATTAACACACTGAAACACTACCTAACGTGTAGACGGAACATTTTGCTGCAATTTTGCTGATATTCATTCATTTTGTACGATCGTGGTTATTCCCCGGTCGAGCCGACCTATTCACTATTCATGCTGCAGCATTAATACAACTGCAGCATAGCTTTAACATGTGCAAGACTTAATACTCATTTGTCACCTTTATTTCCACAAAGAAGGCATTACACGAGGGTGCAATCACATTGGTAAATTTTAATACATAATAAAATCTCTTAGATTTTTAGGATTAGACTGTGAAAATACGCAAAGTTAACAAATGTATTGTATAACGGTCCCCTAAAATTCTTTACTTGTAAGAAAAGAAATTGTGTTTTCGTTCAATTTTATCTTTAGTTACATAATATGGTAAAATGCAACAAGACCATACCATAAAATTGACCTAAAATTGACCGAAACCTGGTAGGTATTGGGTAGGTAAGAAAGCAGTAATAAATGTGCAGTCAACAACACTCCTAAAAATATTTACATTGGCTAGGTAACATAAAGTCACTCAGAACTCATGGAAATATACCAGCCTAGACTAGTCTAAGTAAGGTTTTACATATAAGTCTAATTAAGACGTCTTGTAGGTACCATATTCGGCCAAGCACCGAATACCGAATATTCTATACCTAAATAAATAAATAAATAAATAAATAAATAAATTTTGTCAATTATCTCACTACAACAAAACCTTTTACTTAAGTATGTACTTATTCGACCGAATAGTGTACCAAGATATTCGGTATTCGACCAAATAGGGTAAAGTTTAATGAATAGGACGAATACCCAATATAATAGCCGAATAATCATTGCGAGTCTAGTTTTAAGCTTTATTAACTCATTCGTGTTGATTTGTTTATATTTTATTATTTTTTAATATGCCCTAAAGTAAAATAAACACGGAATACTTACCTAGTATTTGTAAAAAGCTATCCTCCAGCCTCATCGTGGAGGAGAGGAGGTAATCCGTCCCCTCCAATTCACTAGGTGTCATCAAATCGCTTCGCATTTCCACTCTTATTTCTTACAATCCAGAGTCTAACTTATTAACACATATTATAGAATATTTTTAAAACACCAAATACCTACATAAAGAGGACTACTAAGTTGATACAAATATATTGTTTATGAAAAAACCCACTTGTACCTAGTCTCCAAATTCAAACAGATTTAAAAGACGCATTCTTTTTTCTTATTATTGTTGTGAAAAGTCAACTCACAGACGGTAGTAATTACGCGGCTGGTGTAGGAAACGGCTTAAACAAGTCATCGAGGCCAGTTACTAGTTCCCGCGTGGCACACACTTAAAGTGACGGCTTGTAGGTACGAGTACGTATGTAAGTATTCGCGGTCGAAAGACAGCGTACACAGGGCCGTCACGCGAGTCCGCGGACGTTTAACTAAAACGTAAGACGTAGTGGTGCTCTGCGTTTAACCGCTTCTGCCTGAGACTGTGAGATCGATGCGCCCCAGCTGATTCGCCCACTATAAATAATACGAAATTATTTACTTATATTCAAATGCTGTTTAGTTGACAGAATGCTGGTGTTCCACGCGCAACATTACAAAAAACCATACGTAATTATTATATCTATATGATCTTTATCAATGTCATTGAAATATTTTATTCGTATCAGAGATGTAAAAATAATTGCAGGGAAAAATTACATTGTATCTAATATTAGTTTACTTAAAATAAGCCATTATTCATTCTGTGATAAAAGTTATTTACCTCGTTCCGCTTCCATATATTTAATCTTCATTGTCATATACTAACTGTGCCCGCGACTTCGTTCGCTTAGAATCTTCTTAGATTGTTTTAAAATTGAGTAAGTTATTAATGTATTTGATTTTTTTTATTGCTATAGGCTTAATGGTATTAAATGTCCAGACTGAATTTCCATCACTGTGGCCAGTCTCAGCGTACACTAGCCATTTGCGTAGGACAGGATTAAACACCACGAGTGTGTGCGTAAACAAAGATCCACTTTCTTTTCACTCCCTCTCATAGTCCCATTTGGCGGCAATCCTTCCAGAATCCGGGTTGCTACGGAGAATATTTTGACAGAAAACCCAATAACCTTTTTTTCCGACCTGCGATTTGAACCCGGAACCATATGAATAACAATGACGCTGTCAACCACAAGAACAAAGAGGCAGTTAGCTCAAATAGGAAGTCATGGTATTTTCATCAAACATCTTATCAAATTTATGCATGACTTCAACACCGAGAATACCGTTCAATTAATATTATATAAAAAAATGCGTGCAATTCACGCGTGGTAGAAGTAAAACCTTCAGAAATGTGGACCGAGATAATAGGAAACACTGTGTATTCTATCTCATTCTCGCGTAGGCTAAATCCTATAGATGTACATATATGTTTGTCTCTTTTTAGTGACGCTTTTTCGTTTCATCGAGTTTCAAATCACAACGGCTCCATATATAATCCATCATTACATTGTTAGATCCCGGGATTGTTGTAAGAGGTGAGTATAGGAAATGTCTGAAAAATTGGCGGCTTCCGAAATAACGTGGTATAACCATGTCGGCTACGCCAGACGTAAAATATCCAGACTGGCAATGGGCAGCAATGTCAAAGTTACTAGAGGTCTTGTATTGCAATCATCAATCCGTATTTTGACGTGACAACGTCTGATAAATCGATGAACGCCGGCTGCACGCACGAAATAGGATAACTCATTGTAACGTTACGCTCATTGTAACGTTACGATCGGAGCGAGAGCGCTGCACGTGCAAACGAAAGCCACGATCGACTTGAGCGTAAAAGTAAATTTATCAACTAAATTGTGGATATCATTTCACTCCTTCTTTGTATCCATACAAATAATGATAATTCAACGAAAATGATTCAATTTTATTCATAAAAGTATGCAATCATTTCATCAATGTTTTGTTATGACGTTATTACGTTAAACTATCGTCCATAAACCGAATTTACAGACAACCAATTCGTTTTTTATGGTATAAAGGTGCAGACGAGCACACAGTCAACCTTAAGGTAAATGGTTGTTGTGGCCCATAGACATCTACATTATTCTCGATTACGAATCAAAAAATAGATGCGTTGTCACCCGTGAGGACTAAGATGGAATGCCTCGTTTCCAGTAAAATGGGTCTCCGGTTCTCTACACTCAAAATACGATACACAGCAGATTTGAGCTGTTATTTTACGCTGGTATTCTGTGACAGCGTAATCCTTCTTCTGTCAAGTCGACCCATTCGCACTAGAACTATACTACCTATGCATACAACGCTGTCTGCAGCATGGTTCTACCACGTGGCTTAACTATGGTCAATCAGCCTGTCAAGCGTGACAGTAAAGACAAAATCTCCCCGCAGCAGGAGAGGTCTATGTCTTGCAAGATTTTTAAGGATCGATGAAGAAAAAGATAATTCTTTTAACATTTTTGGTTCATAAAGTATTGCGACAGAAATGTAACAACACGTACTTAATTTGAATTTTTAAAGCAAATAATTTTAAATGATGACCTTATTTGATTGTAATAAACAATACATAAATACAGGCAATTTAATGTTACAGTCATAAAAGATCCGCGCCTACACGTCCTGAGCGATGTTAGTTAACCTTGCAAAGTGCTGGTGAGCACTTAGATTCAAAATGGGTTAAATAATAACCCATTTTGAATCCAAATGCTCACCAGAACTTCTTAATAAAAGAATTAATTATAAAAATTAAACACCCCTATCACGATGGGGTTCAATATCTGCTATAATAACGATCTTATAAAATCGACTAATTTAAATCCTTAGTAATAATTAACGTGTTAGTGACACCCGTTATAATTAAATCTACAATATACGGCTGAATTAAATAAAGCGATGGCGTGCATCGCTAATTATACGAATAATAAACTTTTTACTTTTACAGGTTTATACATCTATTAAATAAATAAAGATAAAAATAAAATGAAAATAATATTACATTAGAGGACTACATTAATAAAGTAATTCATTTTTTTATAGAAGAGGGGGCAAACGAGCATGCGGCTCACTTGATGTTAAGTGACTACCGCCGCCCATGATCAACCACAACACCAGGAGAGCGTTTGCGGGTGCGTTGCCGGCCCTTTAGAAAGGAGTAAGCTCTTTTCTTGAAGGTCCCCAGGTCGTATCGGTCCGGAAAAATCACCTGTGTTAGATGATTTCACAAATAAGTCTTGCGAGGAAGAAGACTCCTAGTAATTTGCATAATTATGGTGGTACCAGCCATGGTATCGTGTGTCTTGTTCCGATGTGCGTCGGTGAAATTTGGCGGTTGGAATTAATCTGAACAATTTGTCTAAGTATTCCCCGTGGAAAATGCTATAGAAAATGCAAAGGGATGCAACATCTCTTCGCAGCGCCAGTGAATCGAGTCGATCAAAAATAACTCAGTTGTTGACGATTCGCTAAATGCGGTTAGGTGGAGGGAGCTGGCGCTGGGGTGCTCCAGTTCAGAGATGAGAACAGTACTCCATGTGAAGGCGAACTTGCACCTTGTAAACGGTGTGCCGACATGAAATACTGTCCTGCTCTGTTGAGCACGCCAAGCTTTTATGAAGAAAATTTAGCCTTTGATTCGAAGTGACCGTGGCATACATCATTTGATATGTCGATGCCGAGGATTCCGATGGTCGCTGAGGAAGCATGGGGAGATCCCTGAAATTGAGGAGATACGAAAATGGATAAATGCGGAAATCTGTGTCATCTGATGTTTAAACTGGACTAGAGAAGTTCAGTTCAGTGAGTTTCCTTTCATAAGGGCAGAGCATAATTTATAACATTTTATTACAACCGTAGTGAAAGGGTAAAAAAATATTGAGAAATAATTTGTACGAATGAAGGATACACGCTATTAGCTGTTCTTTTTTCAAAAGAAATATAAACATTTTCAATGCCATTAAGTTATAGCACCTCTTCAATAAGAAGGATAATAGATTTTTAATAATCATAGGCATAATGATTATACTTTTTTATAGAATAAGGGTGAGAAATGAGTACATAGTCCACCTGATTTTAAATAGACATTTATCTTCAGTTTAGAATCCACCTTTGGGGCAATCTACGGGGAGGCATTAGCTCAGTGTTGACTTTTTATAGGTCATCGAGAGACACGCGCCCACATAGTACGCAAGCAACCGAAATTACATCCCCGGCCAACTATATTGTTAATAGAAATTAAAATATGATACACCACGTGTTCTTGTGAACATGTTCAAGATCGTCCCCAACCATTACATCAGATTTGATAGACCACAAATCCTCGCAAAAAAACACCGATTCCTACCAAGGATGATACGCGAGGCTATTAAAATTAAACAACATCTTAATTTTTTTTTTTTTTTTTTTATAGAATAGGCTGACAAACGAGCACACAGTCCACCTGATGGTAAGTGGTTGCTGCGGCCCATAGACATCTACATCTATCTTCCATTACAAATCAAAATGCAGATGCGTTGTCACCCGTGAGGACTGAGATGGAATACCTCATTTCCAGTAAAAAGGGTCTCCGGTTCTCTACACTCACCATACGAAATACAGCAGCATTAAGCTACTATTTCACGCTGGTATTCTGTGAGAGCGTGGATTATTTCAATAGAGAAGATGGTTGGGTGCTGCTATCTGCTTGGGATGCTATAATTAACAAAATTAAACCTAAACCCAAACGTACCACTGCAAGACTTCAAGATACTGTATGTTCGTTTTGCGTAAATCGGACCAAAAATTAATATTTAAAAACTGAAGGTAGCCGGGCTAACAATGACATTGGGACGTCAAACATCTCAGTCCCCCCCCCCCCCCCCGTGACCATGGTTGCTGTAAAGCACCCGAAACGTCGGGAATTAAAAATAAGTAAAATCAGTTAAATAAACGCGATAAAATCACTAAACTAATCAACTTAAATTATACTTAAACTAAAAAACATTACTTTAATTTTTAAAAGAAAATGAATAATAAATAAAATAAGTTGGACACCATACTACTCAGTAGGACAGCGCGATGAATTATTCCCTGATCCAAAAAAAAAATTCCTCTCATAAATGTGAACTAAAGGAAAGAAAATCTTTAAGGATTATATCCCCTAAAATACAACTTAATAACATTGCGTTTAAATTGAAAACTTGTACATAATTATTGTTGATATAACAAAATCAATTAAGCGATATCATTGGTTCAGTTACGCGTTGGCAGAAAATAATTGGACTGCAAAAATTGTAGGGTTTTGCGAAATAATGTATTATTATCATCATCATTATTACAGTTCTTCACTAGTCCCCTGCTGAACATAGTCCTCCTCCAAGGAATACCACAAAGCACGGTACTGAGCCACCTGCATCCATCCTCCTCATGCATATCTTACTAGGTCATCACTCCCTCTAGTGGGGGTCGCCCTCCACTTCACCTACCGGTACGAGGCTGCCACTTCAGCTTACTACTCCGTTGGGCTGTATCGGTAACTCTAGTTCTACTGCGAATATCCTCATTGTTAAATTCATCTCGCAGAGAAACCCCAAGCATAGCCTGAGCTCGCTGAGTGACCGTGTGTGTCCTCATATGGCCAGCAGTGAACGACTACGTCTCAGATCCATGAATCATGACAGGCAGCACGTGCTGGTTGTACAATCTCGTTTTCAGGATTTGAGGTATACCTGACGAGAAAATGTGTCGTAATTTCCCGAACGCTGGATTGAATACAATGAGTTATCCTATTTCATTTTCAATATATCGCCAATTTAGTCGAAAAACTTTCGCCTAGGACGTCCCTTTCCATTTTCCGTCCTTTCTCTGCCGTTCACTTTTGCAACATAAATTTGTTTTATCACTCTTTCCTCATTCATTATTTTCACATGACCACACCACCGAAGCATTCCTTTCTTAAGCCTAGTCACAACATCATCATGCAAACCACACTCTTCTCTTATTACACAATTTCTCACCCTGTAACTCAGATTTCGCCCTAACATACTTCTTAACGACCACATTTCCACGGCGTTTATTCTACTGTCGTGCTTCTTCTGCCACACCCAACTTTCACTACCATACGTTAAAGTAGGGACTAATACAGCACTGTGAATTGCCATACGTGCCCTTTTTGACACATTCTGACTTTTCATAATAGAGTGTAGAGCCCCATTTACTTTATTTTTTGCGTTCATTCGTCGTTCTATATCCTTATCATATCTCCCATCCTTGCTAAATACGCATCCCAAATACACAAACTCATCTACTTGCTCTATCTACTCCCCTTCTATTCTTATTTCACATATCGTTTTACTTTCTTCCCTTCCAAAAACCATAACTTTCGTCTTACTTGCGTTGACTTTCATACCTCTTTCTTTTAATGATCTGTTTGTAACCATCATTTGCAACTCGGCCACCGGTGTCGCAAAAATAACTTGATCATCGGCGTACAAAAGGCATTTGACGGTTAACTCACCCATTCCTAATCCGCATTCTTAAACATTTTAAATTTTGTTTCGAAACTAGGGGGTGGTATATTTTACGCTGCTACCACACGGCGAGTAGTCGAGTCTTTACTTCCGGCTTGTCGGCTTGTCGCTCAATTAGCACCACCCGGTAGATATGTGTGGGGTGGGCCTAGGATTAGGTGGTCGAAATCTACGAAATGATAATGAATAAATATTTCACTATTATTATATTATAAGTATTCACGACACAATGATATATTATATCGATCCGTTAAAATACCCAAAAAAATGTCTTGTTTCTCTAGTCAATAAAAATGTTCATTATAGTATACCCAGATTTGAATTATATTCGTTGTACAGTAATCGTCCTCAGAGTTAAAATTATAGTATAGATATAATTATGCTTAATTGCCCATTTCTGTTTGTACAAAATAGATTTAAAAAAAACACTTTACTAGAAATCAGGTGACATTACCTTCTACTGTGACGGAACATATTTTATTGTTGTAGTATATTTTCATGGTAGTGAACAGTTTTTTTGTCTACACTGTTAAATACACTCTTCAAACCTTGTAATAAAATTACTTAATAAGTATAATTATATAAGTTGGTAACCAAAATGTAATTAAGTTTTCACAATTGGTTATGTTACCAATTTTCTTATAGGTAATTTACGTTTTTAGCCATGCTACAGGAGAGGTTCGCATTAAAAGAGAAAGTTCATATATTCCTCGTACCCTATCACTTCGAAGATTTAATTAACATTACTCTTAGCTGAATTTTACATGTTGGGTACACATTTAAATGAATTGACATTGTTATAAAATATAAGCCATTTTTCGCTACTATGAACTTCTCTGACGTCAGTATTTAGGAATGTTTTAAAATACTATTGTTTTTTTTTTTAAGAATAAGTGTTGATGAAGATACGCAAATGTATTGAATATCGTATTGCTAATTCCGTTAGTAAATTCGATAAAATATAACTGTACTGCGTGACAATGAAAAAGTTTTTGTTAGTACTAGTTTGATGAATAAGTTTTTTGGAATTGACTATTATAGGAATACATTTTACTTTGTAGAGACCTTAGATTAATTATACTCCCCTCCTTGACCGAAACATTTTTACAATAAAATCTAGTCCCGGGCACACTTCGAATAATTGTGATTGAACTTCATTTAAGGTAATTTCGTTTAATCACATAATCATACTCCTTGTCCAAAACATTTTTATAATGTAATCTTTTTCTTGTTTTTCGACGTCGTTACCTTAGTACTATTATTTATTCTGTGACGTCGCCATCACAAATTTCCTAGCTCCAACCGCAAAAAAAAAAAAAAATAATCGTGTTGTTTATGGATATAATCTCTATCAACATACAAGACAACTTCATTAGTTTAAAGCCCTTTCATGAACAACTCTGCTTAACGGGTGTCTAAGGTGGAACTTCGCTTTCGTGCACCCGATCCTTTAAAAAAGGTAACCGCTCCGATCCGTCCAACTACCGGCCCATTGCCATAACCTCCTTGTTTTCGAAAATAATGGAGTCCAATATTAACTGTGAGTATCTTGAGGAGCACCAGCTGATTAGTAACCGTCAGTACGGTTTCCGTCGGGGTCGCCGGCCTTCTATCGGGTTTGGTACAAAGCGCTTCTTTCGAAGCTTCCATCTTATGAACTTCTCGAGAAATTGTGCAATTGAATCACCAGCTTTCTTGCAGATTGAAGCATCAAGGTTGTAGTAATGCTGTAGTAATGTAGTAGTGCTGGTGTTCCACAAGGTTGCGTGCTGTCACCAACGCTGTTTCTTCCGCATATCAATGATATGTTGCAAATCGGTAGGATTCATTGCGGATGACAACGTTCGCACGCATAGCACGCCCGCAGCCTTGTGGAACACCAGCATTATACACCGGCCGTGCCAATATTTTTTGAGATAACGTCGCCGAGCAGCGGAACAAACTTGTGTCTGAAGTCGAGTCTTTGCTGAAACAAAGTTTCAGATTGGGAGCGACTAGTCCAATTCAATCCCCAGAATATACAAGTTTGCGCTTTTACCACTAAAAAGAACCCCTTTGTCGTATCTCCTCAGTTTCAAGACATTCCCCTTGTTGCCTCGCGTAATGTAATAATTTGTTATCTGTAAAGATAAAAGAAGGCGCTTTACGTCGGTATTTCATGGATTCCTGTAACCTAAAATAATTTCGTAAATAAAAAAGCAGTTTCGTGCATGAAATCGGAATTATCATTCACCATGCATTATTGGCGTCCGCTCACTAAAATAATTTGATGTGGAAAGCATGATTTGTTATGAGCAAAGAAGCTGCAAAATTAACTTTAAAAATTGAAAATAAGACTCAATTTTTTTTAAGGATAACTAAGTTGTGTGTTTTGCACCTTTAAGGTTTATTGCATAATATATCAATTTAAAACAAGTTCAACGTTATGTTTACTTACTTATTATGAGGGTATAAAAATGTGTGAGAATTTGAACGACACAAATTGATATTGAGCTATAATAATTCTAGTAAGAATTAAAATTATTGTATTGCCATCGGGTACTTTAATACGTCTACAAACATTCTGTAGACGTCTGGAAGTGGGTGACTGAATCAAAATATTCCATTACTTTCGTATATAGATACGTACATATAGATACAGGTCAAGCTAATATAAAGCATGTAAAACTACACAACAAAACCAAAAACTTCTGCGATTTAACAAATGCATATGCACTTTCAGTAGTATATTCTGTTATTTGTTAACATTCGTTAATAGGAACAAAACCTAAACACCGCTAATAAATTCAATATCCAGTAATGTGAATTATACTTTGCTCATCTGCTTTGTGCATCTATCATGGTTGACTTAACGTATGTGTAGCATCAGATACAACGAGAATAATTATTTATTAAATATAACAGAAGTTGACAAATCACATGTGGATTGGATGCCAAAATGATCTGGGAGAACTGAGTGATTAAATGGACAACCTTATAAAGAAATCATTGGTTTATGTAAAGTTAATATAAATTTTCAGCCTATATACAAGTAGTTCCCCTGCTAGACGCAAGCCTAAGTTCGTTGCAAAAAGGGTTATGGAGGAAATTGTCAGCCGCGCTGCTCCAGTGCGTGTTTCCTCACAATGTTTTCCTTCACCTGAAATTGAAATTAATAATTTATTTGTTGCCGGCGGAGATTAAACCTGGAACTCACATTTTCTGCTTAAACTAATCTTCTAGGTAAAAAGTAAAGAAAAGGGTATTTTGTAAGGGTACCTACTTTGGTGAAGTAAGATAAAGTAAGTGAAAAATTTAAGTTGGGTTTTAAAATATATCCTATCCAGTATGATCAATGTGTAAATTAATGACGTTATTGCTGCTGATGGTTTTTAATTACAAAATCCTAACTTAATTCATTCTTTATATATCTTATTGCAAACTTTTATATTTTTGACAGTAATTAAACTGTATTTAAAGCGTCAATTGTCAGAGTTTAAAGTAAGAAAGACTTATTTTATTTATGTATTTCAAAATATCTTAATATTAACTCATACTTTATTGTGGAGAGGTAGGTCTATATTTTATTGCGGAGAGGTAAATCTATCTATAATAATAATATGTCAAAACATTTTTGCCTTTATCAGCTCTACAAATATACTGCACTTATCGTTTTTTTTATGTTGCGATAAATAATAATATTTTTAAAGTGCTGCGCTTGAAGCTATCATTAAAATTAAGAAATAACTGAACAATTTTTTTTATAGAAGCCGCTATACGTGCGCTACACGTTCTTACAGAATACCAGCGTAAATTGGCATGTGTTTCATATGGTGAGTGTTGAGAATCGAAGCCCCTTATTCTGGAAATTAAGCATTCCACCTCAGTCCGTAGGTGACATGTGCATTTTGATTCTTATTCGAGGATAAATGTAGATATCTATGGGCCACGTCTACTTAATATCAGATGAACTGCGTGCTCGTTTTGCACGCTTATTTTATAAAAGATCGATGAATTTGTATTGTCAAATGAATTTTTTAATAGCGCTGTATCACGCTACAGTGAAATCCTATTAAATAATAATATGTGAAATATAATATAAGGAAAGGGTATTTTATTAAATTAAACAACATTTTTCGTAAATAATATTTCTCAATTATTTTTACAACTAATTCTGGTTAACGAAGTTTTCTTCTATCGAACTGGATAGCGCATTCTACCCATTGACTCATATATTCCTGGCGTAAGGACCGGGCCGACCGAACAACTAAAACGGACCAGTGCGTTGGCCCTAAAATTACAGTTTAGGCGCAGGTTTAGCGCGCAGGACAGATTAGATTTTTTGACAGATTGTCCGTCACAAATATGTCTAGTTGCGTGGTAAAAGAATGCAAAATTACGATACAAAGATTTAAAAGAAACATGGGATATTGTATCATCGGTAAATAACCTTATATTAATTTTGTTACAATTAAAGTATTATATAAACGCATTTTTAAAGTTTTATTTTACAGTTAGTTTAGTCATGTTACCAAGATTAGGCCAGGGTTGTATTCAGACCTTTAAAAATATTGTACATGGAAAATAAAATTATACTATTTTAAAAAAAATTATATCATGTTTGACGTTTCATCTTTCTTTTTTCATCGATTGACCAGAAAGGGAGATAATTATAATTTTATTTAAAATACGCGGTACTGATATACAATACAGAAATTCTCTATATCGTAGGGTTAATATTAAAATGTAAAAAGACCCAATAATAATACAAGTCGACCTTTAGGTAAAATTATGGTATTTTCGCTTAGTATTATTACGATACTATGTACTACAAACTATGAAATAATGGTACAATCAGGATAATTATACTACGAAATCCGACCCTGGTTATGTGTTGTTTTGATATGACGTTTGTATTATGACAGATGCGCTACTTTTCTTGTATGAAAAAGTTATGAGTAAAATATTTAGATGGCCTATCCTTCCTTTTGAAATCATTGATTCTACCCACTTATATTAGGATGACATATTTAATACATGAACAGCTGCTCAGAAATGATATACATACAACATGTAACAAAAACCCTGAGGTTCCCGTAAGTACGTTATCAGAATCAATATTCAAACGAAAGATGAAATAGTCTATATTTTTTGTGACTTATTGCTGCAAAATTACCTGTTTTTCAAATATTTATTATTGTTCTTACATTATGGAAATATTGCTACTTAATCTCGTATATAGTTAAGATAACAGTGCAATAATCTTATCTCAAAATTTTTGTCTTATACTATCTCGTACTATCTTATAATATTAATCCGACATTAACGTCACATAGCCCCCTAAAGATGATAAGAATATAAAATTAATTTTTAGCGAATAAACGTCGATGATAAATAATTTACATTTTATAACTATGCGTTAGTGGTTCTAAAAGGTACTATTTCACGTTCAAATGTATTATGTAATTTTGAATTACTGCAAGCAATAATTGTATTATTAAATTAAGGTGTTATTTTAACTCTTTTAATTTAATAATAAACACCAATGGTGGACCCGTCGCCTAACGATTCTTCACCGTTTTCCATATAGAGAGGTTTAAAGCTCAGCGATTAAATGGACAGGTTATGTGTACAACATATCCTTGATAAGTTTTAGTTTGCTGGTTTTTTAATTAGTAAATTATAGTGGTGTATTAATAAATAATATGCATGAATGAGTGGAGGATGGTCGTCAATGTCGGTAAGATGACCGCTCTGCTCACTCACCGCCTGAGAAACCCACCACCACCATTAACGCTCAGAGGCCAGAAGATCGCGTACGAGAAGGCCGTGCGCATAACCGCGCACGTCGACTTCGTCGTCCGCAAAACCAGAAGTGCGCGGACGATGCTTCGTCCAGTCCTGGCATCCAAGTTACCGATCAAGACGAAGATCAAGATCTGTAAATTATGTATAAGACAACTAATCACCTATGCTGCTCCGGCCTGGTACGCATTTCTGAGCGATCCACAGAGGCGGCGACTGCAGACCCAGCAGAACCTAGCACTACGAACCATTGTCGGAGCAGGTCGCTACGTACGGAATGACGTTATAGCGACCAATCTGAACATAGAAACCATCAGAGAATTTGTGGTCCGGTTGGCACGCGGCTTGTTCAACCGCGCAGACAACGGTCCACACCCACACCTTAAGGCGACACCGCGAAAATACGCACCTCCTTTCATCGAATAGTATAGGACTATGACACCACTAGCGAAAGTGGAATTTTGATATAGGTAAATCCATGACTTTATCTTGAATTTGATTGTTCAAAAATACGATTGTATAATTTTGACTCGATCATAATTATTTGCGAAAACACCTCTAAAAAATCACTATAGTTGAAATTACAACGATATTACTTAATCTATATGCTTGGGAATCACTCAAATATATTAACAACATCAATATTCACAATTTTCTTGATCATTATTTTGATTACTTAAATCAATAATTTTTAAAAAATATTTTAAGATTCTAACAATTTCTAAGCGGTTTAATTCGTCGCAGGCGCTACGCAATTTTAGACCTTATGACGGCGTTTTTTCAAGTTTTTATACAAATTATGTATTCACTCGGATCAGTACGGCGATAGCCTTGAGCAACATTTTCAATGTGTCGTCTTAACAACTTTGCGCCGCTACACACTAGGCCCCCGGACGGACGACCCTATCCAAGAGAACTCCTCTCTACGTAGATTAGAGAGTCGAGTAAACCCCACAATGCCGCAGAAAAGTTTGAAATAGAGATATTTTACCAGCTAAGGAAAATAACCGATAACCCAACAACGCCTATATAAGGCTCGGAAACCGGCCCATAGTAGAGGGCCGTGAGGATAATCCGGGCAATGGGGTATACCCCGAAGCCCGAGACCTGCAGGGCCTAAGAAGCCTTTGCAGAAGACATCGTACGGTTAAATTGTAGGAACATCAACTGCCCAAGAGTGGTAGAAGTGCTTTACGATCTGAGCTCACAGCACCTCCCGATATTCAACCTTGACCTCAGAGCGGTGACTTCGCGGCCCAGAACGTTTAAGACCAAGCCTCGATCTTGGGTCTTAAACGTTCTGGGCAGCGAATTCTAGGTTCTACCATAAGGCGCTTTGCACATGGAGCAACTATTGTAGCAACTGGCAACTAGCTTTTTACATATAATCAAATGGGATTGAGCACAAATAACAACTCGAGTTTTAATTTCCGGTGATCGTCAACAGTTTTCAGTTGCTGTAATCGATTACTAAGGTAGTTGCTGCGAATGATTTGTCTTTTTTGACGCCGCCGACGGCGGCGACGTAATAAAATGAGAAACAAGTGCTGCTATTGACTTACTACCGACAGGAAGAATATTACTTCATTAAAAATTCTACAAAAATTAAATAAATTATTTGCCTTTAAGGTGGTGCAGGGTACGGAGGTTATGAAACAGATGGTTCGGTATCCATCGGCACAATGCTTATCTACTACGTAGATTGAGCAACTCAGCTATGCACGTTGCTCACAGATTGCCATAAAATTGCTGCAACTGTAAACCTATCTATTTGGTTGTAGCAACTAGCAATTTGTAAAGAAACCTTTCAAAATGTTGATAGTTACCTGAACTAAAGTTGCTCCGTGTGGAAAGCGTCTAAATATCTTCAGGAGAGGCCTCCAGTGCACACAGCGATTATAATAATAATAATAATATTCCACAACCATCACACAACGCCATCTAGTCCCAAGCTAAGCAGAGCTTGTGTTATGGGTACTAGACAACTGATAAACATACTTATATATTTCTAAATACATAAATGAGTGAGGCTCACAGAAAATGTACCATAACACACAAGAACTTGTAACATACGATAACACACTGGAATGGTGTAACACACTGGGAATGTTGTTAAGCTTGATGCACATAAAGCAATAAAAAAATTGAATTTCAAATAAAATACGATTATAGATAGAATTATTTATTTAATAAAACAACTTAAAAAACAAAGAGATCAAAATTTGTACTTAGAATTACACAATCGTATTATTTTGGCATTATTTGAATATTTATATATATATATATATATATATATATATATATATATATATATATATATATATATTTATGTTATATCTACCCACTTGTAAATATTCTACTCAAAATAAACCTTATCGCTAGGATCAGCTAAAAAGTATTCTTTTGGTCGTTTTGTGTTTTGTGTTATTTTAACCTGCTTAACTATTAAATCTTCAGTTACAGTGTCTTCATCTTTTATTTTGTGAATTACAAACTTTAGCTCCGGTTTTTTAATGGTTTTCAGAAATCGTATGGTAAAATAAGATTTTCCTTCTTTTTTAAAACTGTCTTCCAAGAATTCTATGTAATACTTCCCCGCGGTTCTTTGATAATACCTTACAAGTATAGTGTCTTTGAAAGATAGCCTCCATATGTCTGTATTAATTTTTGATGTCACTTCCGAGTCTTTTTTTGCATCGTCAAAGTTATTTTCATCATCCTGCAGAGTCGTAGCAATCACAGATTATCCAGCTAAATTAGTTTTAACTACTCCCTGATTTTCATTAGAAAAAATGTTTATTTCTCTTGTGTCTTTACTTACTTTTGCAAGCGCAAGTTTCTCGTTTCTCGGTTTGTGGTGGTAATACATAAAAGGGTCTGTACCTTTTGAAAGTTGAAAATGGTAATTTTTCTCCTTCTTCTCTATATTTCTGATATAATTTATGTAGAGTGCCAAGCAAATACTTTCTCTGTTTTTATGTTTTTTTTTGTGTCTTTACTTCGTTTTTCCCTGCTGTCATCCTACTCACATCATCCCTTTCATAAAAGTTTCTTAACTGTGTCTGTATTAATGGGCTTTTATTTTTCTGTTTAGTATGACGAATTTTTCCTTTACGACCTAAAGAGGTAGCCATCTTAGTTTTCATACTGTATTTATTAATGTTATCACTTTTGGTAAAAACATCTTTAATTAATCGTTTTTCTTGAGTGTTTTTACTTTTGTAGCTGTCTTTTATAGTGTCCACTATTACATTATGTTCTAGCAAAACTTTTTTCACGCTTTCTCTTTCTTCAAGTCGAATACTAGGTAAATTTTGGTCAATGTATGCGCATGTTTTCGAAACGGGGGTCATTTGTTCAAGGGCCTTATCTTTTTTGGCAATTGGGCTTGACCTGTCTTCAAAGCTACGAATCATTTGGTTTTTCTCCTCAATAATTTCAAGTAACTTTTTATTTTTTTCCATAGAACGGTTTAATCTTTGCCTCATTTTTTTCAACGACTTTTTATATTTTTTTTAATTCCTCTTCTAGCTTTGTGTTTTCATTTTTCAGTCTATAAATGACCCTTCTATTATAATTTCTCTTCTGTGTTAAAATTTGTCCATGTCCTTCTAAAGGCACTACTTCAGGCTTAGGTTCTTTCTTACTTTTCTTCTTTCTCTCTCTCCACTGCTTTCTTATGATCTCTTGATCAGATGAAGGATATTCTGCTATTCTTTTTCTATTTCTTTTTGTTCTTTCTGCATTTTGTTTTTGCTGCAATTTAAATTTTTCAGTATTTACTTCTTTCAGCCGTTCTCGATAAAGTTTCTGCCTTTCTTTAGGTGTTAGAGGCATATGTAAAATCAACATAAAATAAAAATAAAAACCATGAATGCAGTTACATTTTAGTTTTTATTGTATATTAAACTTTTTTCTGGTTTAAAAACCCAAAACTAGCCTACTTTAAACAACAAATTTATATGGGACCAGTCTGGAGGCATTCTCTATTCACCAAAAAGTATTTTTGAAATCGGTCTACAGAATCTGGAGAATCGCGTAACATACATACAAAAGAAAATATAAAATATCAGTTGAATTGAAAACCTCCTCCTTTTTTGACACAAAACATAAATATTTAGCTTTTTCTATACCTAAGTATTGCAATGTGAACTAAGCTTTATACTTTTCACGTGTGTTACGTCACACAACTTTGTAACACACGCAACATACGTGTACAAACACTCGTGAAGAACATAACCTAAAATTCAGGTAGCACCTTTACTTGCAAAGCAAATCCGTAATAAACTGCATTATTTAGGAATATTTATTGTCTTTTTCAACTATATATATTACAAAACAACTTAATGTTTTTACTTACCTTGCAAAATTATTTCCAAAAGTCTCTAAAATCCAATGACGAAAAATAACACACACCAAGTACTGCCTACTGCCCGTAAACCAAGATGTCTGACAAAACACTGACGTTTCATATTGAAAGTTATAGTGTTGCCATTGTGAAAAAAAATAGATGACGTGTTGCTATTGCTTCTACCAAAGAAGCTGCTATGTAACACAGTTTTTGTAACACACGTGAATCAGATGGAACACATTTGTTTATTCAACCGTTTTTGAATTATTTTTTTACTAGTTTTATTACACTTATTATTAGAACAGTAGTTTTATGCAATTACATTTAGCATAACGTTAAGAAATCACGATACTTTATTCAAACGACGAAGTAACGAAGAAAAAGAAAATGTACTGACTTAGCACCTTTACGTGCTCGGCCCCCAGACGAGCAAGCTCTACCAAGAGAACTCCTCTCTATACCTGGACTGCCAGGTAGATCGCTGGTTACGTATAGTCTCCCATGTCTACCATGTAATCCGACATACTACAGCTATGCTAACGATCCTATGCCCCATACTGACATCAACTCTTCCTAGGAAGACAAAAATTGGAATATTCAAAACATACGTCCGATCACGCCTGGTATACACGGCACCGGCATGGTACACCTTAACATCACCTACACAAAGGAAAAAAATGCAAGCCCAACAGAACATCGCACTGAGAGCCATCGTGGGAGCTGGTCGAAACGTCAGGAATGACGTCACTTCAGGGAATCTGAAGATCGAGTCTGTCGAAGAGTTCATCAAACGCCTAGCAAGAAAAATATATGACCAAGCTGACAATGAGACACACACATACCTAAACAGCCTGGCCTGCCTGCATACTCGACCTTTTGACGGTCAATCACTCCCGAGGGAGCTCATGAAGTCGCCTCTGATTATTGGGAGATCAGAATGCGAATAGAGACGAAAGAACACCGCAAACAAAACAACATGCCTAAAGCAGAAGTAAGAAGAGGAGAAAAAATAATTCAGACACCAAGACAATCTGCACACTCACGAGCAGTTCACAAGTACCCGGGGGACGTTAGCCACTGAGAAGAATTCCGGGTAAGAAGGTTAGCTCGAGGACCGATACCTGCGGTGTTAAATAACTCCTGCAGACGACCTAACAAAAAGGAAGAAAAATAAACACTAGAAGAAAAAATTACTGAAGAAATCTTGGAAGAAATAGTGCTAAATAATAGTATATAGGAGATTTCCGCCGATTAGTTAGACCATCAAATCGTTGGCTACTTCCTTGCCATTCGTTTTAAAATTCGTAAGTATCAATTATAAACCCAACATAACAACCCAATGGTACCCCACCGACGAATAACGAACCGTAAACTATGGGTGCAGGACGTGAGCGACTCGTGCAGTATTTTCGACAAAATATTCAGGATTTGAGTTCCGCCCATACGTTTTTTTGGTTGTTTGATTTTTAATAAAGTAAAAGCAGATAAAAGTTTAGTATGTAGTGTAGACCCCCTTTTGCAGTAATCACAGCTTGCATTCGTCTGGGCATGCTTGCGATCACATTTCTAGTGGTTTCTAGCGAAATACGTTCCCACTCCACAGTTATCACATTTTTAACTCTCTGATGGTCCAGAGCCGCATGCACTGATTTCACTGGTTCTTCAGAACGTCCCAGACATGCTCTATAGGATTTGGGTCAGAATTTGAGCTAGCAATAGCGGTTATGCATGATTGATTAAAACTTTCCTTATGCATCGCGGTGTTCAGTCGGTGTGCCTTTTTCGATAAAAACTAACTTCGTATGCTCCAAAGAATTTATTCCTGGCTAAAATATAACAGAGACCCCACCATAAGGTGTGATTTTTCAAAACATCCCTTTCCAAAACGTTCTTTTCGTCTTCGTAGCACTCGTCGACGTCGGTCTTTACCGTACAGAGTCATACTGGCTTCATAGGAGAAAAATACACTATTCAAATTTCTTGAGTCCATGACACACAATTTCGAGTAAAGCTGAGTCCGGCAACTCGGTGCTTACTGTATAATTTAGGGCCGCGGGCTGGACGATGACTTGTATGTATATTGATGACATGTAATGGCAGCAAGAATCTTTCTCTTGGCCGTCCATAGACTAATTTTCCCATTTCTTACTTCTCCTAGGTTGTTCTTGAAGTCAGTATACGAAGATTTGCGATTTCCCAACGCTTGATTCACTGGAAAACGATCATACCGTTGTTTAGAACATGGCATTCTTCCAGAACCAGCGCTTATCTTGTCGCAACCGGTCTCTTAATAGATAGATATGCATGTTCAAATGGTTAAAACTTTTTTCGTATTGTTTTTTCTTCAGGCAGGAATAAATTAACAGCGACCGTATTTTTTTGCATAGCACAATTAAAGAGAATAATTATTATAAGTGTATATACTTATATTAATGAATCTGTTTAATTGTGCTATGTAGATAAAGCAAAACATTGAACCTGATTCGATGTCGGCCAAAGACCTTAAATTCAAATGAATACGTTCAGGAAAAAGATAAATAAATGCAAGGAGAATTTATTATTTAAAATAGCTTGGGAAATGTATTTAAAATTACCGAATGTCATTCTAATTGTAATTGTTATTTACGCAATTTGATTTACAAAACTTAAGAAAAAGTAGGCAAAAAATAAAACTTCAATTATGTAAGTAGTTGAACTAAAGTTATATTTATATCAATTGTACATAGATCCACATCGCACACAAAACTACAGTTGGTTGTGTAAGTATTATAACATTTTGAAGCTCAATTTGACGACTACACCATCATTATTGTTATAGTCCTTCACAAATTATCGCTTACCGGTAAGGGACTCGAAAACCTTTCTTTTAGATCTGTTATCTTTTCTTCGAGTTATATGGTCGACCCATTGCCACTTCTGCTTACTAACCTTATAGGCTATGTCGGTCACTCTGGTTTCACTACTGAAATCATCGTTACAGATTCTATCACACAGAGGAACTCCGAGATTAGTCTCAAGTTCAACTCGCTGAGTGACTTTAAGGATCTCCATACAGCCAATAGTGAAGGACCACGTCTCAGTTCCACGGGTTTGTTGCGCGCCACAATTAATGCCTGGTACATGGCAAGTATCCACTAGCGCCATCTAGTATCAAGTAGCAGAACTAGAAGAGCTTTCTAGAAAATTCCATATTAGAACTTTCTACACCTAGTCAGTCGGGACCGGTATGTACTCGAATATTCTAGATGTTTCAGTAGCAAAGGCCGGTAAGGACTGCGACCGAGTCAGTATTGAATTGGCGATATAAGCGAATATTTCGAAGCGATGTAACTGCGAACTTAAGTGATCAATAGTACGATTGTGTTGTGTTTTTGTGTTAAAACATCCCTTATGCATCGGTGTTAAGTCGGTGTGCCCTTTTCGATAAAGACTAACTTCGTATGCTGCAAAGAATTTTTTACTGGCTAAAATATAACAGAGACCATAACGTTTTGCAAAGGGATATTTTGAAGAAATCAGACATAAGGTCTGATTTCTTCATAATATCCCTTTGCAAAACGTTCTTTTCGTGTTCGTAGCACTCGCTGACGTCGGTCTTTACCGTACAGTCATACTGGCTTTATAGGATAACAATACATTATCCCAGTTTTCGTGAGTCCATGACACACAATTTCGAGTAAAGCTAAGTCCGGCAACTCGGTGCTTACTGAATAATTTAGGGCCGCGGTCTGGACGATGATAACTTGTATGTATAATGATGACATATAATGGCAGCGAGAATCTTCCTCTTGGCCGTCCATAGACCAATTTTCATATTCCATAGTGTGTGTATGTCTGTGTGTGTGTGATACTATGTATATAGCCGTGGTAGCTTAGGGGATAAGCGCTCGCTGTAGCTGACGATATAGTCGTTATGGTAGACTCTCCGGAGGATCTCAGCACTATGCTCAAGCATGGCATAGCATGGTTCACGCATGGCATATATACAAATATATACTAAATGTACGGCTAAGCTCGCTGGTCTGTGCGGTTTTTCGGTTTTAAGACCTGGCAACCCTGACTCCATAGATGTCGGATAGCCATTCTAATTAGGGTCAGAACGACGCGACGTCCGGGAAATTGCCTGGAATTTCTCTATAACATATCTGAAACCCCATAGTTTATTGAGATGAGTTGTTGATGATTCGTGTACAATAAGTGTGATTATCATATCATAGCACACAATACATTGGGGCAACGCCGCATTGTTAAAATGTATAAGAACGTGGCGAACACTTACATTAAGTGTACCCATTTTTCAATATTGTTCATTACAAAACATACGCTTATTATGTACATACAAAACACAAAATGAACAGGAATAATAAGACCTACGGGTTAAATAATACAATGTAAGTAACACTAATGTGTGCATACGTTTTATAGCCACAGTATTACAGTTCTACATTATTATTGCTTAAGTGCTTTAAGTTTAAGAAGGAAGTATTTTATTTTTGATTTAATAAATGAAACTGAAATGGCTCCATAATACGCATACAAGTATTAGTCATTCAACATTTTTAAGCAGTTATTTAAAATTAAAAGATAATCAATCTTCATCTTTATTTTTTACAAGCCATTTCATTAATTTGCCTAGACATCACGCCGGAAATGTTGCTTAGCAAGCATGTAGATGTACATCCTCGTACCAACACCTTATTGGTTCTCCCCACCACCATTCTGCAGAATGTAGGTTTGGCATTCCGAAGAACTATTCAGTTAGTGAGTTTTTTACAAGCCATTTCATTAATTTGCCTAGACATCACGCCGGAAATGTTGCTTAGCAAGCATGTAGATGTACATCCTCGTACCAACACCTTATTGGTTCTCCCCACCACCATTCTGCAGAATGTAGGTTTGGCATTCCGAAGAACTATTCAGTTAGTGATTTAGTAAATGTTAGATTAGAAAGTTATAGTAAGGTACATTTAAAAAAAGTTGTTAGTAAAACATAAAACAACTTTCTATGACTGTAAAAGTAAGAATCAAGAAATATTTTGCTAGTCATCAATTTAAAAGACTGGCTGGTTGTTTATACAATGTAATCAACAGAAAACTAAACATTTATTCACCGAGATCTAATATGAACACAAAAAGACAGTCACATGGCTCTTCAAACTTCAAACTTAAGTGTGATGAGGTCGAGGCATTATTACAAGTTACTAATTAATTTTGACACACACGCACACACACGCACGCACGCACGCACGCACGCACTCACGCACCCACGCACGCACGCACGCACGCACGCACGCACGCACGCACGCACACAAGCACGCACGCACGCACGCACGCACGCGCGCACGCACGCATGCACGCTCGCACGCACGCACTCACGCACGCACGCACGTACGCACGCACGCACGCACGCTCGCTCGCACGCACGCACGCACGTACGCACGCACGCACGCACGCACGCACGCACACACACACACACACACACTCCTATAAAAAAATGCTGAACATAGATTTCACCCAAGACGCGCCACTTAGCCCGAACTTCGGCTACACGCATGCAGTTGCTGCCAGCTGCCTTGCGCAGATCGTCAGTCCATCTAGCCACGGGGCGTCCCATACCCATTACGTTTACCTAAACGCGGTCTCAACTCTATGACACGCCAACGGTCGTCACTTCTGTGACATATGTGACCAGCCCATTGCCACTTCAGCCTGCAAATACGGAAGGCTACGTCGGTGACCTTGGTTCTCCGGCGGATTTCTTCGTTACAAATCTCATCCACCAGAGAAACTCCGGCATAGCACTTTCCATCACACGCTGGGTGACTTTGAATTTGTGGAGTAGTCGTACCGTTAGTGTCGGCACCATGTGTGAGTCCTGGCAGAACGCACTGGTCGAAGACTTTTATCTTCAATCTTTACGGTATGGGCGACGAGAAGACCTAACGAAGCTTCCCGTTTCCTTTTTTTCTTTAACAAAAGTATTTGAAAAGTAACTTCATAGTATTATATGTTGTACGATGGTACGGAACCCTATATCCGCGAGTCCGACTCGCAGTTAGCTGGTTTTATTTTTAGTTATTTTTTCTCGCTGACTTTGTAGATCTAGTGGTAAGTGCGATAGCTGATTATATGGTTTGAATCCCAGATCGGACCACATTCAGTTATTGGCTTTTTCTATCAAGGAATTCTTAATTACTTGGTAAGCCGTTGGTCCTGCGCCTGAACTCTCTATTTCCGTCCCATCGGACTATGAGAATGAAGGAATAGGGAGCGCACCTGTTTTTGCGCACACACTCGTATACTTGTGCTTCTTCGTAACTTGGGCGTTATCAGTTTTTATGATAACGGTTACGTAACCAATATAATGATTTCATATCGACATGAAAAGCCGTTTTTAGATATCGATATGATGCACAATTTTATTTCCGTTTCTACAGTTATAGTTGCCAGCGTTGCCAGTAATCAGCTGGTGATCCTCAAGGTACTGCATGAGCTGGCTGTTAATAATGGACTCCATTATTTTAGAGAACAAGGAGGTGATGGCGATAGGCCTATAGCTGGACGGATCAGAGTGGTTACCTTTTTTAGGGATCGGGTGCACAAAAGCTGTCTTTCATGATTTCAGGACTACGCCCAAGGAGTAGGAATACAGGAAAAGACGCGTTAAAACCGGTGCCAACTTCAGAGCACACTCTCTTCTCTCTCTTCAAGGGAGAGGAGTACTCGGTAGACCGAGCGTTGGGTAAGCTGTACATCCTGCATAGAGCACTCACACTGCGGGATGGTCGGTGGTGTGTTCCCCCTGTCATCAAGAGTCGAGTTGTAAGCAAAGAAAGAGCTCAGCAGATCAGCTTTCTCCTTTGCGGCATGGGCGAGGGAGTCGTCCTCTCGATGCAGAGATGTGAGATATGGCTGACGGAAGTTCCCTTGGCCAGCCTTGGGGAGGGACCAGAATGCACGTGTTCCCGAGGAAAGTTAGGAAGTCGAACTAGTTTCGCGCCAATTCGATGTACTCTGTCTTTGCCTTGGCAATGACATTTTTGCAGGACCTGGTGGCGGAATTATTCTTCTTTTTAAGAGCGCTGGTATTTGCATCCCGAGACGTCAATGCGTCAGCCCGGGCATGGTAGCACTCCTGCTTATAGCGTAATGCAATTTTGCAGGAGTGACAAACCACTAAACCATAGCTGGGTTCTGCCTCCGATAGGTACCACAGATGATGGAATAAAAAGTTCCATTCCCTGTAGTATATCAGCGACAGTATCAACAACAACGCTGAGATTATCCGGCGAGAAGCAAACCCACCCGCAAGTTAAGGATGCCAAGGAAAAATCGCATCCCGTCCCAATCGGCTGACCCGTAATGCCAAGCGCGGCAACAACCTGAGAACGCAACCGCGATGGGAGCGTGAGTGACACCGTACTCCGGATCAGACAGTGGTCCGAGGAGCCAAGAGGGGCATCGACGGAGTCCTGATATCCATCCGGATGAGAAGTCAGCAGCAGGTCCAACAGGGAAGGTACATAATCTTCCATATCCGAGATCCACGTAGGCGAGGTGAGCAGTTGTGACAGACCATATACCAAAGCAAAGTCATTAACAGATCTACCCGCATGATCGGTTAAACAGGAACCAAGCTATTCAGCGTGGTGGGCGTTAAAATCACCAAGCATCACGATATCTGCGGATTGGACCTGTTATAGCACGGAGTCTGTAGGACGTGGTCGATGAGTCGGTGTGTATCGGCATTACCCCTACGGGAACTATAGAGGCACCCACAGGATGGACAGATCCATACCTTCAAGGCTGTCAAGGCATCGAAAACAGACGTCCTCTCTGACGTACACACAAACTCCAGCCCGGAGCACAAAGAAGTGTTCTAATTTGTATCCCGGGTAGGAGAGTTATGAAGAATCAGCCGAAGAGGACACCTGCGTCTCGGTTAGAAAGAGCAAGGCCAGCTTAGGCTAAGGTTTAAATGAAGTCCCCTGATGTTGTAGAAATTCACGGATAGCGTGGTAGGTGGCGCTTTTGTCATATTGCTTCGTTTGCCTCAAGCAGGTTTAGTCTCGAGCGGAATTCAGCCTCCCAGAATTGCGGGGCAGCCTGATCACCAAAGCTCGTAGGAAGTGTAGGGTGGCTTGGGCGTGGAGCTCAGCGAAGGATTCTCCGTCACCAGGGGTGCTGGTATCCCCCTGTGGTTGTGTTGTTTTTAACACAGCTACCATAGTTAGATAGATGTAGTTAAAAATCTTGTTAGTAAACAAAGTTTTAATTTTTGTATTTTGTGTTATTATAACATAAAACACTTTAATTACAAAAGACAAGTTTAGGAATTTAAGGCCGAATACGAAGAGAACTGGCGAAAATTAATGTATTTCTCTTCACTAGAATTTTAACCTGAAGTAATTGTAAGCTTTAAAACATTTTTGTAGGTTTGTTCGGGTCTTTCACAAGGTCACCATCATTTTAAAATTTTAAAATAAATGAATATACCAACAAATAAAAAAAAAATTAAGAAATGAATTATAAAATTATTGTTCTTCCAAAACTCTGTGAATTTTAATTTAGGAAAAATTCTTTTACGTAAAAATGTTTGTATTGTGATTCCGAAGGTACCTGCTATCTTTATTTTCGATACAAAATATTATTTATTAACATAATTCGTTTTAATTAAAAACACCTAATAATAATATCGTATATTGTCAGATAAAAGTTTGCCGTAATAAATTACCAGGCGCTTCGACGTGTGACGTAAGGTAACAACAGTCGATGTGCCTGTAACGAAAATCGTTAATTTAGTGTTTTATACACGTTTAAGTGTCTATAAATGTAAATATGGGTAGGAAAAGAAATAAATGTTACCTAAGTGGTAAAACAAAGAGAGTTTATCGATTGAACGACGCTCGAATGTTGTATTTTGAGGTTAATACTAATATTTTTGTAAGGTAATTTTTTGTTTGAGGCTGCCTAATAGGTTGCATTTTTACTCATTTACATTAGCCACCCTGATCATTTATACTTTTCTAGTTTCAAGTGAGAAACACTAAAATTGTAAATTATATCAAGACCCAGTCGGAAAAGAATGTACAGAGTAGTGCAAGCCAAGGGTCGGAAACCGGTAAAATTTTCAAACCGGTATGGCTTGCAAGTACATGTGAACGAAATATTAAGGTTTCGTTCCAATGTAACCTTAATTTAACCGGTATTTTCAAATAAAGTTCCCATTGTGGTTAGTGTTCATTAACCGTTATTAAACACTATTTTTTCGTTCTTTATATTTAAGGCAACGCGGGGATATGGGAATCCACCGACCCGCGCGCCGCCGCGCCACACACGCCAGTGGCAGCGGCAGATAGCTACAAAAATCACGTCGCACAGACAATTATATTACTTTTCTTAGTGTATAGGTATTTTATCCAGTGAAGAATTGGAAACCAGTGTTAAAATGGGTAAATATGCATATAAATAATCTTTATTCGTTGTTAATTTTACGTAACTCCTCAAATAGTTGGTTAATCGTCAGTTCTTGCAGCACATTGATTATTGCAAATTGATGGTATACTCTTTTTTTTGCAGATAATAACTGTGACATAGTATTTCAACAAAATAGTCAACCATTCTTTACAGAAATTGAAGATTTAGAAGCAGACCCTAAAAATGAAGGTAAGATATAATGTTTTATTTGTCATATACAAGTTTTTAGTATTTTGTATTTTACAGTAAGTATCAAATTCCTTAATATAATTATAGTGTGTGTATGCATGTGTGTGTATGTGCAGGTGTGTAAACGTTGATGTGCGTTTTTTGTTAATTTACATATAACACACGACCTGTGTGCCAAATTTCATAACGCTAGGACAATTGGAAGTGGTCTAAAGGTTTTGATTACCGGTCAGTGAGTGAGTGAGTGAGTCAGTCAGTCAGTTAGTGCCAAAATTAGCTATTTTCACAGGGTCGTATTTCAGGGTCTGGTCTGGGTTTGACCGAAGTTATATCTATGAAATTTGGCGTACTGCTTTAGTACTAGTTTATGATTACGTAGGTACAATTTTATCTCCGTACTTGCAATAGGCAGTGAGCTACAGGGGGGTCAAAAGTTGGTCAAAACGTTTCGTGTAATAGTGCTTAACTTGGCCTGCGCACTGACCGTGTGCTTAGATTTATTCCATGTTCTAGACTGGAATTTTAGAAACGTAGCTTTTTTAAAAATACTTGTTTAAAATAGTGTGCGAAATTTTTATTTGACTATGATGGTTTGGTGTTAATAGTTACTTGTGTTGTGTTGTGGCATAGTTAAAATAAAATAAAATATGCTTGAATAATTTTTTTATTTCCAGATAATTCACATGAAGAACACAATTAATCGCAGTCATTGCTATCTATTAAGCAAGAACATGGTATGATTAAAGAAAAATATGAAAAACAATTCAATGATAAAAATGAACCTAAATTTAGAAATCAAATCGACGAAAAATTGGCGTGCCATACTGAAAATCGAAAGAATTCTGTTAATAAACAAAGCTGTCGAGATTGCGATTTAGGAAACATCAGTAATGATAGAAGAAACATTCATTTTGGTAATTTTTTGATACAAGAATTAGAATATTTACCATTTTGTCTGCGCTCTGAGGCTACGTATATATTAAGATATTTAGAAATGTTAAAGAATAACCACCGAACTAAACATAACAACTAGAGATTTGTGCAAACATTTTTTTTTAAATAATTGTCGGTTATCGTTTGTATAATTTATGATTAATAAGATTTTAATATTTACCATTTTGTCTGCGCTCTGAGGCTACGTATATATTAAGATATTTAGAAATGTTAAAGAATAACCACCAAACTAAACATAACAAGAGATTTGTGCAAACATTTTTTTTAAATAATTGTCGGTTATCGTTTGTATAATTTATGATTAATAAGATTTTAATATTTACCATTTTGTCTGCGCTCTGAGGCTACGTATATATTAAGATATTTAGAAATGTTAAAGAATAACCACCAAACTAAACATAACAACTAGAGATTTGTGCAAATGTTTTTTTTTTAAATAATTGTCGGTTATCGTTTTTATAATTTATGATTAATAAGATTTTAATACTTACCATTTTGTCTGCGCTCTGAGGCTACGTATATATTAAGATATTTAGAAATGTTAAAGAATAACCACCAAACTAAACATAACAAGTAGAGATTTGTGCAAACATTTTTTTTAAATAATTGTCGGTTATCGTTTGTATAATTTATGATTAACAAGATTTTAATATTTACCATTTTGTCTGCGCTCTGAGGCTACGTATATATTAAGATATTTAGAAATGTTAAAGAATAACCACCAAACTAAACATAACAACTAGAGATTTGTGCAAACATTTTTTTAAAAATAATTGTCGGTTATCGTTTGTATAATTTATGATTAATAAGATTTTAATATTTACCATTTTGTCTGCGCTCTGAGGCTACGTATATATTGAGATATTTAGAAATGTTAAAGAATAACCACCAAACTAAACATAACAACTAGAGATTTGTGCAAAAATTTTTTTAAAAATAATTGTCGGTTATCGTTTGTATAATTCATGATTAATAAAATTTTAATATTTACCATTTTGTCTGCGCTCTGAGGCTACGTATATATTGAGATATTTAGAAATGTTAAAGAATAACCACCAAACTAAACATAACAACTAGAGATTTGTGCAAACATTTTTTTTAAATAATTGTCGGTTATCGTTTGTATAATTTATGATTAATAAGATTTTAATATTTACCATTTTGTCTGCGCTCTGAGGCTACGTATATATTGAGATATTTAGAAATGTTAAAGAATAACCTCCAATCTAAACATAACAACTAGAGATTTGTGCAAACATTTTTTGATACAAGAATTAGAATATTTACCATTTTGTCTGCGCTCTGAGGCTTACACGTATATATTGAGATATTCAGAAATGTTAAAGAATAACCTCCAAACTAAACATAACAACTAGAGATTTGTGCAAACATTTTTTGATACAAGAATTAGAATATTTACCATTTTGTCTGCGCTCTGAGGCTTACACGTATATATTGAGATATTTAGAAATGTTAAAGAATAACCACCAAACTAGACATAACAACTAGAGATTTGTGCAAACATTTTTTGATACAAGAATTAGAATATTTACCATTTTGTCTGCGCTCTGAGGCTTACACGTATATATTGAGATATTTAGAAATGTTAAAGAATAACCACCAAACTAAAGATAACAACTAGAGATTTGTGCAAACATTTTTTTTAAAATAATTGTCGGTTATCGTTTGTATAATTTATGATTAATAAGATTTTAATATTTACCATTTTGTCTGCGCTCTGAGGCTACGTATATATTAAGATATTTAGAAATGTTAAAGAATAACCACCAAACTGAACATAACAACTAGAGATTTGTGCAAACATTTTTTTTAAAATAATTGTCGGTTATCGTTTGTATAATTTATGATTAATAAGATTTTAATATTTACCATTTTGTCTGCGCTCTGAGGCTTACAAGTATATATTGAGATATTTAGAAATGTTAAAGAATAACCACCAAACTAAACATAACAACTAGAGGTTTGTGCAAACATTTTTTGAAACAAGAATTAGAATATTTACCATTTGTCTGCGCTCTGAGGCTTACACGTATATATTGAGATATTTAGAAATGTTAAAGAATAACTACCAAACTAAACATAACAACTAGAGATTTGTGCAAACATTTTTTTTTAAATAATTGTCGGTTATCGTTTGTATAATTTATGATTAATAAGATTTTAATATTTACCATTTTGTCTGCGCTCTGAGGCTACGTATATATTAAGATATTTAGAAATGTTAAAGAATAACCACCAAACTAAACATAACAAGAGATTTGTGCAAACATTTTTTTTAAATAATTGTCGGTTATCGTTTGTATAATTTATGATTAATAAGATTTTAATATTTACCATTTTGTCTGCGCTCTGAGGCTACGTATATATTAAGATATTTAGAAATGTTAAAGAATAACCACCAAACTAAACATAACAAGAGATTTGTGCAAACATTTTTTTTAAATAATTGTCGGTTATCGTTTGTATAATTTATGATTAATAAGATTTTAATATTTACCATTTTGTCTGCGCTCTGAGGCTACGTATATATTAAGATATTTAGAAATGTTAAAGAATAACCACCAAACTAAACATAACAACTAGAGATTTGTGCAAATGTTTTTTTTTTAAATAATTGTCGGTTATCGTTTTTATAATTTATGATTAATAAGATTTTAATACTTACCATTTTGTCTGCGCTCTGAGGCTACGTATATATTAAGATATTTAGAAATGTTAAAGAATAACCACCAAACTAAACATAACAAGTAGAGATTTGTGCAAACATTTTTTTTAAATAATTGTCGGTTATCGTTTGTATAATTTATGATTAATAAGATTTTAATATTTACCATTTTGTCTGCGCTCTGAGGCTACGTATATATTAAGATATTTAGAAATGTTAAAGAATAACCACCAAACTAAACATAACAACTAGAGATTTGTGCAAACATTTTTTTAAAAATAATTGTCGGTTATCGTTTGTATAATTTATGATTAATAAGATTTTAATATTTACCATTTTGTCTGCGCTCTGAGGCTACGTATATATTGAGATATTTAGAAATGTTAAAGAATAACCACCAAACTAAACATAACAACTAGAGATTTGTGCAAAAATTTTTTTAAAAATAATTGTCGGTTATCGTTTGTATAATTCATGATTAATAAAATTTTAATATTTACCATTTTGTCTGCGCTCTGAGGCTACGTATATATTGAGATATTTAGAAATGTTAAAGAATAACCACCAAACTAAACATAACAACTAGAGATTTGTGCAAACATTTTTTTTAAATAATTGTCGGTTATCGTTTGTATAATTTATGATTAATAAGATTTTAATATTTACCATTTTGTCTGCGCTCTGAGGCTACGTATATATTGAGATATTTAGAAATGTTAAAGAATAACCTCCAATCTAAACATAACAACTAGAGATTTGTGCAAACATTTTTTGATACAAGAATTAGAATATTTACCATTTTGTCTGCGCTCTGAGGCTTACACGTATATATTGAGATATTTAGAAATGTTAAAGAATAACCACCAAACTAAACATAACAACTAGAGATTTGTGCAAACATTTTTTTTAAATAATTGTCGGTTATCGTTTGTATAATTTATGATTAATAAGATTTTAATATTTACCATTTTGTCTGCGCTCTGAGGCTACGTATATATTGAGATATTTAGAAATGTTAAAGAATAACCTCCAATCTAAACATAACAACTAGAGATTTGTGCAAACATTTTTTGATACAAGAATTAGAATATTTACCATTTTGTCTGCGCTCTGAGGCTTACACGTATATATTGAGATATTCAGAAATGTTAAAGAATAACCTCCAAACTAAACATAACAACTAGAGATTTGTGCAAACATTTTTTGATACAAGAATTAGAATATTTACCATTTTGTCTGCGCTCTGAGGCTTACACGTATATATTGAGATATTTAGAAATGTTAAAGAATAACCACCAAACTAGACATAACAACTAGAGATTTGTGCAAACATTTTTTGATACAAGAATTAGAATATTTACCATTTTGTCTGCGCTCTGAGGCTTACACGTATATATTGAGATATTTAGAAATGTTAAAGAATAACCACCAAACTAAAGATAACAACTAGAGATTTGTGCAAACATTTTTTTTAAAATAATTGTCGGTTATCGTTTGTATAATTTATGATTAATAAGATTTTAATATTTACCATTTTGTCTGCGCTCTGAGGCTACGTATATATTAAGATATTTAGAAATGTTAAAGAATAACCACCAAACTGAACATAACAACTAGAGATTTGTGCAAACATTTTTTTTAAAATAATTGTCGGTTATCGTTTGTATAATTTATGATTAATAAGATTTTAATATTTACCATTTTGTCTGCGCTCTGAGGCTTACAAGTATATATTGAGATATTTAGAAATGTTAAAGAATAACCACCAAACTAAACATAACAACTAGAGGTTTGTGCAAACATTTTTTGAAACAAGAATTAGAATATTTACCATTTGTCTGCGCTCTGAGGCTTACACGTATATATTGAGATATTTAGAAATGTTAAAGAATAACTACCAAACTAAACATAACAACTAGAGATTTGTGCAAACATTTTTTTTTAAATAATTGTCGGTTATCGTTTGTATAATTTATGATTAATAAGATTTTAATATTTACCATTTTGTCTGCGCTCTGAGGCTTACACGTATATATTGAGATATTTAGAAATGTTAAAGAATAACCACCAAACTAAACATAACAACTAGAGATTTGTGCAAACATTTTTTTTAAAATAATTGTCGGTTATCGTTTGTATAATTTATGATTAATAAGATTTTAAGTACCTATTAGGTACCTAATATCTAAAGATTGATTTATCACTAAATTAAGGTATAACTGAAAAATGGAAAAATTAAAATTAAACTTATAATAGTAACTAATAAACTACATGCCAATGGGAAAAAAACATGTGAAATGAACCAACGTGAATTTCGCTTAGAAGGCTGTTACTATATCAGAAAATAACTCTGAGCACTATGCCGTCATTTCTTTGTTGAGTTCTTGTTTAACTCCTCATTTGTACCTGAGAATTTCATTTACTCGCGTAGGCACTCACCTGTACCGCTCAGAAATGACGGCATAGTGCTCAGAGTTATTTTTTGATATAGTAAAAGTCTTCTAAGCGAAATTCACGTTGGTTCATTTCACATGTTTTTTTCCCCATGGGCTTGTAGTCTTATAACGGTTTGAGCAATAATCTTTCTGATTTTTAGCCATTGATCAGTCATTTATTTTCTATTAAACAATGTTAGGGCGTTGTGCGTTTTCGTTTTGCGTTTTGCGGAACAACTTCAGTTAATACAATTATTTAACAATTTTTCAAAGACATGTTGTGGCAGAAGTTGCAACATTAGCATGTTGTTAGCGGAAAGTTGGTACTCTGCAAAGCGCTTGAACAACTTGAGTTGTTAAATTTTTATTATAAATAAATAACTATTTAATTATTTGTTGTATAAATTATTATTCCTCACTTCTAATATATCGTCAATAATGCTATCCTTTAAGGACATTCTGAGATTATTTACAACAAATTTCAAGGATGAAAATAATCTTTCTACACTCACTTGTGTCGGAGTAGTGGCTAAAGCTACATTTGACAACAAATAAAGCTGTGGGTTAGTAAGTTTCTGTCTTCCCAATAAGTAAGTACTCGTATATTTGTATTTGACGGCAATCTCTGTTGGTTTAAAAAAGATATTATACCATTAGAAAGCTGGAATCTTAGATCGTTGTCGATTCCTTGTTCGCTGTCACACGATCGTCTTTGGTTAAATTGAGATTCTAAAAAAATATCTACATCACTTGATGATGAAGTTGAAGGCCGAGGTTCATTAATCTGAGGTGTGGTAGGCCCTGTTGATGTTGATGATAACTGCTGTACTCTGTAATAGGTCCGTTTAAGATTATTCTGAGCGACTTCGTTTTGTTCATCAGTTAAAATTGCGTTTACTCTCGGATCTAAGTAAACAGCATTTAAAAAGCAATCATTTTCGAAAAGAGCTGCCTGCCTCTGTCTCATACAGATCGCCAATAATGAAGCAAACGGATTATTATTTTTTTCTATTTCGAGCATACATCGAATCCATGCTATGTAAAAACAACCAAAGGTTAATTGCTCCTGCTGCAGGGACTATGAAAGTTTCCTACAAGGTACAAAACATTTCAATATATTTTCAATTTCGGTCCAGGTATCCTCTTGAATATTAGTTTGAAGCGGATTATTTTGACGAAAAATCATTAAATTTAATAATCTTTCCAACATGTCGGTTGTGGAATCCCATCTCGTTGGGCAATCTATAATGGGCTGCAGAAAGTTATTTTCTCGCAACTGGAGAGCATAATTCGGCGTCCTCAAAGCTCTTACAACACGTCTACACTGATCAAGAAGGTCTACGTGCTCATTTAAGGCATCTCGAACGGCAAGTTGCAGCGTGTGACTTTAGGGAAAATCTCGGAGCTGACCAGGTCAAACTGTAAGTTGTCAATCAAGTTTTGATAATAGTCAGTATCGTCGACATCGGTCTCATCTTCGAGACTCTCAAAGATTTCTGGGGCTTCACGTACCCTCTCATCAATTTTTTTTTACCATGCTCAGCATATTGGCTTCAGTCAGGGGGTTTTCATGCTGGTCTACCTTTCCGGTGATCCTGTTATGGAATACGGGTACGCGACCCCGGCTCCCCGAGCTACTGTTATTCTCATACCTTTCCTGCCGAGATAACAGTATCCTTACACCTACGCTCCTACCCCCAACCTTCTTTTTCCTTTTCCCAAAATGGTAGCTTCCTCTACCAACAATAGCATACCCAAAGAGGGTTGGTGTCAGGCAGGCGGCCGACTGTAAAACTTTTGCCAAATCCCATGCAGTAAATTTATGAATATTACGGGTTGTGGGATATATGACAGGGCTAGGGCGTACCCCGCAGGCGACGCGCAGGTGCAGCACCCGGCTCCTGTGGGAATTGGGCAAGGGTTGTCGCACCTTACGGAGCGGGTGCGACGTAAGAGGCGAGCCCGTAGAGAGAAGAATGTCAGAGTGAGGTTTGCAAGCTGGAATATAGGTACGATGACTGGAAGAGGAAGAGAGTTAGCAGATGTTTTGAAACGACGAAGAGTGAATGTTGCCTGTTTGCAGGAAACAAAATGGAAGGGCAATAAAGCAAGAGAGATTGGGGAAGGATACAAGTTTTATTACTGTGGAAGTGACGGGAAGCGAAATGGAGTAGGAGTTGTGTTAGATAGTGGAATGAAAGAACGAGTGACAGATGTGAAAAGAGTAAATGACAGAATGATAGTTCTTAAATTAATGATTGAAAACAAAGTAGTGAATGTTGTAAGTGTGTATGCTCCGCAAACAGGCTGTGAAGAGAGTGTGAAAGAGAAGTTTTGGGAGGAATTTGATTGTATGATGATGGGAATACCTGAGAGTGAGGATGTTTATATGGGAGGAGATTTTAATGGACATGTAGGGAGAGTGAATGACGGGTATGAAAGAGTACACGGTGGATGGGGGTACGGAGTGCGCAACCGTGAGGGGGAAGTTCTTCTGCAAGCAGCATGTGCTTTCGACCTGGCTGTAGTAAACACGTGGTTCCAAAAACGAGATCAGCATCTTGTTACTTATAAAAGTGGCCACCACGTGACACAGATCGACTATCTTCTGTTAAGACGGAACCAAATCAAGAGTGTAAAAAACTGCAAAGTGCTTCCAGGTGAAGACTTAGTATCCCAGCACCGAATTCTGCTGGCTGACATCTGTTTAACTGTTCGCCTCAACAAACATAAGGATCGTCCCCCACCCAAAATAAAGTGGCATTTGTTGCATAAGGAGGAGTATGCAAGTGAATTTAGAGAGCTAGTTGTAAACAAGATGATAGAGATGGGTGATTTGGAAGGAATGAGTGTGAATGAGTGCTGGAAGGAAATGGCTGATTGTATCCGAAGTGTGGCAAGGAAGGTGTTAGGAGAAACAAAAGGGAAGCGTATGATAGATAAGGATGGGTGGTGGTGGAGTGAAAGTATTAGAGAAGTTTTGAGAGAAAAGAAAAATGCCTTTAAAGAATGGCAGAGCGTAGAAGACCAGAATGAATCCATAAAAGAAAGTAAGAGAGGGGCGTATAAAGAATGTAAGAAGAGAGCGAAGAAGGAAGTTGCTATTTGTAGGGCAGAGGCGCATGATAAATTATATCGGTCCCTTGAAAGCCCCGAAGGTCAAAAACGACTTTTTCAAATTGCAAGAGCGAGAGAAAGGAATGGAAGAGATGTTTCACATGTAAAATGTATAAAAGATGATTCTGGAAGGATTTTGACTGACGATGAAAGTATAAAGAAGCGATGGAAGGAGTATTTTGAGAAATTGATGAATGAGGAGAATGAATGGAATGGTATGCTTGAAAACCCACCAGTGAATATGGGCTTAGTGAGAGAAATTAGTGTGGAAGAAGTAAAAATGGCTGTTAGGAATATGAAGAATGGGAAGGCAGTCGGCCCAGATGGAATACCAGTAGAAGTGTGGAAGTTGCTGAGTGCGGATAGATGGAAGTGGTTGAGTTTATTTTTCGGTAAATTGTTGCAGGAAGAACAAATACCTGAGGAATGGTGCAGTAGTATACTGGTCCCCATTTTTAAAAACAAAGGAGACGTTCAAAACTGCAGCAGTTACCGGGGAATAAAACTCATGTCACATACGATGAAAGTCTGGGAAAGAATAATAGAGAGAAGAATGAGAGAAGAGTGTGAGATAACACAAAACCAGTTCGGATTCATGCCCGGTCGAGGTACGACAGATGCCATTTTCGCATTACGCCAATTGTGCGAAAAGTACAAGCGCGTGCATAAAAATCTGCACATGGTTTTTGTCGACCTTGAAAAGGCGTACGATCGGGTTCCCCGTGAGATTTTGTGGTGGGCGTTAAAGATGAAAGGTATGCCTGGGAAGTATGTGAGGTTAGTCCGTGCTATGTACAGAGC
Organism: Parnassius smintheus behrii; assembly: GCA_036936625.1. Lineage (NCBI taxonomy): Eukaryota > Metazoa > Arthropoda > Insecta > Lepidoptera > Papilionidae > Parnassius > Parnassius smintheus. Next base: position 39,982,627 of record JAUPFT010000013.1, read on the forward strand.
ATCCCGTACATGTGTACGATTTGCCGCGGGAACTACGGGCAGTATCGATGTGGCGGTAGGGCTGCACCAAGGGTCGGCATTGAGCCCTTACCTCTTCCTACTGATTATGGACGCTTTGACGTCGGACCTGCAGGATGAGGCACCCTGGTGCATGCTCTTTGCCGATGACATCGTGCTTGTCGGAGAAGAAGGCATCGAGGTATAGAGCAGACTGACGGGGTGGCAACAGAGGCTGGAAAGTGTTGGCTTGAAGATCAGCAGATCCAAAACCGAATATCTGTGCTGTGATTTCGGCGGTCTTTCCAGTCCTGTACCCATGTCGTTGGATGGCGCTATACTGCCTACCTGCTCAGATTTCAAGTACCTCGGTTCCCTCATTCAAGGCGACGGCGGAATAGATAGATCTGTGCAGCATAGGATTAACGCAGGGTGGATGAAATGGCGACAGGTCACAGCCACAACGTGCGATCCCCGAATGCCAATAAGGCTGAAGGGGAAAATTTACAAATCGATCATCCGACCTGTCGTCATGTATGGAAGTGAATGCTGGGCCGTCAAGAAGAAGGATGAAAATAGACTGCATGCGAATGAAATGAGAATGTTACGATGGATGTGTGGTGTGACAAGGATGAATAAGATAAGGAATGAGTATATAAGAGGAAGCCTGAAAGTAGCGCCAGTGGTAAAAAAGGTGAGAGGAAGCAGATTGGCATGGTTTGGGCATGTGATGCGGAGGAATGAAAGTCATGTCACAAAACGAGTGTTGAATATGAATGTGGAGGGACACACGAGCAGAGGAAGGCCGAATAAAAGATGGATCGATTGTGTGAAGAGTGATATGAGAATGAAAGGAGTAAGTATGGAAATGACGGCTGATAGAGAGGAATGGAACAAGAAGGTTTACTGCGCCGACCCCAGATAATGGGAAATGGTTTAGAGAATGATGCTCAGCATATTGGCTCCATTGTCGGTTATGATTGAATATAAGTGCTTAATTTCAATGCCAAAACGACTCAACATGAAAGTTACACAGTCTTTAAGAAATTCAGCCGTATTTCTTTGATGTAATTCCATTATGCCAACGTTTCGTAACACAATTTTGCCTTCACGTATGTATTGAATATTCAGCCCAAGAAATCGTCTCAATTTTAAAGATGCGACATCAACCTTTAATGCTATAAGTTTATTCTTTACCTCATCACAAATATTTTTTCGGACCATGTGGGCTTTTTCTTCAATGGATAATTTAATGCGTTTTATATTTATAGCCTTAATTGGGGTTCCCGACATACCTGGTATTAAGTTGAGTAATTTTTGAAAAGCTTCGTCTTCTATAAGTGCAAGAGGTCTTCCATGTACCGCTACTAAATCAGTGCAGTTATCAATAACACTCAAGATGACATTTTGGTTGTCAGTTAAATTTGGATTCGAATTTTCTTTGTCGCCGTGGTTAAGTTTTTGTATTTCTTCGTATTTTGACCGATGCTGATTATAAAAATGACGTAGAAGATTGGCGGGTACGACTTTCCATTGACGTCCATCGAATTGAGGGGCAGGGGGGGTGGTGGATGGAGGGGGTGGGGGAGGGAGGGGGGGGAGGTTTAATACCTCCCTTAAAAGGAAAAGTTGCGGAGCCCCCCCCTTTTCGAGTTTTTTCATTTTTAATTCTGAGAAAATTTTCCTCATTTTATGGATTAATATTAAGTGTAAAAAACCAGGAGGACACCTTGGGGGAGGGGGGTTCCCCCCTACGGAAGGGGAAACCCCTTTCATCAGAAAAAAAATAGGGGGACTGATTGAGAGGGATTTCTGTGTCTATTTTGAGACTGCAATGTCTACGGCGCTGCGGGAAGAGCAGCCTCTTCGCCTTTGCATAACAAATCGCAGGCATCCATCCTCGCCTCGTCCGATGCCTACGATTTGTTAGAGCAGGCGGAGGCTGCTCTCTCTACGCGCCTCCGGCTCTATAATAACACTCTAGGGGTAGGACAGACTTGTACCAAGTGGAGTCGGGGTCAACCAATTCGGTTCTTCGACATAAGTTAAACCTAACCTATTTTATTTACTTACTTTTAAAATAAATCAAATAAAATTCATAATTTATTAATCAATTTTATATACATATTGTATTGCTTTAATTAATTCTATGAAAACATCTTTATGTGCTATTTTTATTTTTCTTCGCCAAGAATATTCAATTAGCCAGTCTGTAAAGTTTGTTTTATAACTTTCTCTACCGAACATCACTTTTAAATTTCGCCAGTGGCTTTCTATTCGTTGTGTGTGTGTCCCATCTGGTGCCAAAAATTTATTTATAGGGTCGCTGTGATTAACTTTCTTATGTATATATCCATATTGAGGTAGGCAATCGTAGGCTCTCCAAAAATCGGTATGGATTTCAGTGCCTACCTCCACATGCTTTTGTATTAGTGGCACCAACATTTCAGCAGATCTATCATTATCGGGACACACTTCTAATCTCAAATCATCTTTCCCATTTTCTATCATGCCCAGCACCCAATGGCCTTCAATATGTCTCCCTCTGTTGTACTTTCGTTTTCCAAATTTTGATTTGTCTATTTGCACGATTTTGCCTGGACCACCAATCTTGCCGTTAACTTCTTGGTGCTCCAATTCATAAACTACTACCGTCTCTCGGCAGTAAGAAAACCAGTCAGTTATTGTCCTTGTTGATAAAATTCTTTCTTTATCTTCACGGGCTGTCTCTAATTTAACTTGATGATAACTATATTTTTGGCTGAACATATACATCAGTAAAAATTGTAACTCAATGGACAGCCGCGCATTCTCGAACCATGTTCCCGCTGCCCGACTCACTGCCTTAGAGCGACAGTTACTCTTCCTGCATCGAAATATGCCAAGCTGACCAGTCTTACTGCTGGAGCTTAACGCCATAGGTCTCCTATGATATGAGCACATTTTTTCTGTTGGAAGGAGCCTATGCTCTTCAGCAAATGCAATGCACTGAGCTGGGGTGTTGAGCCGGGTTATGATTTTATACATGTTCCAGTGTCACCTAAAACAAACAAAAATATTCCTATTAGAAATCTAATTACTGCTTTACTCGTCAGGTTTTTCTGTGAAGTTTACATATGTGCTATATAAGAAACCACGGGTAAGGTTTACAATTCGGTCGCCTGAATTAGGGGGTGGGGAGTGGTTTGGGAGGAGGGAGAAGAGTTGTAGAGTCACCCCCTACATCCTCTTCCTGCCGTTTTTAAAAATCTCATTTTGAGGTTACGTTTCGTAATTTTTATGACAATTTAACCTGATTTATGGGGAGAGAGAGTTGGGGGACGGAAGCCCCACGCCACTTAACTTGGTGCAGTAGAGGGAAGCCCAGTCGACGGAGCCCCGCTTAGCGGGGCTCCTGCTTCTGAGTGGTTTACAAAAAAATAACCACGAAGGAGATGACGGGGTCTCTTCGCTCGCTTCGCTCGCCCACTCGATCCCGTCATCTCCTTCCAACCTAACCTGTCCGAGTCGGGGTGCCCCAACACTTGCACACAGGGGGCGCCTGCAGAAGAGCTCGTGACAAGTGGCTCATCAGAGTCCAACACTTTCACTACACTCAATTCTACAGACGGGACTTCACCACACGGGGGGCCTGAAGAGGAGCTCGCAACAAGTGGCTCATTAGAGTCTAACACTTGCACTACACTGAATTCTTCAGACGGCACAGCAGAACACGAAACTTGGTGCTTCGGAGACGACATGATGGTAGTCAAATGTTGTTTTCACGACAGGAGTACGTAAACGATCTCAACTGCTAGGAACACAAACGATGACAGTGACTGAGGATGACACTGACAACACAAAATAGCGTCAGTTTTACGTTTCGTTCCACAAGCCGGGAAAAGACCGTAAACACTGCACATTTTAATTTTAATAGCTCGTAATGAAAATAATTGTTATTTCATCATCATCATCATTACAGCCTTTCACAAGTCCACTGCTGAACATAGGCCTCCCCCAAGTAATGCCACAAAGCACGGTCCTGAGCCACCTGCATCCATCGACTTCCTGCATGTCTTACCAGGTCGTCACTCCATCTAGTGGGGGGTCGCCCTACACTACGCCTACCGGTACGAGGCTGCCACTCGAGAACCTTTCTTCCCCATCGGTTATCGGTTCTTCGAGCTATATGGCCGGCCCATTGCCACTTCAGCTTACTAATCCGTTGGGCTATGTCGGTCACTCTGGTTTTACTGCGGATATCCTCATTTCTGAGTCTATCACGCAGAGAAACTCCGAGCATAGCCCTCTCCATAGCTCGCTGAGCGACCTTAAGCGTCCTCATACGGCCAGCAGTGAAGGACCACGTCTCAGATCCATAAGTCATCACTGGCAACACGCACTGGTTGCACAATCTAGTTTTTAGAGATTGAGGTATACCTGACGAAAAGATATGTCGTAATTTCCCGAATGCTGCCCAGCCGAGTTGAATCCGTCGATTGACCTCTCGGTCGAAGTTGGACTTACCTAGTCGGACTATTTGTCCCAGGTAAACGTACTCGTCAACAACTTCGAGCATAGTGCTCCCAACAACTACCGGCATAGGTGTGACATGGACATTGAACATGATCTTTGTTTTGTCCATGTTCATCTTAAGACCTATCCGTTGGGAGGCACTATTGAGGTCATTGAGCATAGTGCTTAAGTCCTCCAGCGATTCTGCCATAAGGACTATATCGTCGGCAAATCGAAGGTGAGTGATGCACTCGCCATTGATGTCAATACCGTATCCTTTCCAGTCCAGTAGCTTGAAAACGTCTTCCAATGCAGCGGTGAAGAGTTTCGGGGATATAACGTCACCCTGTCTTACACCTCTCTGCAGTTGGATAGGTTTCGAGCTCTGGTTCTGTACTCGGATAGCCATCGTAGCCCTACTGTACAAACACTTCAGCACTTCGATATACCGACAGTCAAGTTGGCACCGCTGAAGGGACTGTAGCACCGCCCAAATTTCGACGGAATCAAAGGCTTTCTCATAGTCCACATACGCCAGGCAAAGTGGCAGATTGTACTCTTCAGTCTTCTGTACAATCTGCCGCAGGGTATGTATGTGGTCTATGGTACTGAAGCCTTTTCGGAAACCGGCTTGTTCGGGAGGCTGGAAGTCGTCAAGTCTGCGTGCGAGACGATTCGTAATGACTCTCGAAAACAGCACGTAGACGCGGCTCAGAAGGGAAATCGGTCTGTAGTTCTTTAAGAGAGCGTTGTCGCCTTTCTTAAAGAACAAGACCACCGCACTTCTGCTCCACGCCTCTGGAGTAGTGCCACCATGGAGGACGGAATTGAAGAGCTTCTGAAGGACTACAAGTACCGGTGTTCCACCCGCTTTCAGAAGCTCCGCTGTAATTCCATCCTCGCCTGGGGCCCTGCCGTTTTTAAGGTGCTGGAGAGCCATTCTAATCTCGCTTAGACTGACGTCCGGGATATCATCGGAATAGTGTCGGATAAGACTTGCTCTTGGATCGTTACTCACACTTGCGTGTGGCTTCAACGATGATGTGTACAGCTGCCCATAGAACCTCTCAATCTCACTCAAAATCTCAGGTGTCCCGGAAACGATGTTGCCACACTCAGTCTTCAGCTTTGACAGTTGGCTCTTTCTGGCAGACAGATCTCTGGCAAAGACTTTGGAGCCCTGGTTCCGCTCGATCGCTTCTTTAATACGAGAAGTATTAAAGTTGCGTAAGTCTCGCCGCATGCATTTGGAGATCTGTCTGTTCAGTTGCCTGTATGCTGTCAAATCTGTTGACGATTGCAGCCTCATCTCCCGTCTAACAGCCATGAGATTAAGAGTGTGATCGGAGAGTTTTTGTGTTCTTCTGCGGCGGGTCTTGCAGAACTTAGCTCCGACCGCATGGACAGTTTCCACGAGCTTGTCGTTCATATCGTCCACTGCATTGCAATCTTCTAGGCACTGGAAGCGGTTACGTAACTCGAGCTGAAAGGTTTCGGGATTCTGGATTAGAGCATGAGGGGGACGGAGCGTTGACTTCATTAGACGAGACCTCTCCAACTTAACGTTTAGGTTCAGTGTGCCTCTAACCATTCGGTGATCGCTGCCAGTTTTCACCCTTGCGATCACTGAGACATCACTGAACAGTTGGCGTCTGGTCGTCATAATGAAGTCAATCTCATTTTTTGTCGAACCGTCGGGGCTCGACCAGGTCCACTTCCTGTGGGGCCGCTTCTGGAAGAAAGAGTTCATCATAAAGAGTCCCTCTTTCTCCATAAAGTCGGCCAGCTGCTGGCCCCTTCGGTTCCGTTGCCCTACTCCAAATTTCCCTACCTTCAGCTCACCGCTTTCTCTTGTGCCTAGTTTTGCGTTGAAGTCTCCCATCAACACCATGTAGTGAGTTCTGGAGGAATGTATGGCTCTGGAAATATCCTCATACATTTCCTCCACCTCCTCATCGGGGTGTGCCGAGGTTGGTGCGTAAACCTGAATGACCTTCAGCGAATACCGTTTGGTGATTCTGAGTATCAGGTACGCGACCCTCGTCGACACACTCCCAATTTTTACAACGTTGTTGACGAGAGACTTGTGGACGATAAATCCGACACCTCCTTGGGACAGATGGTCGCCCTCCCGGTGATAGAACAAGTTGCCGGACTCGAGGATTGCCGTGTCCTCCCCCTCTCTTCGGACCTCGGATAATCCAATAATATGCCAGCGCAACTTGTCTACCTCTTCTTCCAGCTCCAGTATCTTCTCGTCAGTCCTCAGGGTGCGTGCGTTATATGTTGCCAGGTCGAGTCGTCGTAGGTGGCAACCGAACCTCCACCGGAGATTCTTAGCACCCCCTGCCCCGCCGTTACCATGGTCGCCACCGTAGCCAGGAATAGCGGGGCCGCCGGGGACTAGGGGCCGTCTTTTTGTGTATTTGTTCATTGGGGGGTATTTGCCGTAGTTGCCACGCTTGGCGAGCGGGTTGGCAACCGCAGTTTTTTATTACGTCACAGTTGTCATCAGGAAGATGCTGCTGCCCATCTCCCGCCTGTCTCCCTCTGTCGCCTCTTACGACACCCACGGGAAGATATGGGGTAGTGGATATTCTTAACCGCCACTACACGGCACTTGTTATTTAATTAAATATAAACTGTCAAATATATATGCATGCATGAAAACTATTAAAATGGATACAAAATATAATTGTTTACGTAAATTTTTATAAAATGAAATGTTACCCAACATATGACAAGTTAACCGTACTTAAAACGGAACATTCAATGGCGTGATATATCTGTAATACGATATAATCTATGGTAGGATTTGACATAAATATTGCAAAAATTATTGATTTTCGATAATTTTTTTCTCAAAGACTACGCGTTTCCGCATATTAAAACTTTGCGTGTGTGCTTATATTAGTGTCATCCTTCTGTAAAAAAAATATCAACCACCAACTCGACGGACGTCAATGGAAAGCTTAGCCATGATGTTACATACATACAGCAAAACATCAGATTATAAGAACAGTCAGTTCATAAATTAATTAGGCTTCATATTTCGACGTATGGCTCATCATAACTACTTGACATTTTTTTCCAGTTTTATTTCACCTGATGTGGTGCTGCCTGCCTTCTATAGATCTTCATTCTAACATTTTTTAAAAGTTATATTGTGGTTTAAGATATGAGACGTTTCAACTATGTATGAAATACCTACAGGTGAGTATAGACACAGAGCATTTACTTGTAACAGAACAACGAGCCTCTCTATGATATTGTTGTGTGAATAAGTCAACTAGCGCCATCTAGTGTCAGGAACGAGAGCGAAGGGAGCTTTGCGGAGAATGACATCACCGATCTCTCGACCGACAGCGCCACCCGAAGAACTAAGTTTCTAGAAAATCTATACTCGAACTCTCGGTACCTTACGCGTGTTTACTTGAACATTCCGGATATTTTGCTAATTTAAATAAATAGGTGGCGCAAGATGCGATCGAGACAGATTTAAACTCGGCGACACAAGCGAAGCTTCGGAGCGGAATTAAGTGAATTAGTGTGTTTAATTATTAGTGTTTTAACTTTAATTTGTGTAAAGTAAATTAAAGTGTTAATTTAGGTAATTTTATCGGCAATTTTTATTGTCACGAACCTCAAGCTCGTAACAATTGGTGTCAGAAGTGGGATAAAATAATGCCGATTTTACCTAAGGAGGAAACGGAGGGTGTCCGTACCCGAAGTCAACGCCAGCAGGAGACGGACCAGAGGAGATTTGGTGGTGCAACGCCGCAGATGTCTGAGGGCCAGCCGCCGGCCACGGAAGCCGGTCCGTCAGCAGCTTCTACGTCTGTGGCACCTGACTTAGGTGCTCTGATGGTGATGCTGCAGGAGCAGGCTCGCCGACAGGAGGAGCAAGCTCGCCGACAGGAGGAGCAGGCCCGTCAGTTGAAAGAGCAGCTGCAGAGCGGACAGGAGGAACAGGCCCGCTGATTGGAAGAGCAGCTGCGGGGCGGACAGGAGGAACAGGCCCGCCGACAGGAGGAACAGGCCCGCCGACAGGAGGAACAGGCCCGCCGACAGGAGGAACAGGCCCGCCGACAGGAGGAACAGGCCCGTCGTTTAGAAGAGCAACTCCAACGCGATAAGGAAGAGCAGATGCTCCTCATGAAGGACCTTCACGCTATCTTCGGAAAAGAGATACGGGAGGTGAAGGATAAGGTTGCTCAACATGACAACCACCTGTCGGAGGCCGAAACCCGAATCGACCAAGTAAACAATCGGGTTGACAACGTAATGGCTGACGTGAAGAAAACGCTGGACGACCTCAAACTTGGGGATGGAACAACAGCTCCCGTAGTAGCTACAACACCTTCGCTACGTGGATTCAAAGTGCCGCCGTTCGACGGGACCTCTTCCTGGTCGGCCTACAAAATCCAGTTCGAGGCCGTCATGGAGGCGAACGGCTGGAATAAAAGCCAAGCCATGACTGCACTCACCCTAGGCCTGCGCGACCAAGCCTTAACTGTGTTGGAAGCTCTCGGTAAGAAAGTGACCTATGAGCAGCTTCTTGAGGCCTTGGAGGCGAGATATGGTGACGCTCACCTGGAACACGTCTTTCGCGCGCAGCTTAAAGATCGCGTGCAACGTAGCAACGAAAACCTGCAGCAGTGGGCCCTTGAGGTGGAGAAGATGGTTCGTAAAGCATACCAGTCTGTACCTGCGCTCATTGGAGGGAACCTGGTGCAAACATTCATCGACGGCATCCGCGACCTGGAAGTCAGAGCTGCTGTGAGGCTCGGGCACCACGAGACGCTTAAGGACGCCTTGGCCCATGCACTGGAGGTAGAAGCCGTGCGTCAGGATCATCGTTCCCATCGCGTCAGGGAGGTTGCAGCAGCTACAGTTCGCGACCGCAACAAAGGATACAGCCCTAGGTGCTATGGCTGTGGGGAAAAGGGCCATCTTCGATCCAGCTGCCCTAAGCGAACCCTAGAAAGGGAAGGTGAACGATCCCAGGAGGGTAGTGCGGCCAACAGCACCGCCCAGCAGCAGCAGGGAAACGAGTAAAAGCCAGAACTGCGGGGCGGGTGCTGGCTGATGTTAAAAGAGCCCCAAGGATCTCGATCTCACAAACCCATGACGGGAACAGTCTAATCATCAAGGGCGAGGTCAACGGAATGCCGTGTAAACTGACCATAGACACTGGAGCCTCTCGTACGGTTGTTAGTTCCCAACTTATAAGTCAGTTCCTTGGGGACTCCGCATACAACCGAGAACGCATTAATTTGGTAACAGCCACCGGTCAGCGTATACCCGTCCGTGGAGAGAAGGAGATGGAGTTGAAGCTTGGCAACGTGATCTACCTGCATAATGTCATCGTGGCTGATATAATGGACGACTGCATCCTAGGCCTAGACTTTATGAGGAATAATTGTTGTGAGATCGACGTTAAGCAAGGTGTTTTGAAATGTGGACAGGAGGAACTTTTTATGGAAGGTGCGTTACCAGGGAACGTGTACAGCGTTAAGAAGATTGTTCTTCCGCCGAGATCGGAAACGATTGTTCCGGTTAGTCTTCCCCGAAACGCTGGGCAAGCTCACCGTTGTGTACTTGTGGAAAGGTTAAACAATGACCTTCCATGGAAAGTAGCTCGAACCTTGGTCAGGACCACTGACATCTCAGGAGTACGTGTGCTGAACCTTTGCGACCGGGACCAGATTATAGAAAAAGGCACATTAATTGGTACTTGTGAGGAAGTGGATTGGTTACGTCGTTGCCAATATATATCGAGTGGGACTCCCAGCAAGGATGCAGAAACGAGAGTGACCACACTTTTGGAAGACTGTCGCAGTGTTCTATCCCCGAACGAATTGGTCAAGGCGAAGAAGTTACTCGAGTACGCCGATGTATTCTCATCAAACGATGCTGACATAGGAAAGACTGGTTTAGTTCAACACAAAATAAACACAGGTGAAGAGTTGCCTATCCGTCAGCGGCCAAGACGATTGCCGGTAGCACGTGAAAAGTGGAAACCATGATTGAAGGAATGGTGAAGGATAGTGTTATTGAACCTTCCTCTAGTCCATGGTGTTCGCCAGTGGTGCTGGTGAAAAAGAAGGATGGCAGCATGCGGTTCTGTGTTGATTACCGCCGTCTGAACGACGTTACAAAGAAGGACAGCTATCCCTTGCCAAGAATTGATGACACGCTGGACATGCTTACAGGAGTAAAATGGTTTAGCACGCTGGATCTAAAAAGTGGCTACTGGCAAGTTGAAATTGACCCTAAGGACAAGGAGAAAACTGCGTTCTCGACGGGAAAGGGTCTGTGGCAATTCAAAGTAATGCCGTTTGGGTTGTGCAATGCTCCAGCAACGTTTGAAAGGCTGATGGAACTTGTACTTACCGGGCTAATTGGCGATGCCTGTCTGGTCTACTTGGATGACATCATCATCGTGGGCCGTACGTTTGAGGAACACCTTCAAAACCTGGAACGCGTGCTTATGAAGATTCAGAGTGCCAACCTCAAGTTGAACCCGAAGAAATGTTCACTATTCCAACGGCAAGTTAACTTTTTGGGGTTTGTAGTATCGGAAGAAGGTATCCGCACAGATCCAGAGAAAATCGCCGCTGTCAAGGATTGGCCGGTTCCAAAAGACAAGACGCAGGTTAGAGCATTTTTGGGTTTGTGCTCCTATTATCGGCGATTTGTGAAGAACTTTGCAGATATAGCCAAACCTCTGCATAAGCTAACCGAGGAGAAGCGACATTTTTGCTGGGATGAAAGTTGTAATATCGCATTCCAGGAGCTCAAGGACCGTCTGTGCAAAACACCTATTTTGGGATACCCTGATGCAAGCAAAGAATTTATAGTTGACACAGACGCAAGTGATATAGGACTTGGCGGTGTGTTGTCTCAACGGAATGGTGACCAAGAGGTCGTGATAGCGTACTTCAGCAAGTCGTTGTCAAAACCGGAAAGGAACTATTGTGTCACAAGACGCGAATTGCTAGCTGTGGTAAAGTCGTTGCAGCATTTTAGCAAATATCTTCTGGGGCGAAAATTTCACTTACGAACTGACCATGCTGCACTAAAATGGCTATTGCAGTTTAAAAATCCAGAAGGACAAGTTGCGAGGTGGATTGAACTACTGCAGGAATACGACTTTGAGATCGAACATCGCAGCGGGAAATCTCATGGCAACGCAGATGCATTATCACGAAGACCTTGTCCTGAAGATTGCAAACATTGTACTAGGCAAGAGAGTAAGGGAGTGGTATCCGTGAGGATGCTCAGGGCAGACCACCTCAGCAACGAGTGGAAGGACAGCTTACAACGTGCACAGCAGGAAGATCCGGACATCAAGCCGATCCTGGAATGGATGAAGGCCAGTGCTCCCAAGCCCAAGTGGAGCGACGTCTCAGCGATGAGTTCGACCACTAAAAGCTATTGGGCCCAGTGGGAAAGCTTGCTGCTTCAGGATGGAGTTCTGTGCCGTAAATGGGAAAATGTTCGGGGAGACAGCTGTCATTTACAAATGGTTGTCCCTAAAGCTAAAGTACCGGATGTTCTACAGCTGTACCATAATGATTATTCAGGAGGCCATCTGGGAGTTAAACGAACTCTACTGAAGATCCGAGAACGGTTTTACTGGGTCCACTGTCGAAACGATGTCGAGGACTGGTGTCGCAAATGTACAAGTTGTGCGGCTGTAAAGGGACCTCAGACTCGTAGTAGAGGTGCATTGAAGTTGTACAATGTTGGTGCACCATGGGAGAGAATAGCCATTGACGTGGCGGGGCCGTTTCCGGAGAGTGAAAGCGGTAACAAGTATTTCATGGTTGTGATGGATTACTTCACTAAGTGGCCAGAAGTTTTCGCCATTCCAAATCAAGAAGCTTCAACAGTTGCAGATAAACTAGTTCATGAAGTCTTCTGTCGTTTTGGAGTACCTTTAGAGATTCACAGCGATCAAGGAAGGAATTTTGAGTCTCAAATATTCCAGGAAACTTGCCGAGTTATGGGTACTCATAAAACAAGAACGACTTCTTATCACCCGCAATCTGATGGAATGGTGGAATGATTTAATCAGACATTGGAGAGGTACCTAGCAAAAGTTGTAGACAATCGGCAACGAGATTGGGACAAGCACATACAACCGTTTTTGTTGTCATATCGAAGTTCTGTTCACGAAAGTACAGCAGTGACACCAGCTTTCGCAAACTTTGGAAGAGAATTACGGCTGCCTGCAGACCTGATCACTGGGATACCACCTGATGCCCCACGCAGTATAACCGATTATGCATATAACTTGCGGAACAAAATGAATGACATTTATGAGCACGTCAGACAATCGGGCCAGCAAATGTCTGAGAAAATGAAAACCCGGTATGACCGCAAAATGAACAATAAAGGGTTCAACGAAGGTTCATTAGTGTGGTTGCACAATCCAGTCCGCAGCAAAGGGAAATCTCCTAAGCTTCAAGCTAAATGGGACGGCCCGTACCGGATTGTAACCAGGATCAACGATGTGACCTACCGGATACAGAAAGGCGCAAGAGGGACTCCTAAGATCGTCCACGTGGATCGCTTGGCGCGTTATTATGGATCCGATAATGCTCGGGACGAGCATGTCTTAGGAGGGGGCAGTGTTGTGTGAATAAGTCAACTAGCGCCATCTAGTGTCAGGAACGAGAGCGGAGGGAGCTTTGCGGAGAATGACATCACCGATCTCTCGACCGACAGCGCCACCCGAAGAACTAAGTTTCTAGAAAATCTATACTCGAACTCTCGGTACCTTACGCGTGTGTGCTTGAACATTCCGGATATTTTGCTAATTTAAATAAATAGGTGGCGCAAGATGCGATCGAGACAGATTTAAACTCGGCGACACAAGCGAAGCTTCGGAGCGGAATTAAGTGAATTAGTGTGTTTAATTATTAGTGTTTTAACTTTAATTTGTGTAAAGTAAATTAAAGTGTTAATTTAGGTAATTTTATCGGCAATTTTTATTGTCACGAACCTCAAGCTCGTAACAATATGTTATAGTGTATCATCCTTCACGAACCAGACGTCATGAAAATAGTTAAAATGAGTTAAGTTATTCCCATGGAAACAGGTCAAAAATGTCAAAATATGGAAAAAAATGGACATTCCATACAAAATGAATCAACTGAAGCTAGCTAGAACGAGATATCGAGTTTTATTTCATACGTTCATCCATATTTCTATTGGGAAATTGTTCATACTAATAAGTAGGTATTTGTTAAAATAATAAATTAGTATAATTTAGTGATGAAGAGTTCTTTGGCTTACTATAATGGAAATGTTATCAATGACTTACCTTTAATATTTGTCCACAATTACTCTCTTTACATTGTGAAGTTTTGTTCTCTTCGTTATAAATAAAATACTGATATAATATATTATTTCTTCGTTTACTTTCCATGTTATTTCAGCACTAGAGACAGAAACTTCAAATTATAAATAATTTAAAATATAATTAAGTTCCCCAAACCACATTCAACTAAATCTTTGTTTTTAATAAACTAACATTCCTATCGTCGAGAGCGCTCCGAGTTGAATGAGGTGAGAGAAAAGTAGGCATGCGACAAACGCTGCGGCGCGCTCAAATGCAAGTTGAAACAGGTTCAGACAAGTATACGCTTGACGAACGAGTTTCCGCCGATATCAAGCACCGCGGATCGTGATTCAAAAAACCGCTTTATTTTGTTTACAGAACAAAATGAATTCCGGTTTTGTTCTGAACATAACTTTAACACAAAACCGTTATTAACCTTTATTAACCGTTATTTTTCAAACCGGTTCCGGTCCTTGGTGCAAGCACAGAGACCGCAAATAATGTCATAGTCAATGTATTGTCCGAAAGCATGGGGTAAGTACATAAATAAGAAAAACCGAAATACTTCGGATGTGAAGTGATTGGCCAGTCGGAGTAGTCTTGTGAGAATTTACATACACAGTACCTATCCCCACTATGGGGCAATCACCGACTTTTTAGTTTTATTTTTCTTTATTATTTATGCAATTTGCATTACGGCATCTTGTAAGACTCACAAGAACAAACATTTTCAGTTATATGAGGTTCTTTACGTATGATGCACCAATTAAGAAAAAAAATCGTTATCAATTCAATAACTTTTCGAACAATATTTTATAACGAATAAAGTACGGAATTTATAATCTATAGGAACTAATATTATAAATAAGAAAAATTTATTTAAGAAGTAAGCAATGCTCTCTGTGTTGTTCATTACTCTGCATCTGAGCTAGCTCAGTCAAATATAATCAAAGCCCGTACGGCTTTGATTATAGGTATTATACATGTCTATATAAACAAAGCGTAGGTACTGGCGGCGCGTGGTTTGCTGCGAAACGAGCAAGGTCATTCGCGTCGTATTCGGCCTTAAGTAGATACTTGAACAGTGAAGTAAATTTCAACTAAGTTTAGAACTTCTATATATTATATATTTGAAACCTTTTGTTGGTGATTTAACAGCACAGCAATCCACGCAACAAGTACTGTAGAAACGACGTCTTGCCATTATAATTTATAAAATAGATAGGTTATTATATATATATATATATATATATATATATATATATATATATATATATATATATATATATATATATATATATATATATATATATATATATATAGGGGATAAGTCGCTCGCGTCCGTAGGCTTTGACCACCTATTCCTAGGCCCACCCTACACGTGTCCCCCGGGTGGTGCTAAATGAGCGACAAGCCGATAGCACAGACTCGTCTCCACGCCGTGGTAGCGGCGTAAAATATACTACCTCATATTTCGCACCATGAGGAACCAAAGAAATGAAATGGCCCCGAGTTCCCCGCGCCCCGTGAATGGGGCAGGGGTGCGAAGAATCTCCGGGAGGAAAACCGGCGACGAGGTTAGCCACCCGTCACGTTCTGTCTCCCAGAGAGGCGAAAAGTGGATTGCAGAGGCCCGTCTGGCTACGTTGAATGTATGTGGGGCAATGGATGATAAAATGGATGAAGTATGCTATATGATGTTATGATAGAGGAATAGATGTATTATGTGTAAATGAGACAAAAAGGAAGGGGAAGGATGTCACTGCACATGGCATGTATACCGCATACTGGTCTGGTGTAGACGAGATCGAGCGGGCATGCGAGGGAGTAGGGTATCATCCTTTCAGAAATAATGGGCCAATGTGTGAAAGAGTATGAATGTGTAAGCCCAAGACTGCTATGGATACGAATGAAATTGGGCTTAAAGAAGTTGTTTGTGTTAGGGGTCTACGCCCCAGACATGTCTAAGCCCACTTATATCCGAGAGCAGTTTTGGGAAATGGTAGGGATGGTGTTAATGAAGTGTAAGGGAAATGAAAATATTATTATGCTAGGAGATTTTAATGGAAGGGTTGGGGTGTGGAGGCTTGGTTGTGAAAGGATATTGGGAACTTTTGGTGATGAAAGTATAAATGAGAATGGTGAAAGTCTCCTCACCGTATGTATGGAAAAGAATCTTTTTGTGACGAACACTTGCTTTCGCCACAAGAGGATTCACATGTATACGTGGGAAAGAGGTGACGATGAAGCATGATAGATTTCATAATTGTGGATGAAAGATTGAGGGGCGCAGTGGTAGATACAAGGGTTTACCGGGGTTCTAACGTAGGAACGGATCATTATTTGGTTTTATGCCGAATTAATGGTCTGTTCAGGCGTTGGCGCTATCGATCATCTGTGTCTATCACTGCGTTACAGCGTGTTAGAACAGAAAGGTTACAAGATGAAGGTGAAAAAAACAAGTTCAAATGTAGACTGAAAGAAAATATAAGTGGTTTGGATGAATTATGTATGAAGGAGTTAGACTTGGAGAATGTATGGCAAAATGTAAAGAAAGGTTTAGTGGATGCAGCTATCGAAGTATGTGGTGTTAGTAAGAGAAAGAATGAAAGGAAAAATAATACGTTATGGTGGGATGATGAGATACGTATGGAAGTTGAAGCAAAGAAGAGAGCATGGCTAGATCTACTAGCAACAAAGGCTGGTAATCCTAACGGTAGGCATGATGATATTGAAAGAAAAAAGGCAGTCTTTAGACATCTAAATAAGAGAGTAAAAGAAGTAGTTGAAAGAAAAAAAGCAAGAAAGAACGGATAAAAATGATAGAAGAATATCGGATAACTTCCAGGCAAATATTAAAATGTTCTGGAAACTTGTAAGAACTGCCAGGGGACATTCAAAACAGTCGATGATGAATGCTATAAGAGACGAGAATGGCTATATTCTGAATGATGAAGTTTTGAGTTTAAAGAGATGGAAGGAATATTTTGAAAGCGTGTTTATGAGTGAGGAGACAACGTGTGTACTAAGTGAAGTAGAAAAGCATGAAAGCAGGTAAGGCTGCCGGATATGATAGAGTTTCACTCGAAATGCTAAGGGCTGGAGAGGAAGTGGTGGCAGCCTGCTGCACACCTTGTTTAATTTATGCTGAGAACTGAAGCGTGTACCGGTAGACTGGTGCAAAACCGTGATAGTCCCAGTATATAAAGGAAAAGGGTGACAGCAGGACTGTAAAAACTACCGTGGCATCAGCCTTCTTAGCATTGTGGGAAAACTGTATGCTAAGGTACTGATTGAAAGGGTCATGAAAGAAACTGATGGAAAAATTTGGGATGTGCAAGCGGAATTTAGAAAGGGAATGGGATGTACAGATCAAGTCTTTTCCATGCGCATGACCGCGGAGAAGTTTTTGGCCAAAAACCAAAAGGTTTTTTGTGCGTTCATGGACTTGTAAAGGGCCTATGACAGGAGTGGATAGCGATGTGCTATGGCAAACACTGAACTCATTTGGGTTGAGCGCTGGCTTGATACAGGCATTGGAGTCTCTTTGTAGGGACTCTAGTGCTTGTGTTAGGATCAACGGGGTCTACTCGGACTGGTTTGACATCCATAAAGGTGCCAGACAGGGCTGTGTGGCTTCACCGTGGCTGTTCAACCTATTTATGGACAGTTCTTTGCAAAATTTAAAAGTTGAAGAATGCGGTTTAAGAATGGGTGAGTTAACCGTCAAATGCCTTTTGTACGCCGATGATCAAGTTATTCTTGTGTCGTCGGCGGCCGAGTTGCAAATGATGGTTACATTAATGAACAGATCATTAAAAGAAAGGGGTATGGAAGTAAACGCAAGAAAGACGAAGGTTATGGTTTTTGAAAGAGAAGAAAGTAAAATGATTTGTGAAATAAGAATAGAAGGGGAGTTGATCGAGCAAGTAGATGAGTTTGTATATTTGGGCTGCGTATTTAGCAGGGATGGGAGATATGATAAGGATATAGAACGACGAGTGAATGCGGGAAATAGAGTAAATGGCGCCCTGCACTCTATTGTGAAGAGTCAAAATGTGTCGAAAAAGGCACGTATGGTAATTCACAATGCTGTGTTGGTCCCTACTTTAACGTATGGTAGTGAAAGTTGGGTGTGGCAGAAGAAGCACGTGAGTAGAAGAACACACTAGAAATGCGGTCGTTAAGGAGTATGGGGCTGAATCTGAATGACAGGGTAAGAAATTGTGTAATAAGAGAAGAGTGTGGTTTGCAAAATGATGTTGTGACCAGGATTAAGAAAGGAATGCTTCGGTGGTTTGGTCATGTGGAAAGAATGAATGAGGAAAGAGTGACCAAGAAAATTTATGGTGCAGAAGTGAATGGCAGAGTTGGAAAAGCGACGTCCTAGGCGAAAATTTATCGACCAAATTGGCGATTTGTTAAAAACGGGCCAAATTAGGAGTACCCTTAACCGACGAGCACGTATGTGTAGGTGTATGGATGTAAAGGAGGCGAGAGAGGTGTGTCAGGATCGTGCCAAATGGAAGTCTGTAGTCTCTGCCTACCCCTCTGGGGGACAGGCGTGAGTGTTTAAGTATGTATGGATATATAGTGATTAATTATTAGTATCTTTTAAGTTTGACATTATTTATATGTATATATATATATAATGATTTAATCGGTAGGCTTATTTCACGAAGGTCGCTTCAGAGGCGTGCAAGATATTGTTACGACCTTGAGGTTCGTGTAGTACAATAAAAACTGCCGATTGAATCACCAAAATTTACACTTTTATTACCCAACACCATTTAAAACTTGAAAGACACTAATAATTAATCACACTGATTCACTTTATTTCGCTCCGAAGCTTCGCTTGTCTCGCCGAATTCAATACTGCCCCGATCGCGGTTTGCAGCGGCTTTAAGTACACCTTTTACACCGAAACGTCCAGGATATTCCAGTAAATACGGACGCCAACCGACCAGACGCAGAAAGTTCGAGTGTGGGGCTTCTAGAAAGCTTAATTCTTGTGTTCGATACTAGATAGCGCTGTTGGTTGAAAGATTAGTCATGTCATTTTCTGGAAAGCTCTCCTCGCTGTTACCCGACACTAGATGGCGTTAGTGCCAGACGTCAACTTAGGCGCGCAACACTACCCCCTCCTAAGACATGCTCGTCCCGAGCGTTATCGGCCCCATAATAACGCACCAGGCGATCCACATGGACGATCTTAGGAGTCCCTCTTGCGCCTTTCTGTATCCGGTAGGTTACATCGTTGATCCTGGTCACAATCCGGTAAGGGCCGTCCCATTTAGCTTGAAGCTTAGGAGATTTCCCTTTGCTGCGGACTTGATTGTGGGACCACACTAGTCCTAGAACCTTCGTCGAACCCTTTGTTGTTCATTTTACGGTCATACCGAGTTTCCATCTTTTCGGACGTTTGCTGGCACGATTGTCTGACGTGCTCGTAAATGTCATTCATTTTGTTCCGCAAGTTATTTGCATAATCGATTATACTGCGTGGGGCATCAGGTGGTATCCCGGTTATCAGGTCTGCAGGCAGCCGTAATTCTCTTCCAAAGTTTGCGAAAGCTGGTGTCACTGATGTACTTTCGTGAACAGCGCTCGATATGACAACAAAAACGGTTGTATGTGCTTGTCCCAATCTCGTTGCCGATTGTCTACAACTTTTGCTAGGTACCTCTCCTATGTCTGATTAAATCGTTCTACCATTCCATCAGATTTCGGGTGATAAGAAGTCGTTCTTGTTTTATGAGTACCCATAACTCGGCAAGTTTCCTGGAATATTTGAGACTCAAAATTCCTTCCTGGATCGCTGTGAATCTCTAAAGGTACTCCAAAACGACAGAAGACTTCATAGACTAGTTTATCTGCAACTGTTGAAGCTTCTTGATTTGGAATGGCGAAGACTTCTGGCCACTTAGTGAAGTAATCCATCACAACCATGAAATACTTGTTACCGCTTTCAATCGCCGAAAACGGTCCCGCCACGTCAATGGCTATTCTCTCCCATGGTGCACCAACATTGTACAACTTCAATGCACCTCTACTGCGACACCTGTCCTCGACATCGTTTCGACAGTGGACCCAGTAAAACCGTTCTCGGATCTTCAGTAGAGTTCGTTTAACTCCCAGATGGCCTCCTTAAGAATCATTATGGTACAGCTGTAGAACATCCGGTATTTTAGCTTTAGGGACAACCATTTGCAAATAACAGCTGTCTCCCCGAACATTTTTCCATTTACGGCACAGAACTCCATCCTGAAGCAGCAAGCTGTCCCATTGGGCCCAATAGCTTTTAGTGGTCGAACTCATTACTGAGACGTCGCTCCACTTGGGCTTGGGAGCACTGGCCTTCATCCATTCCAGAATCGGCTTGATGTCCGGATCTTCCTGCTGTGCATGTTGTAAGCTGTCCTTCCATTCGTTGCTGAGGTGGTCTGTCCTGAGCATCCTCACGGATACCATTTCCTTACCCTCTTGCCTAGCACTGTTCTCGCCATCATCAAGATAAGGTCTTCTTGACGATGCATCTGTGTTGCCTCGCCATTTCCCGCTGTCCGATAGTAAAGTCTTATTCCTGCTGCTGCTGGGCGGTGCTAAAAGCCGCACTACCCTCTCAAGATCGATCACCTTCCCTTTTTACGGATCGCTTAGGGCAACTGGATCGAAGATGGCCCCTTTCCCCACAGCCGTAGCACCTCGGGCTGTAATTTTTATTGTGGTCGCGAACCGTAACTGCTGCAAACTCCCTAACGTGAGAGGAACGAAGATCCTGCCGCCGCCAGGCGGTGCCGTTAGCTGCACTACCCTCTCGAGATCGATCAACTTCCCTTTCTACAGTTCGCTTAGGGCAGCTGGATCTATCATCATCATTCTCTAAACCATTTCCCATTATCTGGGGTCGGCGCAGTAAACCTTCTTGTTCCATTCCTCTCTATCAGCCGTCATTTCCATACTTACTCCTTTCATTCTCATATCACTCTTCACACAATCGATCCATCTTTTATTCGGCCTTCCTCTGCCCGTGTGTCCCTGCAGCTGGATCTAAGATGGCCCCTTTCCCCACAGCCATAGCACCCAGGGCTATATCCTTTATTGCGGTCGCGAACTGTAGCTGCTGCAACCTCCCTGACGCGACGGGAACGATGATCCTGCCGCACGGCTTCCACCTCCAGTACATGGGCCAGGGCGTCCTTAAGCTTTTCGTGGTGCCCGAGCCTCACAGCAGCTCTGACTTCAAGGTCGCGGATGCCGTCGATGAATGTCTGCACCAGATTCCCTTCAATGAGCGCAGGTACAGACCGGTATGCTTTTCGCACCAGCTTCTCCACCTCTAGAGCCCACTGCTGCAGGTTTTCGTTGATGCACTGCACACGATCTTTAAGCTGCGCACGAAAGACGTGTTCCAGGTGGGCGTCGCCATATCTCGCCTCCAATGCTTCAAGGAGCTGCTCATAAGTCACTTCCTCACCGAGAGCTTCCAGAACTATTAAGGCCTGGTCGCGCAGGCCTAGTGTGAGAGCAGTCATGGCCTGACTTTTATTCAAGCCGTTCGCCTTCATAACAGCTTCGAACTGGATTTTGTAGGCCGACCAGGAGAAAGTCCCGTCGAATGGTGGCACCTTGAATCCACGTAGCGAAGGTGTTGTAGCTACTACGGGAGCTGTAATTCCATCCCCCAGTTTGAGGTCGTCCAGCGTTTTCTTCACGTCAGCCATCACGTTGTCAACCTGATTGTTCACTTGGTCGATTCGGGTTTCAGCTTTCTCGATTCGGGTTTCAGCTTTCGCGATTTGGGTTTTAGCTTCCGACAGGCGGTTGTCATGCTGAGTAACTCTATCCTTCACCTCCTTTATCTCCTTCCCGAAGGTAGCGTGAAGGTCCTTCATGAGGAGCATCTGCTCTTCCAATCGACGAGCCTGTTACTCTTGTCCGCCCTGCAGCTGCTCTTTCAACTGACGGACCTGTTCCTCCTGTCGGCGAGCCTGCTCCTGCAGCATCACCATCAGAGCACCTAAGTCAGGTGCTGCAGATGTAGGAGCTACTAACGGGCCTGCAGCCGGCGGCTGGCCCTCCGACCAAATCTTCTTTGGTCCGTCTCCTGCTGGCGTTGACTTCGGGTACGGACACCCTTCGTTTCCTTCTTAGGTAAAATCAGCATGATTTTATCCCACTTCTGACACCAATTGTTACGAGCTTGAGGTTCTTGACAATAAAAACTGCCGATTAAAATACCAAAATGTACACTTTTATTACCGAACACCAATTAAAGCTTAAAAGACACTAACAATTAATCACACTGATTCACTTTATTTCGCTCCGAAGCTTCGCTTGTCTCGCCAAATTCAATACTGCCCCGATCGCGGTTTGCAGCGGCTTTAAATACACCTTTTACACCGAAACAACCAGAATATTCCAGTAAATACGGGCGCCGACCGACCAGACGCAGAAAGTTCGAGTGTGGGGCTTCTAGAAAGCCTAATTCTTCTGTTCGATACTAGATGGCGCTGTTGGTCGAAAGTTCAAGATTGACATTTTCTAGGAAGCCCTCCTCGATTTAGTCCCCGACACAAGATGGCGCCAGTGCCAGGTACCTGACGTCAACTTAGGCGCGCAACAGTATTATGAATATTAACGACGTTGTAACTAGGTAACTCGCAAGTTTGCTATCAGAAAGTAATCATTCTGTTCTTGAACTATTGTTTATTATGTGGTAGTGTATAATATAAAAAAAAACAATAGATTTGATATTTAATTTCTACCGTTCTGTCGTTTAAGTTGCATTTTGCATGCATATGCAGGTACCATGTACCATGATGAGTACAGTTAAGTTCTCGTAAACGTGGTTTATTTTGCTTCGCTCACCTATTATCAGGGTTGTTACAATATAATATGCGCCTCTGAAACGGCGTAATATTGACGCACATTACAATGTTCATTTCGTTGGTGTCGTCAGGTAAAAATCGGGAATTTGGTTTTAAAATCGGAACAGTTACTATAGCTACAAAAAGCAGACCTTTTGTAGCCATTGTGGTCGCTATTATTTATACTGGTTTTTTGACACAATTCGCAATGTTTTATAATTATTATTTAGGAGTAATCAAATGAACGAATAATTTTTCGTCCAAACATCGTTGCAGACTGAAATTTCTGAATAATATAGTTCCGAAAATAGTAATAAATCTTATGAATTCACAACTTATGCATTTCAGTAAGTCCTATAAAAAAACGGCATCTCATATCTTGATACCTTAGATAAAATCCTTGCATCGGACGTATAATATTACTTTATTTATTGAAAACAACAGCACCTACAACGGATTGAAGAAATTGACTAGTGGAAGAGTACTTAAATCGCAAGGAAAGTTTTTTTTTCTGTTCAAATATAAATAATTCATTACATGTAAAGTAATTTTACGTCCCACTGTTAGGCACAGTCACCCCTCATTTCTGGGATGGTTTTAGGCCAAGGAAGTGTCCGCCGCGCTGCCCCAATGCGTGTTGGCGAACTTCACATGTCTTCGAAATATTTTTTTCTTATTCCTCAGACATGCAGGTTTCCTCGCGATGTTTTCCTTCACCGCCGAGCACGTGGTAAATCAGCACCTAAAATTGCAATTAACAATTTCATTGGTGCCGGCGGGGATCAAACCCGGGTTACTCGCATTCTGTCATATTTACAGCGAGCGTTAACTATCTGAGCTACCACGGTTTTTATTTATTACATGATATGACATCAAATTGTTTGACAAGGAAACACTTTTAAAGATGACTATTTATTTTAATTATTTATAATCTCAATTACAGGAGTATAGAAAAATTATAAAAGACACAACTATAAAATATAAGGCACACAAGTATAATATGGCGAATTGATTTCTTATATATTATTTTAACTAGTATACTTACAATACTAAAATAAAAAATAGTTTAAATCGTAAGATTTGTTTATCACAAAATTATCTAAAAATATTGTTTTAATATTATTTTTAAGGCTGTGTATACACGTTCTCTTATAGTTTGCGGAAAACATAATACGGTTAATAGGTGTATCGTAAAATGTTTACTTTTTACTTGAATACTATAAGCGTAGAAGACAAATACATTTGCGACAAGGTAAAGCGTACCTACGCGTTCATAAGTTAATGATCATTCCAGAAGACATAGTTAGCGTAAAAAACGATATCTATAATCTAAAATTACGGTACGGTCTAGTTGATTAGAAATGAACAGTTCTAGTTTGTGCAATAAGGATTTTTTTACAGTTTCGTGCAATCTTACCTGTTTATTACTTTAAACACTGCTTTTGTTTCTCAGGTTAGATTGTTAAATATCATATTATTTAAAAAAAAAGTCATCTTATAATATTATAATGACATGATTTTGTACAAGCAAATTATTTGGCACCTGGAGACTTTAGTAATTATAAACAGATCTTTAATAAAATATAATCTATGAACTATGAAGGTACATCAAAATGGTCTCTTAAAATATTAAATTAACTCCTTTATAAGTTTACTGAGTTTTAAAAATCAATGTTATATGGCTTAGTCAGCCGTTGCTAAATAGAAATAGTACGTAACAAAAATGTTAAAATTAAAAATGTAAGATTCGCAAAATCACAGACAGTCAACATCAATTTTATGATTGAATAATAACTTAATGTGAAAAAAGTTTAACCACATAATATAACTGTTATGTGGTTTAACTTTAAAAAAATTATTTTTATAACGAAAAAGCTTTAATATATTCCAAAAACTCATATTTCTTAAAGAGAGCACTTATTTATAGACATTATTAAGCTTATGCTAGAATACGGACGGATAAGAAAATATACTACGGAGTAATAGATAGTTAAAGCGTCACAAGCGATTTAATTTATGAAAACCGAATTATTTTAAATATATATTCCAACTATAATCTTATTTTCAGTATGTTAAAACAAAAAAATGGGGGCTACATTCAATTAAAGCTAATTCCTTATTAATACAGTTTGTTCTAAATATTTACTTATATGACGTTCATTTAATTATATTTTTTATAGTGGATAGTGATTGAATATCATTCTAAGAGATACACAGCATTGTTGGTAGAATGATATATTAGGTATTTCAAAAATTATACTAAAACCAACTAAGTAGCTATACATTGTAAAGACTTTAATATGAATAAATATCTAATAAACAAACATTAGTGATGTGTATTAAACTAAAATGTTAACAAGTTGTATAACATAACTGTAAAAGTTTATACTGGGAAATACTTTATTTACTGGGAAATGAGCAAATAAAATCGATATTTCAAGCGTCGGTAAGTCAAGTATTAAAAGTAGTACAATACATAGAATATACTACATTATTGCCTCTGTCTGCATACCAGTTTAGGTTAATTCATTATTATTGACGGTGTGACACTCACAATCAATACAGATTTGTGAAACTTTTATGTTCATTGATCCATGGCATTAAAATATACACATCACGCTTACGTTTCACTGTAACATTTAAGCTTTAAACTCAACTGCTCTATCTTTTAAATAAGTAAATAAAATATTATTAAAATTTAAGTTTGTATATCATGGCTTTTTTATAAGCAGCTTTATTTATTTAATTATTTTAAATAATCTTACAATAAAGTAAATAATACCTACGCTACGACGACAAAAGGCTAACACTAAACGTACCTATCTGTATAAAAAAGTCAAATTAATAAAAGAGAGTCGATTAAACATCAAAAGACTGGGTATTCCTTTACTTCGGATATTTAATCGGTCAGTTATTTTTTTTCCTTTCGAATTATTATATAAAAACGAACTTTCTATTCGTTTTTTATTTAATATTTTTCTTTACTTAACACCCAGCGATATTAACATAAAACGTACTCTAGTATACTGATAGTAGGCATTCAAAAAATCCAATTGACAACAACTTGAATATAATTTCTCGTTATAATATTCGTTATACAGATTGAGCGTCCACGTCCTCTCCGTAGTCAAGATCGTCATAATTCAAGTCGTCTTCTAGAGAATTAACCGCGGTCTCCTTGCCACCGGGACAGGACAGACATCTGTAAAGAGGTTAATAAATTCAATAATAAATTTATAATTAAAATTAATCCAAACATTAACTGTAATGTACAGACTACAGACAGTTTACCTACCGAACGCGAGCGATATAATTATGAGCAGATTAATGACGGGAATTCGCATTCATAACAGGCTATTAAAATCAACTGCCGAAAATAGACCTCCCCCATAGACAGACTTCCTTATAGGGGATATTTGCCATGTTTGCCACAATTAGCAAGCGAGATATTTGCCATAGTTGCCACACTTATCAAGCGGGATATTTGCCACCGTTGCAACACTTAGCAAGCGGGATATTTTCCATAGTTGTCACACTTAGCAAGCGGGATATTTTCCATAGTTGTCACACTTAGCAAGCGGGATATTTTCCATAGTTCCCACACTTAGCAAACGGGATATTTTCCATAGTTGTCACACTTAGCAAGCGGGATATTTTCCATAGTTGCAACACTTAGCAACCGGGATATTTTCCATAGTTGTCACACTTAGCAAGCGGGATATTTTCCATAGTTGTAACACTTAGCAAGCGGGATATTTTCCATAGTTGTCACACTTAGCAAGCGGGATATTTTCCATAGTTGCAACACTTAGCAAGCGGGATATTTTCCATAGTTGTCACACTTAGCAAGCGGGATATTTTCCATAGTTGTCACACTTAGCAAGCGGGATATTTTCCATAGTTGTCACACTTAGCAAGCGGGATATTTTCCATAGTTGTCACACTTAGCAAGCGGGATATTTTCCATAGTTGTCACACTTAGCAAGCGGGATATTTTCCATAGTTCCCACACTTAGCAAGCGGGATATTTTCCATAGTTGTCACACTTAGCAAGCGGGATATTTTCCATAGTTGCAACACTTAGCAAGCGGGATATTTTCCATAGTTGTCACACTTAGCAAGCGGGATATTTTCCATAGTTGCAACACTTAGCAAGCGGGATATTTTCCATAGTTGTCACACTTAGCAAGCGGGATATTTTCCATAGTTGTCACACTTAGCAAGCGGGATATTTTCCATAGTTGTCACACTTAGCAGGCGGGATATTTTCCATAGTTGCAACACTTAGCAAGCGGGATATTTTCCATAGTTGTCACACTTAGCAAGCGGGATATTTTCCATAGTTGCAACACTTAGCAAGCGGGATATTTTCCATAGTTGTCACACTTAGCAAGCGGGATATTTTCCATAGTTGTCACACTTAGCAAGTGGGATATTTTCCATAGTTGTCACACTTAGCAAGCGGGATATTTTCCATAGTTGTCACACTTAGCAAGCGGGATATTTTCCATAGTTGTCACACTTAGCAAGCGGGATATTTTCCATAGTTGTCACACTTAGCAAGCGGGATATTTTCCATAGTTGTCACACTTAGCAAGCGGGATATTTTCCATAGTTGCAACACTTAGCAAGCGGGATATTTTCCATAGTTGTCACACTTAGCAAGCGGGATATTTTCCATAGTTGTCACACTTAGCAAGCGGGATATTTTCCATAGTTGTCACACTTAGCAAGCGGGATATTTTCCATAGTTGTCACACTTAGCAAGCGGGATATTTTCCATAGTTGTCACACTTAGCAAGCGGGATATTTTCCATAGTTGTCACACTTAGCAAGCGGGATATTTTCCATAGTTGTCACACTTAGCAAGCGGGATATTTTCCATAGTTCCCACACTTAGCAAGCGGGATATTTTCCATAGTTGTCACACTTAGCAAGCGGGATATTTTCCATAGTTGTCACACTTAGCAAGCGGGATATTTTCCATAGTTGTCACACTTAGCAAGCGGGATATTTTCCATAGTTGTCACACTTAGCAAGCGGGATATTTTCCATAGTTGTCACACTTAGCAAGCGGGATATTTTCCATAGTTGTCACACTTAGCAAGCGGGATATTTTCCATAGTTGTCACACTTAGCAAGCGGGATATTTGCCATAGTTGCCACATTTAGCAAGCGGGATATTTTCCATAGTTGTCACACTTAGCAAGCGGGATATTTGCCATAGTTGCCACATTTAGCAAGCGGGATATTTTCCATAGTTGTCACACTTAGCAAGCGGGATATTTTCCATAGTTGTCACACTTAGCAAGCGGGATATTTGCCATAGTTGCCACATTTAGCAAGCGGGTTACTAACCACAGTTTTTTATTTTTAGTCTTTACTGGGATGACACTGCTGCCTATCTCATGGTATTTGTTTCCCTCAGTCGTCTTTCACGACACCCACGAGATGATATGGGGCAGTGGGTAGACATTCTGACACCCCCACTACACAGTAAGGGTATCGGTGGTTAAGTGGGAAACCGTATAAAATCTCACAAAAGGTTTAAGTTTCAAACTGTTTGTACTTGTTATCATTCATTGTAGAGTAGGAACACATGCGCTCATAATACAATACAATATTTTTGTTTAAGGTGGCTCAAGTCGCGGGCTCGAACTCATTGGTGGGCGCGGCCAAAAAGCACGTTGTCTCACCTGGCATCGTGCCCGACAGAGATAGTATCAGTGAAGAGCAGTTAGAACGCACGTCTTGTTCGTACGGCGTTCCGAACCGTTAGAACAAAAACGAAGTTACACGAACACGATGCACACATACATATCCCTATTCTGTGCCGCTCGACGCTTGCCTTGTACCTACCTACAAACTCGTACTAAATTATTAGGCGCTGCGTTATCGCTTTATACTATACCTCTATGGCTCTATAGATACCTAATATAGATTGCTTATTTTATTATGTTTTGTTTTCCCCGGGTGGTCATGCAGCGATCACTCAAGAGTTCACGACGCCGAAGCATGAACTGGAACAGTCATCGCAGTTTATATCCGTACTAGCTGTTGCCAGCGGCTTCAAACGCGTGAACTCGAAAATTATCCCACAGGAACGAAATACCTGAATAAACGGTATCAAATGTGTTATTCCAGACCAGGTATAACCTATCTCTGAGCTAAATATCATCCAGATCCCTTCAGCTGTTCTGGCGTGATTCAGTAACATACATCTATCCATCCAAACTTTCGCATTTATTTTAATTTTTTAATTCGTGTATTTTGGAAATTATATTTAGATACAAATTACATACTGATGAAATATAAATAATATTTTTTGATCTTAGTGACATAACAGAAAAAACGGAACTGGTTATTTGAATAAAAAATCATGAGTGCAATTATTTTAATTTAAATTTTCGTGTTTTTAAAAAATACTAAAAAAAGGGCTCGAAAAAATAGATTTTCTCAAAAACGAAAGGAACTTGAAAAAAAAAATTAAAAAAGTCGGTCGGTCGGTCTGGGCTCGAACCGGGGTTTTACGATTCTGTGACCGCCCAATACTAATTAAGGTATTTATAATCATTAACAATTTGTCAAAATTTACCTTCTTATTCTAACGATATTGGAGCAGTTTTTCATTGCCTAAAAACACGGACAAAAAGATATTTTCTAAAAATAAATCCTAGCTAGATCGATTTTTTATCCCCGAAACTCTCTGGACACTAAATTTTATGAAAATCGTTGGAGCCGTTTCCGAGATCCCGATTATATATATATTTATATACAAGAATTGCTCGTTTAATAGTATAATATTTAGATAATAATTGTAATTATCAGAATATAGTATATTCTGCCTACCTATAAATTGTTTTCAAAAATAATTACCTGTCTTCTTACTTTTTTTATATACACACAATATCACTAGATGTAAACACATGTTTTTATCAAGACAAGTGACCCGTCAAGACTGTTTCCTTAGTACCGACGTACTTAGGCAGGTAGGTAGGCAGTTTAGATTTTAGTGTCCACGACGCTGCGACAGTTTGTCAAATTTTGTTGTATAGTAGGTTGTGGGTATCTAGGTAATAACAGTAGGTAGGTACCTATCCACCGTCCACGCCGCGCAAGTGATTCTCGTCCCACCTGTCCGCGCAGTAACTTTTTTTTACGACCGCGCGAGACTGTCGCAACAAAAACGATTACTAGGTACTGAAAAACCAAATAGGTACCTACCTAACATTCAAATAAAAATATTCTCAAAAAGCTCAACGAATTCAGAATTTAATTTTGTTAAAAGAAAATTGGTCAAATAAAAAAAAGGATGAAAATAAAGCATATGGGAATATAAAAATAAATCGTATTTATTTGTTATTTCGAGTTTTACAAGAAAAGTATAATATTTACTGGAGACAATTATTTTATTATTATAATAGTACATGATATTCCCTTTAAAATGACACCAATATGAATAATATCTTATATCTATATCTATAAATAAATAAAATTGAAGTGTCTGTTTGTAATGTTAAAATAACAGCTTTTTATTAAATGCATATGAAAGTACTAGTAACAAAAACACAATTTTTAAAATTTTGTCTGTGTGTCGGTCTGTCTGTCTGTCTGTTTGTTTCAGCTAATCTCCGAAAAAGCTGGATCTATTTTGACGGGACTTTCACCGGCAGATAGCTGATGATATAAGGAATAACTTGAACTACTTTTGTTTTAGAAAAAGAATTAGGGTTCCGCGAAAAAAAATTAAAACCCATGAAATCCATATTCCACGCGTGCGAGATCGCGGGGAAAAACTAGTACTCAATATAGATAAATGTATACTTATTTTTATTTATTTATTATTTTAATAAATAAATAAAAATAAGTATTAATAATTTCTAGACACATCTCAACAGATATTTCATTTAAAAATTGCTATCAATACTGAAGCATTCTTTTATTTAAATTTCAAACACCACAATCTCTAATTTTTTACTCTGCTATCTTCAGCGCTGTGCACGAACGGAACGATGTCGTTGAGAGCCGTGGTAGCTCACATGGTTAGCGCTCGTTATAGGTATCACAGTACGGGAGCAACCCGGGTTCGATCCCCACTGGCACCAATGAAATTGTTGCGTGCTGATTTAGCTATCAGTTGGAAAGTCTGTTTTTCTGGGCCGTTTTGTTTTGTTACACTGACATCTCGCAAGTCACCTAGGGACCTAGGAGGTTGTCGGTTACTTATTTTTTATTTTTCTTTAAAATTTTCGTCGGTAAAATAACATATTTATAATAGTAAAAAAAGTAAAGTTACAGCCTATATACGTCCCACTGCTGGGCACAGGCCTCCTCTAATTTCTGAGAGGGTTTTAAGGCAAGGAAATGTCCGCCACGCTGCCCGTGTTGACGAACTTCACATTTCTTCGAAATATATATTTTTTAATTTCTCAGACATGCAGACCCGAGTTCGATCCCCGCCGGCACCAATGAAATTGTTAATTGCAATTGTGCTGATTTACCACGTGCTCGGCGGTGAAGGAAAACATATTGAGGAAACCTGCACGTCTGAGAATATAATTATAATCGAATGTAAATCAAATTGACATAGGTAAGTAAAGATAAAATTAGCGGAACATTAATAAAATTTTGAGATCGTTTTTTTTTTCAAAATTTTATTTATATATTCCTCTATTTTTGTCTGTGCTTATATCAATTTGATTTAATCCAAAGTTCAAGCAGGGGTCAATGTAGCGTAGTAATTTAGAGCGCAGGTATAGCTATAGTCATACGAACGTCACAGGCTGCACCTGACTGAGTCGAATAAGCGCGCGTCACCGCGCATGCATGTGTGTGTAAGTGTCGTCCTCCCGCACCGCACCGGGGAAAATATTATTCAGTGAGATGCACGATAATTCATATAAACACGCGCGCGTAAAAAAATACGAAAAGGCCTTTGGAAGGAGGGGTTTTATGAAAAAACCACTGCATGAATCAATTACCAATAAAATTTATTGAATTCTTCGATAATTGAGCTGTGTCGGTACCGACTTTGTTTTGGAAATTTTACACTGCTTTTATTACTAATTTACGCCCAAAGTTGTGTTAAAATTGGCAATAAAAACGAATCTTTGGTAACTCGTAACTTTTTAACGACTTTTTATTTTACTATTCTGTTTCGGTACAGACAAAATTAATAATGAGACAAAACGATATCATGTTTAACTTTGGATGTACACTGTCAAACAGCGGAGTAAAACCCCTCCGAAATTTCTATGGAAATAATGTCGACTAGAGTCACCTTAAGCTTGTAAAACATTTCAAATGACATCATAATTAAAAGAGAACACCTGGCGGTAACTTGATATTAACTAACGCGCTTCAACATTATTTTATAATATTTAATACACATATCACAGCAAATCTATATGAAAATCTAAGGCAAACGACCTTGTCACCAGGTGTGTAGTTTTACACCGGTTTAAAGTAATTTCATTCGGATATTACGTTGTATACGATAACTTATTATAATGGAATATCTTTTATATTTTTTTCAACTTCAAATGTTACAATCTGCCGCTGTATATCTCACGTGGTCTGTGCATCTGAGCTTCCCTAAATCGCGATGCCCCTTTTAGGACTATATTATTGGGTCTTTACCTATGATATAGTCGTTTTTTAACGAAATAAGTTTTATTTTAGTTTTTTTTTTACATTTTTTATTTCTATTAATCAAAGTAATGACCCACGCAATCGATGCATCTTTGCCGCAGTGGCAGTTTATTGATGCCCTTCTTGAAGAAATTAGCTGGGCATTTTGTACTGCCTCTCGGGTATTGAATTATTTTGCCGCCAAAAATTTATCCAAGTTCTGGAAAACGTAGAAGTCTATAGGCGCAATGTCTAGTGAGTACGGCAGATGACGAAGAGCTTCCAACCCCAGCTCTTGTAACTTGGAGACCATCTGTTGTGCAGTATGAGGTCGCGCGTTGTCGTGCAGGAGCAGCGGGGACGAGCGATTGAGCAAAGCTAGTTGAAGACGTGCGAGCTTCTCCATCATTGTGTTCAATTCTTCACAGTATACATCTGCAGTAACTCTCATTGCGTTTGGTAAGATGCTGTGATGAAATTCACCTGCCCTAGACCACCAAATAGTGACCATCACATTTCTAGGGGTAAGTTTTCGTTTAGGGCATTGTTTAGGTACTGAACCAGGATCTAAGCAACTCGCTGAGCGCTTGCGATTGTTAAACAATCCATTTTACGTCGCAGGTAACAATGCGGTTCGAAACTCCTTCGTTCGTTTGCCTGTCCGTGGGGCATCCATTTATCAAGCTTTTTTACCTTGCCAATTTGACGCAAATGGACCAATATTGTTTTGATCGAAAGCTGCTACTAATTCAGCCGTAGATTGAGTATCATTAGCTTCACAATCGCCTTTAATTCATCATTGTCGGCAAAAGTTTTCACCTCGTGGCCGTTCGAAAAATGAATTTTTCTATAATTTTTAATAAAATTAAAACTAAACCCAAGCATACCACTGCAAGACCTTAGGACATAGTCAGTTCATTTTGCATAGATCGGACCATAAACAATAATTAAAAAAGCTGAAGGTACTCCGGGTTTAACAATGACATCGGGACGTCAGTCACCTCAGTCCCCCGTGACCATGGGTGGACCAAAAATGATTAAAATTAAAATTAAACGCGATAAAATCCGTAAAAGTAGTTTTAATCAATGTGTAGTGTTCGCGTAAATGTAAGAAATCATTATGCGTTGTATATTATTATAATGTGTCGTTGGTCTAAAGATCACTAGCGTATCTGCCGGTAATGAACTCTCGGATCCAAATTTCGGTTCGTGACAAAAATCACTTATTGAGTTTTTCTGTCAAGAAATTCTCAGGAGCTGCCCGGAATCAGGAAGTTGGCCGTTTCCACCTCGTGCCTCGGAAAGCACGTGAAACGGAAAACCGTCACGCGCCTGATCACTTACGGGACCAATGACGTATTATGTATGGACACGTCATGAACGAACATCGCGGCGCTTAAAAACGGCGAAAATACTAGAACTACTTATACGCGTGAAGAAAGAGAAAGAAAATATGACACCGTAGGTACGGCGGGATGCCTGTTGCTGGACTACTAGCTGCATGCGCCGACCGCCATTAGACGGCGTCGTCGAATAAAATGAAATGAAAATAGGTAGTTTTATGAACTTACGCATGAAATGACACATTTTTGTGTTTAATTTTTGGGGTATAATTTGTACATCGTCTGAAAACACACGACGGCATGTTTTCTTTATGTTTTGCACAGGTTTACACACACGAATCACGATATAATAAATTAAAAACAAACGTAGCGTCGCGCGACAGGTTGGTGCGAGACTTAGCGCGATGTGACCAATTGGCTTCATTTCATGTTGCCATTTTAGAGTGCGGACAACGTATCTATAAGTTTATACATCATTGTTCGGGACGTGTCGTATTACCATCCCTTCGGACTATGAGAGTGAGGGAATAGAGTGCATCTGCGCTTGCGCGTACACGCGGGCAATAAATCCTGTCTGTGCAAGTAGCTAGTAGCCGTTGAGACCGGCCGCTGTCAACGAAATTCTGTCTGAAGGACATTATTATTACATTAGAGGTAGGCCTACACGGTAAGTTAGAGACTTTTTTATTCAATATTCATTATAGTGCATTGGGGTAAGATCGGTGATGGGGTAAGACCGTCAAATTCTAATTTCCGGTGAATTATGCTATATTTTTGAAACAAGACTCCATTTTATTCTGCCCCGACCCCAAGTTTCAGGCAGTCGCTCCGAATAGTAGGGCGTGCGCTGCGCAGTATTTTATAAAACAAGGTAATTTTTGAATTTTTTCGTCTGTCCGGTCTTTCCCTATCACTTTTATTTGCGATTTGTAGCGACGTCCGGTCTTCCCCTTGATGGCCAATTCTTCATCATGCATATAAAAAATTATGCCTTGTCTTCGCACACGTTTTAAGCAGAAACTGTTGAGTTTTGAAAAGTAAAAGCTTCTTATAGCTAAATAACGTGTAACCATTAACGATTTGCGCCATGTTTCAGAAATCTGACGTATATGGATGTCGAGAAAATAAAGTTTTTGCCAGACTCTAAACTAGTCGGAAATCCGTCCGGTATAACCCCAACGCACTTATAAATAATACTTATTGAAACTAGCTTTTTTTAATTTACCATGGGTTCGGAAAAAGCATCAGCAAGAAACAAAGAAGGATATAAAAAAAATAGATTACAATAATTTATTTTACAATAAACAACACAAAACATATTAGAAATAGTTTGGTAGCGATCACCTTTCCCGGGGTTATTATCATCCCAAAAGCTTTTGAACTTCGTGCAGGTAAAATTTTGTATATTTTTTGGGATTTTGTTGTAAAAGCGTATACATCGCCCCAAGAATTAATTACTGACTCGGTGGAGTCGAGTAACTGGTACTACTGGCTTGTCTGTTCCTAGTATTTACAGAATGACTATAGCTTATTTTTGTAAAACTACTCTTATTTTCGTGTACGTACATTATAAATTAAATGACACAAGACAAGTTAATTTATTAATTGATAAATATTCTTCTAAGATACTAGATATCAATAGGTATAAGTTAGCTAAAATTAACTTTCATTATTTCTGAATTAGACAATTGTATTTTGGAAAGGTCTTTATTTTATAACACACTAAACTGGTGAGATAAACAGTTGTAAAAATACAAACCGCAAAAAAAATCGATGATGCGTATCAAACACGCTTACAGGAATTCTATTTAAATCCAATTGTTTACTGCATGGTCATGAATCCCGAGCGATGGTTTATATCAAGAAATGGGCCAGATGGTACATACCTGCTCTCATTGATTCCGTAGTAGAGACACTTCTCACCGATGCATTCGCAGCAGCCGTCATGAAACCATCTGTAAATATTATTGAAAATGAGATTCAAGGATTATTTTTTATAAAATATAAAATATATCGTCAATTTCATAACTTTAATATTATTAACACAAGACTTCCGACGGCAGATTTACTTGACGAGGAATTTCTTTAAATATCAAATATTTTATAACACGATTTAAAGCGACCGTTGAATATTGTAAAATTGGTGAGATAAAAATTACAAAGTGATTGTTTAAATAGCAGTAAACTAAATAGAAATTATTCGTAAAAAATATGGAAATGGGCAGTTATTAGTAGGGATGGGCCGAATATAATATTCGGTGATATCCATCGTCGGATATATAATAATATATCCGACGATGGATATCACCGAATACGAATATTCGGCCGAATGTTCGGTAAAACTTTTACCGAACCGAATATTCGGCCGAACATTATTCGGCAGGATAACCTCGGGACCCAGCCAATTTATGTCGAAACTGGTTACCGTAAACCGCGCGGGATTAGCGCCGGACCTACCTCTCGCTGCCCGCCACACCTTACAGTTATTGCATCATCTAGTACTGAGCAAATTGCCGGTACATGCTTATGTTTTGACCATTCTTGTGATAAAAAAGTATTTCGTTGTTTTATTGTTAGTGAAAATTGACAATTATATGATAAAAATGAGCGGCAGGAGATTTACTATTTAGACTTATTTTAGAGAAACTGACGACCAAATTAAAGTGAAATGTACTAATGTAATGTAATGTTTCTTTGTTTGAATCCAAAAACATTTTATCAAGTTTCTATTTGCTATAATCGAAAATAAATCTACAGTGCCTCAAAAACATAAATGTATAGATTGATGCATTTGAGGCACTCTACAGTAGATTTAACCCATAAATAAAATATAGTTTCAACAATAAAGTAGTAATACGATGTTTACTTAATTCGTACTCTTCAATACAGTGGACACTATGAAACCGAATGTTCGGTGATTTAGCCGAATATTCGGTAAAGCTGCCGAATATGCCGAATACCGAATATAAAACGAATATTCGGCCCATCTCTAGTTATGAGACATGGACAGTTAAAACATTGGAATTAATCGGTAAGAAATCTAAACAGTTTAAAAAAATGAGGCGGTAAAATGTATCCCTTGTTTATTTTAGCGTGTAAAGTAAAAATGGTTAAAAATGGAATCTTTTGGTAGAAGGGGGGAGGGGCGAGTGTCTACTAACCCCCGAACAACACTCCCATCAAAAGATAATATACGATTCTTAAGAACAATCTAAAATAAAATCCCATAGACCCAACCTCAAAATTATAATATTTATCCAGGAGGGAGAGGGGAAGGGGGAGGGGTAGCAGAGTTGTCTCTTATCACAACTGTGAGGATTTCCGAATGCTCTGAAGGTTACTTGTTGCTTGAAGGTTGTGGCGGTAGTAAAGCGCAGCGTAGTATTTTAACCTATTTCAACTGAAGGCATTTCTGGGTGCTCTATTATTTGTGGGTTGTAAAAAATAACCACGAAGGTTGTGGCGGGAGCTACTCTGCGCTTCGCTCTTGCTAACCTTCTAACCTAACTGATTGTACTCGTGGGTGCTCAAGTATTTCTGGGCACGATAAAAGCTACAATAATACACGTGTTTTCAACACATTCACGCAAGGAGGACAACCAACGGAGAAATGAACAAAAATTACACGTAAGTAGTACCATAGTAAAAACAGAATAGTAGGATGTTCCCGCGCCGCGCGAGACTTAAATGCCTACTGTTGCAGGGCTGTCACTGTCCTTTTGTTTAACAGCTAAGTCTCATTTAGTTTTATTAATATTTACAAACAATACATACGCATACGCACCTATGCATTATATTTTTAATAATTTCTTTAGTTTTCTCTCATAGAATCTATGATTAACAAAAAAAAAAAACCAGCTTTACACTACAACAAATGCCAACTAACTAAAATACGAGTAAATTAACACTGAGCATGTGATGTCAGTTCAGATTCAATGTTTAAAATTAATTTGATGTGATGTGATATGATAATTAATTTACTTATAAAATATGTATACAATATGTAACGTAATTAACGCACACCGTCACACATCCGTATGTTATAATCATAATACATACACTGAATTTTTAGTTAAATATTTTTATGTACTGATTATTTATCAAATTATTTATACTAATTCGACAAGTATGTTGTGGTCGCAGTACAAATCCGCGAACGCAAAGACTTTAACGTGCTTGAAATAAAGTTCATTTTTCTTTATTTATATTGAATGACAGAATTAGTAATAATATAAATAAAACTGCACTCTTAAAAGTCTTATTGTCTTAAGTTACGGTCCATTTCAGTTTGTTTTGACTGTACAGATTTAATGTGACTGTAATTTACGTAGTTTTAATTATTTTTGGGATAAAAAATTACCTATATTAAAAATGATAGGAATCGATTCAATAAATGATTCTGAACAAACTACTTTCTCAAAGTGCGTTAATTACGTTACATATTGTATATGTATAGATATAGTAATATAACCTATTAATAAAAAAGCTTATTTACTTAAACAAATCCAAATATTAATTTATTTTACAAAAAGAAAAAATAAAACGAAAAAACACTGCTATAGTTCGTGCCACATCGATTGAGAAAAACGGGCGATGACCACAGATATGAGCCGAATGTCAAAAGGAGTAACTTACAAAATCTCAATTTAGATATGATAACGATATTTAAATATTGATATTATTCACACTTCAAGGTCAGCACATAAGTTTTGTTTTTTTGTTTCTTAAATAATATTGTCTGTGGTTCCTATAAAGATCGTAAAATCTTACGGTACATCGCGAAAAATTAGTTATATTTTATAAAGAGTGGCCCATAAGTCCCATGAAATGTAAAAAAATAATTTAAAAAAAACTAATGACATTATGAAAAAGGTTTTTATTTTGTCATAATCCTTATAAAATGAGAATTATTTTTTGAAAATTACATCATCTAAATGTAATCCGTTACGATCGCGGCACTCCTGTAAGCGACGTTTAAAATTATCATTATTAAGTAAGCTCTGTAATGTTTGCCATTTCTCTTTGGATATTTTCTTTCAGGACGTCAATTGTCCGCGGGTTGGTTTCGTACACTTTAGTCTTAAGATAACCCCATAAGAAAAAGTCCATTGGGGTCAGATCTGGACTACGTGGTGGCCAAGGAATATCTCCTCTTCGAGAGATCACTTTATTAGGGAAAAGTTGACGGACGACCGGCATAGCGACGTTAGAGGTATGGGCAGTTGCTCCATCTTGTTGAAACCAGGTCCGCGTATTGAAGCCTGAAAAATTCTGCAACTCTGGTGTAAAAAAGTCCTGGATCATAGCTACATACCGTTGTGAAGTAACAGTAAGCGCGCGGCCTCTGCCGTCCTCAAAAAAGTAAGGGCCTATAATGCCATGCGCTGACATAGCCGCCCAAACTGTCACTTTAGGGCTATGTAAGGGCTTTTGATGTTTGCGATTTGGATTTTCGCAACTCCAGTAGCGACAATTTTGCTTATTGACATGGCCGTTGATGTGAAAGTGAGCCTCATCAGAGAATAACACGTTATTAAACGAAGTAAAGCGGTTCAACATTTCATTTGCGAAATTTAGTCTGTGGATAGTGTCAGTATCTTTTAATTCCTGTACTATCTGAATCTTGTACGGGTGAAGATGTAAATCTTTCTTTAAAATTCGCTGTAACGATGTTCTGGGTAAGTTTAATGCACTGGAACGCTTACGAGTAGACTGGGTAGGATTTTCACGAATTGAGTGTTTCACTACATCGGTGTTTTCTTCCGTCCGTGATGTCCTTGGTCGACCTGACCGTTGTTTATCCAACGTCGAACCACTCTCTTCGAACTTAATAACCCAGTTCTTAATCGTTTGAACACTTGGAATGTCTTTAAAGTTGCGTAAATTCTGATATTCTCGAAATTTACGCCGCGCAATGGTAGCCGAAACATTGTTTCGATAAAACTCGCGCACACAAAATGCACGGTCCGCACCGGTGAAACGCTCCATGGCGACTGAATTCCCAGAAACCGTCGGTACTCCCCCCGCACCGCGCGCGCCACTCATGCGCGCCTTTTGTATTTTATTCGAAATTTACATTTCTAACGACTTATGGGCCACCTTGTATTTCAATTTATGGTAAATAACGCAGCAATTCTTTTAATAACAGTTTCATATTTAAAAAAATATTTGAAGCAATATAATCACCATATTGAGCATATGCAAATTCATCCCTTTAAAATAAAAAAAAACGCACTTTACGTCAGTTCGTTCTAAAAGAAACGTGACAATGGCAACCAGATATGCGTCACTTTTTTGGGCCGGCCAAAAATAAAGTTTTATCTTTTGAATAAGTACGTACTTATTCGGTGTCGTTATCACTCGAATCTTTATATGTGTTATAAATTAATGCTTTTTGTTGTTAGATGAATAAAGTACTTTATAACAATATATGATTTTTCTTCTACAGCGATATTTTACATAACTTTTCAATAAAAGCTAATAAATACATATTATATCCATCCAAGTAGTTTAGGAGTCCATCGCGGACAAACAACGTGACACGTAAATTATACATATTAAGATATATATTGCGTACTTACCTAAAACTATTGGAGCCCATGGATCGACAAGAGGCTCGGCATTTGTCGCACGACATGCACTGCGACATGTACGCTACAGTGCAGTTGAAGGTGACCACGTCACGGCTCACCGGCTCCGACTCTTGCTCCACGCTCTCTGCAAATGTTATAGCAAATCACAAAATGTAAATGAATGCGCATTAATTTATTCGCAATGTTTCCTCTTAAGACGATTTAAATTAATAGCGTTTTATTAAGTAAAGTTTTAAGCGGTGTTATTCATAAAAATATCCAAATTACAAATATATTTTGACCATAACACTCGTAAGTGAGAACATCGACAAACATATTACACTACACTAAGTTGAGGAATCCTAATTATCATTTAAGAAAGCAAGCAAATTTGGAGCTTTTGATTACACTATATAAAAAGTATACATGGTAGAGCTACGCTGCAGCTATAATATGGTTGTAGTAGCACGAATGGGTCGGC
This sequence comes from Parnassius smintheus behrii, assembly GCA_036936625.1. NCBI lineage: Eukaryota > Metazoa > Arthropoda > Insecta > Lepidoptera > Papilionidae > Parnassius > Parnassius smintheus. Next base: position 40,023,366 of record JAUPFT010000013.1, read on the forward strand.
TCGACCGGGGAAGGACCACGCTCTCACAGAATACCAGCGTAAAATAGCACCTCAACGCTACAGTGTTTCGTATGGTGAGTGTAGAGACGCGGAGACACTTTTTTTAATGGAAACAAGGCATTTCATCTTAGTCCTCAGGGGTCTATATATACATCTACGTTTTGATTCTTAATCGAGGATCGATGTAGATTTCTATGGGCCACAGCATCCAGTTTACATCAGGTGGACTGCATACCCGTTTTTCATCCTCATTGTATAAAAAAACGCTACATTGAATTCAATTCAGAATCCTCAGAATTAGATCGAGAGCGAACGCCTACTTGAGAATACGACTTATACTATATGGTGCCCAAACATCCAAAAATACGATTTACTTACCTCTTAACAAAAGGGCGCGGTTAAATAATATTTTATTAGGAGACAAATTATCAAGAATGCATATTTAACTTAAATGAAAACATCGGATTTGACAGAATGCAATCTACACAATTCAATAAATTATTTGTGCCCGATTACGTTGAAAAAGGTTTGATGCCTACGCCTTCTTGAATCTTTACATAAATAATAATAATGTTTATTGTCCCAAATATACCTGCTTAGGGTATTTCTTTTAAGACCTCCAGTCATTGATATACAAAAAAATATATCAATGCCTGCAGTACATTTATCATTCATTTGTTTATTTATTTTTTATAGCCCATCAAAAGCCCGCAGCTCAACATAAGCCTCCCTCATAGGGGGAGCAATTGTCAAATATTTGGCACGCTTGGCCGGCGGGTTGGCAACCGCAGTCTTTTAATGTTTTCAATTGCTAACATAAATATACGCTGCCCATCTATAGTTTCATATCCGTCTGTCGACTCCCACGTTGATATGTGTAGTTTTCTTATATCGCTATCACACAGTACATTTATCACAATCTCCTTTTTTAATTAGGAAACGCGTTAGGAACGTACTATATTATAACGTTCAAAAGTGGCTTAGGTATGATATACTCGTCTCACATGAAAATAATAACTACATTTTAATAAACTTATTGTAATGGTCGCCTCAATTTAATGGTGAAAAATGTTAAATTATATTTTGAGACAGTTGAAACCTAAAACTACAAAATGAGCTTAATTTTTTTTTTTAATATTACAAGAGAGTTTATTATAAATCTGTGCTCCTTCAAAGGTAATGCTTTTTTTGCGTAGTTTGGTAGTACAAGTAAGCTAGATCGACGAATCGAAGTAGGCGAGATGCGTTTACAAATTTTTGACTTTTTTTACAAATGACAAGTTAGTACGGATAGTTTGTTATATCAAGTATTTTCCTAATGCATTATATATATATATATATATATATATATATATATATATATATATATATATATATATATATATATATATATATCCCCTCGTATTGAAATAGTACTAGTTTTTACGGAATTTATCGCGTATATTTAACTTTTTAAATACCCGACGTTTCGAGAGCTTTACAGCACCCGTGGTCACGGGAAGGACTGAGATGTTCAACGTAAAGCTGTCATAGTTAACCGCGGTTACCATAGATTAAAATTTAACTTTTGTTCCGATCTACACAGTATGAACTTATGGTATCATGGAGTCTTGCAGTTGTATGCTTGGGTTGGGATTTAATTTTATTTATTATAGGATCCCAAGCAGATGGTAGCACCCAGCCATCTTCTCTATTGAAATTAGGATGTTTTTTGATTTCAATAGCCTCGCGAATCATCCTTGGAAGGAATCGGTGTTCTTTAGCGAGGATTTGTGGTCTATCAAATCTGATGTAGTGACGGGGGCGATCCTGTACATGTTCACAGACTGCAGACTTCCCGGAGCGTCGATTCTTCACACCAGCTATATGTTCTCTGATGTGAAGAATCGACGCTCCGGGAAGTCTGCAGTCTGTGAACATGTACAGGATCGCCCCCGTCACTACATCAGATTTGATAGACCACAAATCCTCGCTAAAGAACACCGATTCCTTCCAAGGATGATTCGCGAGGCTATTGAAATCAAAAAACATCCTAATTTCAATAGAGAAGATGGCTGGGTGCTACCATCTGCTTGGGATCCTATAATAAATAAAATTAAATCCCAACCCAAGCATACAACTGCAAGACTCCATGATACCATAAGTTCATACTGTGTAGATCGGAACAAAAGTTAAATTTTAATCTATGGTAACCGCGGTTAACTATGACAGCTGGACGTTGAACATCTCAGTCCTTCCCGTGACCACGGGTGCTGTAAAGCTCTCGAAACGTCGGGTATTTAAAAAGTTAAATATACGCGATAAATTCCGTAAAAACTAGTATTATTTCAATGTGTAGTGTTCGCGTAAATATAAGAAATCATTATCCCCTCGTATGTCGGGGTCATTTTGGCCAATATGGCGCATCTGTCGAGCACTTCCCGAAGTACTTCCAGACTACTTCCTGCTGTTCATTAGTAATTGTGGAACGTTCATAAGTTTTGTGTCTTTGAAAATTTTAAAGTTGGTGTTAGATACGGATAGTGAAAAAGTATTTTTATGATTTTATTTTGTGTACTTTGAAGTTCCTGTAACTTAGTTTTAGCAGTATTTGTTATCAATTCTAGGTGTTAAGAAGTTTAAATTTAAAAGTATCTAAAAATTTCTGGAAAAACACCACTACTTCAATCAAACACTACCTAAGCAGTACAGATAATGATTTAACACATTCAAGTGGAATCTATTATGCCAAGTGATGACGTAATAAAATTTTACAAAACTATCCAAGACTATAGAAAAAGACACTACTGGATAGTTTTTATAACAGGTATTACGGGTTACAATTTATTTCATTTTAACTGAACAAATCAAAAAGGCATAATGTAAGGGAAACTATGTGCAATATTGAAAAAATAAGTAGATATATCAAAGAAATTCTTTAAAAGTCACTATTATTAAGCTGCAACTCAGTAATTTTATAGCCGTGGTAGCTCAGATGGTTAACGCTCGCTGTAAATATAACAGAACGCGAGTAACCTGGGTTCGATCCCCGCCGGCACCAATGAAATTGTTAATTGCAATTTTAAGTGCTGATATACCACGTGCTCGGCGGTGAAGGAAAACATTGTGAGGAAACCTGCATGTCTGAGGAATAAGAGAAAAAAATATATTTCGAAGACATGTGAAGTTCGCCAACGCGCATTGGGGCAGCGTGGCGGACATTTCCTTGCCCTAAAACCCTCTCAGAAATGAGGGGAGGCCTGTGCCCAGCAGTGGGACGTATATAGGCTGTAACTTTGTATTTAACGGAACACTTGTTCCCGGGTACTGGCTCGTTTAAGATATTAAATTAAATAAAAAAATTATTAAAAAGATAAATAAACTTTGAAAGAACTATATTGCGTAGCCCTTCAGCTTACGCCGCTTAATCCGTTGGGTTATGTCAGTCACTCTGGTTCTACTGCTGATATCCTCATGCCTAATTATATCACGCAGAGAAACCTCGAGCATAGCTCTCTCCATAGCTCGCTCAGCAACTTTGAGCTTCCACATACGGCCAGCAGTGAAGGACCACTCAGTCATGACATGTCATCACTGGCAACACGCACTGGTTGTACAATCAAGTTTTGAGGTTTTAAGGTATGCCTGAGGAGAAAATGTGTCGTAACCTCCGAATCTCCTCCGAATCGATTGACCTCTTGGTCGAAATTGGACTTACCTAGTCGGACTATTATTATATTTGGTTAGCAACCGCAGTTTTTTATTGCTTTTTGCTATCAGAAAGATGCAGGCTGCCTATTTTCTGCCTCAGTTTCCCTGAACCTTTGTAGCCTCTTACGGGAAAATATGGGGTAGTTGGTATTCTTAGCCGCCGCTATACGGGACCATTTGGCATTTGAAACTAATTTAAATTAATTCTTTACACTTCGGTTATACTCTTATCTTGTCGTAGATTCGTAGTTGTAAATTAATATTTGTTGTTAAATTAATATGTGTGTTTATTTTTAGGAATTTATTAAAAAAAGAATATTTTGCTCCGACAATGTCACGTAATATCTAAATGGGAACACACTTACTATTAATAACTGGTTATTTTCTAAAATTTCAATAGAATATTTCATTCTGCATTGTTGTCAGATTTAAACATTATCGTAATATATTGTTTATTACTGTGTGAGGCTCAGCAGCACATAGCACCTCCTTTTTAGAATATAAGAAACTTAAAATGCTGTCAAAATTCGTAAAGGTGATAATATTGTCTTAAAATCTTACCTGTTGAAAAAAACAAAAGATCTCTACGTTAGCGCCGACGTTACTTCAATAACAGGTAGATGAGTTAACATTCCAATACATGACTCATTGAATTAACTTCCCGCGTTTGTCGATGATACGCTTTGACTTTTAGATATTATACTAGATTATAATTTATAATAATTTGCTAATGCATTTTATATTTATTCCACAAATACAAACATAAACTCTGACGTTTCTCACCTAGAGGGGTTGGCATCTATTGGACACGATCCTGATACACCTAACTAGCTTTTTGCACATCCATATTACCTATATATCAACGCTTACATGCCCGTCGTTTAAAGGTATTCATAATTTGGCATATCTTCAATATATTGCCAATTTGGTCAATAAACTTTTGTCTAGGGCCTTGCCGATTCTACCACTCACTCCAGCACTATAAATTTGCTTTGTAATTCTTTTTTTCATTCATTCTTTTTAAGTGTTCAAACCATCGAAGCATTCCTATCGTCACAACATCTTCTTGCAAACCAAAACCACACTATTCTCTTTTCTTACATTTCCTCATCCTTTTATTTGTACCTACCGTAAAGAACGGAAAAATGTGAAAAGTTCACTGTTAAGCTAAGTACACTGCTATTGTACATATTATGGGGTATATTTAATTGTTTGTCTACAAGGTGCAGTGACGTAAGCGCAATAAGTGTTATATCTCGTTTTCTAAGAGAATAAGTAAGTAAGTAGTAATAATAATCTTCGGACATCCGACAAAAGCGTTTACATTTTATAACAATTATTCCGAGTAGATGTTTAACTAAGGACTAGATATATAACTAGCTGATTATAGTTATACCCGCTCGCTTCGCGGGCGCATGATAATAGACGATAATAACGTAGATATATAACGAAATGATTACTACTAAATTTCAAGTAAATTTGCTTACATACCCATATTAACCCGCCTTTCAAACGTAGGGATAAAGGCAAATCCTGCCTACTACGAGAAGGTATACCATGTCCAGGAGTTCATTGTGGCCGATGAGATTTCTTTTTTTCTACTATAAGCCGTGCTTGACTGTTAGTGGGACCTGATAGTTAATAGTGATATTATAGCCGAAGATAGTAAATCACACTGATTTACCTACCCAAATACTTTTTTTCGTTTAGTGTACAACCTACCTATTCATTGTATTCGGAAGGAAAGAAGAAAGACGTTGGCATATTGTTGTTATACTTAGCTGTATACCCATTACGCACGGCGGAACACCGTATAGTTCGAATGCGCGGTTTGTCTACAGCAAAAGAGTGTAGATCCGAGCGTCTGGGTGTCTCATGATAGGTAGAAAATAGTCATGTAATTCCTATACATTCGAAAAAGGGACAATGCTATTTTGGTCGTGGTTAAACGAAAAGGATCCAACCCATATTGAGCGAATCGTTGTTTTGAAGTTAACAACGTTATTCTTCATCCGAAATCTGTTGATTTTTTTGAATTTTATGGAAAATGTTTTACATTTTTAACTTTAAAATGTATCGTTAAATATTTAAAATGATATTCAAGAGAATGTGGATATGGGTCCTTTTTGAAATGTAGTACTCTCTCAACAGCTCTCGACAACGCCAGCTTCAAATGTTTTTCGCAGTAAGACTCCTTGGTATGAATTATTTACAATAACGTTTTTTTAAATAAACTAATAACCTAACCTAAAATGTATTATTCTTTACATATTCCTAAACTAGTTATTCCCCGCGCCTTCGTCCGCGTGAATATTATTAGGATTGGATTTCACGGTTTAAATTTTTTTAGCTGGAACAAAGAGAGAGACAGAAAAAAATTTTAAAATTGTTTTTTTGTTATTTGCACCGTGTATAGTTTCTTATGCATTTAGTAAAAAGCTGTTATACCAATAAATTTAAGTAAAAGTAATTTGCCAGTAACATAGTACATATTTACATAAGGTAAAACCAGGCCAGGCCACAGCTATGTAATGGTAATTTTTATTTATTTTATAGAATAAGGGTGACAAACGAGAACACAGTCCATGATGGTAAGTGGTTGCTGTGGCCCATAGACATCTACATCTATACTCGATTACGATTCAAAATGCAGATGCGTTGTCACCCAAAGATGGAATGCCTCGATTCCAGTAAAAAGGGTCTCCGGTTCTCTACACTCACCACACGAAACAAAGCAGCATTAAGATACTATAAAATTTGGTTGTAGTAGCTCAACCAGGGAAGGACCAGGCTCTTTTTGAACACCAGCGTACAATAGCAGCTTAATGCTGCTGTTTTATATAGTGAGTGAAGAGAACCAGAGACCTTTTTTAACCCCTGCCACAAACAGAGGGGTGTAATAAGTTAGATAAACCGATAACAATTATAATAAAAATATTAATTTGCAACCATCCGCTCAATTAAATACAATGATGTTTCTTACCAGGATTGAAGAGCACAAGAGAATCCCGTTACCACTACTCCCAACACCTCTACTCCCGGCACCACTACTCCCAACACCACTGTTCCAGGAAAGACACACCATCGACGATAATACGACACCTGTTTCGCCTCTACACGAGGCATTTTCAGGTGATGTAAACACTACGGCGGCTGACCGCTAAAACTTTGACTGCTAACCCGCTTGCCAAATGTTACAATTATGGTATATATTCCCCTATGAGGCTTCCATCGGGAGACCGTTTTTCAGCAGTGGCCTTTTGATATGCTGTTATGAATGAAGGGTGCCTTCAAATAAGGTATTGAGATAATTCAATCCAGGTAAGACACATCATTGTATTTAATTGAGCAGATGGTTGCAAATTAATATCTTTATTATAATTGTTATGATGGATTTCCGCAAAGTAACGCCTGATTCTATCAATTATAGATAAACCGATTTTGATTTAGTTTTTTCTTTGGTTCAAAGGGGACTTTATGGAGAGTGTTTTTAGCTATGATTCATGAAAATCTGTTCAGTTGTAAGAAAAAATCTTTTGAGGTTTTTAGATTTTTAATTTATGTTGTTACTGGTAAAGAGGCATTTGATCTTGGTCCTCAGATTTTGATTTTAGATTTTGATTTCTAATCAAAGACAGATGTAGATGCCTATGGACAATATCATCCATTTACCATCAGGTGGAGGTGGACAAATTTACCACACAGCTACTTACGTAAATGATATACCAGTTGCCTTTCAGGATTTCCTGGTCTGTATGCAGATAGATCAATATCAACTGGGTAGGTAATTGAGAGCCATCTCTGCTGTGGGTCAGGCTCACTGGTCAATGCAGCAAACAATCCTGGCACTCCGTCAGCAAGCTCTTCCACATGAGATGATTTAGATAACTCTGTCTGGGTATCATTGGGTTTGGGACACATATCTGCAAACAAAAATTTACATAAATTTTGTGTGTGGTAGAAAATCAGCCCTACTACTATCTATATATTATAACTTATTGAAGTTAGATACAGAACTCTTTTTAAAGTTTCTTTTCCCTTTCAAAGTTCATTGTGTTTCATGAAATTGTAATTAACTATAGATGTTCATAGAACATTTATATAGCACTAGACCCACAATTATAGAATTATATATTTGCATGTCACTGGTGAAATATGATTGTACCATACCAAATTATTAATCCCGTAACTACCATATTTCTTGCTAATAAATTATTATTATTTTATTATAAAGAGTGACAAAGACAACCCACTATATATATTCACCCAGTGCATGTTGTCAGTGATGATATATGGTTCTAAGACATAGTTCTATACTTCTGTTATAATATATATATATATATATATATATATATATATATATATATATATATATATATATATATATATATATATATATATCAGTAAGCTGAAATGGCACATTGTCACAGCTTAATGATATATGTACCTGGCCATTTAACAAAATTTTAAGCTGCCCCTAGTAGATGAAGTGACAATCTAGTAAGATATGCAGAAGGTTAAGGGATGCAGGTTGCTTATGACTATGTTTTGGGGCACCTCTCTGGGAGGTCTACGTTCAGCAGTAGATTTGTGAAGTCAATAATCACTATGAAAATATAAAATAATTAAAAAATTAATATAGATGTTCATTGATTTTGTAATTTTTATATTTTATAATTTTTTAATTATTTTATAATACATGTAACATAATTAACGCACTTTGAGAAAGTAGTTTGTTCAGAATCGTTTACTGAATTGATTCCTATCATTTTTAAAATAGGTAATTGTTTGTCCCAAAAATAAAAAAATTACAGTCACACTAAATCTGTACAGTCAAAACAAACTGAAATTTACCGTAACTTAAGGCAATAAGATTTTAAGACTGAAGTTTTATTTGTATTATTACTAATTCTGTCATTCAATAAAAATAAAGTATAATGAACTTTATTTCAAGCACATAAAAAGTCTTTGCGTTCATGGATTTGTACTGCGACCATAACATTCTTCCGGAATTAGTATAACTAATTTGATAAATAATCAGTGCATAAAAATGTTTAACTAAAATTCAGTGTATGTATTATGATTATAACATAATATACTAATTGGGGTGTCTGAGGGTGTGCATTAATTACGTTACATATTGTGTATATATGTATATATATATATATATATATATATATATATATATATATATATATATATATATATATATATATATATATATATATATTGTTTTTGAAGCCTAATGGTGTAGTGGCAGTGTAAGAATATCCACTGTCCTATATTGTCCTGTGGGTGTATAAAGGAGAGAGACAGTGTGAAACAAACCATAGATGGGCAGCAGCACCTTCCTTATAACATGTAAAAAATAAAAAACTGTTGTTGCCAGCTCCCTGCCAAGTGTGGCAACTATAAAAGACATCCCCCCCTATGAGGCAATCTATGGGGGAAGCCTATGTTCACCGGTGGACTTTTGATAGGCTGTACAGAATCTGGAAAAGTATTATACTTAATTTAAAAAAAAGTTTATTCATTTTACAATTTATTACCAATGTTAGCCCTACATAATATAGCATAAACATAACTCAATATAACTATGTAAAAGCAATTTATGCCACTATGGGCCATGGGTTCAATTCCTACAAGAGACAATTATTAAGGCAAAAGTGACCATAATCAATAGCTTGCCTGGGTTGGTTTCCATAATTTGGGTGATAGGGTCGAATAACAAGCAAAGCGCTCAGGTTTCGAAAAGGATAATTAACCAAAATTATTAATTTTTTCCTGCTTGCAGCTGAATCTTAAGAAAATATGAGAAATATAATCTTAGAAAAATAATAAAGCCGAACATCCACTGCAAACTAAACTTTGTGAAAACTAGCCTCAGTGAACTAAGCTAAGCTAACCTGAAAAATTGTTGCAAGTCCACCAAAAAATAAGATAAAACAAACAACATTATGCGATAAGCGCCAGAGGGTTAGGTGATGATAGGAATGAGAGGCACTTAGTTAAGTTTGTGTAGTTACTGATCGGCCTACACAATAAAGTTAGTTTGAATTAGTTTGGCTATTATATCTAGATTAGCTGGCATAGTTTGCGGTGGACAAACATGTATGAAAAACTGGCTTAGCTACGCAAGCTAAGGTAAACTAAGTTAAATTAGTTTGCAATGGGTGTTCAACTTCAACTTAAACATGTAATTAAAATTAGTTTAAATTCCACAAAAATATGTTGATAACTAAATTTATGTATTTGAAAATAGATACATATTAATATAAAAACAAATTTCACTAAAAATTGTGTAATAACAAAATGCAAATATGTCAATTTGTTCTCGTATTATGAAGTAGATGTCCGGTACTTGATTTTTTAAGTTTGTTTTCAATTTAGGAGCATTGTCAGGGTTAAGCTCGAATCATTTACATGTTTTTGGATTTTGGAAATGCCTTTTGAATTAATTACGATAAAAATAAATTTCACTAAAAATTGCAAAAACGAAACGCAAATATGTCCATTTGCTTTTTTAACACAGATCATCATCTTCATTACAGCCCTTCACAAGTCCACTGCTGAACATAGGCCTTTTTAACACAGATACACTCATAAAAAAGTTAATCACTCAGACCTAGACAATTCATTTGTGGCTGGAGATAGGACTTATATACAATAAATTGAGTCACAGTGGAGGGCAGTCAAGAGGTTTTTCAGAAAACAAAATTATAACAATTCACATTACATTATGTCATTTACCACTATCATAGCAGAGTTTAGGACAAAGATTGGTCGAATCGGTTCTAAAACCGAATTAGCACACCCCGACTCCATGTGGTCTTGTCTGCCCTACCCCTAGAGTGTTTTTGTAAAGTCGTAGGCATGGAGGGAGAGCAGCCCCCGTCCGCTGTAGCAAATCGCAAGCACCTAAGCTGAGGCTGGACCAATATGCCGAAGCAGCAGAGGTGAGTATGGGTGCCTGTGATTTGCTACACAAGGGTGAAGGGGCTGCACTTCCCACAATGTCGAAGCCGTTGCAGAAGTAAGTTTGCGTCAATATTCCTGTATAAAAAAGTGAGGCTATGATTTTATAAAAAACAATTATTACTCATAAACTATACATTTCCGCAACGGGGAAGGTTAGAGGGTGCTTCCCATGACCCCTCCCTCCCCCTCCCCTCCCAACAGCGTACGCGAGTACCTGACGTCTATAGTTTAACCCTGAAGAATAATTATTATTATTCAACTTGAAATCCCCCCCCCCACCCCCCGGCTTCACACAGACGATTTTTGGATCTCGACTACATATGCACGTATTATACATATATACCTTCCTCTTGAATCATTGTTTATTGATGAAAACAGCACCAAAATCTGTTGCGTAGGTTTAAAAGATCTAAGCCAAAGAATATATACACTACGTGAAAAGAAACGACACTTAAGCATGTGTGCACGTAAAATCGCTTGCGGCTATGTGTGGGTGTCTGGATGTGTGCGGGGGCCTTGAGAGGCGCGCGGGGCGTGAAACGGGCAGTCGCCGACTGCCCTGGCCGAGGGCTAGTAGTAATACCGATATTTGTCAGTATTAGTTAATATGAATATATTCGTCAAGAGATATAGTAATATTTCAATTAATATATGAATATTACTGATATCTTAATGTACATATTACTATTCTATTCATGTAGGTATTAAGTTTATGTTACCAAGTAACATTATTAGTTTTTATAGCCGTGTATGCTAGGTTTATATGCTTTGATAAATATTAATGTTGGTTTTAAATAAATGATATTATAGTATATGTATAAGTATTACTGAAAGTGATTTTAAGTGATTAGAATTAAAATAAATTCCACTGCACAAAACAAGGGCCCTTTTTTGTTAGTTTAATTTTTAATAATGTTTTATGATATCTAAAAATATGTGAACTCATTTTAATGAAAGTCGATATGATCTTAACAAGAATTATGGGGAAAACCATGACAATAAAACTAATATATCGCCAATAATTTTATTATATTACATTAACTGAAATATACACTCTTAAAAATACCACTAGAGTCAAGAAATTTTAGGCATCTATAAAGAGTTTTTGTATTTGTTCATTGTTGTATTTGTGGATTATTTCATTAGAAATGGAAATGACTTATCTCCTCAACACATAGGGAACAATTTGTTGGTCGCCATGTCCCAGGAAACCTGCATACCTTTAGATTATCTAAAAAAAATATACATGCTACGAATTTTTGCAATTGTTAGAAATAATAATGAAAATTAAAAAAATAATCGAAAAATTCAAAAATATATAAGAGTAAATTATTTTTAAAGGATAGTAGGTAATACTGATTATTGCGTACTGAAATAAGTGTTGGTTAATTATTTAAGATTACCATTAACTGTCGTGCATATTCGGTTTTGTCGGAAGTTTTAATAATCCTCATTTAATAAAAGTTGATTTAAAATTGAACGTATCTTTCACTACCCAAATACATAAGTTTACATAAAATATAACACATACCTACTATGTATCTTCTTTGGTACAAATCTATAATATTCCATTTCGGTTTGATATCAACCCTAGCGTTACACGCCTCGACTCAAGGTCACCGGCTCTTAAGCTCTCACGTACAGGGAGTGTCACCGCTGTGTCTAAGCATACAGACGGCAGGAAGTGACTTTGTTAAATTGAAATTAAATTTGAAATTGTTGAATGAAATACCTAAAATATTTTTTCTTTTTTATATTTTTGCCTCTTTTCTTATAAGTGTTATTACACTTCTTGAAATTGCAACCAATAATTATTGACATATATGTTATGAATATGAAAAATACAAATTTCCAGAATTATAAATAGAAGTCTGTCTGTCTTAAATAGTCAAATGAAAAGGGGGTGTGCCAAATACTTACCAACGCAGCTACAACATTCACTGTACAAGTAACTAAGGCAGTTAAAGCAGTCTTTGCAACAGGAACAGTCCTTTAGATCACACTTGCAAGATTGTGTAAGCATGCACTTGGATACAACACTTGCACAAATTGCTTCATTACAAGCATAAATAATTGGTATTATACTGAGAGCAATGACAAAGTACAGTTTACCAGCCATTGGAAAAGCCACTTTACGCTATTACTTTTATACAGTTTGTAATTTTTCGTTCGGTAGGTAAATTGTAAGATATTTACTATAATGTCGATTATATATTTAAATTAAAATGACAAAAGGTTTCACTCGTATCAAAAATTTCTAAACACATCAAGAAAAATAACTATGTTTCATTAAACTTAAACAGCATAACACCATGAAGTAGGAACGATTAGGCCAGCGATCATAGCCCTATGCCCTATGAAACGAAGCGAACACACTCCTGTACAAACAACTTTGTAATTTGTGGAACTGTGTGGAACAAACCGTTTATACGTATACACCAAACAGGAAATAAACGAGAATGACAGACGACAGTGACGTGACAGTGACAAATTGACAGATATTCTTTTTTTTATTTATCGTACTGTAAAGGGATAAACGTCTATACAGCCTAATCTGATGTATATTTTGTTTTCAAAATTCTTCACAATATATTGATGCTTCACATTGCGAGTTCATTAATGTGCTATCAGGTAGCACATTAATGAGTTTTATATCACCGTCAGAGCCCTTGTTCTATCGTTTCCACTAATAGTTACTTATAATATTTAAGGTATGAGTAATTATTAATAATATTTTAAGTATGAGTTACACTAAAAAATTTAAATATGCTTGTTTCGTACACTCATTAAATAATTCGCAATGTCCTCATTATTCATATGAAAAATTATCTCCAAAATGTCAACGAACACGTTTGAGATGAAGGGGTAAACTATTATATATATACTTCCAACTTCTAAGCGTATTAAAGCAAAAGGATGTTTCAAAATATATGCTGCCTCTAAAATTTGGAATAATATACCTCCTCCTTTGCAGGAAATCGTAAATACAAACTTATTTAGAAAGAAATGCAAAGTATGGTTACTTAAACAACAAAAGTTGGAGGCAAGTATGAAGTATTATATATAATTACAGACTTAATTCTTACAATAGTTCATGATTCATCTTAGATTTTCAAAAAATCTTTGGGCTAATACCATTGAGGGTCATTAAAATTTCTGGTAGGCTCGGAGGCGATTGTCTCCTTTACCTAAATTTACATAGCACATATGAATAAATATTTTAGAATTCTTTAGCCGTATTACGTCAATGCCAAAATTAGGTTAAGATACTGTGTTTTTAAAATAGTCGGCTGTGGCAGAATACCAGCGGTGACCTAAAATCACCACATAGCTAAGCCACAGGCCAGTTTGTCTCATTACTTTTATGTTACCTAAGTATGTTTCTAAGTTAAGTTTGTGATGATTTTTATTTGTTCATTTTTAATAACATGTGTAAATTGAGAAAAATAAAAAGCTTATTATTGTTATTATTATTAATAGTTCACATACGCAGACATTAAAATATACAAAAACGCTCCACTTTCTATTTCGCATTTGCTTTTTGAATATAATCATTACGTGTATAATAATGGTCCGTGAAATCTTTACCAACACCTGTCAAACTATTGGAGATGATGGCTGGAGGCCTACCACGTCCATCGCCAATTCCAGGCATGTTCTGGTAATTTCTAGACATGCGCTCTATGCGCGTACTTTTATTAATCATTATTGATTTTTGGGTGTCAGTTTACGGTAGACGCCCAGGCCCAGTTACGTATAATGGTAGGGCCATATGGTACGATATGTATTGCCATATGCACAAATGGGCCAACCCCCTTCAATTTTAATGAGGTGCGGTGTAACTTTGGGCAAGGCACTGGCTGACTGCGCTGACGTAGCAATTTTATCACTTAACAATTAGCGGGCGATTAGGTCGTCACTTTCTTATGCCTTTCTTTATATTACTAATTCTATTATAAAATACAACATGTCCTATGCAATTCGTCATCATCATCAATACAGCCCTTCACAAGTCCACTGCTAAACATAGGATTCCCCAAATAAATGCCACAAAGCATGGATTTATAACTTCAAAATTCCCCATACTAAATGTGAATAAACCCAAAAACTGAAAAAAATGTACTTACCCAATATTTTTGTATTTTTATTAAACTCATACATAGAAACAAATTATTATAAATAGTTAAGTAATATGTTTCGGTAATAATATTAATAGTAATATGCCAATGGCGGTCGGAGCTAAGTTCTGCAAGACCCGCCGCAGAAGAACACAAAAACTCTCCGATCACACTCTTAATCTCATGGCTGTTAGACGGGAGATGAGGCTGCAATCGTTAAAAGATTTGACAGCATACAGGCAACTGAACAGACAGATCTCCAAATGCATGCAGCGAGACTTACGCAACTTTAATACTGCTCGTATTAAAGAAGCGATCGAGCGGAACCATATGTTGGTAAAGTATAAATATTAAAAAACTTACCAATCATGAATTTTTAATAACATCTATAATATGTTTATTAATGTCATTATAAAAAAGAATGTCATTATAAAAGTATTAAAGGAGCGATCGAGCGGAACCAGGGCTCCAAAGTCTTTGCCAGATATCTGTCTGCCAGAAAGAGCCAACTGTCAAAGCTGAAGACTGAGTGTGGCAGCATCGTTTCCGGGACACCTGAGATTTTGAGTGAGATTGAGAGGTTCTATAGGCAGCTGTACACATCATCGTTGGAGCCACAGGCAGGTGTGAGTAACGATCCAAGAGCAAGTCTTATCCGACACTATTCCGACGATATCCCGGACGTCAGTCTGAGCGGGATTAGAATGGCTCTACACCACCTTAAAAACGGCAAGGCCCCGGGCGACGGTGGAATTACAGCGGAGCTTCTGAAAGCGGGTGGAACACCGGTACTTGAAGTCCTTCAGAAGCTCTTCAATTCCACCCTCCATGGTGGCACTACTCCGGAGGCGTGGAGCAGAAGCGCGGTGGTCTTGTTCTTTAAGAAAGGCGACAACGCTCTCTTGAAGAACTACAAACCGATTTCCCTTCTGAGCTGCGTCTACGTGCTGTTTTCGAGAATCATTATGAATCGTCTCGCACGCAGACTCGACGACTTCCAGCCTCCCGAACAAGCCGGTTTCCGAAAAGGCTTCAGTACCATAGACCACATACATACCCTGCGTCAGATTGTACAGAAGACCGAAGAGTACAATCTGCCACTTTGCCTGGCATATGTGGACTATGAGAAAGCCTTTGATTCCGTTGAAATTTGGGCGGTGCTACAGTCCCTTCAGCGGTGCCAAGTTGACTGTCGCTATATCGAAGTGCTGAAGTGTTTGTACATTAGGGCTACGAAGGCTATCCGAGTACAGAACCAGAGCTCAAAACCTATCCAACTGCAGAGAGGTGTAAGACAGGGTGATGTTATATCCCCGAAACTCTTCACCGCTGCGTTGGAAGACGTTTTCAAGCTACTGGACTGGAAAGGATACGGTATTAACATCAATGGCGAGTACATTACTCACCTTCGATATACCGACGATATAGTCCTTATAGCAGAATCGCTGGGGCCCTAAGCACTATGCTCAATGACCTCAATGGTGTATCTCAACGAATAGGTCTTAAGATGAACATGGACAAAACAAAGATCATGTTTAATGTCCATGTCACACCTATGCCGGTAGTTGTTGGGAGCACTATGCTCGAAGTTGTTGACGAGTACGTTTACCTGGGACAAATAGTCTGACTAGGTAAGTCCAACTTCGACCGAGAGGTCAATCGACGGATTCAACTCGGCTGGGCAGCGTTCGGGAAATTACGACACATCTTCTCGTCAGGTATACCTCAATCTCTGAAAACTAAAGTGTATAACCAGTGCGTGTTGCTAGTGATGACTTAAGGATCTGAGACGTGGTCCTTCATTGCTGGCCGTATGAGGACGCTCAAGGTCGCTCAGCGAGCTATGGAGAGGGCTATGCTCGGAGTTCCTCTGCGTGATATACTCAGAAATGAGGATATCCGCAGTAAAACCAGAGTGACCGACTAAGCCCAATGGATTAGTAAGCTGAAGTGGCAATGGGCCGGCCATATAGCTCGAAGAACAGATAACCGATGGGGAAGAAAAGTTCTCGAGTGGCAGCCTCGTATCGGTGGGCGTAGTGTAGGGCAACCCCCCACTAGATGGAGTGACGACCTGGTAAGACATGCAGGAAGTCGATGGATGCAGGTGGCTCAGGACGGTGCTTTGTGGCATTGCCTATGTTCAGCAGTGGACTTGTGAAGGGCTGTAATGATGATGATGATGATGAAGTAATATGTGTAAATTTATGAAAACTACGTTACGCAACGGAACACGGCAATAATATAACAGGGAGAAATAACGTAATATGTTACATTCTAGCAGTGCTGACAATAACTTTAAGGAAAAAGAAAAGCGTTCTCCAGGAATTTATTGCACCTTATCTCAAGCTTTAGACACACGAACGCCATCTAACAACAATCCTGCCTGAAGTATTAAGTACATACCTACCGACACAATTTACCCACATGTTGTGTAATAAGTTATATTTTGTTTCTTTCCGACAGTCTCGTTGGTCTAGTGGTCATAAATGCGGTTGCTGATCATGAGGTCCGGGGTGCGAATTCCACTTCGCGTCAACACCAGGCCTATTGTGTTTTTTTGTCAAGAGATTCTAAGTATCAGCCCGGAATATTTCATTATTAATTATCAGTCAAGAATCAAGAAGTAGCCATTAGTCCTGCGCCTGATCTCTCTCATCATGTCGGATAACCGTTTCATCTTAGCGAGTGTACTTGTGCTCGCGTATACTTGGGCACTATAGTCCTCTCCTGCGCAGATTTCTAGTCTTTATTGAGACTGGCCGCTGTGACCGAAACTCTGTCTGGAATACATTATGTCCTTCCGAAACTTGCTTACAGTAAACTGTTATGATGATGTACTTTTCTTCTTCTTCTTAATAAATCAGCCCGTAACTGGACCTCACTACGTCATGCTTGGCAGGGAGATTGATTCTTGCACTGCCAGACGTCTTGCAAATCTGAACTAATGTCCATCGCTAGTTTGGGTATTTTAAGTTTGGTTATAAACATGAAAGTATTTTTATTTAGATAATTATGATTATTATTTACATAGGCGATACCTTAGAAGTTTTTTAAACGTACATAGTATTATACATTTTTAATTGTACCATAGTCGCAAACTCAGCGATACCAAACTGCAGGAAAAAGAAACAACATATAATTCTTTTAAAGTAGTATTATACTTTTAATACGGTTATTTGAGTTCGAAATTTCAAGAAAAAGCTCTAATTACTTTTATATTGTCACTCAATTATTTTTAAGCACTCAGTGCACAAAATTCTAAAGATATTAATGTCTTTGGCGTAGGCCATATCACAAGCTAAAGTGGACCAAGGTTTCATCCCTGAGACACTCCAGTATTAGATAAAAATGAAGCCACTAACTGTGAACTAAGGTTATGAGATAAGAACAAGGCCAAGGATAAAGATTAGTCAGTAGTTCAATGTATTGTTGTTGTTGATTAATGGTTTGGAATATAATTAGATACATAAAACTAGTAATATTCGTTTTAGCCTTGGGATGGCAAAGTCACCGACTCTTCTGAAATCCTACGATAAATTCCGTAATATAACACATCAATATATTTCATAGATTTTTGGGCAAATATTTACAATAATTTTTGTACATAATAAATATTTTAAAAATACTTACTTTCTTTTGTTCACCAAATCGACATACTGAAGATATGCTACGGATAAGCAGGATTTGATCCCATCGTAAGATTGTCGCATTCAACTTATCACGACAGCGCACATTAGAGATTAATTAAGTTGTAGTGTGGCATATATAGGGCTGCGTTTTATATAAAAAGCGATTATTGTTTGTACATTTATTGCATATTTATAAGTTTGAAATAAGATTCTTCAACTTTCTGTCACTTTAATATTAAACAGATAATATAAATGACAGAGATGGGCATATTTTATATTATAATGAGTAATCGAGAGTGAGGGAATAGAGAGTGCACCTGTGCTTGTGCATACACTTGGGCCCAATAGTCCTGTCCTGCGCCGATGGCTAATCTCCGTTGAGGCTGGCCGCCGTGACCGAAATTCGGTCTGGAGGACATTATTATATTATAATATATTATACATTACTAATTCTAATTACTAAACAGAACAAAAATTTGACTACATTTATTTTATCAATAAACCAGTTCTTGCAGTCCACTACCTTGCATTTTTCAGGCATTGTCTACAACTAAGGAGCACATTGTGGAATTAACTTTTGCCATCACAAAATTTTCCGGACACTTGTAAGTTATTTGAAACTGCAAAAATTTACGCACAGCCCTTAAAATGTCAATATACTCACGATTTAAAAAGATCTTAAGCCATTTACACGATAATATTATTATCTATAGATTATTATAAATAGGTGGTCTCGATCTCGAATGAGGACTTAATATTCAGTACGGTGTTGACATCATCAAATAGTATGGTAAGTAGTGTATGAGTGGGATATGTGTAACTTTATTAATTTGTAGGTACGTAATATTATGCTGGCTGTCTTGTTAATTTATGAAAGTACTACCCTAGTGATGCATTCTTTACTTACTCTAATTGCTCTTTAGAAGTAAAAAGGAAATAGATACTAATTCGGATAAACGTTGACTTTTCAGTTTTCATATTTATTTATTACGTTGTATTATTTACAACTGATTTCAAAAAGTTTCTCAATTCGTCAATTTTTCTATGTGTGTTTAGCAATGACTCTTTACCACGTTGTTCGATTTCAATAATTTATTTAAGAAAACCTCAATTTCGGTTTTTAATAGATATAAACTGCTTCAAGATTGGATGATGGGATCCAGGAGAAAATCAACAAATTCTTGGCAAGCTATGCTGCACGTCAACTGATTTCGATGATTCCTTTTAGTTCTTTGAAGTAGGTTTTTACTTTTTAAAAGTTTTATTGGTTCAGACACACTACTATACCCATAATTTTGATATCTAAGTGTATTTACACTAACACTAAATAAAATTCTACGTAAAATTTGAAAGAATATAAAGGTGTTTCTGCTTTTTTGGAAGATTTCTAAAGCGTTATTATAAATTAATTCATCATGACCATTGGTGATCACTTGAGAAAACTCGAAGTCACTCAGCGAGCTACAGACGAGGCTTGTAATTTCTCTGGTCGTAAGTCTTAGAAATGAGGATATGCGCAGTAGATTTCGTGTATCCAGTGTAGCTCGAAAAACCGACAGTCGATGGGAAAAAAAGGATTTGGAGTAGCATCTTTGTACCGGTAGGCAAAGTGTACCGCTGTCTCTCACTAGAGTGGAGTGATGACCTGGTTAAGAGATACAAGAAATCGATGGATGCAGGTGGCTCTGGACCGTGAATTGCGATGGGCTGCAATGATGATCATGACGATCATTGGCGACTTAACATTTAGGCGTTGGTCTCTCTTCTATAAAATAATTTTCCGAAATACTGAGGTGTGAAAAAGTCCTCATTTTATTTGTGTAATTTAATATTTTGTACACTATACGCCGTAGTTTGCCTTCCTCCTAGGTTACCACTAAACACTGTTTAAATCCCCCCATCTATCGGCTCAATGGTTGATCAAATTGTCACTTCATCTAGTTGATCGCTCCTGTCAGCAGCCAATTAGTCACGTTAACAATGTCGCCGTTCGTCTATGTTAGTTATTCTGGTTTTTAATGTGGATCCTATTTATGAATTTTTTTCATGCGGAGAACAGTACCTCTACCATATAAAACTCGAAATATTTTTATTAGTTAACTCTAAAGTAGGAGGCTATCTACTTGATTGAATCGGCATAATGGGGCACAGGCTCTACATTATTAAGCACTGCTAGGTATCTTTGAATTTTTTTCTCGAGTAGAGTTGGTGACACCAACTTTTCAGGAGTGCCTCCCTTGATTTTTTCTAGTTGGACATGCCCCGTGCCTCTTTCTAGCTACGCTCATGGATCTGTGATTATTCGATTTACAAATTACATTGCATTTCGAGACAAATCGCTTAGTCTTTATAATAGTTGATTAACATGCTTTAAAATGGTGAAAACTGGCAGCGATCACCGAATGTTTAGGGGCACACTGAACCCAAACGTTAAGTTGAAGAGGTCACGTCTAATGAAGTCAACGCTCCGTCAGCCATAAGTCAATGCTCTAATCCAAAGTCCCAAAACTTTCAACTCGATTTACAAAACCATTTTCAGTGCCTAGAAGACTGCGATGACGGGCGGAAAATCTGTACTTGAAGTCCTTCAAAAGCTCTTTAATCCCATCCTCCATGGCGGAACTCGGAGGCGTGAAGCAGAAGTGCGGTGGTCTTGTTCTTAATTACGAATGTCATTACGAGTCTCGCAGGCAGACTCGACGACTTCCAGCCTCCCGAACAAGCCGGTTCCGAAAAGGCTTTTGTACCATATACCAAATATATATCCTTCGGCAAATTTTACTACGATAAAGCCTTTGGTTCCGCCGAAATTTTGGTGGTGCTACAGTCTCTTCAGCGGTGCCAAGTTGACTATCGGTATATCAAAGTACTAGACTCGACGACTTCCAGCCTCCTGAACAGGCTCAGTACCATAGACCACATACATACCCTGCAGCAGATTGTACAGAAGACCGAAGAGTAAAATCTGCCAGTTTACCTGGCGTATGTGCACTATAAGAAAGCCTTTGATTCCGTCGAAATTTGGGCGGTGCTACAGTCACTTCAACGGTGCCAAGTTGACTGTCGGTACATCGAAGTACTGAAGTGTTTGTACAGTAGGGCTACGATGGCTATCCGAGTACAGAACCAGATTTCGAAACCTATCGAACTGCAGAGAGGTGTAAGACAGGGTGACGTTATATCCCCGAAAATCTTCACCGCTGCATTATTGGAAGACGTTTTCAAGCTATTGGACTGGAAAGGATACGGTATTAACATCAATGCCGAATACATCACTAACCTTTGATTTGCCGACGATATAGTCCTTATGGCAGAATCGCTGGAGGACCTGAGCACTATGCTTAATGACCTCAATAGTGTCTCCCAACAGATAGGTCTTAAGATGAACAGGGACAAAACAAAGATCCTATTTAATGTCCATGTCACACCTATGCCGGTAGTTGTTGGTAGCACTAAGCTCGAAGTTGTTGACGAGTGAGTTTTCCTGGGACAAATAGTCCGACTAGGTAAGTCCAACTTCGACCGAGATGTCAATCGACGGATTCAACTCGGCTGGGCAGCGTTCGGGAAATTACGACACATCTTCTTGTTAGGTATACCTCAAACTCTGAAAACTAGAGTGTACAACCAGTGCGTGTTGCCAGTGATGACTTACGGATCTGAGACGTGGTCCTTCACTGCTAGCCGTATGAGAACGCTCAAGGTTGTTCAGCGAGCTATAGAGAGGGCTATGCTCGGGGTTTCTCTGCGTGATAAGCTCAGAAATGAGGATATCCGCAGTCGAACCAGAGTAACCGACATAGCCCAACAGATTAGTAAGCTGAAGTGGCAAGAAGAAGCTCGAAGAACCAAGAACCAATATAGTATAGGGTGACCCCCCACTAAATGGAGTGACGACCTATTAAGACGTGCAGGACCGTGCTTTGTGTAGTTACTTGGGGGAGGCTTATGTTCAGCAGTGGACTTTTGAAGGGCTATAATGATGATGAAGATATCAAAGTGCTTAAGTGTTTGTACAGTAGGACTAAAATGGCTATCCAAGTACGGACCAAAGTACGAAATAGATCCAATTGCAACGACAGGTAAGGCAGGTTGACGTTTTATCCCCGAAACTCTTCACCGCTGCATTGGAAAACGTTTTCAAGCTAATGGACTGGAAAGAATACGGTATTAACATCAAAGGCGGGTGTATCACTCACCTTCGATTTACCGATGATATAGTCCTTATGGCAGAATAGCTTGAAGACCTACCTCCCAACGGATAGGTCTTAGGATGAACATGGACAAAACAAAGATCATGTGTAACGACCGTGTCACATCCATGCCGGTAGTTGTTGGGAGCACTAAGCTCGAAGTTTTTAACGAGTACTTATGTTTACCTGGGACAAATAGTCCGATGAGTAAGTTCAACTTCGACTGAGAGGTCAATCGACGGATTCAACTCGTCTGGGCAGCGTTCGACACGATTACGACACATCTATGCGTCAGGCATACCTCAAAACTAAATTGTACAACCAGTGCGTGTTGTCAGTGACGACTTATGGATCTGAGACGTGGTCCTTCACTGCTGGCTGTATGAGGAATGGAAGAATCAGCGAGATATGGAGAGGGCTATACTCGGTGTTTGCCTGCGTCATAAAATTAGAAATGAGGACATCTGCAGTAGAACCAGAGTCATCGACATAGCCCAATGCTCCAAGAACCGACAACCGACGAGGAAAAAGGTTCGCGAGTGGCAGGCTCGTACTGGTAGGCGAAGTGTATGGCAACCCCCCACTTGATGGAGTGATAACCTGGTAAGACATGTAGTAAGTCGATGGATATAGGTGGCTTAGGGCCATACTTTGTCGTCTTTGTATTCCTTGTGGGAGGCCTATGTTCAACAGTGTACTTCTGAATGATGTAAGGATGATGATGAAACTTTAAAAAACGTAACTTTTAATGTTATTAATTTTTACACGTTTAAGTTCTTTTTAATCTGTCTTTATAAGCTTTAACTGGTATTTGCAGTGGAGATCAACTCTTACGGGACTATTACTAATAACTTTAATAAGGGCTTACAAGAACCCATACTATGCTCCCGGAAGATCAGTAAATGTGCATCTTTTCGAATGGAAGTGGAACGACATCGCCGATGAATGCGAAAGGTTCTTAGGACCAAAAGGATATGGCGGCATACAGGTAAGACATTTCAGATCAACATTCTTCAATTAATATTTAAATATAGGTTATAATATTATATAGCGTAATAAACTAGGATATGGGCAGCAGGGTCTTCCTAATAAAAAAAATAAAAAACAAATAAAAAAATAAAAACTGCGGTTGCCAACCCGCCTGCCAAGCGTAGCCACTGTCCAAATATCCTCCCTTAATATTGGGAACCCTATGTTCAGCAGTTGACTTTGATAGGCTGTGGCGGTAACGGTAACAGTGATCAAATTATGAGGCGGAAATTCATTATATTAAAAATATAAAAATAATTAGCTTAGATCCACTCAAAAATAAAATTAAATAATTTCATGTTTCCTGTGGATCTAAGATAATTAATTTTAACATATATAATATGGATGTATTATGATTGTTCTTCATTATCGTTGCATTACCGTTACGTCGTTAAAAAGAGTGATTTTTTGGGTTGCAAGTACAGTTGTGACACTACAAGGAATATCAGGAAGCTACATCATTATGGTGTAAAAACCCTAGCTAACCTAGCGCTTAAACTTATTACGTCATATCTAAATGATAGAACGCAAACAGTTGTTATTAATGGGAGCAGTTCTTTCGGATCGGTAGTATCTATGGGTGTTCCTCAGGGCGCAATTCTTGGCCCCTTTCTGTTCTTAGTTTATATTAATGACTTACCTTACTTGGTAGGGAATAATCATGATATAGTTTTATTTGCTGATGATTCTTCGTTGATTTTTCCAACTATTGAAATATGACGAAGTGAATAATGCTTTATCAAAAGTAGTGCACTGGTTTGGATAATTCAATAATTTGCTTTTGAACGGTAATAAAACGAAATGTATTAAATTCACCACATCTAATGTTAACACGTGAAAACCAGCGTGCTTTTAAATAGGGAGAAGCTCAGTCTTGTTGAATCCACTGTTTTTCTTCAGTGATTCCCGACAGTAGCCTAATGGCGAACCACGCAGTGGTTCGCGACTGTAGTCTAATGGCGAACCACGGAGTGGTTCACGACAGTACTCTAATGGGGAAACAAGGAGTATTTCACGACAGTAGTCTAATGGCGAACCGCGGAATGGTTCACGACAGTAGTCGAATGGCGACCTTTTAAGTTTCGCTGTCCTTGCCTTGCCATTAGGCTACTGTCGCTTCGAAAAGCGTTAAAAGGAATAGTAGTAACGTGAATTAATAGGAATACTAGAATTAAAAAAAATATCTACATGCCGCATAACAAAAACAGGAAACTAGTGAACTGTAGTGAACAGCATTATCAGTGTAAGAGTGTAGGTGCGGCTCTCACAGAATCACCTGCCCAAGCGTATTTATCAAATATTCCGATTTAATATACGTGCCAGTGGGCATAATTTAGAAAAGGTCTATATACCGTAGTGGATACTATGAGGTTAATTAAATGAAAAGATGGGCCAAAATAAATTCCCTCGGAAAAAAACAAAAAAAAATAATATATTAGTAATGTAAATATAGGTTTACTAGAATTTTTTAATAAAAAAATATCTTCATGTCGCATACCAAAAACAGGAAACTGATGAACTATAGTGAACAACATTATCAGTGTAAGATTGAGTAATTCGGCGCTCATAAAATCGCCTGCCAAAGCGTATAATCAAATTTAATATACGTGCCAGTTAGCATAATCTAGAAAAAAATTTTTTGGTTCGTCCCCCCCATTTCGATCATAGGAATCTTTCTTTAGAAGGTTGCAGCGCTTGCAGACGAGGCTAGCATTTACGTGGTACAATCACGCTGCATATGCATTATCACTGTCGCGAAACCGACCAGAAAAGGAAAACACTCGCATAAAATATTAATAGTAACACAAAATATCAGCACAAAAGTAACGAGGCATTTTGTCTTAGTCCTCAGGGATGACGCTGCAACTGCATTTTGATTCTTAATCGAGGAGTAGGTGTTTGTAGGCCACAGCATCCACTTACTATTATATATATTATATATTACGTGTATATTGTATGTGTACTGTGTGTCTACGGTGTTCTCGTTTGTACCTTGATTATCAAAAAAAAGGAAGTGTTACACCCCCTAACAGTCATTTTTTCAGTAATCGAATTATTCAAAAATTATATTTTGGTAACATCATTTTTAAAATTAGGCAACCAAGTAGCAATTTCAATTTGAGTTTTTTTCATGTCTACGTTAGTAGCGGAATAATCAAATGGTGACATTTCTTTTTGTTCTAACTTCTAGATATCTCCTCCGAATGAGAACGTGGTTCTGCGTACATACAATAGACCATGGTGGGAACGTTACCAACCCATTTCGTACGTGCTAGTAACGCGATCAGGTAACGAACAGCAGTTTGCTGACATGGTACGACGTTGCAATGCTGCTGGTGTCAGGTGTGTTGTTTTATTAGTAATTCTTTAATCAATAGAACCTTCTTTATTGTGTTTCTTATAACTGCAAACCTGTTGTTTAAATTTTTGATCATAATTATAACAAAAATTTTACTGAGCTAGTTCTGTGCGCATTGTGGTAACGCATAGACGTATCAGGTTCACGTTAATACATATCTATGTAACCGAGCAACCGGGTTATTCAGTTTATCCACCCTTAAGGGGATAGAGTAAGTCAGTTCAAATTCTAATTTCGTCCCCACTTGCCCGCGCGTCGTATGCTATGTACCGACATGTTTGTAATCACTAATACTGTAAGTAGAAAGGTCGTTAGACACTTATTTCATTAGGTTTATCATATTTATGCCTGTTTCTTAACGCTTCTTATTTTTATTACGGTTATTTCCCATTTTAATTTTACGTCGTCCTGTTGCGTAAT
Source organism: Parnassius smintheus behrii (assembly GCA_036936625.1). NCBI lineage: Eukaryota > Metazoa > Arthropoda > Insecta > Lepidoptera > Papilionidae > Parnassius > Parnassius smintheus. Next base: position 40,049,785 of record JAUPFT010000013.1, read on the forward strand.
GTATATTCTGATCGTAAGCGACACAACCTCCCCGTTCAAAGGCCGAAGCGAAGTGACGGGCGACGTGAAGTGCGGCAGAAATCACGCTTCAAAAGGCCGATAGTTTAGGTGATTTCTTTTTACAGTGAAAATAATGGTATTTAAAAAAAATTAAATTACATAAGCACTGCTGTATAGTTCAGTTAGTATGCAAAGTTTCATGATCTTTTTAAAAGTATTTTATGAATAACAGCGGTTTATTGTTTAGTTTGGAGGTAACTTCGGATTTTTTTCTATCGAGAAAATTTTACGAAATTGTGTTTTCGTCTAACATAATCCTTAACATTAATCATCAACTTTACCATATATTTATTTCAAAATTAATGCTGCAATATTTTCGGCATAACAAAGGATCTTGCTAAGCCATTTGAGATTATATTTCCCCTTAAGAATCCACCCTAGGGTGAAGACTCGGAAACACGTGTTCATCTATCCACCCCAGACGGTGTGGATAATCGGAATTTGTATATATTATTTTTCTTCCGATTTTCTCCCTCGGCTGTGTACAGTCATTTATAGAAACATGATAAAAACTGACTTAGTGACTTAGTACGACGTTACCTATAAAATATTTACATACTTCTTGTTTGAAAGGTCAACGCTGGATTAAAAGAAGTACCTCACAGGATTATATATTCGTTGGAATCTCGGCATAAAATAATTTAAAATGAAGTTAGAGACAAACTTCCAATCGTAACGTTTTTCGAATGCTTGCAAAAAAACGTCCAGTTCTTCACTAACACATCTGTGGTAGCAAAGCAATTAAAAAAACGACTGCAAATGTACTTTAAATGTGACGAATATATCTAGGATATCAAATAACGTCTGCTTAATAATGAAATTAGCGTTGTTAATTGTCTGGGCATATTGCAGAATTTATAAATTACGCAATATTATTTAAAACGAAGAAGATTAATTTTAATTAAATGCAATACGTAATGCGTGGATTTTAATAGGTTGTGACGGTAACGGTAACGGTAACGGCAACACGTATTAAGTTTTGGATAATGTTTGTAGTTATCAAAAACTAATTAATAATTAATAAAGTGCATGTGTTGAACTAGAACCAGCCGTGTAGTGGCGGTTAAGGATATCCACTACCCCATATCTTCCCGTGGGTGTCGTAAAAGGCGACAGAGGGAAACAGGCAGGAGATGGGCAGCAGCATCTTCCTGATAGCAGCAACTGTACGAAAAAAAACTGCGGTTGCCAACCCGCTCGCCAAGCGTGGCAGCTATGGCAATATACCCCCAATGAACAATTACACAAATAGACGGCCCCCAGTCCCCGGTGGCCCCGCTATTCCTGGCTACGGTGGCGACCATGGTAACGGTGGGGCAGGGTGTGCTAAGAATCTCCGGTGGAGGTTCGGTTGCCACCTACGACGACTTGACTTGGCAACATTTAACGCACGCACCCTGAGGACTGACGAGAAGATCCTGGAGCTGGAAGAAGAGGAGACAAGTTGCGCTGTAATATTATGGGATTATCCGAGGTCCGAAGAGAGGGGGAGGACACGGTGATTCTCGAATCCGGCAACTTGTTCTATCACCGGGAGGGCCATCCGTCTCAAGGAGGTGTCGGATTTAACGTCCACAAGTCTCTCGTCAACAATGTTGTAAAGATAGGGAGTGTGTCGACGAGGGTCGCGTACCTGATACTCAGAATCACTAAACGGTATTCGCTGAAGGTCATGCAGGTTTACGCACCAACCTCGGCATATCCCGATGAGGAGGTGGAGGAAATGTATGAGGATATTTCCAAAACCATGCATTCCTCCAAAACCCACTACACGGTGTTGATGGGAGACTTCAACGCAAAAATAGGCACAAGAGAATACGGTGAGCTGAAGTCAGGGAAATTCGGAGTAGGGCAACGGAACCGAAGGGGCCAGCTGGCCGACTTTATGGAGAAAGAGGGACTCTTTATGATGAACTCTTTCTTCCAGAAGCGGCCCCATAGGAAGTGGACCTGGTCGAGCCCCGACGGTTTGACAAAAAATAAGATTGACTTCATTATGACGACCAGACGCCAACTGTTCAGTGATGTCTCAGTGATCGCAAGGGTGAAAACTGGCAGCGATCAGCGAATGGTTAGAGGCACACTGAACCTAAACGTTAAGTTGGAGAGGTCTCGTCAAATGAAGTCAACGCTCCGTCCCCCTCGTGCTCTAATCCAGAATCCCGAAAACTTTCAGCTCGAGTTACGTAACCGCTTTCAGTGCCTACAAGATTGCAATGCAGTGGACGATATGAATGACAAGCTCGTGGAAACTGTCCATGCGGTCGGAGCTAAGTTCTGCAAGACCCGGCGCAGAAGAACACAAAAACTCTCCGATCACACTCTTAATCTCATGGCTGTTAGACGGGAGATGAGGCTGCAATCGTCAACAGATTTGACAGCATACAGGCAACTGAACAGACAGATTTCCAAATGCGTGCAGCGAGACTTACGCAACTTTAATACTGCTCGTATTAAAGAAGCAATCGAGCGGAACCAGGGCTCCAAAGTCTTTGCCAGAGATCTGTCTGCCAGTAAGAGCCAACTGTCAAAGCTGAAGACTGAGTGTGGCAGCATCGTTTCCGGGACACCTGAGATTTTGAGTGAAATTGAGAGGTTCTATGGGCAGCTGTACACATCATCGTTGGAGCCACACGCAAGTGTGAGTAACGATCCAAGAGCAAGTCTTATCCGACACTATTCCGATGATATCCCGGACGTCAGTCTAAGCGAGATTAGAATGGCTCTCCAGCACCTTAAAAACGGCAGGGCCCCAGGAGAGGATGGAATTACAGCGGAGCTTCGGAAAGCGAGTGGAACACCGGTATTTGAAGTCCTTCAGAAGCTCTTCAATTCCGTCCTCCATGGTGGCACTACTCCAGAGGCGTGGAGCAGAAGTGCGGTGGTCTTATTCTTTAAGAAAGGCGACAACGCTCTCCTTGAAGAACTACAGACCGATTTCCCATCTGAGCCGCGTCTACGTGCTGTTTTTGAGAGTCATTACGAATCGTCTCGCACGCAGACTCGACGACTTCCAGCCTCCCGAACAAGCCGGTTTCCGAAAAGGCTTCAGTACCATAGACCACATACATACCCTGCGGCAGATTATACAGAAGACCGAAGAGTACAATTTGCCACTTTGCCTGGTGTATGTGGACTATGAGAAAGCCTTTGATTCCGTCGAAATTTGGGCGGTGCTACAGTCCCTTCAGCGGTGCCAAGTTGACTGTCGGTATATCAAAGTGCTGAAGTGTTTGTACAGTAGGGCTACGATGGCTATCCGAGTACAGAACCACAGCTCAAAACCTATCCAACTGCAGAGAGGTGTAAGACAGGGTTACGTTATATCCCCGAAACTCTTCACCGCTGCATTGGAAGACGTTTTCAAGCTACTGGACTGGAAAGGATACGGTATTAACATCAATGGCGAGTACATCACTCACCTTCGACTTGCCGAAGATATAGTCCTTATGGCAGAATCGCTGGAGGACTTAAGCACTATGCTAAATGACCTCAATAGTGCCTCCCAACGGATAGGTCTTAAGATGAACATGGACAAAACAAAGATCATGTTTAATGTCCATGTCACACCTATGCCGGTAGTTGTTGGGAGTTGTTGTCACTATGCTCGAAGTTGTTGACGAGTACGTTTACCTGGGACAAATAGTCCGACTAGGTAAATCCAACTTCGACCGAGAGGTCAATCGACGGATTCAACTTGGCTGGACCACGTTCGGGAAATTACGACATATCTTCTCGTCAGGTATACCTCAATCTCTAAAAACTGGATTGTACAACCAGTGAGTGTTGCCAGTGATGACTTACGGATCTGAGACGTGGTCCTTACTGCTTGCCGTATGAGGACGCTCAAGGTCGCTCAGCGAGCTATGGAGAGGGCTATGCTCGAAGTTTCTCTGCGGGATAGACTCAGAATGAGGATATCCGCAGTAAAACCAGAGTGACCGACATAGCCCAACGGATTAGTAAGCTGAAGTGGGTATGAATGGGCCGGCCATATAGCTCGAAGAACCGATAACCGATGGGGAAGAAAATTTCTCGAGTGGCAGCCTCGTACCGGTAGGCGTAGTGTAGGGCGACCTCCCACTAGATGGATTGACGACCTGGTAAGATATGCAGGAAGTCGATGGATGCAGGTGGCTCAGGACTGTGCTTTGTGGCATTACTTGGGGGAGGCCTATGTTCAGCAGTGGACTTGTGAAGGGCTGTAATGACAATGATGTGTTGAACTGTATTCAGGTAAAAAGTAGGGTAGAAGGGTAAAAAGAACAAATAAAAGTGAATTACAATCATCCATCCAATTTGACGACCCATGGTAGCTCAGATGGTTAACGCTCGCTGTAAATATAACAGAACGCGAATATCCCGGGTTTGATCCCCGCTGGCACCAACGAAATTGTTAAATGCAATTTTAAGTGCTGATTTACCACGTGCTCGGCGGTGAAGGAAGACATCGTGAGGAAACCCGCATGTCTCAGGAATAAGAAAAAAAAAATATTTCGAAGACATGAAGTTCGCCAACACGCATTGGGGCAGCGTGGCGAACACTTCCTTGCCCTAAAACCCTCTCAGAAATGAGGGGAGGCCTGTGCCCAGCAGTGTACAGGCTGTAACTCTACTTTACTTTTTACAATCATCCACCCCGTCTGGGGTGGATAAATGAACATGCGTATCCGAGTATCCACCCTAGGATGAATGAACGGAATAACTCTAGCAAGCCAAGTTTAATCTTTGCCGACATCACAAAAACTGTTAGGTAGCCACACTTTTATAAGTTTCGTTTTATCACTGCCTATAAATGAAAGAAAAATTTCGAAGAAGAGTTGTGTTTAGCAATGCGATATAGGCTTGGCGTTTTAGCCACTTAAAGTATTAATTTGACTTGCTTGGAACCTCTTGCAGAATGTAGTATATAAATATTTTTAGTGACAATTCTAAACATTGTAGGATCTACGTGGACGCAGTTATAAATCACATGACTGGCGAGCCTCCGGAAAACTATGGAACAGCGGGTAACACCGCCTCGTATAAAAACTGGTCCTACCCTGCAGTACCCTACTCCGCGGAAGATTTCAATTGGCCTCACTGTGTAATCGATGGCATGGACTATGTGAATAATGCATCGAGAGTAAGTAACCAATATTTTAAGAGTGCTGCATTATATTCCTTGATCATTTAAACAGTGTTATATATCTGGAATAAAAGTTATATTACAATTTTTATAGTGCTTAGTACGACCAAATTGAAATTAAATATAATAAAGTCTTTAAAAAAAGTATTAATGTTTTTGTATTCATGTAAATATACATAAGAATTAAGTTGTAATATTGTTGCGCGCCTAAGTTGACGTCAGGTACCTGGCACTAGCACCATATAGTGTCGGGGATCAGAGCGAGGAGGGCTTCCTAGAAAATGTCAATCTTGAACTTTCGACCAACAGCGCCATCTAGTATGGAACAGAAAAATTAAGCTTTCTAGAAACCCCCCACACTCGAACCTTTCTGCGTCTGGTCGGTCGGCGCCCGTATTCACTGGAATATCCTGGATGTTTCGGTGTAAAAGGTGTATTTAAAGCCGCTGCAAGCCACGATCGGGGCAGTATTGAATTTGCCGAGACAAGTGAAGCTTCGGATCGAAATTAAGTGAATCAGTGTGATTAATTATTAGTGTTTTTTTTTAGTTTTAATTGGTGTTCGGTAATAAAAGTGTAAATTTTGGTAATTCAATCGGCAGTTTTTATTGTCACGAACCTCAAGCTCGTAACAATATATCAGATAAATAATAACTGGTATTAATATGACATTAAAAATGAAAAAAGTAAACATTTTTTTTATTTCCCAGGTCCGAAACTGTGAGCTTGTTGGATTAAAAGATCTAAATCAGGGACATGAACATGTAAGGAAAAGAATTGTAGACTTCATGAATAAATTGATTGACTTGGGTGTTGCTGGTTTTAGGTACGAAAATTTCTAAGGGAAAATTTTTGTAAAAGGACCTGTATTTTATATTTTAACTACTAAGATTAACAAATATCCTTGTTTTCTCTAGAATCGACGCTGCGAAACACATGTGGCCTAAAGATTTGCAGATCATATACGATCGACTAAACAACTTAAATGGTTCACACGGATTCCCGTCAAACGCGCGTCCATTCATCTATCAAGAAGTCATCGATTATGGAGGCGAATCCATTAGCCGAAATGAATACACACCACTAGGAGCTGTAACTGAATTTTTAGCTGGATCGGAACTTAGTAACGCGTTCAGAGGAAATAATCAACTAAGATGGCTGTCAAGCTGGGGCCCTCAATGGGGACTTTTATCACAAGGCGATGCATTGACTTTTATCGAAAATCACGACAATGAAAGAGGTCACGGTGGCGGCGGTGGAATCCTGACATACAAAGAACCCCGACAATATAAAGGGGCAATAGCGTTCCTTCTGGCTCATCCCTATGGTGAACCTCAAGTTATGAGCAGCTTTGATTTCTGGGACTCAGAGATTGGACCTCCGATGGATCGTGACGAAAATATTATTTCACCTTCACTTAATTCCGTAAGTATAAAGCTATAGTGATATTAAATATCAAAAATTTAAACAAATATATATTTTACATTCATTAGTTGTATACTGAGTTGCATTGTACTAATTCTTTTGGTTTCCAAACTTCTGAAAGGAATTTTTAAAACCTGTTTAAAACAAACCTTCCCGACCAATAGTTGTTATTTTATTTTCTCTATAGAGAAATTATATAAGTTTTTTTGTCAATTTAGAACAAACTTTAAATTACAAAGAACTTGGTTACTGCCATTTGCCTGTCTCTCTGAAATAAAAATGATTACTTTTAAATATAATAACTCGTCCAGGGTTTAAACAGGCAGCCAATTAGCTTAATTATCCTTTCAATCAACAGTCTAACCTCTTTACTAAACAGTGCCGTTCAACTAGCAGCCTGAATGATATTTAGCCATTTGATCAAACAGCTAGGCAACGAACTTAGTTCGATGATGTTTCATTACTTGTCTAGCCAGTTCATATCAGTTTAGTTCCACTTTCTGCCACCTAACGCTGAAACTCTCCAAACTGTCAATATGGTGTCGTCAAACAACAAATTTGATTGTGTTTTCCAAAGTTTAATAGTACAAGCTGTCGCAGCCAATCAGCTTAATTAGCCGTTCAATTGAACGGCTAATTAAGCTAGTTGGCTAATTGAACTGTTAATTAACAGTTCAGCCATTTTATGTTTAACTAGGGACCTGACTGATATTCAGCCGCTGCTTCTAATAAAGCATTGCAAACGGATGCGGCTGGGGTGGCCCAAGGGCCACCCTAAAGCCGCGTTTATTTAATAATATAAGGCATAGTGCAAATGCAACGCATGGGCTGAATATAATTCAGGCCGCTAGTTGAACGGCGCTGTTTCACCCTATCGTACGAATTAGCATAACTGATGAAATAAAACATATTTTCTACAAGTATTTTATTGTACTAATAAATCAAACAATATAAAATAGGTAATAAAATATAATTAATATAAAATATAAAATTTATATAAAAATAAAATTATAATCGATATAAAATTATTAAAATAAAAAAGTTAATAAAATATATTTAATAGATCATTCATGAATAAACCAAAATAAGAATAATTAATTATTTTGTATGAAAGTTAAAACGTAGTTTTTATTATAATATCTAAAATATTTAAAATCAGAGGTAACAATTTTACTCCATTAATTATATAGTCTCCCCTTAATGTGGGATAATCACAAAGGCGGAAAAGTGGGAACATTTAATCTAAATCGCAATATTCGATAATTTTATTTAATTATTAGAGGTTTTTACGTTTATATGAAAACATGAACTACAACTTATGTGTGGAAAGTGATTCCGCTTGATTTATTATGTTTTTGTGACCTTGAATCGCATTCTTTCACTACGAGTTACCCATTCTTTGTTGCGGATCAAACTCTGTCGGCGTCACATTAAACACTGAACTGACGTTAGCTAGGCGTATGGCTGTGGCCGTATGTGCAGTGGTAACGCTTTGGCGCAGTAATTACTAATCTAGTGTAATATATAAATCAATGCCAGCCAGTTTATTGAATGTTCTAACATGTAACAAACACTACGGCTGAATATCATTCAGGCCGCTAGTTGAACGGCGGGGCGCGGCGCTGTAAAGAGGCTAGGCTGTTGATTGAACGGCTAATTAAGCTAGTTGGCTGCGAAATATAATATATAAAAACATTTTGTCAACTATAGAAGATACCACAGAAATCGTAATAATATTTTTTTTATAAAAGAATATTAACAATGCTATGAACATTACTAATATTCCCCCAACCCACTCGTGGTAAGCTTAACTTGCTTGTGTTACGAGTGGTTCACGCCTGTAGTCGAATGGCAGATTCGAACCCACGACCTTTTTGAGTTCGCGGTCCGCGCCCTGCCATTAGGCTACCGTCGCTTATATTGTCTTATTATTACTATTTCTGTGGAAAATACCATACTGGTTCGCGTAGCGTATATTTTCTTTGATACTGGTACCGGGTGACTTTTTTACTGTGGAAGATAAGTAGGATTTAATAATGGAAGTAGAAGCTCATGGCACTGATATTTTTACCACGTTTTTATTCGTGTTTGTTTGTCTGTCTGTCGCTCCGGGTGGAATCTTGCAACTCAAATTTTGAGCACTTTCCGATAAGCCAGACTTGAAATTTTGAACGTAGCTCAGAATCGGATGATAATGTAGGAATATAATAAATAAAACCGTATTATATTTTTTTTACAAATAAACATTCAAAAAAATCACTTGCTCAAATTCATTGTTTTTTGCTTGACACTCAAATTGACTAATCAGTAAATAGTACTATTTGAAGTTAACTTTTATTGAGCGGCTGGTTCAAGGTCCAGGGCATTACAAATTCATTGATATTTCCATGTGTAAAGGAAGATACACATAAACTAAGTTTTCTATTTTTTAATCTCTTTTTTATTTTTAAATTGAAAGTTTTATTAAAAATATTGAAAGTTATCCGGTGTAACTGGATTCTAACACGTGTTCTGTCATAAATCTTCTTGACCGAAACCGCTGGTATTCTTTTTTAGGATGGTACTTGCGGCAACGGATGGGTTTGCCAGCACCGTTGGAGACAAATCTACGCAATGGTAGGCTTTAGAAACGCAGCAGGAACCACTGGACTGAACGATTGGTGGGATAATGGAAGTAATCAGATCGCTTTCTGCCGAGGAGGAAACGCGTTTATTGCATTTAACAATGATAACTGGGACTTCAACCAAAATTTGCAGGTAACTAATGGGAAAATTAATTATAATGTGTTTTTGCAAGTACTACTTTATAATTTTTATATTTTTTAACCTCTCAACCCCCTAGCGGTCTCACGAGACTGCGGCCATATTCTGTCAAATCCTTAGCGGTCGCACCTTAACCCATAAAAACAGCACTTTAACCCATAAAAACTTATATATAGAGACTACTTTTCTATGAAGAAGTTTGGCATTATATAATCAATATAAAATACTCTATCCTTTTGTGCAATAAAAAACTGTTATCCTATGAATATTTATTTATAATCCACGTTTATTTCGTACGCCATTTTCGCGTGAATGTTATTGTGTTGATTTTTGGATTTTTCTAGTATTTTAGTGTAGTGTTTTATTATATAATTGTAATGAAAGTTTTTGTGTGAATATAATTCATGTTTTTACGTAAATAATTTCGAGTAATATATATTGAAATAATTGTGATTTTCACGCTGCCGACATTCTCGGAATGATTTTTTTTTGTTATCAAAATACAATAAAATCTTTTTGTAATGTAGTAAAACCTGACTTTAGTTTAGATCATAAGATAGAGAATTTTGTATAGATTTTATAAACTTCTTCAAGGAAAAGTAGTCTCTAAATATAAGTTTTAATGGTTTTAAGTACTGTGGATGGATGCGGTCGCGTGCGACCACTTGGGACTTGCCAGGCGCATGCGACTGCATGGCATTTTTAAGGCGCTTGAGGGGTTAAAAACAAATCTTGTAAAATGATTGTGGAAATATCGTTTTAAATTTCGAGGACTAATATCGTTTAATAATGAATAATAATACATTAATTGAAGTTGAGTGATATATAACTTTCAAATAAATTTGTCGGTGCAATACGCGCGCCACATACCGTAAGTTAATTGTACTATGTCTTTAATCTTTGCGGAAGTGCATGCAATAGGTTGACAAAGTTTTACCACAATCTGCTGAACGGTATATATATATAAACAAATATTACTTTAAATAACATAAAATATTCTATTAATAAGTTTTATTTTAGAGAATATTTTAAAGAAGTTTTATTTTAGTTGTGTGGTCATATAATAAGCACACCCGTTTTTTTGTTTTTTAATACCGTACCAAAGATTACTTAATAGTTTACCAAGCCGTACTTAATTATCTCCACTACGTCGACAAAATAAGTGTTCTAGGTTTTTGCAAATACTATACTTTATATTTTTTTTAATTAAAATTATTCCATTTATCATCAAATCAATATACCGAGACATGACGTTTTTTCATGTTTATTAATTGACGACGATGTTAAATATTAGTTCCACTTCTTTATCAATCCGTATAAAGTAGGCGGAATGGCGAAAACAGTACCAGATGTCTCGGAGCTTTGACGTTTCTCCCCAAAACCTGCACGAGTATTTACGTTTGTTACATAGGAAATGGCATACCGCCATCTGCTAGAATCTTGTTAGTCTCTCTAGTCTCGCCTCCTACGAAAGCCACAGCATGAAAACCGCCGTGTGGTAGCGGCGGATATTCTAAATATCCAACAATCATTTTTTTTTATAAAATTGTTTTGCTAATAACATTACTAATATTCCCTTCAACCATTTCTGGTAAGCTTAAAATGCTTGTGTTAAGAGTGGTTCACGATAGTCGTTGAATGGCGGGTTCGAATCGACGAACTACTGTTGTTTGACACTCGGCGTGATTATTGTATAAGAAACATTGAAACTATGACTGCTCAATATCACAGTTACTAAGCGATTAGCCGTGGCGATTCCATGGCCACGTGTTCGAATCCCACCTGGAGTAAGTGTTTGTATAGCCTACAAATAATTATTTCGGTGTGGATGTTTGTGCAATTTATGTATGAAAATTGCCTCCACAATGAGAAAATCTTAGTCTTTAAAAGTCAGAGGAGTCTTAGTGGGTTTATGTTTATTTAAAGAAAAGTTTTGTTTTATGATGAGAGAATTGAAGCTTACCTACGATTATATTACAGACCTGTCTTCCAGCGGGTACATACTGCGATGTAATATCAGGTGATAAAGTGAACAACTCGTGTCGCGGCAAGACGGTGACGGTCGGCAACAATGGCTTCGCGCAGATCTTCATCGGTGCTAACGAATACGACATGATGCTTGCCATACATGTTGGGCCTGAGGTAACTATTCTTTGAAACGAACTTTATAAGAGCGAATATAAAAAATCCCACATACATAATTTAAAGTATGATGATGAGATTTAATAGTCCATACTTTGTTTATAATAATACTAATATCAACGGAGACTGGCCATCGGCGCTGGACAGGATTATAGTGCCGAAGTGTATGCGCAAGCACAGGTGCACTCTCTATTCGCTTACTCTCATAGTCCGAAGGGATGGTAAACCGACACGACCGGAGAGAGATCAGGCGCAGGACTAACGACTTTACGTGCTTTCCGAGGTACGAGGGTGAGAAAACTCATTAACTTTTTTTGCTCTACCCGTAATTCGAACTCGGAGTTTTATAATCAGCAGTTGTGTTTACAACCACAAGACTACACAACTAGGCAATTTATAATATCGATTTACGAAAACCCCATTGCAAGAAAAACTTTTTTTGGTTTATCTTCCCTGAAATAAATTGCCAATACAATAGCCTCAAAGAATAATTTTACGTACTGGCCTTCTATTACATCTAAAAAAATAACAACAGCAAATTATGGATGTATTATCAGTAAACCTATGCCTACCCTTTATCTTTTTTTTTAAAGAATATTAACAATACTATAAACATTACTAATATTCCCCTTAACCACTCGTGGTAAGCTTAAATTGCTTGTGTTACGAGTGGTTCACGCCAGTAGTCGAATGGTGGATTCGAACCCAGGACCTTTTTAAGTTCGCGGTCCGCGCCCTGCCATTAGGCTACTGTCGAAAATATATTATCTGTGTAAATAATTAATATATTTTAAGTTTCTTTTTCTTTTTATTTCAGAGTCGACTTTAAAGATGCTTTAATTCTTATGGTACTTATCGATAATAACCAGTTACTCGTGAATATGAGAAAATAATTAACAGTGTAACGATTTTATGATATATTTACATACTTGAATTTAATATAATAAAATATTGTATGTACTCGTTTTGTTTTTCTTTTCCGTACATTTTCAGCCTCTTTTGCTAAACCATTAGGATTTGTTTTAATTTGCGCGTACTTACAGGCTGATAGGTGTGACGTGGACGTTATACAAGGTCTTCATTTTCTTTTTAACATAGATTCTTCCATCATTTAGTAGGTATACAGTTTGAAGTCTTCTATTTAACAGCTTGTATAAAAATCTAGAACAGAATAGAATATTTTTTATTCATTATAAATTACATGTTCTAATTGTTATTGAAAGTCATTTTCACTTTACCACTGGTTTGAAAAAAAAACCTCTGTCCTGGGAAGAACCAGCAAGAAACCCTTCTTCTTCTTAAAGTGCCATCTTCTTTTGAAGGTCGGCAATCATTAAGGCATCTTGAATCTTTGATGCCGCGACTCTGAATAAGGAACGGGTGCTCTTTCCGAACCATTGGCGTAGGTTTTTCAGCCAAGATGTTCTTCTTCGACCCACACTTCGTTTTCCTTGGATCTTGCCTTGTATGATGAGTTGCAGTAGATCGTATTTTCGGTTTCTCATTATGTGGCCGAGATATTCAGGCTTTCTTTTCTTTACTAGATATACAACTTCTGGTTTTTTCTTTCTGCGACTTAGCACGGTTACATTCTTTATTTTGTCTCTCCAGGATATCCTTAACATTCTCCTGTATACCCACATTTCAAAGGCTTCAATCTTCTTACAGCTCGATTCTGTGAGGGTCCATGCTTCAAAGCCATACAAAAGATTGGAGAAAACATAACAGCGTTATAATCCGTAAATCCGTAATCCGTATAAATCCGTACTCGTATCTGGATGTTCAGCTTTTTATTGCACAGAAATGACTTAAGTTTAAAGAAAGCATTATGGGCTTGTTCTATGCGGCACCTTATTTCTGTGACTGTGGTCTCCCGTATCATGAACCCAGCATCCCAAATATTTGTATTTGCTAACTTTTTGTAGAGGCTGTCCATTAGAAAGTAGAGAAGGGTTAACAAGTGGTATTTTACAAACTGTCATATATTTGGTTTTCCTGGTGTTGATACTGAGGCCATACACTAAACTAACAGATTGAATTATATCTACAAGGATCTAAAGTTCTTCCATTGTAGATGCAATAAGTACAGTGTCATCGGCATAACGGATATTGTTAATAATCTGACCATTCACTGTGATACCTACATCCACCCGATCCAAAGCTTCACGGAAAATCATCTCTGAGTAAATGTTAAAAAGAATTGGCGAGAGAATACATAGTTATGGATGCACCCCGTCCCTCTGTTTTAGACTAGTATATTAATATATATTATATTGTATTATTTAGACTAAGCAATAAAATTAATACATCAGCATTTTATGTAAGATCCTAGATCCTAGTACTTAGTTGATGAGTCGAACGTCTGCGTACGAACAGACTCTTTAAAATTGATTCATTATTAAAGCCACCTCCAAATCGGTGAGACGTATTAATTTAGTTGTAGTTTAGTTTTTAAAAACTCCTTTTGACGTTCCCGAAATTTGACTGGCGCAGCCGGTAGGATTTGCTCGTGAAAGCTGTGCCATCTCTCAAAAATATTCAGGTGTCCAAATTGGCCTGGATTCGTGATAGCGGTGCAAATAGCTGTTGGGCAAATTCAAGAACCAAATAAATTTGTCATCAAGGGAAGTGGAAGCGAAACGCATGGGAATAGCAGCTGGTTGGTGAGTAAAACTTTTCGCCATCCTTGATACCACTGTTATCCTTCACTTTTAATTTAATTTGTTATTATTGAGATCGGACTTCTCTCATTATAACGTATCTGGTTTTTAATTACTTCTATTTAGTAACAGACACTCTGTTACTGTAGACATAAAACGCTGATAAGCTTATGGGACGCAGAGTGCCTTTCGCACAGAGATTATTGAACGTTAAAAAAATAAGACTTTTTTAAAAGTAATAAATTAAAATCTAATTCAAAGTTTACTATAATATAATCGATAATTAATTAATGTATGTTTTACTAATGCTGGAGATTTAATACAGTTTTATTTCATTTATTTTCTTTTTATTGCGTTTACACATTTTACAAAATTTATAGTTAGATTAACCTTTATTTTATAAATTATATTGTTATATGCTTTAGCGTGCTCTACCTTATATGTTTTGTTATTGCGTAAAATAGTGCACTATATTAACTGACTCCTCTGACTCGTGCATTACTCTATAACGATGGAACAACCACAGGCAGCAGAACGACAAACCGTTGTAATTAATCCCATACCTACAGAAATGCTACGGCTTATACCAATGGCGACAAAAGACAGCTAAATTTATTTTTGAGGAAATCTGAATATGTCATTCGTAGGTATAGGGGTGACGAAGAACAAAATTTATACGTATATCACTCTATAACTAGTAGGCTTACAGATAACGGGGCGTCGCTCTTATCGGAACGTGAGGATGTCGTGACATGGTCGCAGTTGAAAGATTTGTTAACACAGCATTTCAGAGACCCGCGTAGCGAAGAGTGTATTAGTATTGAATTAGAATCCTTAAAAATTAAATTCGGTGAAAGCTTTCAAGATTTTGTAACCGCATTCAAAGTATTCGATCATTATTAATTTCAAAAGTAAATGGTGGAGCCACGTGTCTAAGGCTGCCGAAGTCTAATTCCCCGGTCGAACCTTAAACCTATTACGCGAGATATTAACTAAAGTGGACTGTATATGCGGTTGCTTCTACGCTTACGTAAAGGCGACTACTATAGCATGCGGTATAATGCACTCGCTCTTCCCTAAAACTAAACTATTATTGTGCCAAATCGCTGAAAGGGAATCCTGCCTTATTAGGAGAACAACAAAATTGGAGCGGGTTAAACTATGTAAGGCAGGAGCTAATTAAAGGAATATTGACTCACCGGGGTTTCTTCTATTTGTGTAGAGCACTATAGCTGCAACTTCTGGAACTTCTTCTAGACAGACACTCTGGGGCCCCAGGGGTGCGTCGGGAGAGAAGCGTTGTAGTTTCAACGACGACTGCGGTGGAAAGAGGACGCGCAACGGTCGCGCGTGTCTTATATGTCCTCGGCTCCGATGATTACGTGACATTCTAGAATCATCTTCTTGCCCCTCCCACCCCACCACCCCGATGTGTCGATAGGAGGGTACGAATGATATCGTTTTTCGGAAAGGAACAAGCGGCTTGGCACCTCTATCGTCAAATATAATAATCCAATGGTTTTTTCCGCGCAACCAGTAAACATATCAGATGATAGTAATCTTAAAAGCGCAAAATTGGCAATTTACAATAATATGGCCCTAAACGTGTTCCTATACAATCTTCCCGAGAATATGGTTCGGATAGTGAGGTTAAAGAAGCCAGCGACTTTAGAGGACGCGCTGAGCATGTACTAGAGGAAGTCAACTTCCACGATCAATACAATATGCGAAATCGGGTCCACGGTAGTAGCGGTTTAGGTTTAAGGCAGCCTCAAACATTAGTCCCAACGCAAGGATTTAAATTGGGTGGTACGCCTCACACAGTAATGCAACCTTACGGATACAAACCAGTATTACCAAATAATAAATAGTACACCAAAATTTAATTTCGGCATTCAAAATCAAAGCCAATTTAGGATGCCCCAATCTGGCTTTCGGCCTCAACTAATGCAGCAGATGAGTTACCGTCCACCTCAATTCGGTTATCGGCCACAACTTGGCCAACAACCACAACAGTTCGGCTATCGCCCACAATTCGGATCTCAGCCACAACAGTTCGGTTATCGTCCACAATTCAGATTTCAGCCACAACAGTTCGGTTACCGTTCACAATTGGGCTTTCAACCACAACAGTTTGGTCAAAGACCTCAACAGCAATTTGGCCATATGCCAACTACGCAATTCGGCAATAAGCCACAAATTCAGAAACCCAATTTTCAGGAGACTGACGTTTCTATGAGGACAGCCCCTCCAAGGCCACAGCCCGGCTTTAGATTAAACGAGTTAACTTTAAGAGAAAATGACGGACAGTATTATGACGAGTACTTACTATGACACAGACGAGTATTTAGAACAGTATGACAATGAACTGACACCATCCGCTGAGGAAACTATTGACGAAACGACTTATAACGAACTTACAGACGAAACTCAAACTCAAACTATTGAAAATTTTCACATGAAAGCCTCGATAGGAGACAAGAAGTTATAGAATTAAATTGTGATCCGAATCTCAAATTACTCTATATTTATATTCCTGAAATAGATGCAGAATTAATGGTAGATACAGGTAGTACTAGACCCTTTATCAGCCCCCGTAAGGCATACCAACACTTTTATCAATATATAACACATGAACCATTTGAAGTAGTCAGCACCCACGCCTCTAGTAGACACGACGAAGTGATACAAATCCCTCTACCACCCACCTTTAAGAGTTCGGATTGTCATAAATTTTACTTATATGATGTCGACTCTCGTTACGACGGCCTCATAGGTAATGACCTATTGAAACAATTAGATACAATAATAGACCTTAAAGACCTTGTACTTAAAACCAAAACAACTTGCATACCAATAGTCAATAATAATTTAAATTACGTTATAACACTACCACCACGATCAGAATCACGGGTAAAGTTGCCAACAGACCAGTGTTCTAGAGAGGCAATCATTGACTATAAGGGGTTTGTCAGCGGTGTACGAATGCCCAGTGCATTGGTAAACTGCGTTAACGGTTATGCCACAACAGTCATACAGAATGTTCTTGACAATGAAATGATATTGACAGTAACACGACCTTTTACCGTTACTAAGTACGAGACTACTCAATGTGACATAAACTTGACAAGTACCTATAACGACATAGAGATCGATAAGATACTCGAAGAAAATCTGCTTAAGCTAAGACTTGATCACACTAACGATGAGGAACGCGACAAAATTTTTAGACTATGCCAATAATTTAAAGACATATTTTACTGCGACAAACTACCACTGACCTTCGCTAATAAAATTAAACATAAAATACGTACAAAAAATGAAGACAAAATTTACGTCAGACCTTACCGACAGGCACCAATGCAAGTAGACGAGATAAATAGGCAAGTAGACAAGCTATTAAAGGACAATGTTTTCAGGAGTCACATTCGCCATGGAATGCTCCTGTACACCTGGTACCCAAAAAGTTAGATGCATCTGGTGAAACTAAATTTCGTATAGTTATAGACTATCGACGTTTGAATGTCATAACCATCGACAACAAATACCCACTACCAAACATAACAGATTTGTTTGACAAGTTAGGGAAGAGTTCCTATTTCAGTACAATTGACTTGGCAAGTGGTTACCATCAAATTGAAATAGAAGAGCAAGTTAGGCAAAAGACAGCCTTTAGCACTCAAAACAGCCATTATGAATTCCTCAGGATGCCATTGGCTTGAAGACAGCTCCTGCAACTTTCCAGCGGACCATGGACAGTGTGCTAAGGGGATTACAGGGGATACACTGCATGGTATATTTGGACGATATAATTGTATTTTCAACCAGCCTGGAAGAACATATGCAAAAGTTACGGACAATATTCGACAGACTTAGGACAACTAATCTAAAGATTCAATTAGACAAGTCATTTAGGACATACCATTACGAAAGAAGGGCTACGACCGAACACTGACAAAATTAAAGCTGTGCTAAATTTTCCTATACCTAAGACAACAACTGAAATTAAAAGTTTCTTAGGGCTGGTAGGGTATTATCGACGCTTCATAAAGGACTTTGCTAAGATAACACAACCCCTAACTGTATGTCTCAAAAAGCGAAATAAAATAATCATCGATGAAAAATATATAAGTGCGTTTGAAAAATGTAAGGAAATACTTAGGAGTGAACCATTACTACAGTACCCGGATTTCGAAAAGACGTTCATCCTCACAACTGACGCCTCAAATATAGCTTTAGGAGCAGTTCTATCACAGGGCCCTATTGGTAGCGATAGACCTGTTGCATACGCTAGTAGGACGCTTAGTGACACTGAAAGTAGATACAGCACCATCGAGCGCGAACTTTTAGCTATTATTTGGGCTGTGAAACATTTCCGGCCATACCTTTACGGACGGAAATTTGTAATTTACACTGACCATCGACCTTTAGTTTGGCTTTATTCACTAAAGGAACCAAACAGTAAATTCACCAGATGGCGACTACGATTACAGGAGTACGACTTTGAGATTATTTATAAAAATGGAAAACAGAATACAAATGCTGACGCCCTATCCAGAATTAAAATTAATGCACTAAATTCAGACGACGAAGGTCATTCTATAGACGTTAACTTCGACAGCAAAGAGTGTAAGCTTAGGGACCATTTAAAAGACGTTGTTAAGGAAATTGAAAAACTAAATGCTGAAAATAAAAGACATAATGACACGACGTCCACTGTATCAGACTCAAGTACTGTTCTCGCGAGCCCTATGTCTCTTTCCGACATAATATCGATTAGTAGTTCAGAAAAGGTTTCCGAATATCCAATCCGATCGCCTACAGAATCTAGTAAATCCAAAACTGTGCATTCAGCCGTAGAATTAGAGTCGAACGGTATACCAATATTACATGAGGCTATCGATGCGAAGCCAAATCACATATTAGTATTTTCGTGGTTCAAAAATGAATGTCAGGGTAAGATATTTCTAGAAAGAAACAAAAGGTACTAGAAGTATTTTTACCATTAGATAATTCCGAGTTAATAAAAGAATTTTTAAAGAAATATATTAGGCCTAAAATTAAATATTTTATATATTTGAACGGGAAGAACATCGAAAACAATTTAGTAATATCATAATACACCTGTTCAAAACGGACATGGTTCAATTTTTCGAATGTACGGAACGAGTAGTTTTTGTTGAAGATGAAAAAGAACAAAGAGCGATTGTAGTTAAATATCGACACTCGAAGGAAAAACATGCCACTGGGTCATTAAAGAGACGCTAGTCAGAATCCGCAGAAATTACTACTGGGATAATTTACAAGAAACCGTTTCGGCAATAATAAATAGTTGTACTGCGTGTAAAAAAATGAAATACGACAGGAAGTCAATCAAACCTATACTTTAATTAACCCAAACACAAGATGCTCCGTTTCAAGAAATATTTATAGACCTGTTTAACATCGAAGGAAAGCATTATCTCACCCTTATAGATGCGTTCAGCAAATTAGGCCAAGCGATAGAAATTTCAAATAGGTCTACCCCCGAAGTAGTCCGAGCTTTGATGAAGTACGTTTCTTTTTACGGAATACCAAAAAAGATAAGATCAGACCCAGGCTCTGAATTTAACAATGAATTAATTAAGGAATTCTTAAGCTTATATAAAATTGAACAACACATCGGAACCCCAAATAGCCCAAACTCGATGGGGCTTATAGAACGCTTTCACTCTACAATTATAGAAATTTATAAATTGGCAAAATACGAAAGAAAACCTACTGATGCGGCATCAGTTATGACGTATTCCATACTAGCATATAATAATACTAATCATTCGGTAACAGAGCTTACACCTTTCGAGGTAGTTTTCGGACACACCGACACGGGTAGCCCATTTAATACAGAAATTGATAAGCAGTATTTCCAACACTTAGTAAGAGAACATGCAAAGCGAACAAATTCTTATGCAAACATTTAGCAGAAAATATGGTAGCGATTAAAGAAAAAATTTGGGAAAAGCGAGGCGGTGAAGATGAGATAGCATTTCCGTGTGGTAAGACTGTATTTGCTAAAGATACCAACAAAAGAAAAAGCAAAGACAGACCGCGATATATTAAGGCTAAAGTAGTAGGCAAAGCCGAAAGAAATATAGTGCCAATAAAAGTAGGTGAAAGAAAGACTAAAGCCCCGATTAAAAATATCAAACGCCCTCCACAGGTGGTGCATACTGATGATTGCGATGCCGATCCTGGCCCATCATCTGCAGTCTGCAGTGAGGAGAACCCAGAGATACTTCCGGTAAAACAAGGACAAGCATATGCACAAACAGATAATTGGACTATAATAAAGATTTTAAATTAAGAAAATATTTATGATGACCTAAATCTAATTATTGCTCAATATCGTAAACTCAGTAAACTAATTGTCATGGTCATCGTTATGGTCATCATCATCGTCATCATCATCGTCATCGTCAGCGTCATAGTCATCGTCACCGTCACCGTCATCGTCATCAGTCCTCATCATCGTCACCGTCATCGTCATCATCATCATCATCGTCATCATCGTCATCGTCATCATTATCATCGTCATCATTGTCATCATCAGCGTCATGGTCATTGTCATCGTCACTGTCACTGTCGTTGTCATCATAGTCATCGACATCGTCATCTTCAACGTCATTGTCATCGTCATAGTCATCGTCATCGTCATCATTATCGTCATCGTCATCATTATCGTCATCATTGTCATCGTCACCGTCATCGTTGTCATCATTGTCATCGTCATCGTCCTCGTCATCGTCCTGGTCATCGTCACCTTCAGCGTCGTCATCATCGTCATCGTCATCGTCATTGTCGCCGTCACCGTCATCGTTATCATCACCGTCATCGTCATCGTCACCGTCATCGTCATCGTCATCGTCATCATCATCGTCATCGTCATCATTATCGTCATCATTGTCATCGTCACCGTCATCGTTGTCATCATTGTCATCGTCATCGTCCTCGTCATCGTCCTGGTCATCGTCGCCTTCAGCGTCGTCATCATCGTCATCGTCATCGTCATTGTCGCCGTCACCGTCATCGTCATCCTCACCGTCATCGTCACCGTCACCGTCATCGTCATCGTCATCGTCATCGTCGTTGTCGCCGTCATCGTCATCGTCGTCATCACCGTCATCGTCATCGTCATCGTCATCATCATCGTCATCGTCATCATTATCGTCATCATTGTCATCGTCACCGTCATCGTTGTCATCATTGTCATCGTCATCGTCCTGGTCATCGTCGCCTTCAGCGTCGTCATCATCGTCATCGTCATCGTAATTGTCGCCGTCACCGTCATCGTCATCATCACCGTCATCGTCATCGTCACCGTCATCGTCATCGTCATCGTCATCGTCATCGTCGTTGTCGCCGTCATCGTCATCGTCGTCATCACCGTCATCGTCAACGGCATCGTCGTCATGATCGTCATCATCATCATCGTCATCGTCATCGTCATGGTCATCGTCATCGTCACTGTCATCGTCGTCATCATAGTCATCGTTATCGTCATCGTCACCGTCATCGTCGTCGTAATCTTCATCGCAGTCTTCATCGTCATCGTCATCGTCGTCATGATTGTCATCACCATCGTCATCGTCATCGTCCTCGTCATCGTCGTCGTAATCTTCACCGCAGTCTTCATCGTCATCGTCATCGTCGTCATGATTGTCATCACCATCGTCATCGTCATCGTCCTCGTCATCGTCATGGTCATCGTCATCGTCACTGTCATCGTCATCATAGTCCTCATCATCGTCACCGTCATCGTCATCATCATAATCGTCATCGTTATGAACATCGTCAGCGTCATGGTCATCGTCATCGTCACCGTCATCGTCATCGTCATCGTCATCGTCATCGTCATCGTCGTTGTCGCCGTCATCGTCATCGTCGTCATCACCGTCATCGTCAACGGCATCGTCGTCATCATCGTCATCATCGTCATCGTCATCGTCATCGTCATTGTCGCCGTCACCGTCATCGTCATCATCACCGTCATCGTATTCGTCATCGTCACCGTCGTTGTCGCCGTCATCGTAATCGTCGTCATCATCGTCATCGTCACCGACATCGTCGTCATCATCGTCATCATCGTCATCGTAATCGTCATCGTCATTGTCGCCGTCACCGTCATCGTCATCTTCTTCGTCATCGTCATGGTCATCATCATCGTCGTCATCATCGTCATCGTCAGCGTCATCGTCAGCGTCATGGTCATCGTCATCGTCACTGTCATCGTCGTCATCAAAGTCATCGTTATCGTCATCGTCACCGTCATCGTCGTCGTAATCTTCATCGCAGTCTTCATCGTCATCGTCATCGTCGTCATGATTGTCATCACCATCGTCATCGTCATCGTCCTCGTCATCGTCATGGTCATCGTCATCGTCACTGTCATCGTCATCATAGTCCTCATCATCGTCACCGTCATCGTCATCATCATCGTCATCGTCACCGTCATCGTCATCATCATCATCGTCATCGTTATGAACATCGTCGTCATCATCGTCATCGCCATCGACATCGTCGTCATCATCGTCATCGTCGTCATCGTAATCGTCATCGTCATTGTCGCCGTCACCGTAATCGTCATCATCACCGTTATCGTCATCGTCTTCGTCATCGTCATGGTCATCATCATCGTCGTCATCATCGTCATCGTCAGCGTCAGCGTCACGGTCATCGTCATCATCACTGTCATCGTCGTCATCATAGTCATCGTTATCGTCATCGTCACCGTCATCGTCGTCGTAATCTTCATCGCAGTCTTCATCGTCATCGTCATCGTCGTCATGATTGTCATCACCATCGTCATCGTCATGGTCATCGTCATCGTCACTGTCATCGTCATCATAGTCCTCATCATCGTCACCGTCATCGTCATCATCATCGTCATCGTCACCGTCATCGTCATCATCATCATCGTCATCGTTATGAACATCGTCAGCGTCATGGTGATGTGGGTCATGATCATGCACCTTCCCTGTTGTACCTTCTGCTGACCTCTCACCCGGACGGATATCAGATTTCCGTCGTCGCCCCTTTAGGCTCCTCGGACCATTGTCTTGTCCGGAGTGTGGTGCCACTCACGCTGAAATCGCAGTTGCATTCTGCAGGCTGCCGCCGTGTTTGGCACTATAGGTCAGCCGATTGGGATGGGATGCGGTCTTTCTTTGCTTCCTACCCTTGGGGGCGGGTTTGCTTCTCGCCAGGCGATCCCAACGTTGTTGCGGATTCTGTCGCTGATGTGGTACTTCAGGGTATGGAACTTTTTATTCCTTCCGCTGTGGTGCCCATTGGAGGCAAATCTCAGCCATGGTTTGGTCGCTCCTGTAAAATAGCATCATGCTATAAGCAGGAGTGCTACCAAGCCTGGGCTGACGCATCAGCATCCCGGGATGTAAACACCAGCGCTCTAAAAAAGAAGTATAATTCTGCCTCTAGGTCCTTCAAAAGAGTCATTGCCAAGGCAAAGTCAGAGCACGTAGGCAGAATTGGCGAGAAACTAGTTCGCCTTCCTTCTGGAACCCGTGCATTCTGGTCTCTCGCCAAGGCTGTTCAGGGGAATTTCTGTCAGCCATCTCTTCCATCTTTGCACAGGGAGGACGACTCACTGGCCCATACCGCAAAGGAGAAAGGCGATCTTCTAGGCTTCTTCTTTGCGTCCAACTCGACTCTCGATGACGGGGGGAGTACGCCGACGACCATCCCGCGGTGTGAGTGCTCCATGCCGGAAGTGCAGTTCACACAGCGCTCGATTCGCAAAGCACTCCTCCCTGGACATCCAGAAGTCGAGTGGGCCTGACGGAATCCCCCCAATTGTGTTGAGGACGTGTGCTCCAGAGTTAGCATCGGTTTTAACGCGTCTTTTCCGGTACTCCTACTCCCCAGGCGTAGTCCCAAAATCATGGAAGACGGCTTTTGTCCACCCGATCCCTAAAAAGGCGACCTATCGCCATCACCTCCTTGTTCTCCAAAACAATGGAGTCCATTGTAAACTGCCAGCTCATGAGGTACCTTGAGAATCACCAGCTGATTAGTGACCGCCAATACGGTTTTCGCCGTGGTCGGTCAGCTGGTGATCTTCTGGTCTACCTAACTCACAGATGGGCGGAGGCAGTAGAGTCCAAGGGGGAGGCATTGGCCGTTAGTTTGGACATTGCGAAGGCCTTCGATCGGGTATGGCACAAAGCGCTTCTTTCGAAGCTCCCTTTCTATGGGCTTCCCGAGAAATTGTGCGATTGGTTCACCAGCTTTCTTGCAGATCGAAGCATCGAGGTCGTTGTAGACGGTGCAAGCTCCGATTGCAAGCCTATTAATGCTGGTGTTCCACAAGGCTGCGTGCTATCGCCAACGCTGTTTCTTCTGCATATTAATGATACATTGCAAACCCGTAACATTCATTGCTATGCAGAAGACAGCACTGGTGATGCTCTTTATACCGGCCGAGCCAATATTTCTCGGGAAAACGTCTCCGAGTGCCGGGACAAACTTGTGTCTGAAGTCGAGTCTTTGCTGAACAGAGTCTCGGATTGGGGGCGACTAAATCTAGTCCAGTTTAATCCCTAGAAGACACAAGTTTGCGCGTTAACCGCTTAAAAGAACTCCTTTGTCGTATCTCCTCAGTTTAAGAGTTTAGAGATGTTGCATCTCTTTGCATATTCTTTCGCGTATACCATGGAGAGTGATCTGAGGAATTGTTCGGATTAATCCCAGCCGCCAAATTTCGTGAACGCACTACGCGGCAAACGTTCCGATACCATTCACACCATCTAGCTGCTTGGCGGTCCACCACTGTACGTTTCAAAAGAAGTTTTCTTCCGCGTACAACCTCAGTGGAATAGTTTACCATCGGCGATTTTCCCGGACCGATACGACCTGGGGACCTTCAAGAAAGAGCTTACTCCTTTCTAAAGGGCCGGCAACGCACCTGCAATTCCTCTGGTGTTGCGGGTGATCATGGGCGGCGGTAGTCACTTAACATCAGGTGAGCCGCATGCTCGTTTGCCTCCTCTTCTATAAAAAAAAATCGGTGTTTATTAGTCAGTCCCAGAGTTTTTATAACATAAAATATTATTACTGCAAGGCCAACAATACCAGATAAGGAATGTTAACTAACTTGACAGGGTGCTTAGACATATTTACTCGGGTAGTTTCATCATCATCATTACAGACAATCAAAATTCCACTGTTTTACATATGCCCCTATGAACTACATATTTCGTGACGGACTTCTATAAACTTAAGGTTATCAGTAAACTAGGTTTTGTAATAAGATGTGATCAGTCAAAAAAAAACATACAATAAAATCTATTCTGTAATACACTGATTGAAATGGAAATAGTATGGAAACAAACCGCTTTCATACTGTATATTTCCAGTGTCTTCAGAGGTGGCTAAAGTCAAGATGATGTGACTACTGTAGTAAAAGACTTCAATGAAGGCTTTTAGTAGACGCTTCATCGTCATCATCGTCATCGTCATCGTCATCGTCATCGTCACTGTCATCGTCGTCATCATAGACATCGTCATCGTCATCGTCTTCTTTATCGTCGTCATCATCGTCATCGTCATCGTCATTGTCGCCGTCACCGTCATCGTCATCGTCGTCGTCGTCATCGTCATCGTCATCGTTGTCGTCATCGTCATTGTCGCCGTCGTTGTCATCATCGTCATCGTCATCGTCATCGCTGTCATCATCGTCATCGTCCTCGTCATCGTCGCCTTCGTCGTCGCCATCATCGTCATCGTCATCGTCATTGTCGCCGTCACCGTCATCGTCATCATCAGCGTCATCGTCATCGTCATTGTCATCGTCATCGTCGTTGTCGCCGTCATCGTCATCGTCGTCATCATCGTCATCGTCACCGGCATCGTCGTCATCATCGTCATCATCGTCATCGTCATCGTCACCGTCATCGTCATTGTCGCCGTCACCGTCATCGTCATCGTCATAGTCATCGTCATGGTCATCATCATCGTCATGATTGTCATCATAATCGTCATCGTCCTCGTCATCGTCGCCGTCACCGTCATCGTCATCATCACCGTCATCGTCACCGGCATCGTCGTTATCATCGTCACCATCGTCATCGTCATTGTCATCGTCATTGTCGCCGTCACCGTCATTGTCATCATCATCGTAATCGTCATCGTCATCGTCATCGTCGTTGTCGCCGTCATCGTCATAGTCGTCATCATCGTCATCGTCACCGGCATCGTCGTCATCATCGTCATCATCGTCATCGTCATCGTCATCGTCATCGTCACCGTCATCGTCGTCGTCATCTTCATCGTAGTCTTCATCGTCATCGTCATCTTCGTCATGATTGTCATCACCATCGTCATCGTCATCGTTCTCGTCATCGTCTTCTTCATCTTCGTCATCATCGTCACCGTCATCGTCATCGTCGTCATCATCGTCATCGTCATGGTCATCATTATTGTCATCATCGTCATCGTCAGCGTCATGGTCATCGGCATCGTCACTGTCATCGTCGTCATCATAGTCATCGTCATCGTCATCATCACCGTCAGCGTCATCATCGTCATCAGCGTCGTCGTCATCGTCATCGTCATCGTCATCGTCGTCATCATGGTCATCGTCATCGTCATCATCACCGTCATCGTCACCGGCATCGTCGTCATCATCGTCACCACCGTCATCGTCCTCGTCATCGTCATTGTCGCCGTCACCGTCATTGTCATCATCACCGTCATCGTAATCGTCATCGTCATCGTCATCGTCGTTGTCGTCGTCATCGTCGTCATCATCGTCATCGTCACCGGCATCGTCGTCATCATCGTCATCGTCATCGTCATCGTCATCGTCATTGTTATTGTCATCGTCATCGTCATCGTCACTGTCATCGTCGTCATCATAGACATCGTCATCGTCATCGTCTTCTTTATCGTCGTCATCATCGTCATCGTCATCGTCATTGTCGCCGTCACCGTCATCGTCATCGTCGTCGTCGTCATCGTCATCGTCATCGTTGTCGTCATCGTCATTGTCGCCGTCGTTGTCATCATCGTCATCGTCATCGTCATCGCTGTCATCATCGTCATCGTCCTCGTCATCGTCGCCTTCGTCGTCGCCATCATCGTCATCGTCATCGTCATTGTCGCCGTCACCGTCATCGTCATCATCAGCGTCATCGTCATCGTCATTGTCATCGTCATCGTCGTTGTCGCCGTCATCGTCATCGTCGTCATCATCGTCATCGTCACCGGCATCGTCGTCATCATCGTCATCATCGTCATCGTCATCGTCACCGTCATCGTCATTGTCGCCGTCACCGTCATCGTCATCGTCATAGTCATCGTCATGGTCATCATCATCGTCATGATTGTCATCATAATCGTCATCGTCCTCGTCATCGTCGCCGTCACCGTCATCGTCATCATCACCGTCATCGTCACCGGCATCGTCGTTATCATCGTCACCATCGTCATCGTCATTGTCATCGTCATTGTCGCCGTCACCGTCATTGTCATCATCATCGTAATCGTCATCGTCATCGTCATCGTCGTTGTCGCCGTCATCGTCATAGTCGTCATCATCGTCATCGTCACCGGCATCGTCGTCATCATCGTCATCATCGTCATCGTCATCGTCATCGTCATCGTCACCGTCATCGTCGTCGTCATCTTCATCGTAGTCTTCATCGTCATCGTCATCTTCGTCATGATTGTCATCACCATCGTCATCGTCATCGTTCTCGTCATCGTCTTCTTCATCTTCGTCATCATCGTCACCGTCATCGTCATCGTCGTCATCATCGTCATCGTCATGGTCATCATTATTGTCATCATCGTCATCGTCAGCGTCATGGTCATCGGCATCGTCACTGTCATCGTCGTCATCATAGTCATCGTCATCGTCATCATCACCGTCAGCGTCATCATCGTCATCAGCGTCGTCGTCATCGTCATCGTCATCGTCATCGTCGTCATCATGGTCATCGTCATCGTCATCATCACCGTCATCGTCACCGGCATCGTCGTCATCATCGTCACCACCGTCATCGTCCTCGTCATCGTCATTGTCGCCGTCACCGTCATTGTCATCATCACCGTCATCGTAATCGTCATCGTCATCGTCATCGTCGTTGTCGTCGTCATCGTCGTCATCATCGTCATCGTCACCGGCATCGTCGTCATCATCGTCATCGTCATCGTCATCGTCATCGTCATTGTTATTGTCGCCGTCACCGTCATCGTCATCGTCATCGTCATGGTCATCATCATCGTCGTCATCATCATCATCGTCAGCGGCATCGTCAGCGTCATGGTCATCGTCATCGTCACCGTCATCGTCGTCGTCCTCTTCATCGTAGTCTTTATCGTCATCGTCATCTTCGTCATGATTGTCATCACCATCGTCATCGTCATCGTTCTCGTCATCGTCTTCTTCATCTTCGTCATCATCGTCACCGTCATCGACATCGTCGCCATCATCGTCATCGTCATGGCCATCATTATTGTCGTCATCATCGTCATCGTCAGCGTCATCGTCATCATCTTCATCAGCGTCGTCGTCATCGTCATCGTCACCGTCATCGTCGTCATCATGGTCATCGTCATCGTCATGCTCATCATCATCGTCACTGTCGTCACCGTCATTGTCATCATCGTCATCGTCATCGTCATCGTCGTCATCATCATCGTCATCGTCCTCGTGATTGCCATCGTCGTCGTCATCGTCATCGTCATCGTCGTCATCATCATCGTCATCGTCGTCATGGTTGTCATCACCGTCGTCATCATCGTCATTGTCATCGTCATCGTAATCGTCATAGTCATCATCATCGTCAAGGTCAGCGTCATCGTCATCATCATCAGCGTCGTCGTCATCGTCATCATCATCGTCATCGTCATCGTCATCGTCATGATCAGCGTCATCGTCATCATCATCGTCGTCGTCACCGTCATCGTTGTCATAATCGTCATCGTCATCGTCGTCATCATCGTCATCATCATCGTCACCATCATCGTCGTCATGTCGCACTGGGACTTGCCGTTTTTAAGGTGCTGGAGAGCCATTCTAATCTCGCTTAGGCTGTCGTACGGGATATCATCGAAATAGTGTTGAATAAGACTTGCTCTTGGATCGTTATTTTTGCATGTGGCTCCAACGATGACGTGTACAGCTGCCCATAGAACATCTCAATCTCACTCAAAATCTCAGGTGTCCCGGAAACGATGCTGCCACACTCAGTCTTCAGCTTTGACAGTTGGCTCTTTCTGGCAGACAGATCAAAGCAAAGACTTTGGAGCCCTGGTTCCGCTCGGTCGCTTCTTTAATACGAGCAGTATTAAAGTTGTGTAAGTCCCGCCGCATGCATTTGGAGACCTGTCTGTTCAGTTGCCTGTATACTGTCAAATCTGCTGACGACTGTAGGTTCATCTCCCGTCTAACAGCCACGAGAATAGGAGAGTGATCAGAGAGTTTTTGTGTTCTTCTGCGGCGGGTCTTGCAGGACTTAGCTCCGACCGCAATGCAGAGGACATTCATATCGTCCACAGCATTGCAATTTTAGATGTCTACGTGCCACAGCAACCACTTACCATCAGGTGGACTGTGTACTCGTTTGTCTCCCTATACAATAAAAAAAACTACGCAAAGGATTTTAATGCGGTTTTCATTAATAGACAAAATAATTCAAGAGGAAGGTTTATATGCATTAATATATACATGCATATTATACAATATATAATACTTCTGTCCGTGTGTATGTGACTGAACTACTCCTAAGCGGCTGGACCATTTTTGATGAAATTTTGTGTATATGACTAAGTTGATTAGTGAGTGATTTAGATTCACATTTGGACCCGATAGGTGGCGTTTTCATCAGAATCCAGAAATAAACCGTGCAAAGCCGGGGCGGATCGCTAGAAAACTTTGTGGTGTCACTGTACGCTCGTTTTTGACTTTTTTGTGATTTTTATCTTTAAATCCTGAGAGTAAAAATTATTTTTCATTTATTTATTACACAAAAACAGTCGGTTATTCTTTATACAACTTCCGTCAAACTGCAGTGCAGTTTGTTGGCGAATACATCACCCTCTTATATTTTTTGTAACTACTGAATTTAAAATACACATAAACTGTAGCTACTGTAATTTAAAATGCAATCCTTAAAAACTTAAAAATAAGAAAATTAAATTTACACTAATTTTAACGGTTTAAACTTATTTTATGTAACCTTATTAATATTTGAACTCATTAAACACATTAAAAATAACAAATTAATTTAAAAGTATAATTTTAGTTAAGACAATATTAATTATTAGGTACACATATAATTATTCAGCATCCACGCTTTCAACTTCTTTTTAAATATTTCTTTATTACCGCATTCGTTTTCAGAAAATATCTCATTGAAAATACGTGGTACTAGATATTTTCTCGTCCTCTTACCGTAATAATTATTAACTCTATGGTCAACGTACCTATATCTTTCGCGAAGTAATTCAAATATTTTTGTTAAATGTTCGAAATGTTTTAAACGCAAGAGACTTAAATTGAACTATTGCAATTAAGAACTTAAATTTTACATCCACTGGTAATATTCCAAAGTTTAGTAATTTCCGACTATGTTATATTTGAATCAATGTCTTTAAGTAATGCCTTTACCTAAAAGTTTATATTATCTAATCATTAATAAACTATTAACATCTTGTGAAAATCTTTATTTATCAATAATAATCACTAAAATAATCTTATCACAGCATAATATACACATTGAACTCTCCAGAGAGGTAGTAAGTAATAATTTTAAAAATCTTTTTGAAAA
Organism: Parnassius smintheus behrii; assembly: GCA_036936625.1. NCBI lineage: Eukaryota > Metazoa > Arthropoda > Insecta > Lepidoptera > Papilionidae > Parnassius > Parnassius smintheus. The sequence continues at coordinate 40,080,792 of JAUPFT010000013.1, forward strand.
CACTTCTCATTTCTAATCATTATCAATATCTTATCATGATTATTTTATTATCAAAATCTTCTTATCATTTTCAAACACAACCAACATTATATTACTCACAGAGCCACAACTTGTTTTGCTAGAAATAGTTATAGCATGTGCGTTCAACTATTTAATTTACTATAAAGATATTAATAGTTACTATGCAACCTTCCGCTTAATTAAATGATGTGTCTTACCTAGTTTGAAGAGCACCTCCCGCCCTCCCTCAATTGCGTGCACTAATCGCGTCACTACTAATCCCAGCACCACTGCTCCCAACACCACTACTTCCAACACCACTACTCTGGGAAAGACACACCATCGACGATAATATGACACGTGTTTCACCTCTACACGAGGCATCTTCAGGTGATGTAGACTCTACGGCGGCTGCCTATATCCTGTGAGAGCGTGGTCCTTCCCCGGTCGAGCTGACCCATTCGCGCTTATTTAAGTATCACATAATATTAAATATTATTTTTAGTATTCCAACAAAGTATGAAGTCGTTTTTATTACAACTTTTTATCGACTCTCTTTTTCGTCTGCTCAGTACAAATTTTGCAATTGATTTTAAACTAACTTTACGATGAGCTAGAGATTTAAAATTTTAAACGGATCTTAAGAACTGGAAACGTGGTAAAAATGGCAACCATTTTTAAATTACAATTTTTCGATCTGATCTAAAAATTATTTATTTCTTTTACGACAACTATCCATCACAGCCATATTAAAATCTTGTGGAGTGTAAAGCAGACTCAATGTCAATACAAGTGATAAAATTAAAAAAATCTAGAACTGGCTTCAATATAAATTAGATGAGAACATCGTCAATGTAGTCGATGTCAATAAAATACGCATTATTAAGGATAACTCGAACTACTGGTCAGATCTTAATCGATATAATATGAGACCACATGAGAAGGACCAGATTAAAAAAAAATACATCCAAATCGGTTCACCGAGAAAAGTATGTCCATAAATCACGGATTGTAAAGTAATTGGGTCTAAAGTGTCCTCTTTTAGCATTCGTATTGCAAATAGTAAAAAATTAACTTGAAATTTCTGTTCTGACTCCCACATGAATAAGATCAAAGGATCAGGCTCTTTATTTTGGAATCCACATTTGAATTTGATTTGATTGCTTTTTAAAATTGTAATATCTATAACATTTTGAAATAGAAGAATATGACGCTTAGTTTCTAGTTACATATTGGTATAGTGCTGGCTTTCCCAGAAATTTTGAGGTGTTGCTTAATTTACGTAAGGCATGAAGAGTGACTGTAGATTTTTCGCACCTACAACCGACCCTTTTTTATAGAAGAAGGGGCAAACGAGCATGCGGCTCACTTGATGTTAAGTGACTACCGCCGCCCATGATCAACCGCAACACCAGGAGAATTGCGGGTGCGTTGCCGGCCCTTTAGAAAGGAGTAAGCTCTTTTCTTGAAGATCCCCAGGTCGTATCGGTCCGGAAAAATCGCCGGTGATAAACTATTCCACAGAGAGGTTGTACGTGGAAGAAAACTCCTTGTGAAACGTACAGTGATGGACCGCCAAGAATCCAGATGGTATGGATGGTATCGGGACGTTTGCCGTGTAGTGCGTTCACGAAATTTGGCGGTTGGGATTAATCCGAACAATTCCTCAGAGCACTCCCCGTGATAGATGCGATAAAATACGCAAAGAGATGCAACATCTCTTCGCAGCGCCAGTGAATCAAGCCGATCGGAAAGCACTCGGTCGTCGACAGTTCGAGCCGCTCTGCACTGGATGCGGTCAAGTGGAAGGAGCTGGTACTGGGGAGCCCCAGCCCAGAGATGGGAACAGTATTCCATGTGCGGCCGAATCTGCGCTTTGTAAAGTTGCAGGCGGTGTGCCGGCATGAAATAAGGTTCAAGAAAATAAGCGGTTGCACAATTATATGTGACAACTGGAAGGATAGAAACATGTTCTGTATGTATTTTCGGTAGCCCATATAAAATGAGTGCTTCAGGATTCATCGGATAAGGACTGCTCCGAGACAAGTAATTGTGATCGGGAAAAACATGTGATGACTGTTGTATACACACATTAATATCTTAGGTTAACTTTTTGGTTGGGTCATACACCAATAGTTCAAAGTCATCGCCTTGGTTAACATCGTTAACCTTCTAGCTGTACCTGCCACTATCCATGATGACAACACTACTGCCTGTCTGTCGGTTTTTGTAACAATAAGGTTATTGTCCCTTATTCTCTGCTTTAGTGACTTAAAAACACGGAACTCCGGGATTGCAATGGGAAGATGCATACGGTACAGCCTGAATTTCTTCAGCTACCAAACTTATAACGATTTTATCTTCGTTCCCGATCACAACCGCCATCTCGTTTTATTATTAGCCAACCAACCAATCAACCAAATGCAAACTGCATTTGGTTGATTGACTGTAGGCATGATAAAATTAGTGCACGAAACTTTTCATTTTTGATTTACTCCATATAAAAGAAAGAAAATGGGTGTGGGTACCATATTATTAATTAATTATTCGCAGCTCACATAATTGAATGAGACTTTACATGGAGCAGAGTGCAGAATATTTTGTATGTGATACATATATGTGTCGCATAGTCTATATTCCTTATTACAAATTAAATACTTACATAACTGAAACTTGCGTGACTAGTCTACTAAAAGGCATTTGCCCGGACCGTACGGCGCCTTCGCCTGACAACGGATGCGAGGCGAGGGAAGGTATATGGTATAGCGTCACATCAGCGGCGCGCCTCCATTCGAGTCGAATGATTCGACGCAATGGCGGCACGCTCACAACTCCTGCGCACAGGTGATTTTTTACATGGACAGTGTTTTTGCTTGTTTTCTTTTTGTGGCTGTTATAATATTTTTTTAGAACAAGTATAAACTGTGTACATTAATGGTGATGCAATAGTTGTAATTAAAATAGGTTAAAAATACCTACCGCCTACTCATTACGTATTTTTCGATGGGAAAATAATTAAACCTTGGGCCGAATAGTGATATTTGCAAATAATAAAGAGGCAATCTAAATGAGGATAAAATTTAATCGAGAACTTTCTCTTTTTTTTATATACAGCCAGTTTGAAACTTTATCCACACAGCACAAGAATCATAATTTTTTTTTTAATTTCTTTTAATATTCAGCATCTTCCATGTCATTTTCAAAGACCTTGGATAACACTACGAACACCGCTTTATAGTTTCATGACACCGTTGCTTATCTAGATTCTAGAGGTTTTCCTTAACACACTGTACACACGTATACTGTTTACGTTAACAAAACTCTTGCCGACGTGAATAATAGCTATTTTTTTTAAACTATGTAATAGGTACTATTACGATTTCTGCAAACTGCAGACGATCTCAAACACAGTATATACTTTTATAATCTCAAAGTAACTTTTGCTCAACCTTTAGACGTTTGTGTTTATTTATTTACGCTATAAGTAGGTGCATGCCGGTGGGCCAAACAGAACGATTGCGTAAGATATTAAATTGCACTGAAGACTTTAATAATGTGAATTTTAATTAATCTTTTGGCTGTCAACTTTTATTTAATTAATATTTCGCATAAAACATAGCTTCATTTCTTTCGCTTTGGCACTTCGCAATGAATGAGTCTCAAGCCCAGCATAAAAGCGCTACGGAGTGATCTTAATCTGTTTCCCCTTTGAAAAGGAAATCATAAAATCTACTCAATGATAGAGTCTTTCATTATTCTATAAAATAATACTAACAGAATTTTGAGCACTTCGTTTGAAGATTATTATTATCTCAATGTAATCCGTCCAAAAGTGTCCAGACGACTATCTCCATGTACTTAGTACCTACTTACTAGTAATATTCTAAGTAAGGACCTAGGAAAAAAGGCCCTTTTTCTAGGTCCATGGTTCTAAGTAACTTTCTTATAAACATTAGATAGGAGAAAACCTGTTTACTTCATCTGAGATCTGGATAAATTATGTGTTTATTTTTAATATGTTGACGTGTAAATATATAAATATAAATAAAATTAAATACATAACAGTTAGTATTTTAAGTAATAATTAAAAAATAAATAAAGTATATTTTAATATTTCAGTGTACAATGGTCAGCAAGTACGAAAGTTGCATGAACTGAAGAGAAATGAGAGGCCTGGAGTAGCCAGACTACGTGAAGTGTTAGAGGAAAGGTTGCAGGAGATAAAAAAGGCAAAAACTTGGAAACATGAAAGAGTGCTTACGTCACCTCAGGATACTAAGGTTAGTTAGGTTATATACAATTAAATTTACTTAATATTAGAAATTCTTCTTCACTGTCCGCCTTAAACTCCTCTGCTTACCCTTTATTTATAATCTAATTGGCATTCATAACTTAAAAAAATATTTATTTTATTTTACACATATTAGTTACCAATGCAAGGATAGAGTCCTAAGCCCTCGGATTGATAAATACTTTAGTCTGTAAGGTTTTAACTTAGCATTTCCAAAGGGACACATAATAATTTTGATGTCACACGAAACTTGTTCTTGGTGGAAAAAAGAATTTCGAATTATAAGATTATGACCGAGAATTCAGATGAAGGTTGAATTGCGGAGGACATGCCTTGATTTGTTTTTTGCAACTTTATCCTCATATCTTATTACCTAGCAGTTTGTTTGTTGGTACCACTCCAAAAATGACTTGTATTGGTATGTTGTAAACTTATTTCGGTAACTTTTTACAATGAAGTCTTACTAATCCTGCAATCCGACCAAAAATTACATGCTGGCGATGCAGATGGAGTGACCGTCTGGTAAGACATTCGGAAGTTGATAAATACAAGAGACTCAGGACCATGCTATGTGACATTACTTCTTCAGCAGTGCACTTGTGAAGGGCTATAATGATCATGATCACAAAAATCAACTACGACAAAAATATTCTATAACCTAAAAAATAACTAGGTACCTAACCTTATTTACAAAACGTATGTAATGTTCATTATTTATATAACACTTGTCTATGTCGGTAGTTGTTGGAAGCACAACGCTTGAAGTTTTCCACGTCCAGCTAGGTAAGACTAACTTCGTCCGTGAGGTCAATCGACGGATTCAACTCGAATCGACAGCGTTCAGGTGATTAGGCACGACATAACATCTTCTCGTCACATAGGTATCTCTCAAAACTTTAAAACATGGTTGTACGACTAGAGCGTGTTATCAGTGATTCAGTGATGACATATGGATCTGACGTAGTCCTTCGCAGTTGGCCGTATGAGGAAGCAAACATCAATCAGCGAGCTATGGAGAAGGCTACTGTCGGAGTTCGCCTGCGTGATAGACTTAGAAATGAATATATCCGTAGAATAACGAATCAGTAAGCTGAAGTGGCAGTGAGCTGGGTATATAGCTCGAATCACCGATAACCGATGGGGAAGAAAGGTTCTCGAGTGGCAGCCTTGTACTGATTAGCAAAGTGTAAGGCGGCCCCCACTAGAGGTCCTGGAGGTCCTAGAGACCTAGTAAAAGATACAGGAAATCAATGGATGCAGGTGTACCAGGACCGTGCTTGTGGCATTCCATGGGGGTGGTCCATGTTCAGCAGTGGATTTATGAAAGGCTGTAATGTTGATGATTACGATTACGTACAAAACAAAACCTAACACAAAATTGCTCATATCGTAAACCAAAATGAATGAATAAACCTGATAATGTACAACGTATTAACTAAGTAAAACTATACAATCATATTTTAAATTTCAAAAATAACGAACTTCCATACAAACTTTCATCTTTTATTCCCAAATCCTTTCTTATTGCTCACGTAAAGTTATAATTAAGAAATTTCCGTGCAACATTTCATATTTTTAGACCCACCGGTTTAGGCTGCGCGTTGTATGTCAATCAATCAGAGTTAGTTTTTCATTAAAATAATTTACAGGGATAAATTTCATAATTCAGTAATCAGTCCTTAATGCTCACCGACATTATATACGAAACTCCTGTACTAACAAAATTTCATACTTCTAACCCTACAGATTTAGAGACTGCATTGTCTGTCAGTCAGTGTTTTATTATTAAGTAAGATGAGATAAACTATCTCCACGGAGTCATTTAAGCATTTAAGGGATTTTTTATAGAATATAAACAATGCTATAAACATTATTTTTACTATAAACATTATTTATACGTGGTAGAGCCATGCTGCAGTTATATTAGTAGTATAGTTGTAGCACGAATGGGTCGGCTCGACCGGGGAAGGACCACGCTCTCACAGAATACCAGCGTCAAATAGTAGCTTAATGCTGCTGTATTTCGTATGTTGAGTGTAGAGAACCGGAGACCCTTTTTACTGGAAACGAGGCATTCCATCTTAGTCCTCACGGGTGACAACGCATCTGCATTTTGATTCGTAATCGAGGATAGATGTAGATGTCTATGGGCCACAGAAACCACTTACCATCAGGATGACTGTGTGCTCGTTTGTCACCCTATCCTATAAAAAAAATACTAATATTCCCCTTAACCACTCGTGGTAAGCTTAAATTGCTTGTGTTACGAGTGGTTCACGCCAGTAGTCGAAAGGCGGATTCGAACCCACGACCTTTTTGAGTTCACGGTCCGCGCCCTGCCATTGGGCTACTGTCGCTTTTAAAACAAAATAGTTACATATTTTTATCATTTTATAGTACAAACACAATATCCATAAAATCACTTCTGAAATCGGACTAAATTCATTGATTTTATAATTAGTTTTGCTTTATGTTAATTTTATCGAGAACACAAATGGGGTCAAAACGGTTATAACTAGCATTAGGGAAGCTGCAATCTTATATCTTTATGAGTTTCCTTAAATAGTATATAAAGATGGAATAAATAAAATTTCCGAATGTTCTTTTCAGGTGAAATTGAAGGGAGCTGAAGGCGATTTCCTCAATTTCTGTGCTAATAACTATCTAGGATTGTCTGTAAGTTACTTTTTATATGTAAGTGATTTAGTATATAACATTTTTTTAATTTAATAGTATTTTAACTTTTTTAGAATCACGCAGAGGTGGTAGAAGCGGCCCGTGCGGGTTTAAAAAAATATGGCGCTGGCCTGAGCTCTGTGCGGTTTATTTGTGGAACCCAAACTATACACAAGGTAACATTTCAAGCGTATTGCTCAGTTCAAATTGTTCTTTGAATAAGTAATTACCCTATTTAATACTATTTGGAAGTAGTTAAATCTTGGTTTAGAACTACTAGGCCATCCACACTTTGAACAATGCAATTATGAGTCTACTATGTAGTGTGCTCAAAATCGGCTTACTGGCGGACGCATGTACAAATGCAAAACACTCCATAAATACAACGCAAAACGTGACATAAAGCTACAACTCTTTTTGTTTAGGAGCTAGAAGAACGCCTTGCTCAATTTCACGGTCGTGAAGATACTATCCTGTACGGTTCGTGCTTTGACGCAAATGCAGGGCTGTTCGAGTCTATGCTGACTGCGGAAGACGCCGTATTCTCCGACGCTCTTAATCACGCCTCCATCATAGATGGTATTCGGCTGTGCAAAGCGCAGAAATTTCGTTATCCACATCGAGATTTGAACGGTTAGACTTTTTATATTATTTACGTAATATACTTACATCGATATCGCAGATTTCACGATACTTGTGAAAACTGTACGATGGTAAATTATTTAAATTAATTAAGCTGATAATTCTCTCTGTATATAAAATTCAATTGCTGTCCGTTAGTCGAAAACTCAAAGTCAAAACTCAAAAATGGCTCAACCGATTTTGATGATATTTTTTGTGAGTTTGAATGGTTTCCTATATGGCTTAGATTCACATTTGGACCCGGTAGGTAGCGCTGTTGTTGAGGTTCAGAAATCACCTGATAATATACGAAATTATACATTTACTCGAAATCCTTCAAATTTACTAGACGTGTTTTTTTAGCGGATTGTTTATACAGAGTGTTACTTACAATGAGTTGGCGTGTATTGCTTCTAGATTTACCAGAGAGCTCTTCAGAATAGGATTCAGATTTTGATTTTGATGCACTTATTTAAGCATTAGCATTTACTAAAAGACGAACATTTTGGATAGAACGTCGTATAAAGCTTAAAAACGACCGAGGCGAATTTAATCGCATTTTTTCAGCGACGATCTGTATTTATCTGCAGATAAAATCCGCAGATGCAGATGTTAGCTGCGGATATATTTGTATGTTTCATCATCATCATCATCATTACAGCCCTTCACAAGTCCACTGCTGAACATAGGCCTCCCCCAAGTAATGCCACAAAGCACGGTCCTGAGCCACCTGCATCCATCGACTTCCTGCATATCTTACCAGGTCGTCACTCCATCTAGTGGGGGGTCGCCTTACACTACGCCTACCGGTACGAGGCTGCCACTCAAGAACCTTTCTTCCCCATCGGTTATCGGTTCTTCGAGCTATATGGCCGGCCCATTGCCACTTCAGCTTACTAATCCGTTGGGCTACGTCGGTCACTCCGGTTTTACTGCGGATGTCCTCATTTCTGAGTCTATCACGCAGAGAAACTCCGAGCATAGCCCTCTCCATAGCTCGCTGAGCGACCTTGAGCGTCCTCATATGGCCAGCAGTGAAGGACCACGTCACAGATCCGTAAGTCATCACTGGCAACACGCACTGGTTGTACAATCTAGTTTTTTTAGAGATTGAAGTAGGATACCTGACGAGAATATATGTCGTAATTTCCCGAACGCTGCCCAGCCGAGTTGAATCCGTCGATTGACCTCTCGATCGAAGTTGGACTTACCTAGTCGGACTATTTGTCCCAGGTAAACGTACTCGTCAATAACTTCGAGCATAGTGCTCCCAACAACTACCGGCATGGGTGTGACATGGACATTGAACATGATCTTTGTTTTGTCCATGTTCATCTTAAGACCTATCCGTTGGGAGGCACTATTGAGGTCATTGAGCATAGTGCTTAAGTCCTCCAGTGATTCTGCCATAAGGACTATATCGTCGGCAAATCGAAGGTGAGTGATGTACTCGCCATTGATGTCAATACCGTATCCTTTCCAGTCCAGTAGCTTGAAAACGTCTTCCAATGCAGCGGTGAAGAGTTTCGGGGATATAACGTCACCCTGTCTTACACCTCTCTGCAGTTGGATAGGTTTCGAGCTCTGGTTCTGTACTCGGATAGCCATCGTAGCCCTACTGTACAAACACTTCAGCACTTCGATATACCGACAGTCAACTTGGCACCGCTGGAGGGACTGTAGCACCGCCCAAATTTCGACGGAATCAAAGGCTTTCTCATAGTCCACATACGCCAGGCAAAGTGGCAGATTGTACTCTTCAGTTTTCTGTACAATCTGCCGCAGGGTATGTATGTGGTCTAAGGTACTGAAGCCTTTTCGGAAACCGGCTTGTTCGGGAGGCTGGAAGTCGTCGAGTCTGCGTGCGAGACGATTCGTAATAACTCTCGAAAACAGCATATAGACGCGGCTCAGAAGGGAAATCGGTCTGTAGTTCTTTAAGAGAGCGTTGTCGCCTTTCTTAAAGATATCATCATCATCATCGTTACAGTCTTTCACAAGTCCACTGCTGAACATAGGCCTCCTCAAGGAATGCCACAAAGCACGGTCCTGAGCCACCCGCATCCATCAACTTCCTGCATGTCTTACCAGGTCGTCACTCCATCTAGTGGGGGGTCGCCAGACACTATGCCTACCGGTACGAGGCTGCCACTCGAGAACCTTTTTTCACCACCGTTTGTCGGTTTTTCGAGTTATATTGTCGGCCCATTGCCACTTCAACTTACTAATCCGTTGGGCTATGTCGGTCACTCTGGTTCTACTGCGTATATTTGTATGAGCAGATTATATTGTCACCATTATAATATGTCGGTGCTTACAAATACTTAACGATAAAATATAAATTATTTGCTCTGTGTGTGTTAGTTCATTAAATTTCATAGAGAGCATTCTTGAAAATGATATGATGCTCAGATACAGATATCGTATCTGTGTAGTCTGTGACTCGCTTTAGACGTTTAAATACATCACTACATCTCATTTTAGTCAAATTTATTATTTTATACTCTTCTTCTTTGTAGCCTGTAACAGTCCTAGTAAAGTAGTAGTAAACTTGCACCGTTTCCACTGTATGAATTATTTGCCACAATTGCCACGCTTAGCTGGCGAATTGGCGATGGTGATAAGAGATGCCTTACACATTTGACGGTCTGGACAATTTACGTCTCTCTTGCACAAAATAATTTAATACTATATATCTATCGACGGCTACATAACCATTCTGGCATCTTCCAATCTTTATTTTTTTATAGGATAGGGTGACGAACGAGCACACAATCCACCTGTTGGTAAGTGGTTGCTGCGGCCCATAGACATCTACATCTATCCTCGATTACGAATCAAAATGCAGATGCGCTGTTACTCATTGGATCTAAGATGGAATGCCTCGTTTTCAGTAAAAAGTAAAGACTCCGGTTCTCTACACTCACCATACGAAACACAGCAGCACAGCAAGCTACTATTTTACACTGGTATTCTGTAAGAGCGTGGTCCTTTCCAGGTCATGTCGACCCATTCGTGCTATAACTATACTACTAACATAACTGCAGCATGGGTCTACCACGTATAAAAATTTTCATAAATATCATAACCTATATAACATTTTAGTTCAACTAATCAACAATCAACAAGTGCCTACCCAATAAAACATGATTTAAACGCTAGTAATAACAAATCGCACTGCGAATTATGGAGAGACTTTCTCTACGGAATGGGTTTTGTTACGAGAATATGCAACCGTAGATGATAAGGTGCCTTAGCTTAACAAAAACCTCTTTTTTACTCTTGTCTTGAAGACAAACGAATTATAATCCTGTGAAAAGACAAATGCTGGCAAATTATTCTACTTCTTTGCTATACTCGTTATGAACGATGAAAACCATTTGGTTTGAATGCATGGTATAAAGTGTAAGTTGAACTAACAATGTGCCAGTCGTGTAGCTCGAAGGACACGACTTATGGGAAAGAAAGGTTCTCGAGTGGCAGTCTCGTACCAATAAGCGCAGTGAAGGGCGGCTCCCCACTAGATGGAATGACGATCTGATAAGATATTCAGGAACTCGATGGATGCAGGCTGCTCAAGACCGTGCTTTATGTTATTCTTTAGGAAAGGAATGTGTTAATAGTGGACTCGTTATAGATTGACATGATGATGACATATTTATTCTTTAGAATTGGAGCATCTGCTAGCACACAGCGAGGCACGACTGAAGCTAATCGTGACCGATGGCGTGTTTTCCATGGATGGCACCGTCGCACCTATTAAGGGACTTCGAAACTTAGCTGACAAATACAGAGCTTTGTTAGCAGTTGATGATAGCCACGCCACTGGATTCTTTGGTGAGACAGGACGGTAAGTGTTTAAATGAACACTAAAGTATGTTATGGATGCATCGCGAATGGATCGGCCATATAGGGAAAGGACCACGCCCACACGTTATATCAACGTAAAATAGAAGCATAATGCTGGTGTGTTTCGTAAGATGAGTGACAATAGCCGAGGGCTTTTAAGAAGGTGCTTGGATGTCGTTGCCCATTGAAACTACTATATCTTTTCCCGATTGAGAATCGAAATGTAAATGCGTGGTCACCCCTGAGAACTAAGATAAGGTTGACTCACGCTAGACCGAGTCGGGTTTTCGAACAGTGACAACCGTAGCACGGTCACCGAGCCGGTCCCGTGCCTGAAATTACAAAGACGGGCTTCGACCGAGCAATTACCGTAGCGCCGTGATGCGGTATACTCGTCCGAGTAAAAATAGTGTTATAACTTGACTACAATCATGTTGAAGTTTGACGATCTGGAATTAACGGCTATTGCGATCGTTATGGGCGATGAAGAATCTGATAAATCTTCAACTACAAGCCGGTACCGAGTTGTTGCCGAGCGTTGTCTATTTGTCGGCCGTTACTCGGTAACCGCTCGGTATATCATGAGTGTGTCCATACAAAATATAATATGTAATATTAGTTGACCGTGCTACGGCCGACCCTAGGCTCGGACCCGACACGGTCTAGCGTGAGTCATCCTTTAGAATGTATCGTTGACTAGTAGAAAGGGTGTCTAGTTCTCCATACTCAATAAACTAAACACGCCAGTATTAAGCTGTTATTTCATAGATTCTATGTAAATGTGTACTCTGTGAGAGTGTGGTCCTTCTCCGGTTGAGACAACTCATTCGTGCACTACGTTCAATCTTCTCGTACATCGCAGGCACCGCATCTAAGTTTTGAATTTTAATCGAATAAAATCTATGTGTCGTAACATTCACTTATCATTAGGTAGATTGTATGCATCTTTGTCACCCTTACATTAAAAAAAATATTATTAAGTGATAACTTCCGCATACTTAACTGTTAACTGCGCAGGAGATATTATAGAGCCACGTAGTAAATCTACGTTCAAACACACAGATTCCCTCTTGTTCTAACCTATCCGTGCCGGATGTAATGCATAAGCGACCTAAAAACAGATAAACTATACTATTACAATTTGCAATGCAGTGTAATCTCACTTGAAAATCAACAATTTATGTTTTTACACTAGCACTATTTATTTATTTTATTTCCAACACTGAGTAGGTACACTAAAATTAATCAAATACATAAGTAAATTCCTCACTATTTACAGGTTAGCACAGCATGAAGCAATATAAAGTAACTTATAGTAGACTACATTACAAAACAAAACAAAATCAACAATTTAACAACAATAAGATTTCATTCATCATTATTGATATCAATGTCGAGCACAGTCTAAGTTTACGATTCAAACCGAAAAAGCCGCGGCGTAGTATCCAAGTAGTTTTGATTAGTAGACCAAGTTTAGAACAATATAAGTAAAAATAGTAGCTAAATTTACTGCATATACAGAATGGGTCCCACATATATGCAATAAATGAAACCATATACTTCTTATCGCCTTTGCTGACGATATACAAAAAATGAACGTAATCGGTCCAGTAATTAGGTCAAAAAGTAGAGTTTTAATTTTAAGCAAATTTGAACACTCTATAGAATTGGGTCACTAAGTCAATGATTCAATGAACTTGAATGAATCCTTGAACATTAAAAAGCGACGTTGCCACGCAGTGCAAACTATTGGTATTGCGACATATCGACATCGGTGTCTTTTGTCGGCGTGCCACCCGCATGCAACGTTGTCACTCTTCCAAGGGGTCAAGGTACGTTGTCTAAACAGAGTGTTCACTTTTACTGAATTTATTTTAATATTTATTTTGTTTGAAAATTTCACCTTTTTATTTTACGGGTTTTAATTTAATATTTAATTTTTCTACACTTCTACGGACTAGTATTACTTGTGGTTTCATTTATTGCATATATGTGGGACCCATTCTGTATACGACCAACTGCTGGGCACAGGCCTCCTCCCATTTCTCAGTTGGTTAGGGAGCAATTTATATCACTCTATCATAATTATACATTTAACAGGGGAACCGAAGAATACTGCGGAGTGATGGGCGCCGCGGACATAATTTGTTCGACGTTGGGTAAGGCAGTGAGCGGGGCTGCTGGGGGTTACACTGCGGGACCTAAGGAGCTCGTGACATTGCTTAGAAATGTATCCCGGCCTTACCTCTTCTCTAATGCCCCGCCACCACCCGTGGTCGCTGCTTCTTTAAAGGTAAACTAATTCAATATAACCTAACCTATTCTATTGAGATTTATCACAAATAACACATAGATAATAATTAGTGAACATATAATGGGTAAACTCTACATGCTAACCTTGTAAGCATAGGCCTTACATCTATTATGATGTTATGTTCTCTCCACTATCCATTACACAGGATATGTTTTATTGTATATACCTACACGTGTCTTTAAAGCTTGCTCTTACGCTTTCCGAAAGCTTGTTTTTACGTTAAAGATCGAAGGTATCTTAGGCTAGGATGATCAGCAATTTGGGTTTTAGCACAAACGTAGACTCCAGCTGGGATTCTTAGCATTGAATATCGTCGGCCGCACAAGACCGACGGACTCTAAAGATAAAAAGAAAGGGTAAACCCATTGGCGTATGTAGGGGTTGGCAAGGTAGGCCGTGTCCGCGCCAACTTCACGGTAATAGGTTGGTTACCAACCCAAAATAAGAATTAATAAAAATGTATATTCATTAATTAAAAATGCTGTAATTTAAATGAGTTTTAATAAAAAAGAAAAACCGATATTAAACTTTTTGTAAAAGTTGAAGCAGAATTTAAAAAACTTAAAAGGAAAAAATAATTATTTTCGCCATCAGTTTTATTAATCTGATTATCATTTATCTTATTCCCTATTATCCCACCCTTAGGGGTGAAATATTTTCTCCAACTTTATAACCTATTTAATAAAAAGAGGCATTAAATTGGTTTACAATTGACGAATATATCGTGTCACACATGTACATACAACATAAAAATCGACCAAGTGCGAGTCGGAATCGCGCATGAAGGGTTCCGTACCATCGTAAAACACGTTTCTAGTAGGGTAGCCCCTTTCATTTTTAATTTATGTTTATTATTTGCTGTTATAGCGGCAACTGAAATACACATTCTGTGAAAATTTCAATTTTCACAGAATGTGTACCTATTACGGATATGAGATACAGTCCGCTGTCAGACAGTCGGCCTAATTACTAAGCCTCCTCTGTCCGCTGACGGACTGCGGAGGCTTAGTAATAGGGTCCCGTTGGTCACCCTTTGAGTACGGAACCCTAAAAATGGAACCGGAATGGATTAAGTATAGAAACATTGTGAAAATCAATGTAAAAAGTTACGTACATTAGGCTTGTACACCAGTCATGACTTTTCAAGGGTCAGGAAAATAACCCGATAAGCCAATGAACACACTAAATGACGATAATTAAAATTTAATCACTTACTTCCAGGCACTAGATCTAGTGGAACATAGCGGTGAACTTCGGCAAAGGCTACGAGAGAACACGCGCGCGTTCCGATCAGGTCTGAAGTCGGCCGGACTGACGGTTGCTGGTGATGACCATCCCATATGTCCAGTTATGGTGGGCGATGCACCGCTAGCTGTTGAACTAGCTGCGGGAATGCTTGGTATGTTTTCATGATTTCTTAACGTCTTTATATAGACGGATGGATTAATAACATCATACCTGCGTGAAATGCGTTGCTCATACACTTTTACCATTGTAACTATAAACCTAGGTACACCATGTAATTTCATTGAATGTTTATGTGGTATGGGTTCTTTTCTGACTAGGGGGCAACCCTCTTATCTAATTCTATCGCCAAGCTAAGCAGTAGAGCGTGTCGATCACAGAAATAGTAAAAATAAGACAATGGAAATGAATTAGCATTCGATTACTTCCAAAACCGATGTCGCCACATCTTATTTAAAGAATTCATCTAGATGTAAATTAGTTAAAACAATGATGATTAGTAAATAATCAACTTAACCATGAAATGTTATGCCTTTATTAGTTGAATTACACGTCCTTGGTGAGTTTTTACAACTGAACTGCTGTTGCTGCTGCTGTTTTTACAACAACTGGCAGTTCACCATTATAAATTTATAATAGCATAAATTCACGTACCACGTTCCCCGCGCAACTAAATCACAAAATGGTGAATTATGTTCGCCAACACACGATAGCGGCGAGAAGGTCTATGCGACTTCTATTGTCTTATTATTACGATTTCTGACTGTGGTGTCGATCGATAGTACCACGCGGCGTGTAGTCCTTATATGGTTGATATTAATACCGTGATACGTTTAGGGCTTTTGACATTTATTAATCCAAAGTACCTAATAATTTACCAGGTATACCTGTATAAAATTGTAACTAACAATGAAACGTCTGTGAATTTAAATTTTTAATATTTACCCTAGACCGCACATATCGATTTTAATTTTGTTCGATATAAACAAAAACATTAAACAATTGTTATATTATCATTTCAGAGCGTGGTATTTATGTGGTGGCTTTTAGTTACCCAGTGGTACCAAAAGGGGGCGCGCGAGTTCGAGTACAATTAAGCGCTGCGCACACACAAGAAGATGTAAAACGCGCCGTAGATGCATTTGCTGAGGTCGCTAGAAACGTTGGCATTGTTAAGTCGTAGACTTTTAAATAAGCCAACTGTAATGATGTACATAAAATATACGATAATTTACAAAAACACATGTTTATAATACACAATAATAGTTATATTATATATATATATATATATATATATATATATATATATATATATATATATATATATATATATTGATTACAGTGCTTAAGTGTTTTAAATAGATTGTATTTTAAGTTATTTTTTTATTTTATTTATAACAACATACATGCTAATCATCGTAGCACAGGGGTGGAGTGTTTTCCTTAATTTTCATAGTATGGGAGACATGATCCATAACAGCACTACTTTTTTGTTCCTTTTGTACTGTAAAAGCATACCTAAGAAAATTTTTTGATAATTTGAACTCATGTGAAGTCCGTAGAGCCATATAGCAGTTATATTTGTAGTATAAGTAGTTGTTGTGGCGTTACTTGGGGGAGGCCTATGTTCAGCAGTGGACTTGTGAAGGGCTGTAATGATAATAATGATTATGAAGTAGTTGTTGCACGAATGGGTCGGCTCGACCGGGGAAGGACCACGATCTCACAGAATACTGCTGTGTTTGTGTGAATACTGTGGTGAGTGTAGAGAACCGGAGACTCCTTTTACTGGAAACGAGGCATTCCAACTTTAGTCCTCACGGGTGACAACGCATCTGCATTTTGATTCGTAGTCAAGGATAGATGTAGATGTCTATGGGCCACAGCAACCACTTACAATCAGGTGGACTACGTACTACTCTGTGTAAAAAGTATCGGGAATATGTCAATAAAAAGACCCGCGTAAAAGAGGTCGTTCTAATTTTCTTACTGCATGTTGGTAGCACTGTACTGATTTAGCGCGCAAAGTTTGAGCGGGATCTGTCATTTAATTTGTTTTAAACTACACTTTTTGTTGGTCATAAATTTGAGTTCTCGGCGATTTTTACAATGGAAAATATTGTTGAACAAAGAGTGTGCCTTAAATTTTGTGTTTCGAATGATATTTCATGTGGTGAATCACTAAAAATGTTGCGAAATACCTACGGCGAATCGTGTATATCGAAAACAAGGGCTTATGAATGGTATAAGGCTTTTAAAGAAGGCCGAGAAGTAGTAGTAGACTTGCCTCGTTCTGGTAGACCTTCAACCGCTACGACCAAAAAAAAGATCGACAAAATCAAGAAGCTAGTGCTCGAAAATCGACGTATGAGTCTGAGAGAGTTGGCTAGTGAGGTGAGCATATCTTTTAAGTCCGTCCACAACATTCTCATTGACATTTTAGGCATGAAACGCGTCGCCGCTCGACTAGTTCCAAAAGAGCTCAACTTTGTTCAAAGAGCGCAGCGAAAGCATGTCGCTGAAGACATGGTTTCCCGAGCTTCTACGGATCCGACCTTTATGAAACGTATAATAACTAGCGACGAGACATGGGTTTATGAGTAAGACATGCAAACAAGCCAACAGTCTTCAGAATGGCGTCTCGAAAACGAGCCGAAACCCAAAAAACCGCGGCAAAGTCGCTCCAAAATCAAGGTGATGCTGACAGTTTTTTTTTACTACCGTGGTGTGGTTCACTCCGACTTCCTTCCAAAGGGAGAAACAGTGAATAAAGAATATTATTTAGGCGTCATGAAGCGTTTGCGTGAGAGTATCCGCCGAAAACCAGATTTGTCCAGATTTGCGGCAACACAACTCATGGATGCTGCACCATGATAATGCAACATCACACACAGCCATTATAGTGAAAGAGTTTCTAGCGAAAAATTCAACAAAAGTTCTCGACCAAGCACCGTATTCACCTGATATGGCTCCGTCTGACTTTTTTTATTTCCCAAGTTAAAATTACCACTTCGAGGAAAACGTTTTGAGTCGATAGAAACCATAACAAAAAATTCGCTGAATGAGCTAAAGGCCATACCGCAAATAGCCTATGAAAAATGTATGGAAGACTGGGTGAAGCGTTGGAGATGTTGTATTGTAAGCGATGGGGCCTACTTTGAAGGCGATAAAATAAATTTAGATGAATAATTTGTATTTTTTGTTTTATTGACAAATTCCCGATATTTAGTACACAGAAGGTATATATCGCTCGTCACTCTTTCCTATAAAAAAAGATAAAAATTTCGACATACAATAACTTAATATGTAATCGTATGAATTAAAAACAACCAGTATTAACAATAATTTATTATAAGTAACTCACACGTGTTTATTGACTTCATTTAACACTCAGTGCGATCTCATAATAAAATCTCTACGCCCACATAAAGTCGTATTTAAATCTAAAGTTATAAATATATACATTGTTATCAAAGCGAGTTTTCACTTATTCATCATGTATTGCATATGTACAGACTTTGTTTAGGAGGTTTTAATCGTTGACTTGTCACAAATTTAAGGTTGAGACCAACTTCGATTATTCGATGTAAATAAATCTATAATATAAATGCCACCTTCCTATTATGTAATACTTCTGAGCAATCCTGACCTAGTCCATTTATACAATCCTCTTGACTATATCTTTACGCCTAAACATTTGGAGGGTACCCTTTTTCAACAAAATGTCGCCTTATGTATAATTGTGAGGACGTTTAGGTATCTTAAGACCGAGGGTAGTGAGCAATCTTCATCTGAATTTATAATCAAGCTTTTTTTGCAATTTGGAATGTTTGTTTTTCTCTCAGGGTCTCAAAATTGACGGCTTTACTGGAGGACCTGCAAAGAAAAAATTGTTCCATAAATTATAAATTTCCATCATCATCATCATCATCATCATCATTACAGCCTTTCACAAGTCCACTGCTGAACATAGGCCTCCCCCAAGTAATGCCACAAAGCACGGTCCTGAGCCACCTGCATCCATCGACTTCCTGCATGTCTTACCAGGTAGTCACTCCATCTAGTGGGGGGTCGCCCTACACTACGCCTACCGGTACGAGGCTGCCACTCGAGAACCTTTCTTCCCCATCGGTTATCGGTTCTTCGAGCTATATGGCCGGCCCATTGCCACTTCAGCTTACTAATCCGTTGGGTTATGTCGGTCACTCTGGTTTTACTGCGGATATCCTCATTTCTGAGTCTATCACGCAGAGAAACTCCGAGCATAGCCCTCTCCATAGCTCGCTGAGCGACCTTAAGCGTCCTCATACGGCCAGCAGTGAAGGACCACGTCTCAGATCCATAAGTCATCACTGGCAACACGCACTGGTTGTACAATCTAGTTTTTAGAGATTGAGGTATACCTGACGAAAAGATATGTCGTAATTTCCCGAACGCTGCCCAGCCGAGTTGAATCCGTCGATTGACCTCTCGGTCGAAGTTGGACTTACCTAGTCGGACTATTTGTCCCAGGTAAACGTACTCGTCAACAACTTCGAGCATAGTGCTCCCAACAACTACCGGCATAGGTGTGACATGGACATTGAACATGATCTTTGTTTTGTCCATGTTCATCTTAAGACCTATCCGTTGGGAGGCACTATTGAGGTCATTGAGCATAGTGCTTAAGTCCTCCAGCGATTCTGCCATAAGGACTATATCGTCGGCAAATCGAAGGTGAGTGATGTACTCGCCATTGATGTCAATACCGTATCCTTTCCAGTCCAGTAGCTTGAAAACGTCTTCCAATGCAGCGGTGAAGAGTTTCGGGGATATAACGTCACCCTGTCTTACACCTCTCTGCAGTTGGATAGGTTTCGAGCTCTGGTTCTGTACTCGGATAGCCATCGTAGCCCTACTGTACAAACACTTCAGCACTTCGATATACCGACAGTCAACTTGGCACCGCTGAAGGGACTGTAGCACCGCCCAAATTTCGACGGAATCAAAGGCTTTCTCATAGTCCACATACGCCAGGCAAAGTGGCAGATTGTACTCTTCAGTCTTCTGTACAATCTGCCGCAGGGTATGTATGTGGTCTATGGTACTGAAGCCTTTTCGGAAACCGGCTTGTTCGGGAGGCTGGAAGTCGTCAAGTCTGCGTGCGAGACGGTTCGTAATGACTCTCGAAAACAGCACGTAGACGCGGCTCAGAAGGGAAATCGGTCTGTAGTTCTTTAAGAGAGCGTTGTCGCCTTTCTTAAAGAACAAGACCACCGCACTTCTGCTCCACGCCTCTGGAGTAGTGCCACCATGGAGGACGGAATTGAAGAGCTTCTGAAGGACTACAAGTACCGGTGTTCCACCCGCTTTCAGAAGCTCCGCTGTAATTCCATCCTCGCCTGGGGCCCTGCCGTTTTTAAGGTGCTGGAGAGCCATTCTAATCTCGCTTAGACTGACGTCCGGGATATCATCGGAATAGTGTCGGATAAGACTAGCTCTTGGATCGTTACTCACACTTGCGTGTGGCTCCAACGATGATGTGTACAGCTGCCCATAGAACCTCTCAATCTCACTCAAAATCTCAGGTGTCCCGGAAACGATGTTGCCACACTCAGTCTTCAGCTTTGACAGTTGGCTCTTTCTGGCAGACAGATCTCTGGCAAAGACTTTGGAGCCCTGATTCCGCTCGATCGCTTCTTTAATACGAGAAGTATTAAAGTTGCGTAAGTCTCGCCGCATGCATTTGGAGATCTGTCTGTTCAGTTGCCTGTATGCTGTCAAATCTGTTGACGATTGCAGCCTCATCTCCCGTCTAACAGCCATGAGATTAAGAGTGTGATCGGAGAGTTTTTGTGTTCTTCTGCGGCGGGTCTTGCAGAACTTAGCTCCGACCGCATGGACAGTTTCCACGAGCTTGTCGTTCATATCGTCCACTGCATTGCAATCTTCTAGGCACTGGAAGCGGTTACGTAACTCGAGCTGAAAGGTTTCGGGATTCTGGATTAGAGCACGAGGGGGACGGAGCGTTGACTTCATTAGACGAGACCTCTCCAACTTAACGTTTAGGTTCAGTGTGCCTCTAACCATTCGGTGATCGCTGCCAGTTTTCACCCTTGCGATCACTGAGACATCACTGAACAGTTGGCGTCTGGTCGTCATAATGAAGTCAATCTCATTTTTTGTCGAACCGTCGGGGCTCGACCAGGTCCACTTCCTGTGGGGCCGCTTCTGGAAGAAAGAGTTCATCATAAAGAGTCCCTCTTTCTCCATAAAGTCGGCCAGCTGCTGGCCCCTTCGGTTCCGTTGCCCTACTCCAAATTTCCCTACCTTCAGCTCACCGCTTTCTCTTGTGCCTAGTTTTGCGTTGAAGTCTCCCATCAACACCGTGTAGTGGGTTTTGGAGGAATGTATGGCTCTGGAAATATCCTCATACATTTCCTCCACCTCCTCATCGGGGTGTGCCGAGGTTGGTGCGTAAACCTGAATGACCTTCAGCGAATACCGTTTGGTGATTCTGAGTATCAGGTACGCGACCCTCGTCGACATACTCCCAATCTTTACAACGTTGTTGACGAGAGACTTGTGGACGATAAATCCGACACCTCCTTGGGACAGATGGTCGCCCTCCCGGTGATAGAACAAGTTGCCGGACTCGAGGATTGCCGTGTCCTCCCCCTCTCTTCGGACCTCGGATAATCCAATAATATGCCAGCGCAACTTGTCTACCTCTTCTTCCAGCTCCAGTATCTTCTCGTCAGTCCTCAGGGTGCGTGCGTTATATGTTGCCAGGTCGAGTCGTCGTAGGTGGCAACCGAACCTCCACCGGAGATTCTTAGCACCCCCTGCCCATAAATTATTATAATAAATTTCCCCATAAATTTCCATAGGGAAGATCAATACATATAATAAATCGGTATAAAAGTCGTGTCTGTAATTCTAATATTTTCTGGAAAATACAAGTTCAGGGGACTAAGTAAAGAACACTGAAGCCAAATTAGTGGTTATTAGAATTTTTGTCTGTCTATCTGTGTTCTGTGTATTCAAGATTCACGCAAAACCTACTTAACAGATTTACATGAAATTTTGTGTGTAGGTAGTTAGGGACCCGACGCAACTTATAGACTACTTTTTATCCTATTACGGAGCTTCAAAAAAGGAGGGTTAAGTATTTTCCTTCCTTTAGATGTTATTTTCTATTTTAAACGATTGATGTGTTTTATTCAAATGAATAAAATATTTATAAATAAAGCCCAAAATTAGTTTTAACCGTTGCGTAATAAACTGAACTACGTTACGTACGTTATAAGGATATTATTGTTGTATTCGCTTTTTCAAGACAGTGCCATCTAACGTAAAATACAAAAAGTTGTAACATTTTGCCTCCAGTTACTAATACATTAAATAATATAAATATCTTACATTTATATAGTTATTTAATTTAGTTCATAATTGATTTGAAAATTATAATGTACATTTTTTAGTTATTGTTATTTCATTTTAGTAGAAGTAAATAAATATTATAGTAACTAATTATTACTTAAATAGATAATAGTGACATCTTACGAAAATCATAAAATTAAGGATGTTTCTAAGTTTAATTTCTAATTTATGAAAGTTTTAGTAGGTATTAGTTTTTTTATCTCTAAATAAACTGATCAAAATTGCAATTAGTACAAAACTCTTATTAACATAATAGTTTAAATAAAAATATTTTTATATATGTATTGATCAGATTTTAGAACTAATAACATTATAAATTAGTCGGTTATTGAAAGTGAAATGGCGGTATTTATAATATTTAAGTGTTTGTTGACTACATCGTGATATAGCCTGACCGAATCAACGAATAGAGATTGTTCGGCGATATTAACAACTAAACACGATATTGCTATTTCCAGATGTTATTGTTATATCGTAAAATAAATTCATTACACACCACTAGCAGCGCTGATTGCGTATATTTGATAGAAGCAGATTTTATAGATTCTACATCACTTTGTACCAAATTTATGTATTATATAAATGTCTCCAGTCGTACCTCAACTTATTGTGTCTGAGTACTAGAGGGTAAAGTTTCGGTTGTCATAGTTTTAATGTAATAATAGCACCTTCTACTTACTGCTAAATAAACTAATAATAAGTACGTAACTGGTCAAATTAAACACAATTCTATTAAATATTTACTTAATGTTGCAGCATCAAAAATTTTCAGACCGGTTGAGATTGACGGTCACTGTTTGCCTGATTTATCATAATTGTCAATTTTAGCAAAATTACTAACAAAACCGTGCATAGTGCGTAGTTGAACAGTGAACCAACCAGGAACATTGAACCACCACCATATTGAAAAAACTGCAAGGTTGCCAATTCGATCGATCGTCTTAAAACTTTTCTCGTAAGCACCCTTCCTCTCTCCCGTACTTAGCCGGTGGCTGCGGCTTGAGCGTGACTTGTGACAGCGGTTTGTTTGTTTCTCGCCAACAAAACATAGAATTCTCACGTAAGTGTCTCGTTTTTTATATATTTTGTTATTAATTCTAGCACCAAAAGCTATATGGTGTCGATATTGTTGTAGTTTTAGACGTTTTATGGGCATATTGCTTTGTGACAATTCAGCCTACAACCTATTTTTTTTAAATATTATAAGTTGAATAGTGTGTGTATCGAACAGTGAACCAGGTTCGCATAGTACACAATGAACCGGTTCTGTTCAATGATACACTGTTCAATGATAGTGTTATGCTGAAAATCAATAATATTTTTAATTGATTTAGGATGTAAAGGCCAAGAAATAAGGAAAGAAAAATTGGAAAACACAAAAAGGACGATATGTCAGCATTACTAATAGAATAACTAAGAAAACTAGATAGAAAATGGTAGCTCCATTAGGACGGCAGCAAAAACCAGTAAAATTACCTACCCAACATTGCGCCGTTACGTTAAAAAAAAAGTGAACATGGTGATAATATATACCTCGAACCGAAGTATGATATTAATAAAATGTTTACTGAAGAACACGAACAAATATTATTAAAATACTACAAAGGCGTCAGGTTTGGAGTGGTTTCGTTTCTTTAAAAAAAAACATCCTGATATTTCAGTAAAGAAACCAGAAGCTGTAAGTCTCGCACGAGCTACCTCATTCGATCGGAAAGCTGTGGCAATATTTAAAAGATCGTCTAAATAAAACCTTTATGTTTCCTCTAGAACCCGATATAGCTAATGTGAAACTCAGTGACATTAAAATGATTCTCCCTCCTCCTTGTGTGTCAGGTACAAAAGTCTGATTAAACATTCCTTCAATATAAACTTATCTTTACTAAATATGGCGTAAACATTTATTTTGTGGCATAACTTGGGGGAGACCTACGTTCAGCAGTGGACTTGTGAAGGGCTGTAATGATGATGATGATGATGATTTACTTTGACGCATTTTGATGTATTGTTTATCGTGATTCTTTGATTAGTCGGTAAATTAATGAAGACTGTTAATTATACTATTTGAGGAAGGCTAATTGTTAATTTTATCCAGAGGTTTATATGATAACTTAGCGTCATTAAGAAGTTAACTGCTGTGAAGAAAACTATACGAAACCTTTATAAATTGAAATTATAATTTCTAAAAAAGTTATATGACTTAGAAAAAAGGTTGGTTCACTGTTCAACAACGCACCCTACATCAAACTTTGATTAAGATAGAAGATATTTAGTTGAATATGTTGTGTCTATCGGCATAGCAATATTTTGCTGCTATATTATATTACGATGGCATTGTGCTCGTGGCTCGTACTCGTGCATTCCAGAAAATAACGATGCCCAGCAGTGGTGGGATTACTCACAGGCTGTTAATGTGATATATGAATAGGTTTGGTCAGTGATGACTTATAAATAATAATAACGTCGATTAGGTAAAAAACGGTTGTCGAATGTAAAGGATATCTTGCCTTTAATGTGTTTATTAAAAGAAATTACTTTTATAAACGTACAAATATGTCAAACAAACAATAAGAACTCTATTTTCGATTCAGTAGAATAACCGACCCTGAACAATTAAGTTCACGCATTTGTTGGTATGAACAAATAAAAAATTACGACTACATTATCTATGATACCTGTTGTATGTAGTATATACAACGATAATACAAGGTTCAAGGTCTACAAACAATAGGTGTTAATGCGGACAAAAACAAAGGAATAGTCGCTTATAATTTATAATATAGTCCTGCCGTCACAGAAAATTCAGCAACGACCAACGACTAGTTTTCGACATATTCAAACTTCAAAACAGCCTAGATTTTTAAATAAAAAATATCGAGAAAAGTTTAAAAATGGCTTTTATCAAAATTATAAAAACACTACATTAAAATATTGAATTTAAATTTCCAAAAAATATCACTAGATAGTTTAAAAGGGTCACGTATAATCTTTTGAGTGAGTACCAGCTTCATAATACTTTATAATATAATAATAATAATAATACTACGCTACTTCTTCTTCGCCTTCTTCGTGCGTAGTTAGAGTAAAGCGCTAATTAAAGATAAAATGATAATTTTAACTGTGTGGTCGGACCAGCATTTCGGTAAAAAAAATTAGGTGAATCAAACTAATGCCAAAAGTAGGGTAAATCCCTTAATGGGTGTATCGAAAAGATCTTTATTTATTTATTTAACAATTTATGTACACACGAAGTAATGTTACAATGAAAAATAAAAAGATATTTTGTACAAAGGCACTGCTTATTTTATATTGAAATTTCTTCCAGCAGGCCTAGAATAAAAGTCACAAAAAGAATAAGAATCTAAATGTGGATGCGTTGTCATCCCTTAGGACTCAAATAGAATTCCCCGTTACCGTTAATAGAAAGGATCTCCGGTTTCTACACTCTTACTACTATTCCAAGCTAGTGTTCTGAGAAAGCATGATCCCTCCCGGTCGAGCCGAACCAGTCGTGCTGCAATCATTATATAGCAGCAGCCAAAGATTTAAATAGTTAGATGCGCCCTTACCATAGTGAAATGTGTCAATTCTCAAATGAGTGAGCTCACTCATTCGCAATCAGTGCTACACAATTTTTGTAAAATAATAAGAGATGACACTTAGTGTGCGCGCGTCACCGTCTTGCAAACGAACACATCCAAAAATAATGCCACAGTTTTCAGGGTGAAGCCGCATTTAAATCTTTAGCTGCAGCATGGCACTTTATATTCTCATTTGACTTTTTCTTAAGTATAATATCTGCACAGCTGAATCCGTAGGTCCGTCCCATCCCGACACGGATTTGCCGACTTTTTTTATTTAGCCGCAGAATTGCCTGTTCATATCGAACACAAAAGGTTGTTAGCGGTGAAGCGAATATTTGACCTTATGGAAGGTTATTTAATCCTGTCGCGGTACGTAAAAGGAAATAAATTTAAATAATACCGTATACGTGTACAAAGCAAAGTTACAAATGTATAAGTTAAGTGCACAAACGGCAATTAAAGTGCGTAAATAAAATAGGAGGTATTTGTTGTTACAATTAAAATTATTATCAATAATTAACTACCCCGTCATAACGTTACGATAACATAAAGCGAAGTAAATGTAGCAAAAAATGTATTCTCAAAGTAATGAATGTTTGTGTGTTCGTATCTATTTTATGCGCTGCTATACCGTTCATCAGATTGCGGTAAAACTTTGTCAACTTATTGCTTGCACTTGCGCGAAGGTTAGGCATAGTACAATTAACTTACACTACAGACTAAATAATATGCTTACACTAAATAGGAAAACACTTGTAGGGTACCGACAAATTTATTTGAAAGTTATATATTATCATCATCATTATCATTCCTAATCACTGACCTCTATTTATACCTATATATATATATATATATATATATATATATATATATATATATATATATATATATATATATATATATATATATATATATATATATTTATATACATAAATTTCATGAGGACAAACATTCCGCCATCGTTCCGTGCGGGATTCGAACCCGCGGCCCTCAGCGCTGCAACTCATTGCTTAGCCGCTACGCCCCAGAGCTGAAGAACACAACCCAAAAACATAAAAATAGAAGAAACATTAACGGGTAGGGTGCACTATTATAACTAAGGACATCAACTTATGCACTGAAAAGACTAAGTATTTTAAACAATAGATCAGCGACCATAAAGGAGGAAGAGAGAAGGATCAAAGAATGTTTCATAACCTGTTTCTTAAACAAATGAGGAGTTGAGTAAGTTGAATTCGAATGAGGGAAGGAACTCCAAAGTTAAACTACAAGAATTGAACTTCATTTAGAACTAATATACAAATTTATGTGGTAGAGCCATGCTGCAGTTTTATTAGTAGTATAGTTGTAGCACGAATGGGTCGGCTCGACCGGGGAAGCACCACGCTCAAACAAAATACCAGCTTAAAATAGCAGCTTCATGCTGCTGTGTTTCGTATGGTGAGTGTAGAGAACCGGAGACCCTTTTTACTGGAAACGAGGCATTCCATCTTAGTCGTCACGGTTCACAACGCATCTGCCTTTTGATTCGTAATCGAGGATAGATGTAGATGTCTATGGGCCACAGCAACCACTTACCATCAGGTGGACTGGGTGCTCGTTTGTCACCCTATCCTATAAAAAAGTATACAAATGGAAAAATATTATTTTATTCTTTATTTAACGGGAAGCAGCAACAAAGATGCGAAACGACTGCTACTGCGATCGTTAATTGGCCTGCCAAGAACATCCTCCCTACGAGTCTAAGGAGTACATTACACGTTCACGCAGGCATCAATCAATTCCATCAATCATGATTGACAAAAAACGGATGGTGACTGACAGGCGTACATTACGCGCTCATGCAGGTGTCAATCACTGCATTACACGGTAGGTTATTCGTCAATCACAACCGACATCTCTCTATCTATCTAAAACTGGCAGCCTGCATGAGCGTGTAATGTACGCCCAATGAGATAGACCAAAGTCCAACAGCGGATTTTTACGTGCTGAAGAATATTAAAAGAAGAAAAGGAAAATACTTCAATCGTAGTTTTAATTCTAAACTAGCGGATACCCGGCGTGTGCTACTACTAGTGTTGCCAGGTCCAGGTTGTGTCAAATTTCGGGCGGAAGGTAAAAATAATCGGGGAATTTGGTTTTCAAATCGGAACAACTACAATTAGCGTTGCGAGGTGTTCCGAATTTCAGTGTTCAGGGCTCTGATGACAAGTCCCGATTCACCCTTGATCGTGACGCCAAACGACGGACTAAAAATTTATATAGTCAACATAAAACTTTTATATTAACTACTTAGTACGAGTTTGGTGAGAAAATATTAAAATATTTTAATGTAGTAACAACTTACCAGAGGCTTACAAATGTATTCATTTTTCTTGTCAAAATTATCGATCAAAGTACAAATTAAGAAGATTAGTAAAAAATCGGGACTTTTGGCGTCCCGATAAAGGATGAATCGGGACGTGTCACCAGACCCCTGAAAATCGGGACGTCACGCCTAAATCTGGACACCTGGTAACACTAGCTACTACGCTAAAAAATAAGACATACATTTTGTTTATAAGTTGGAAAAAAAGGGAATTGTGTTTATTTAATAATTTTTTATGTTAATATAGTGCCTCATGCATTGTTTTAGTGGTCTCAAACCATCTTCGCATTATTGCCTTTGCAAAATTGTGGGGCAAAAAAATATCTCAAGTTGGACCAAACTGCACACGGTGTGCAAATTTGATTAAAAACGGTTACGATATATATATATATATATATATATATATATATATATATATATATATATATATAATAAAATCAACATACTCTTTGAATTAATCACAGGAAAAGGATCGCTAGCACTTTGTGTAATGATAAATATAAAATATTCCATTCAATTGTTTTGTGCTACTCGGAAAAGTAACACCGTAAGAGAGCTTGAATGAATACATTGCGTTAGGTAAAAATAAATTTGTTATAATTACGAGTACGTCATCTTCTATACAAATGTTAATGAGTTTTATGTTCATATGAAAATAACGCCTGTTCGTACGAAAAAAAATCTTCTATTATGAGTCTCAATATTTCTAAAATGAGTAAGATGTTTCGTATGATGAACTTGTCACTTCAACCTCAACAGCCCGTAAAATAGTCCAGCAGGATACGGGCTTCTTGCATAGTGGATTTGATGTGCGGATAATGCGTTTCGGGTATTTTGCGTTTAGCATAATAAATTGTAGTAGGTTAAATTTCACACTACGCGAGCAATTTGAATTCGATCCACACCAATGAAAAATTATTTACTGAAATTTAAGTACCATGTAGTACCATGTGTTCGGTGGTAAGGGAAAACATCACGAGGAAACCTTCATATCTGAGGAATAAAGTGTTTCGAGGACATGAGTATCTGCCAACACTCATTGAACGGACGAATTGCTCCATAATCCTATTCGATATGAGAGAAAGCCTGTACCTAGCAGCAACCTATAAATGTTAGGACTTACTTTTATAAAAGTTACAGTCTATATACGCTCCACTCTTGGACACAGGCCTCCTCTCATTTCTGGGAGGGTATTAAGGGAAGAAAGCGTTCACTGCGCTGCCCCAACACCTGTTTTCGGACTACACGTCTTCGAAATATTTTTTTTTTATTATTACTTTTATATACGAAATTGTTTTACTGCGTCATTCGGAAAAACACAAAAAACAAACGCTAGCTG
Source organism: Parnassius smintheus behrii (assembly GCA_036936625.1). NCBI lineage: Eukaryota > Metazoa > Arthropoda > Insecta > Lepidoptera > Papilionidae > Parnassius > Parnassius smintheus. Next base: position 40,110,498 of record JAUPFT010000013.1, read on the forward strand.
ACATGTGTTTCTTTTAACATTAATTTTTTCTATCGTCAGAACGCTTTGTAGGTAGTTAAGTTGATGAGCGCAGATACAGAATCCAAGTTAAGTACATATTGCTTAATTGTGGTATTTTACGTGCTTATTACGTACGTTCGTCATCGTATCCCAACAATGAAGGTCATGTTAAAAATTGCCATGATAAAAAACGGTAATGTTTTGCGCGATTCAAATGTGTGGAAACCATAAAAAAACTTAAGAGAATCATGAAGTTGTTATTGCTATCCCATGTTAGTTTCTTAGATTAAATATCTGTGAGAGTTATGTTTTATGTGGTTGAAGATTATATTGCATACAAAATATTAAGGCCAGGTTGAACAAAAATATAATACTTTAGATACAATTTTGACGCTCGAAATATATATGAAATACTCAATTAAATTCTCAATCGAATGGTTTCTTAAAATACTTTATTTTAATCGAAACAAAAAATAAATATAATCTAATCACCGGAATAAACACTTCGACGTTTTTCTTTTTGACGTAGTTCTCGTTTTGTAAACGATAACCATATATAATATTCTTCGATAATGTTAAAGGCATAGTATTGAATAATTTCTTAAATAGCTACATTTTTATTTGGATCTTTTATTTCCTGATAATAAGCAAAATCATTTCAAATATTAACATTTGTTCACTGCATATCGCATATCGCACGCTTTCTTTGTGCTGGACAAATATGTAGGTATGCAGGGGAAAAAAGAGCACTAAAAGCCTTTCATCATCCTCGCCTTAACTATCAAACCTTCTATTTTAAATTATTTAAATGTATAATATCTTATTTTTAAATAACATAAGAACATGTAAATATTTGTAATAGGTTGTTATTGTGGCTCATACAATTTTAAGCTAATATTTTGTTCTATACGAAGTATTTATAGGTCTTACCCTCGCTGACAGACGAGGCACTGCGAAATGTTAGATTAATAAGTATATACAAGTGGTAAATTAGTAAGTAACCGACTACAATATAAACAAAATAAAAACATCATCAATCAATGTAGTCGAAGTCAATTAAATACGCATTATTAAGGATAACTCAAAAACTACCGGTCAGAGTAAATTTATATGGGGGCTACATGATAACTATCAGCTTTCAAATAAAAAAATCATCTAAATCGGTTTACCTAAAAAAAAGTTAGGAGATAACAAACATATAAAATACAGTCGAATTAAGTACCTCCTCCTTTTTTGAAGTCGGTTAAAAATAATAGCTACTACGTAAAAGCTACTCTATATCACCAGTCTGTGAAATTTTGTTTCAGTTTTATACAGATTTTCCCTCATTTTCAGTCACTAAAACATCGATCTCAATCATTTTGAATAGGACACTACGAACAGATGAGGTTGAGGTCCCAAAGATGCTACTAGATAGGTAATAAGGATTAAACTGAAATAACTATTACGGTGTGATTGTGAGTAGAATTGAGAAATCATTTTTAAACTATAGAGCATACCTGGGGTCTGTGTAGTGGTGCTCGTGGATGAGGATGTGGTGCTCGATGTGGTACTAGAGGACGGTGTCACGTTTACTGGGGCAAGTGTACTTACAGGCTTCTGAAAGAAAAAGAAATATAATTTAACCCGCAGTTAAATTAAACTAATATTAATACTCTGTAAACTATTATTAATACTCTGTCATTTCAATAGTTTTGTTGGGAATTCCGCAGAAAAAGCTAAGTACCTACTTATACAAAGTACAAACTTAATTTTTGAATAGTTTCGCGTTTGTTCTAATTTATTATTAATTTTAATCCAAAGTTGCGACGTTTGGACGATTAAGAATGACTTATTCAATATGTAGTATTCACATAAACATCGATATAAATAATCATTATATAACCAAATGCGATCAAATGCGTCAAATTGAAGGTGAACGTCAGGCTATAATCCTATTACTTTATAAATGGACATAAATATCCTAAGACCGGTTTAAGATTTGTTTTTAAAAGGAATTCTTTAATCGACTGAATCTTATAGCAGTTTTTGTAAATAAAGGATTTTTAAAAAAAAAATATAAGAACAACAAACGAACACAAAGATGGTAAGTGGTTGCTGTGGCCCATAGACATTTAGCGTCTGGCGTTGCAACTCCTGAGGACTAAGATGGCATGCCTCGTTTCCAGTAAATAGGGTCTCCGGTTCTCTACACTCACCATACGAAACAGAGCAGTATTGAGCTGCTATTTTACGCTGGTAATCTGTGAGAACGTGGTTCTACCCCGGTCGAGCCAACCCATTCGTGCTACAGCCATAATATAGCTACAGAATGGCTCTACCATGTAACATTTAGAAATAATAAATTTCAACAATATATTCAAGCTTTTGTTCAACTATAATAAGGTAAGTGAACAGATTTATAGAATAATATAATTACGCATAATAAAAGTACAACTGAGTAGCCTTACATTCATTTCCTCTATCCTTGTCTGTAACGCGTTTACTTTGCCGATAAGCGTGACATTTAGCGCAGCGATCTGCTCCTTTAGGTTGTCCTCCGTCTTTGCATTACTAGTCACATTCGCTATGGTCTCGTTGGTCCTCTGTTCCAGTTGATGGAGCAAAGTCTTGACCTCCTCTACTCCTGACGTGGCCGTGACCGCTTGCTTACGGGCAGAGGCCAATGCGCCGTCAAAACTGTTTATCTGAATATCAAAAGAGACATCGGTTATTTGATCCGGCTTATTTTTGGCCTCTGTATAAAAATTGCATTTAAAATTGAATTGTAATTAATGTTAACATCATATTGCCTTCTAAACAATAATACATTATAAATACAGTCCATATCGATTTAACTAATGTAATATTTTATTCTACTAACTTAAACATCGGACTCAAGCTTAACCCTTTAGCCCCTAAGCGGTCAAATTCGACCGCGGCGCTATTCCGTCAAAATTCAAGCGGTCGAATTCGACCGCGCACACTACAGCACTTTAAACCATTAAAACTTATATTTAGAGACTACTTTTCTATGAAGAAGTTTGGCATTATATAATGAATATGAAATTTTCTATCCTCTAGTGCAATATAAAATAGTTAAGCTATGGATATTTATTTATAATCTACGTTCATTTCATACGCCATTTTCTCGTGAATATTATTGTGTTGATTTTTGGATGTTTCTAGTGTTTTATTTGTGCTTTAGTAGAGTGTTTTATTATAAAATTGTAATGAAAGTTTTTGTATGAATATAATTTATCTTTTTACGTACATAATTTCGAGTAATATACATTGAAATAATTGTGATTTTCACGCTGCCGATATTCGCTTGGTATGTTTTGTTTTTGTTATCAAAATACGATAGTCTTTTTGTAATGATCTAAAACCTGACTTTTATATAGAGAATTTTCTCGGGATTTGGCAGGCGCATGTGACTGCATTAGAATTGTAAGGGACTGAGGGGAAGACCTTTCCACAATTTCCCATTTTCACATGTTACAACATCCACGGGACGAAATGCGGAGATGAATTCACTGACACCGCAACCACACATGGTTACAAAATATATTAAAGTTCAACGCACGTGTAACTCAAAAATACTGCTCGATAATACGATAAGTTTCGAGGTCAGATCTTGATTTATGTGCAATACATTTTGTACTGTTCGACTATCATATTGTGCATAGAGAAACGATTTCCTCATATTCAAGGAAATTGCACCTTGGACCATAAATAAAATTTATTTAGTATTTAGTAAAACTATATATATATATATATATATATATATATATATATATATATATATATATATATATATATATATATATTACTTAATTCTATTTGACAATTTGATCTTTTCAACCGACTTCAAAACGGAGGAGGTACTCAATTCGACTGTATGTTTTTATGTTTGTTACCTCAGAACCTTTTTCTGGGTGAATCGATTTTGATGATTGGTTTTTATTTGGAAGCTGGTGCTTTTCGTATGGTCCTATATAAATTTGATCAAGATCTGACCAGAAGTTTTTGAGTTGTATAATTGCGTTTATATTGCGTGAATAATGCGTATTTAATTGACTTCGAGTACATTGATGTGTTCTCATTTTATTTATATTGATCGGTTGTACAAAATTTTTAATTTGACCACTTGTAACTATTTGCTTCGGCAAACCGGTTTTTCTTTTTGAGCTTGTCCTTCGAGAAAACCTCCTCTAAAGCACACATACACATAATACGTATACATTGACGTACTCTATTCGTCTACCATTTACTTTAATGATTTTTATCCTATACTATTAAACGAGCAATTTTTGTATATATATATATATATATATATATATATATATATATATATATATATATATATATATATATATACGTATATATAAATATATATAAAATCGGGATCTCGGAAACGGCTCCAACGATTTTCATAAAATTTAATGTCCAGGGAGTTTCGGGGATAATAAATCGATCTAGCTAGGATTTATTTTTAGAAAATGTCTTTTTGTCCGTGTTTTTAGGCAATGAAAAACTGCTACAATATCGTTAGAATAAGAAGGTAAATTTTGACAAATTGTTAGTGATTATAAATAGCTTAATTGGTATAATGGTCGGTCACAGAATCTTAAAACCCAGGTTCGAGCCCAGACCGACCGACCGACTTTTTTTAAATTCTTTTTTCATGTTCCTTTCTTTTTTGAGAAAATCTATTTTTTCGAGCCCTTTTTTAGTATTTTTTAAAAATACGAAAATTTAAACTGAAATAACACTCATGATTTTTTTATTCAAATAACCAGTTCCGTTTTTTCTGTTATGTCGCTAAGATCAAAAAATATTATTTCTATTTCATCAGTATGTAATTTGTATCTAAATATAATTTCCAAAACACACGAATTAAAAAAAATCGAGCGAAAAATACCGAGCAAAGCTCGGTCAACCAGGTACACTATAGTGGTTGAGTTTGTCATTACCTCCGTTTTCATTGATAGGCTTGGCTTACCTTTTCGTTTTCATCTGGTAGTTGTTATAGCATGTCTTCCAAATTATCTGGGTTCTCGAAAAACAGAACAAGAATGTCTGCGAAACGTAGATGGTTAAGTTTGTCACCGTTAATGTTGAGTCCATTTCTTTCCCTCAGAGAATAGCTTCGATGCAATGGGTTCGCCGTGTTGGTCGCCTGTTTTTCCAGCTTGACTTGGGCCGTACTCTTTGAGTAGGTGTTCTTGAGTATTCGAATGTATTTGGTTTCAACTCTACACTCTATTGTTTGATTCTATTGTTCTTCAGATGCTTACGTGGTCTAAGGAATCAAATGCTTTATTAAAATCCACGACCCTAAGTATAGACCTTTTTGTATTCTTCATACTTTTCAAGCACCTGTCTTAATACGTGTATGTGGTCTATCGTGGAATACTTACTTCGGAACCCAGTCTGTGCTTTGGGTTGGTTTTCATGGTTCGTGACAGCCTTCAGCAGACATTCATGATAGTGCTATTTTTGAGAATATCATATATATTTGACCTTAGACCTATTGGTCTGTAATTGTTCATATCTCTTTTGCTCCTTTTTTATGTAACAATACCTTAGTTGATTTTTTTCCAATCGTTACGAATACTTTCGGTCGATAAGATGTCGTTGAATAGTTCTGTTAGTCTAGGAGAAAGTACCGGTATTGTACATTTTAATAGCTCGTTAGTTATTTGACCTGAACCCGGCGCTTTGTCCAGTTTCTGTGTTGATGGCTCTTATATTTTTTCCCGTTGTATTGTTAGTACTGATTGCAAGTCTGTCGTTATTTGTTTTTGTTTCTCTACTAAGGGTGTCCTTTGTTTTTAGTACAGTATTCTATAGCATTCTGTGGCGATTTTGAGTATTTCTTGTCTTTTTACTTTTAGAACTTCCATTTTTGGTTTTTATGTTTGGCATTTTTTATAGTATAGGATGACGAACGAGCACACAGTCCATCTAATGATAAGTGGATACTGTAGCCCATAGACATCTATATTTATCCTCAATAAAGAATCAAAATGCAGATGCGTCGTCACCCCCGAGTAATAAGATTTAATGCCTCGTTTCTAGTAAACGACAACGCTCTCTTGAAGAACTACAGACCGATTTCCCTTCTGAGCCGCGTCTACGTGCTGTTTTCGAGAGTCATTACGAATCGTTTCGCACGCAGACTCGACGACTTCCAGCCTCCCGAACAAGCCGGTTTCCGAAAAGGCTTCAGTACCATAGACCACATACATACCCTGCGGCAGATTGTGCAGAAGACTGAAGAGTACAATTTGCCACTTTGCCTGGCGTATGTGGACTATGAGAAAGCCTTTGATTCCGTCGAAAAGTGGGCGGTGCTGCAGTCCCTTCAGCGGTGCCAAGTTGACTGTCGGTATATCGAAGTGCTGAAGTATTTGTACAGTAGGGCTACGATGGCTATCCGAGTACAGAACCAGAGCTCGAAACCTATCCAACTGCAGAGAGGTGTAAGACAGGGTGACGTTATATCCCCGAAACTCTTCACCGCTGCTTTGGAAGACGTTTTCAAGCTACTGGACTGGAAAGGATACGGTATTAACATCAATGGCGAGTACATCACTCACCTTCGATTTGCCGACGATATAGTCCTTATGGCAGAATCGCTGGAGGACTTAAGCACTATGCTCAATGACCTCAATAGTGCCTCCCAACGGATAGGTCTTAAGATGAACATGGACAAAACAAAGATCATGTTTAATGTCCATGTCACACCTATGCCGGTAGTTGTTGGGAGCACTATGCTCGAAGTTGTTGACGAGTACGTTTACCTGGGACAAATAGTCCGACTAGGTAAGTCCAACTTCGACCGAGAGGTCAATCGACGGATTCAACTCGTCTGGGCAGCGTTCGGGAGATTACGACATATCTTCTCGTCAGGTATACCTCAATCTCTAAAAACTAAATTGTACAACCAGTGCGTGTTGCCAGTGATGACTTACGGATCTGAGACGTGGTCCTTCACTGCTGGCCGTATGAGGACGGTCAAGGTCGCTCAGCGAGCTATGGAGAGGGCTATGCTCGGAGTTTCTCTGCGTGATAGACTCAGAAATGAGGATATCCGCAGTAAAACCAGAGTGACCGACATAGCCCAACGGATTAGTAAGCTGAAGTGGCAATGGGCCGGCCATATAGCTCGAAGAACCGATAACCGATGGGAAGAAAGGTTCTCGAGTGGCAGCCTCGTACCGGTAGGCGTAGTGTAGGGCGACCCCCCACTACATGGAGTGACGACCTGGTAAGATATGCAGGAAGTCGATGGATGCAGGTGGCTCAGGACCGTGCTTTGTGGCATTACTTGAGGGAGGCCTATGTTCAGCAGTGGACTTGTGAAGGGCTGTAATGATGATGATGATTCTAGTAAAAGTGTCTACGGTTCTTTACACTCACTATAAGTGACACCGTGGATCCAGATTTTCTTTTGGTTTAATTATTAGTGCTTTTATATCTTTAATTAATAAATAATTTTTTTATAGTTTTCTGCCTTTTTTTCTTGTGTTTTCTTATGCGTTCGTTTATCTTTTTGCTTAGTTTGGCTATCTAATAACGTATTGTTTTTTATGTAGAAGTTTGTTTATCTATACATAGAAAAAAAGCCAAATAATTCATTAATGAGAGTTTTAATCAATTATTTAGTTTCGAAGAATAATATTTTTTCAGTTTATTTGTTTGTTTTACTGACTTCAAATATGTAATATGTTGTCATATCGCTCCTGAATTGGTTTATAGTTTAATTCTGTATTTCCTTTCATTGCAGTGTTTAGGCTATCGAGGAGTATATTTTTATTTCCAGTAGGTATGATAATTGTTTTGTATTTATTATCATGAAAATATCTCCTTTTTTGTACCTACTTTCCTATTCTATATGTATGTATATGTATGGAAGTTAAGCTGGTTAACATTACATATATTATTAAACAGCTTTCGGTTGTTGGTCAGGATAAAATCGATTTCATTCTTGTACTTGCCATTGGGTGACATCCATGTCCATTTTCTCGACTTCTTTTTGTTATAGAAACTATTTAAAATGCTCAGTTTGTTTTCTAGTGCAGAAATGACAAATCTTTTTCCATTTTTACTTTGGCCATATCCACGTTTTCCTATTGTATATTCTTCATCTTTGCTACATACTTCTATTAGACCATTAAAATCTCTCATTACAAAAGGATTTTTATATGAATCTTGTGTGGCTGATTATAATCTTACGAAAATTTATCAGTTTTTCTGTTTCCTTGGCCTATACCGCCGCGTAAATATAAATCGTTAGATTCACTCACTCATATACACATAGATATAGCAGGTGCCATATAATTTCAAGATATACTACGATAAATAATTCGCAGCCACCCGCAGAAAGCAGCGCTCAGATGTCCAACAGGAAGCAAATGGATGCTGTGACCCATCGAGACCTACATCTACACTCGATTAAGGACCAAAAATGCAGATACAATCCCTGAGGACTAATCCGGATCAAACGTGGCGATTACGTAATCTACTTGAGACCGTGGTTGACGCTGCTACGCGTTTTAAAGCTGCATACAAATCCGCAACAGAAGAAGAATTTCCTTTGACATGTTTTAAATTCTAAACTTAGTAAAATTACATCTTACCTGTGAACCAAAGTCAGCAACAGTGCGTTGCAGCTCAGCTAAACGCCGAGGAGTGTCCGCTAACTTTGGCGCGGCCGACAGTTGGTCGGAGACTGCTGCTAACTCGCCAGCAGTCTGCTCCATTCTCTTTACCAATTCCATGTGTTCGCGTTCCAACCTTATTAGTCTAGCGTTCAAATCAGTGGCGTTTGCTCGGAGCTCTTTGGCCGCAGTGTGACAAACTTGAAGGGCATCGCCTACGCTGTCGCTACTCGTTGAAACTGCATCAAGGACACAAGCAAAATTTAGAGTTTTAGTTGCAATTGTTATCAATAGAGGAAGTACTTATAAAATATATAACATATCGTTATCTTTTAACAAATTTTATTTTATCGGCATCGTAAAAGTCAACTAAAATGCTAGAAATATAACGCGTCATTTGAAAGATCTCAAACGAATGCAAGAAACTTTACGATAAGTAGTTTCTAATCTTGATGTTATAAAATATAGGATGCCAAAATTTTCAACACAACACGTTGCAAGAGCCTTATACTAAGGTAGTAGGACATTATAACTATACTGGATGACCTTTTTTATCGTCTGGAGAAAAATAGGGTGTAACATGTGAACGGAGTAGAAGCTATGGCACTGATATTTTACAATAACTAAAAACAAAAAAAAAATTATTAAATAAATAAATTAATTAAAATCTATCGAAATTCAAATCATATCCACCCCACTTTACGAACGGCAATAAAACAATAAAATTAGTAGGATATCTTTGACCTTGTCACTTCACAGGGCCACAGGCTCAAGGTCGAAGGGCAAAGACCTTTTTTACTGGAAACGAGACATTCCATCTTAGTCCTCACGGCTGACAATGCATCTACATTTTGATTCGTAATCGAGGATAGATGTAGATGTCTATGGGCCACAGCAACCACTTACCATCAGGTGGACTGGGTGCTCATTTGTCACCCTATCCTATAAAAAAAGGTTGTTCAAAAACATTCTTCAAACATTTAATTCGAAATTTTTGTTTTAATATTTTGAAAAATATCAATGTCATAGGCTTCTACTCTGTTCATATGTTACACCCTATATTTTTTCAAACGGTAAAAAAAGGTCATCCGGTATATTTTATAGTCATCCTATCATATTCCACACAGCTGCTGCTGATGTTTAATAGCTACGTTTGTAGGGTGTATACCTCAGTAACTTCAGATTGTATTTACTCTAAAACTACTGAGGTAAGTATACTATTCTTCTGCTTTGTTAGTCCGTAAAACTTTACGCTTGACATGGCCTTCTCCCATTGCAGGTGAACTGACTTGATCCCAGTACCAGACGTTTCGCACCGACGTAATGTCTCTTCTTATTTATTTTTATTTTTTACTTCATCAATGGCATGGTTGATCTTGTTAACACACCCATACTAGAATGGGGCGTATAGTGACGGCGTAAGAGAATGCACAACCCCATATCATCCAGTGGATGCGATAAGAGGCGACAGAGGACAATGAAGGAGGACATGGGTTACATCATTTTTATCTCTATCCATCATCATCATTACAGCCGTTCACAAGTCCACTGCTGAACATAGGCCTCCTCCAAGTAACGCCACAAAGCACGGTCCTGAGCCACCTGCATCCATCGACTTCCTGCATCTCTTACCAGGTCGTCACTCCATCTAGTGGGGGGTCGCCCTACACTACGCCTACCGGTACGAGGCTGCCACTCGAGAACCTTTCTTCCCCATCGGTTATCGGTTCTTCGAGCTATATGGCCGGCCAATTGCCACTTCAGCTTACTAATCCGTTGGGCTATGTCGGTCACTCTGGTTTTACTGCGGATATCCTCATTTCTGAGCCTATCACGCAGAGAAACTCCGAGCATAGCCCTCACAATAGCTCGCTGAGCGACCTTGAGCGTCCTCATACGGCCAGCAGTGGCTACTACTGGTACTGCTGGCCGTATCTCTATCCGATAATAAGTAAAAATAATAAAAAACTACCAAGCGAGCAACTATGGCAAATATTCCTAAAATAAAGTTAATGTTACAGCTTATATACGTCCCACTGCTGGGAACAGACCTCATCTCATTTCTGAAAGCGATTTTAAGGCAAGGAAATGTTCGCCGCGCTGCCCCAATGCGTGTTAGCGAACTTCACATGTTATCGAAATGTTCTTTTTTAATTTCTCAGACATGTAGGTTTCTCCACGATATTTTTCTTTACCGCCGAGCACGTCGTAAATCTTAAACTTAATTGACGCCGACGGGGATCAAACCCAGGTTGCTCGTGCACTGTGAAATTTACAGCGAGCGCTAACCATCTGAGCTACTAAGCTACGCTACTATGGTTAGCTAGTTTATTCCCCTTTGAAGCAATATAATATGACAAAGGCCTATGTTCAGCCGTGGACTTTTAAAGGCTGTAATGAATTATTGAAACTACATGAAAAATGTTAATATATTATGTATATGTTTATGTATATGTTTGTGCAAACGTGGTAGAGCGATGCTTCAGTTATATTAGTAGTATAGTTGTAGCACGAATGGGTTGGCTCGACCGCTCTCACAGAATACCAGCGTCAAATAGTAGCTTAATGCTGCTGTGTTTCATATCGTTAGTGTAGAGAACCAAAGACCCTTTTTACTGAAAACGAGGCATTCCATCTTAGTCCTCACGGGTGACAGCGCATCTGCATTTTGATTCGTAATCGAGGATAGATGTAGATGTCTACGGGCCACATCAACCACTTACCATCAGATGGACTGATCGATATTTTTTACACGATAGGGTGACGTGATCTACTATGACAAATATCACCCTTATGAGACAATACAAGGGGTGGCCTTGAGGGTGGGGGGTGGCTAGGCAGTGGACTTAAATAGGCTGTAATGAATAAATGAAAAAAGAATGGATACGAAATGAATGAATAGTGCGTTCATATATAAATAATAAATTAAAACATTTAATCAAATTATGTTATTTTACCACATTTACTAACAAAATCGAGAGCTTGACTCTTAAAAAAATATAATATATTATGGACATGGTAGATAGAATTTCAGTAATGGTTGCATATAATGGATAATAATATACCGTCTGGAATATACCTTCTAAAAATATACCGTCTGGAACTTCCCGCTAAGAAAACTGAAAATTTTCAAAAATAGGGAAGTTATTGGTTTCACCCCGATTTTCGAAAATCAAGTTTTCATCAGATCTTAACGTTTTGAGATCCCAGGAAGCTATTCTGACTAATTTTACGTGGACATCCGTACGGATGTATGTATGTGTGTGTGTAAGTATGTTAACCTTTCATAACTTTTGAACGTCTTGATCGATCGATGCAGTTTGCGGCGTTCTAAAGATCTCAATGTAGAATAAATTTGGTACTAATATGAACTGAATCGGACGAGTAGATTTTGAGAAATCTCAAAAATAAAAATTTTGAAAAACTGTTTTTTGGAATAAATTTTAAACGGCTTTACTGATCGCTTCCAAAAACTAATCAGCTCTTAACCTTAAAAAATGACGTCGAATGTTGGAAAATAAATATCGGTTCATTCGTTCGTGAGAAATCGAAAGAGAAAGAATTTGAAAAAATGTTTTTTTTTTAACTTAACTTCGAGATTTCGCAACATAATTTGGTGAAATTTGGAGCGCTTTGCATTTGAAATTAGCGGGAAGTTCAAGGGATGTCCTGTAGGGTCAACAACTTTTTTTCTTTTACTTTAACATATTATGAAACTTATCTATCAATAAATACTACTAATTTGAAATAAACTTTCGGTACTACAAAATAAAAACAAAAACGTAGAACTAAATAAATTAATCAATTAAAATCTATCGAAGTTAAAATAATACGCACCCAAAAGTAGTATTTTATGATAGATCAATTTCATAATATTATGTTAATGTAAAAGAAAAAAAAATGTAAGATATCAGTGCCATAGGCTTCTATTCCGATCACCTGTTAAACCCTACATTTGCCAGACAGTAAAAAAGATCACCAGTAAACAAAAAATTGAAATATTCGACAGGCCATATGGAAAGTTTAGTGAAAGGTGTTTTATTTTGTATGATTTTTTTATTTACAAGTAAAATTGTTATTTACAAGTAAAATTGCAATTATTTTAATTTATTAATTTATTTCAGATAACATTAGATCCATATCGTTAAAATTGATTGATTTAAAAACATTAATTAATTGATAATAAATAATAATAATGTCATTAAAATACAATAACTAACATATAATAAACATTATGACCTTTAAAATTTCTCTAATATTATGGCGGCTTAGCGGCTGGAATATTTTCGTGTGACGATTTTTTTACGAATTTAAATGTCGTGTCGCCTTAAACCGGTCGAATCGTTTGGTCGATGCTGGTGAAGAGTTAGTCATATACCATTGAAGTAATATGATAATAGCTCAATAGTCATATATAAAGATTTAATAATAAAAGCTTCTACCATAGTATTATTTTAAAGTTTCACAAAACTTTATGAGTAGCCTAAGAAAAAACGCTAAAAAATAAGTGGCAAGTTCAATATGACCAATAATAATTATTAAGTTAGAAATCCAAGTTGAACTTGCCCTATAAATAAAGGAGTCACTTGAAATTTATTTATTCAGTTGCGTCACATAAGGTCTATTCTTACGTAATTGTTCAATTATTCATGAAGTTGCAGGCAGTGCAGGCAGTTAAAATTTTAAATACTGATGATGATAATCAGCGACTTTGGAGGAAAACGTTGTGAACTTTAGGGACCAATACTGGCTGATATCTCTTTTCACAAATATGAAGAGTATAATTTACTAAGAGTCGCTCAGTGTATTAGAAGCCGAACAGTCTGAAACTACTATGGAATTAGTAGCATTATTTGGCACTCAGCGCAATGGATGAACTTGAATCATAACGCCAACATGAAGAACATGAAACTTATCCACGCGAACATGAAGGGGATTGTTTGGTGACCGATTTATACTAGGGTAATTCCGTATAGCTCCCTGATATCATAGAACACCAATAGGGAATGAGTATGATCAACGATGGCGCAAAATTAGCAGATAACCAACCTTGACCTAAGCCTACTCTTCATAGATTCATACCTTTTTTTATAGGATAGGGTGACAAACGAGCACTTAGTCCACATGATAGTAAGTGGTTGCTGTGGCCCATAGACATCTACATCTACCCTCGATTACGAATCAAAATGCAGATGCGTTGTCACTCGTGAGGACTAATATGTAATGCCTCGTTTCCAGCTAAAAAGGTCTCCAGTTCTCTACACTCACCATACGAAACATAGCAGCATTAAGCTACTATTTTATGCTGGTATTATGTGAGAGCGTGGTCCTTCCCTGGTCGATCCGACCCATTCGTGCTACAACTATACTACTAACATAAGCGTGGTTCTACCACGCATAAAATCCATTACGGCTTATCTAAAGTCCACTACTTCCCCTCAAATTACCTCAAAAAGTTTTTTGCCATTTTTTAACCATTGCAGTTTTTTTTCAATGATTTCGAATTGTTATCAGGAAGATTATGCTGCCCATCTTCTGTTTTGAGTTCCTTCTGTCGCATCTTACGACACCCAAGGATGATAAATTATCTCATACAAACCTTGAGGAAACCATTTCCCATAACGAAATTATCCTTAACCGACCAGCATTTTTTTTTTTTTGCAAAATTTGTCATGGGAAAATTTAGGTTAATTGAAAATTTCTATGAAATTTTGAAATACATTTTGTTGTCTCATGTTACTCCAATATTCATAACAAAGACTATATTTCCATAATCTTTGTTTTTTTTACGTATAAAATATTTCTTTCCATAATATTTGATACAAATTTCGGTAATTTTCAATATTCTACACAAAACGGTAATTTCATAATTAAACTAGTAATAAATGAAAATTCATTTGTGAAAACTTCTAAAAGGCTTACTTTGTGAATTACATTATATACCATACAATATTAATTAAAAGCTGTAAGTTTTTCTGTTGTAAATAAATAAATAAACCGTATTATTCACAGCTTTCTTACATAGTTAATTTCACCTAGTAAACAGCAGATACGCTCCGCGTACGATGCTATTAATTGCAAAATAAATAAACAAACCTCTATCCATCTCCATGCGAAGAGAGACGATCTGCCGCCTTACATCTACGAAAAGCCAGAGCACCGTAGCAGCAGACACGACGCACACACAGAGTCCTAAGGCGGCGGCGAGTCGCAAGAACGGGCGGGAGCGGCGACGACGAGTACGTCGACCCCACGGCTCACACTCGTCACTTGACGCGGATAGGAGCCTCCCGCTTCTTGAACCAGCGCCGCTCACCAAAGCGTCCAGCTCCCGTCTCTTTCGCATCTTTTTCCCGACCCGCAGCGGCACTGCCGCGTGCACCGCGCTCTCCATGCCGCACAAAAAACGCTACCGTAAACGCATCCGCGCAACACTATACCACTGTCACTTGTCACTACCTTCTTTAATACTACGGGGAGCTTCGATGCGCGCGCACCACACGACGAATGATCAACGAATGAGTGGTGGTGACTTTTCAATTTTCAAACCGCATACATAATTAGTGGGCGGTAATACTGCCTTCTAAACGACTATGGGTTAAAGATACTTTATCAAGGTGTTGTGAGTTGTGAGCTATAAATAAAATTACTACTTTACAGTTTATAGTATAGTAAACAACTTCGATTGATATTCGCGTTTGTTATATATTTTACAAATTTAAAACGATCGCGCGTAATTTTCGTAATCGCAGAAAATAATTCTACAATAGTAACAGTAAAAAACACTTCTTTCCATTAAAAACTACAATTACTGTATTTAAGGGAAGCAACTTAGGCAAGACGTCCGCTGCTCGCTGCTTTAAACGTAAAAGTATCACTCATAGTAACCAACCTCCTATAGGTTTAAACTGTATAAGGTCATTTACTTGTTGACATTGATACTTTGTACGTACTACTGGTTAAGTAACCTTGATCTTGAAACGTCCAGACAGCGCCCAATGTTATCTTTTATTAGAAGCATAAAAATACATAAATTGTCGATATGCAAATGTATACAAAATAAGATTATATCTTTTTAAACAAGAATAAACGACTGCAATACATACGTAATCTTACATTTTTACGTAGTTTTTATATACATATTCATTATATGTACCTTAAGATAAGATACTATATACTCAACCAAATATAAAAAATACCTTTTGGCGTTTCACATTACGAGAGCGACACTGAAAGTTTTTAAAACAGGCCACTTGTAAACGATATAATAAAAAATAAGTTAAAATTTTGAAAATGAAACTTTTTGCCAATATTATAGTGTATGCTTTTTATTAATTTGTCATTTGTTTACGATTTGGCGGCAAATTTAAAATTGTTAGTGTCACGTCAGAATTAATTTAACGCGAGAAAATTTTCGTACAATGATTTTTTATGACTTTCGATTGAATAAAACTAAATTTACGGATTTTATCGCGTTTATTTAACTGATTTTACTTATTTTTAATTCCCGACGTGTCGGGAGCTTTACAGCACCAATGGTCACGGGGGGGGGGGGGACTGATATGTTTGACGTCCCAATATCAGGGCCCGGCTACCTTCAGTTTTTTAATATTAATTTTTCGGTCCGATTTACGCAAAACGAGCTTACAGTATCTTGAAGTCTTGCAGTGGTATGCTTGGGTTTGGGTTTAATTTTGTTAATTATAGGATCCCAAGCAGATGGCAGCACCCATCCATCTTCTCTATTGAAATTAGGATGTTTTTAATAGCCTCACATATCATCCTTGGTAGGAATCGGTGTTCTTTTGCGAGGACTTGTGGTTTATCAAATCTGATGTAATGGTGGGGACGATCTTGAACATGTTCACAGACTGCAGACTACCCGGAGCGTCAGTGCTTCACGTCAGCTATATGTTCTTTCACGCTGGTTTTTATCGATCTTTTTGTTTGACCTATATAAGAGATACCACATTCGCAATCTAACTTGTACACTCCTGCATCTTGTAGAGGGATATTACACTTGACGGATGGTAAAAATTGACTAATCTTCTTCGGCGGCTTGTAGTATGTTTTAATGGAAGCTCGCTTCAAGATGTAGCCAACCTTGTCTGTGACTCCTCTGACATATGGTAGTATAGCAGGTACACGCTCGACTGTGGCCGGCTTCACTCGGTCACTGTGACGTAGGCGCGGGACGCGAAGCTTGTTTGTTTGTTGACTTTCGATGTAATTTAAGTCAACAAGAAAGTTATGAGAGACTTCGATTGACCTTTCACGATGAAGCCCCATCTCGTGTCACTGTTTGTTTGTGTGGTTTAATAAGTTTAAACGTGGTCGCACAAATCTCACACATGATGTACGTGAGGGACGGCATTCTACGGCTATCACTGAAGTAACATCAGTGTTGTGCGGCGCATGATAGAGACTGATAAAATAGTGACTTATCTGCAGATTCGGACAAGCTTAGGCATCGGTATGAGTCAAGTGCACAAAATCCTCCATGAACATTTAGCGGTCAGGAAGCTCTGTGCTTGGTGGATACCTCATAATTCGACAAAGGCCCAAAACCTCCGTCGTGTTGATTGGTGTCATGAAATGGTTCAAAGATTTAACGGAGGTGAGTCAAATGCTGTGTTCGACATACTTACGGGTGACGAAAGCTGGATTTATTGTTATGATCCTGAAACTAAGAGACAGTCTGCTGTCTGGGTGTTTCCTTCCGAGGACTTGCCAACTAAAGTGAAGAGAGGTCGAAGCGTGGGAAAAAATATGGTGGCCTCGTTCTTCGGAACGACAGGTTATTACGTAACTATTGTTTGCCATTTGTCTTGGAAAAAGTTCAGGAGAAACGACCTCACAGTAGGGTCCTCCTTCAGCACGACAACACCTCGTCGCACACCGCCAAGCAAACAATCGACTACTTGGCAACGTCGGACGTGGAATTACTGGGTCACCCGCCCTATAGCCCCGACCTCGCACCTTGTGATTTTATTTATTTACAAAAATAAAAGAAAAACTTAATTTGTTATATGGACGCCGATGAAGCAGTGGCTGCGTTTCAAAATGCCGTCGAAGAGACCCCTAAGGACGAGTAGGCAAAGTGCTTTTCTCAGTGGTTCCATTGGATGCAGCGATGCATTGATGTAAATGGACACCGTATTGAAAAGATATAATAAAACTAATAACTTGCTGGTTTGTTCATTTTTTGATTTTATAAGAACTTTCAGTGTCACCCTCGAAACCATTCCGCATTAACTTTGTACAAACGTACTCACACGATTTAAAATAACTTTTCACGTAAATACAAATAATTATACAGCTATATATCATATTTAAATTAGGTTCAAAACGAAGTGTAAATATTTGACAGATTTCATAGCGGCGAAGTTAATTTTTCCGAAAAATGTTAAAGTTAATGTCTCTTTCTGTACTATTAGTATTTATATTTTACTTACTTACTTATATTTTAAATTTATTTTATTACAAATAAATAAACAAAACCACAGATATTCATAAAAGTTGAAAAATTAAAAAAAGGATAAAAATGTGCAAAAAATCAAAGAACAAACTACTAAGGCATTTTTTGTATATTAATATAACACTTTAGAAACTGATAAACTATTATTTAAAAAATTTAATTTATTTTTTGAAAAATTTAATTATTCAGAAAATTATTGGCCTCATTGGGACTACGTTATATTCATTGATGAAACATGGCACGCCGTGCCGCAGACATGGGCAGGTGAGACGTCTCCGTGGGAAAAGGCGGGCTCCTCATTATTTGTCACGTACGAACAGCCGGAGAATTTGCAGAATTTTTTTTTAAAAATAGAATAAGCGTGACAAGCGAGCACGCAGTCCATCTGATGGTAAGTGGATGCTTTGGCCCATAAACATCTACGTTTATCCTCGATTAAGAATCAAAACGCAAATGCGTTGTCATCCCTGAGGACCAAGATGGAATGCCTCGTTTCCAGTAAAATGATTTATACGTGGTAGAGCCATGCTGCAGTTATATTAGTAGTATTGTTGTAGCACCAATGGGTCGGCTCGACCGGGGAAGGACCACGCTCTCACAGAACACCAGTGTAAAATAGCAGCGTAATAATAACGCTGCGTTTCGTGTGGTGAATGTGGAGAACCGGAGACTCTTTTTACTAGAAACGAGGCATTCCATCTTAGTCCTCACGGGTGACAACGCATCCGTATTTCGATTTGTATTCGAGGATAGATGTAGATGTCTATGGGCCACAGCAACCACTTACCATCAGGTGGACTGTGTGCTCGTTTGTCACACTATCCTATAAATAAAAAACTACTACACAAGCGATCACTGAATGAAAGTGATTAAATAAATTTGTTTCGAATCTAGTGCAGTCCTTAATTTATACATTTTATCCCTAGAAATGCTTTGTGGCATACCTTGGGGGAGGCCTATGTTCAGCAGTGTACTTGTAAAGAGCTGTAATGATAATGATGAAGATGATGATCCCTAGAAATTAGCATATATGAAAAAAAACTGATAGATTTTGAGCTTGCTCTGTTTCTAATTTATTCTGGTACTAATCTAGATAAAACTGTAACTCTAAAGAATCGATATCGATATCTCTTAGGAATCGAATATTCTAGGTACCGATTTTTCAGTTGGAATGCCTAGTTTAATTAATATGACAAATGTCAAAAGGTAATTCTTAGATTTGATTGAGTGTAAAACTAAGGCATCAGCGGTGCAAGATCTGTGCCTTAACTCTAAGCTGTGAGACCCTTAGGTCATTAGAAAACAACTGATGCGCAGCATGTTCGGCTCGGCTCGGTATTGGTAGGCTCGACCGGGAAAGAACCACGCTTTCACAGAATACCAGCGTAGAATAGCAGCTTAACGCAGTTGTGTTTCGTTTGGTGAGTGTAGAGAACTGGAGAGCCTTTTTACTAGAAACGAGACATTCCATCTTAGTCTTCACGGGTGACAACGCATTTGCGTTTTGATTCGTTGTCGAGGATAAACTTAGATGTTTATGGGCCACAGCGACCACTTACCATCAGGTGGACTGTGTGCTCGCTTGTTGCCCTTCCTATAAAAAAAAGTTTTCATAGCCTACTCGTAATCTTGACTTTACCTAAAACTAACGTTTATATCAAATGTTTTATTTAACAATTGATGTGGAACATGTGGAAACGAGGCAAACAAGAAGTTGCATCACATGTTGCACGTCATCGTTGCCTAAATTATACATGGCTTTAATTATACCGTAAATTTACCTAAAAACGAATAGGCTTTCACATCAATTCAATCGACCAAATAAACATGTGCCAAATAACAACGCTGCGATTTGTATAATGTTAAATACAGTGGTTAGTAATGCAGTGCATGGTCAACAGTGTCTACAGTAATACGGGGACAAAGAAAGTCTAAATTGATCTAGTCTAAAAAGAAAAAAATACAATTTAATTACATAAAAATTCACGTCAAAACATTTATAACAATAGATTAAATTAGTGACAGTCCAAGGGTTTCACGGTACATAAAATCTCTAGAAATTTTTTAGAGCAGAAAATTTTTCTTTATAGTAATAGTTTAGCCCCTACGTCGCGCTGTAAGAGCATGAAAACTAGACCCACATTGAATGCATTTTAATTGCAATCTGGGTCAGCTCTCGCATAAAGAAGAATTCGCGTAAAGAACCTATATTCAGCATAAAAAGGAAAGAATTTGGAGAATTTTTTGAGAGTTTTCACCTGCGATGAGAAGTGAACCCTATACGACAATCGCGAGTGTTCACCACAGTGATTAGATCCAGGTGCCCAAACATAATTGTGAGTAAGCTTATGGTGACAATTAGGTGGTCTACAATGAGTGTTATTTACAATAACTCATGCAATTTGTTGGCACAGTTACTGCTAAACGTTATTGTCAAGTCTTGAGTATGACAATGAAGAAGCTGGCACTTAAACAACCCAGATTGGCGAACTCTTCTTTATCATTCCTTCATCATGACAACGCCCAGCCACATGCTGCACAACAAACGTTGGCAAAATTAGCAGAGGAGGAGTAGTAGAGCGGGACCGTGTCGTTGCGATGTAAGATTATCTACCAACCCGTATCGTCCCGTCGTGGAAGTCGTAAGAGTCGACAGACTCTTACGACGGCAAACAAATCAGGAGGTGTTAATCAACGTCTTCCTAATAACGACTAAAAGTAAAATACATGGCATCAATGGCAACTGTTGCAAATATTCCCTCTATGAATCAATCTACGGGGGAGACCTATGTTCAGCAGTGGACTTTAATAGGCCGTAACGGTAACGGTAAGGGGGGGGGACCCTTTCTCATACACCATATTCCCTAGACCTTGCTCCAACTCACTTCTAATTTATTCTATTTTTTTTTATAGAATAAGGGTGACAAACGAGCACACAGTCCACCTGACGGTAAGCGGATGCTGCGGCCCAGAGACATCTACATTTATTCTCGATTAAGAATCAAAACGCAGTTGCGTTGTCACCCGTGAGAACTAAGATGGAATGCCTCGTTTCGTCTCTTCATACGAATCACAACAGTATTAAACGGCTATTTTACGCTGGTATTCTGTGAGAGCGTGGTCCTTCCCCGGTCGAGCTGACCCATTCGTGCTACAACCATAATATAACTGCAGCGTGGCTCTATCACGTATAAATTTAAGTTTAAATATCTTTTTAAACTTCGAATAAGAGTGTCTTATTAGACATGCAAAATTACAAGTGAGTAGACCTCCTCGATATATATATTTGATAACAGTTTTTGAGGTATGGCGGAGAGAGGTTGTAGAAAGTGAATTGATCGATTTGCAAGTGTCATTACATTATATAGACACACTGACGCATGTCGCCTATTTGCATTGTAATGACACCTGCAAATGTGTAAAATGTCATGTGTTACTACATATTAATAAAATCAACAGTGAGAAGA
This sequence comes from Parnassius smintheus behrii, assembly GCA_036936625.1. NCBI lineage: Eukaryota > Metazoa > Arthropoda > Insecta > Lepidoptera > Papilionidae > Parnassius > Parnassius smintheus. The sequence continues at coordinate 40,132,091 of JAUPFT010000013.1, forward strand.
AAATGAATCGCGAATGTTATATACTTATTACCGGTGTTAAGAACTGCAATGTGTAAGGACAATGGTACAGGATATTTATCAACCGTATTACCGAGGTAATTGAATAATTTGCATGCGCAATTCGCTAAAGGTCACTGTTAATGTATTTCAGACAAAGTTAGAAGAAACATACATACAGAACTGAGAACATTATTTTAACAGATCACATAAGATAGTACGCTTACTATTCAATTTTAAAATCCAATAAGACGATCATTTTAACCCCGTTGTGGTACTACGGATAGTGTTATACAATGTAGACTTAACTTTTTACATACCTAATACATGATAAAAATATTTTTATTTAAACAAGTCGTTCCTGATCGTAATTTTTATATACTAAACTTAAATAAATTTACAACTACTGCAGTGAAATTTACCAATTCTATTAACTTTAAAATAATAATTATACTTTTATATTTCTTTCTAGAAGTCACGACGGCGTAAATATGAACTAGTGATAAGATAGTGTATTACCAACATGTACGCGTTGCGTATTATTCATGTAATTTACTAAGGTAATATCGACCTATTGCCATGTAACGTAGTGAATCAAGCAGTACGCATGCGTCGAAGCTGCGACACCCTAACAAGGGGAGCGAATAAACACCTATCAATAAAATAAACAACTATTAAAAACCTTAACATTTCTGACATTGTTCAAAAATAACATACAAATTCAAGAATATCCTACATAAATTTACCGATTCACGCACACAATTTACTTTTAATCAAATAAAAAACCACAATATCACATGAAACTTAGTATAGACATCAACGAAAACTTCTAACACTGAACCACCAGCATTTACACAGTCGAGTACTAAAATATTTATTATTTTACTAGTAAATAACAGAAATACGTAAAAAATTGTTATTATTCGCGATTACTCAAAGACATCTCCAATGAAGATTGAGCTACAACTGAGGATGACGTCACCGAAATGAGTTCTACGCATGCGTCCAGATAACACGGTATTATAGACTAGATTTGAGACAACCTAAGCAAATAACGCGATTTTGGAGCAGCTTGCAACTACCTTTTTTAATTATGTCCCAATTACAATATAAATGAAAAAATTGTGATAATTATACCTATAATTATTTATGAAAACATTTGATTATTTGTCGCTATTTGCATGACATTGCAGTAACTCCGATCCTTTTCCTACCCCAAGCATAAAATAAACATTGGATTGTTTTTATATATATAAACAATCAAAAAACAATATATATATACAGTGTGTCTGGTCACGACCTAGCGATAATTTAAGGTTACAAAATATACCTAATTTCATCGACGAAAACACCCATATATGGGGGTCTACGCCCCCTCCTGTCGGAATGACCGCCATTTAATTTTTTTTTATTCTTGTAGATACCTCTGCCAAAAGATGCAGATTTCTCTGGACAGAAAGGTCCTACAGATGTAAAAAAAATGTTATTTAAAAGGTAAAAATAGCATCTATCAAATAAAAATAAACATCATGGAAAGTGTTCCTTACAAAATATCTTAAAACATTTACAATGCTAATTTAAGTGAAAAAATTGACTATTTTTTTTTCTTAACATACTTCAAAAACTAGCACATTGATACAAAATTTTTTAATACTGTCCTAATACTTAAGGATATTACTTACAAATTGACATTAAAATTATTGTTCTTAATTGCATAACTCGAGAGTTAGGGCTGTTTGAATATGAGCCTTTTGCGTGGGTCATGTATGTAGAGCCTCATATGAGCGCTATTAATTTTCGATAACGGATTAAATAAAAATACACTATAACTTTTAAGAAACTTTTCATGGCATTAAGTACTATTATTATTTTAATAATTGTTCAAAATGTCCACCTCTATTCTGTAGACAGGCTACTGACCTTACAGCCATTTGTTGTGTGGCCCTTGATATTAAGACTATGTCGGATCTTATGTCATCCGCAATCGTCATTATTTTGTCGAGCAGTTCTTGTCTGCTATTTGGGACTGTAGCATAACACTGTATGCAATACGTCACGTAATTAACGCACACCCTCAGACACCCCAATTAGTATATTGTGTTATAATCATAATACATACACTGAGTTTTTAGTTAAACATTTTTATGCACTGATTATTTATCAAATTAGTTATACTAATTCCGGAAGAATGTTGTGGTCACAGTACAAATCCACGAACGCAAAGACTTTAACGTGCTTGAAATAAAGTTCATTTTTCTTTATTTTTATTGAATGACAGAATTAGTAATAATGTAAATAAAACTGCACTCTTAAAAGTCTTATTGCCTTAAGTTATGGTCCACTTCAGTTTGTTTTGACCTTACAGATTTAGTGTGACTGTAATTTACGTAGTTTTAATTATTTTTGGGATAAAAAATTACCTATATATATACAATATGTAACGTAATTGTGACGTGTGCGGGTAGGGCATGACCTGTCCAAGCGGGTGTAAAACAGGGTTGTGTCATGTCTTCCTGGCTGTTCATACTGTATCTCGACAGCTGTTTACAGAAGCTGAAAAATAGCTGTTTGGGTGTGAAATTGGGTGACATAAAAGTTAATTGTCTGCTGTATGCTGATGATGAAGTGCTTATGGCACCATCAGAAGCAGAACTGCAGGCATTAGTTGGTGTATGAAAGAGGAATGTGAAATTAAAGGTCTCCGTTTTGAATGCTAATAAAACTAAGGTTCTGGTATTTAAAGGACGAAGAGAGAACGAAATGTGAAATATGGGTAAATCAGGAATGTCTAGAACAGGTAAATGAAATCGTATACTTGGGGAGTGCTTTCAGCCGGGATGGAAGATGTGATTTAGATGTGGATAGGCGTGTCGCTGCCGGAAACAAAGTCAATGGTGCCCTGAATGCATTAGTAAAAAGGCAAGGCGTGGTGAAGAGTGCACGCCTTGCAATACATAACGCAGTGTTGGTACCGACTTTGTTATACGGCAGCGAAACCTGGGTATGCCAGAAGAAGCATAAAAGCAAGTTGAATGCAGTGGAGATGCGATCTATTCGTAAAATGTGTGGCGTTAGCATAGCCGACCGAAAGCGAAACGAAGAGATTCGCAATATGGCAGGATTGAAAGATGACCTTATCACAAAAATTGATAGGAGCGTACTCCAATGGTTTGGGCACGTTGAACGAATGAGTGAAGACCGAATGGTGAAGAAAATATATAGAGCGAAAGTAAATATTAAAAGGTGTCGAGGTAGACCGAGACTAACTTTCGAAGAGAGAGGGTCAAGAGTACTCGGATACCTAGACGTGCATGTATGAAGAAGTTAATGAACCTGAAAAAAGCGAAAGAGGTATGTAAGGATCGTGACACTTGGCGATCTGTTCTCTCTGGCTACCCCGTTAGGGATTGTGCGTGAAGATAAGTAAGTAAGTATGTAACGTAATTAACGCACACCCTCAGACACCCCAATTAGTATATTATGTTATAACCATAATACATACACTGAATGAAACATTTTTATGCACTGATTATTTATCAAATTAGTTATACTAATTCCGGAAGAATGTTGGTCACAGTACAAATCCACGAACGCAAAGACTTTAATGTGCTTGAAATAAAGTTCATTTTTCTTTATTTTTATTGAATGACAGAATTAGAAATAATACAAATAAAACTGCGCTCTTAGAGAGGCCGCACACTTACAATTATAAGTTGGCCAACTAAATCGGAGAGCATATCAATAGGTATAGTGACATTATGCTAGCCCACACATCTTGTCCAACTAAATCGTACAACTAATTAATTGGACACCGATCGTATCAGAATCAAGATTCCCTTCCGATTACGCACAATTAAAAAGTTGTCCAACTATCGGCCAACTGCTCGTTAGCACGGTTACCTTATGCAAGCTCGCAGACTATCCAATTTTGTTGGTTAGTCGCATGCCAAGATGCAAGACGAACCGTTGCGCGCGTGTGATTTCCCTACGCTCGGACTTAGACCTTCGCCGACGGGATCCACATCAGCCCCCCCCCCCCCCCCCCGATTTTTTTATTTTTTTATTCTTAATTGTAACACCTTACAACTAAAGTAACAATGGACGTACTTAATGATTCTTGGCATTCCCTACCAGTCCACTCGTAGTGTGGTGAGCTATTATAGCAGATACTTAACGGAGAGTTAATTCAAGCCTCTCTTCAGCGGTGATAGCGAATCGGAAAGTTGTATCCCGTTTGACTATCGCTAGCCCGATTAGATATACGAGCTCATCAAAAGACGAAATTCTCAAATTCATCAAAATATATCCGGGTAACATCCGAGTTTAAAGTGCAAGGATCATACCTTTTTCCTTTATTCTAATCTGTCACTTAATATAGAATGAATCCAAAATGTTCTCTTTTGTTTTCGTCTTCTTTTTATTATTAAAGCAATTTTTTTATACGTTGCAGCTATATTATGGTTGTAGCACGAATGGGTAGGCTCGACCAGGGAAGGACCACGCTCTCACAGAAAACCAGCGTAAAATAGTAGCTTAATGCTGGTGTGTTTCGTATGGTGAGTGTAGAGAACCGGAGACCCTTTTTACCGGAAACGAGGCATTCCATCTTAGTACTCACGGGTGACAACGCATCTGCATTTTGATTCACAAAGGAGGATAGATGTGGATTAATATGGGCCATAGCAATCACTTACCATCAGGTGGACTGTGTGCTCGTTCGTAACCCTATCCTATAAAAAAATTTGAGCGTTTTTTCCCGCATTATCACACATACGCACCGCGCTGGCAACACTGTCACGGACTAAATTGGTTAAGTCTGCGGCTAGCAACCAATTAAAAAAAGTTGGTCGATTAAATTATAAAAGTACGCAATTTAGTCGTTCGATAGTTGGCCAACTTACAATTGTATGTCTGCGGGAGCTCTTAAAAGTCTTATTGCCTTAAGTTGGACTGGAATCTGTACAGTCAAAACAAACTGAAATGGACCGTCCATTTCAGTTTGTTTTGACTGTACAGATTTAGTGTGACTGTAATTTT